>CM077170.1:48593029-49793029 GCA_039654105.1 Coreius guichenoti
CGATCTATAGCATTATATTCAGATCTATAGCGTTATATTCAGATAGCATTATATTCAGATAGCATTATATTCAGATCTATAGCATTATATTCAGATATCATTATATTCAGATCTATAGCATTATATTCAGATAGCATTATATTCAGATCTATAGCATTATATTTAGATTGCATTATATTCAGATATCATTATATTCAGATCTATAGCATTATATTCAGATATCATTATATTCAGATCTATAGCATTATATTCAGATAGCATTATATTTAGATCTATAGCATTATATTTAGATCTATAGCATTATATTCAGATCTATAGCATTATATTCAGATCTATAGCATTATATTTATATCTAATCTATAGCATTATATTCAGATAGCATTATATTCAGATCTATAGCATTATATTCAGATCTATAGCAGCATTATATTCAGATCTATAGAATTATTCAGATCTATAGCATTATATTCAGATCTATAGCATTATATTTAGATCTATAGCATTATATTCAGATAACATTATATTCAGATCTATAGCATTATATTTAGATCTATAGCATTATATTAAGATCTATAGCATTATATTCAGATAGCATTCTATTTAGATCTATGGCATTATATTTAGATCTATAGCATTATATTCAGATCTATAGCATTATATTCAGATAGCATTATATTCAGATCTATAGCATTATATTCAGATTTATAACATTATATTCAGATCTATAGCATTATATTCAGATCTATAGCATTATATTCAGATAGCATTATATTCAGATCTATAGCATTATATTCAGATCTATAGCATTATATTTAGATCTATAGCATTATATTCAGATAGCATTATATTCAGATCTATAGCATTATATTTAGATCTATGGCATTATATTCAGATCTATAGCATTATATTCAGATAGCATTCTATTTAGATCTATGGCATTATATTTAGATCTATAGCATTATATTCAGATCTATAGCATTATATTCAGATAGCATTATATTCAGATCTATAGCATTATATTCAGATCTATAGCATTATATTCAGATTTATAACATTATATTCAGATCTATAGCATTATATTCAGATCTATAGCATTATATTCAGATCTATGGCATTATATTTAGATCTATGGCATTATATTCAGATCTATGGCATTATATTCAGATCTATAGCATTATATTCAGATCTATAGCATTATATTCAGATAGCATTATATTTAGATCTATAGCATTATATTCAGATAGCATTATATTCAGATCTATAGCAGCATTATATTCAGATCTATAGCATTATATTCAGATCTATAGCATTATATTCAGATAGCATTATATTCAGATCTATAGCATTATATTTAGATCTATAGCATTATATTCAGATCTATAGCATTATATTCAGATAACATTATATTCAGATCTATAGCATTATATTCAGATCTATAGCATTATATTCAGATAGCATTATATTTAAATCTATAGCATTATATTCAGATCTATAGCATTATATTCAGATAACATTATATTCAGATCTATAGCATTATATTCAGATCTATAGCATTATATTCAGTTCTATAGCATTATATTCAGATAGCATTATATTTAGATCTATAGCATTATATTCAGATCTATAGCATTATATTCAGATAGCATTATATTTAGATCTATAGCATTATATTCAGATCTATAGCATTATATTCAGATAGCATTATATTTAGATCTATAGCATTATATTCAGATCTATAGCATTATATTCAGATAACATTATATTCAGATCTATAGCATTATATTCAGATCTATAGCATTATATTCAGTTCTATAGCATTATATTCAGATAGCATTATATTTAGATCTATAGCATTATATTCAGATCTATAGCATTATATTCAGATAGCATTATATTTAGATCTATAGCATTATATTCAGATCTATAGCATTATATTCAGATAGCATTATATTTAGATCTATAGCATTATATTCAGATCTATAGCATTATATTCAGATCTATAGCATTATATTCAGATCTATAGCAATATATTCAGATAACATTATATTCAGATCTATAGCATTATATTCAGATCTATAGCATTATATTCAGATAACATTATATTCAGATCTATAGCATTATATTCAGATCTATAGCATTATATTCAGATAACATTATATTTAGATCTATAGCATTATATTCAGATCTATAGCATTATATTCAGATAACATTATATTCAGATCTATAGCATTATATTCAGATAGCATTATATTCAGATCTATAGCATTATATTCAGATAGCATTATATTCAGATCTATAGCATTATATTCAGATAGCATTATATTCAGATCTATAGCATTATATTTAGTTCTATAGCATTATATTCAGATAGCATCATATTCAGATCTATAGCATTATATTCAGATCTATAGCATTCTATTCAGATAGCATTATATTTAGATCTATAGCATTATATTCAGATAGCATTATATTCAGATCTATAGCATTATATTTAGATCTATAGCATTATATTCAGATAGCATTATATTCAGATCTATGGCATTATATTTAGATCTATAGCATTATATTCAGATAGCATTATATTTAGATCTATAGCATTATATTCAGATAGCATTATATTCAGATCTATAGCAGCATTATATTCAGATCTATAGCAGCATTATATTCAGATCTAATGCATTATATTCAGATAGCATTATATTCAGATCTATAGCATTATATTCAGATAGCATTATATTCAGATCTATAGCATTATATTCAGATCTATAGCATTCTATTCAGATAGCATTATATTTAGATCTATAGCATTATATTCAGATAGCATTATATTCAGATCTATAGCATTATATTTAGATCTATAGCATTATATTCAGATAGCATTATATTCAGATCTATGGCATTATATTTAGATCTATAGCATTATATTCAGATAGCATTATATTTAGATCTATAGCATTATATTCAGATAGCATTATATTCAGATCTATAGCAGCATTATATTCAGATCTAATGCATTATATTCAGATCGCATTATATTCAGATCTATAGCATTATATTCAGATAGCATTATATTCAGATCTATAGCATTATATTCAGATTTATAACATTATATTCAGATCTATAGCATTATATTCAGATCTATAGCATTATATTCAGATAGCATTATATTCAGATCTATAGCATTATATTCAGATCTATAGCATTATATTTAGATCTATAGCATTATATTCAGATAGCATTATATTCAGATCTATAGCATTATATTTAGATCTATAGCATTATATTTAGATCTATGGCATTATATTCAGATCTATAGCATTATATTCAGATCTATAGCATTATATTCAGATAGCATTCTATTTAGATCTATGGCATTATATTTAGATCTATAGCATTATATTCAGATCTATAGCATTATATTCAGATAGCATTATATTCAGATCTATAGCATTATATTCAGATCTATAGCATTATATTCAGATTTATAACATTATATTCAGATCTATAGCATTATATTCAGATCTATAGCATTATATTCAGATCTATAGCATTATATTCAGATCTATAGCATTATATTTAGATCTATGGCATTATATTTAGATCTATGGCATTATATTCAGATCTATGGCGTTATATTCAGATCTATAGCATTATATTCAGATCTATAGCATTATATTCAGATAGCATTATATTTAGATCTATAGCATTATATTCAGATAGCATTATATTCAGATCTATAGCAGCATTATATTCAGATCTATAGCATTATATTCAGATCTATAGCATTATATTCAGATAGCATTATATTCAGATCTATAGCATTATATTTAGATCTATAGCATTATATTCAGATCTATAGCATTATATTCAGATAACATTATATTCAGATCTATAGCACTATATTCAGATCTATAGCATTATATTCAGATAGCATTCTATTTAGATCTATGGCATTATATTTAGATCTATAGCATTATATTCAGATAGCATTATATTCAGATCTATGGCATTATATTTAGATCTATAGCATTATATTCAGATAGCATTATATTTAGATCTATAGCATTATATTCAGATAGCATTATATTCAGATCTATAGCAGCATTATATTCAGATCTATAGCAGCATTATATTCAGATCTAATGCATTATATTCAGATAGCATTATATTCAGATCTATAGCATTATATTCAGATAGCATTATATTCAGATCTATAGCATTATATTCAGATCTATAGCATTCTATTCAGATAGCATTATATTTAGATCTATAGCATTATATTCAGATAGCATTATATTCAGATCTATAGCATTATATTTAGATCTATAGCATTATATTCAGATAGCATTATATTCAGATCTATGGCATTATATTTAGATCTATAGCATTATATTCAGATAGCATTATATTTAGATCTATAGCATTATATTCAGATAGCATTATATTCAGATCTATAGCAGCATTATATTCAGATCTATAGCAGCATTATATTCAGATCTAATGCATTATATTCAGATCGCATTATATTCAGATCTATAGCATTATATTCAGATAGCATTATATTCAGATCTATAGCATTATATTCAGATTTATAACATTATATTCAGATCTATAGCATTATATTCAGATCTATAGCATTATATTCAGATAGCATTATATTCAGATCTATAGCATTATATTCAGATCTATAGCATTATATTTAGATCTATAGCATTATATTCAGATAGCATTATATTCAGATCTATAGCATTATATTTAGATCTATAGCATTATATTTAGATCTATGGCATTATATTCAGATCTATAGCATTATATTCAGATCTATAGCATTATATTCAGATAGCATTCTATTTAGATCTATGGCATTATATTTAGATCTATAGCATTATATTCAGATCTATAGCATTATATTCAGATAGCATTATATTCAGATCTATAGCATTATATTCAGATCTATAGCATTATATTCAGATTTATAACATTATATTCAGATCTATAGCATTATATTCAGATCTATAGCATTATATTCAGATTTATAACATTATATTCAGATCTATAGCATTATATTCAGATCTATAGCATTATATTCAGATCTATAGCATTATATTTAGATCTATGGCATTATATTTAGATCTATGGCATTATATTCAGATCTATGGCATTATATTCAGATCTATAGCATTATATTCAGATCTATAGCATTATATTCAGATAGCATTATATTTAGATCTATAGCATTATATTCAGATAGCATTATATTCAGATCTATAGCAGCATTATATTCAGATCTATAGCATTATATTCAGATCTATAGCATTATATTCAGATAGCATTATATTCAGATCTATAGCATTATATTTAGATCTATAGCATTATATTCAGATCTATAGCATTATATTCAGATAACATTATATTCAGATCTATAGCATTATATTCAGATCTATAGCATTATATTCAGATAGCATTATATTTAAATCTATAGCATTATATTCAGATCTATAGCATTATATTCAGATAACATTATATTCAGATCTATAGCATTATATTCAGATCTATAGCATTATATTCAGTTCTATAGCATTATATTCAGATAGCATTATATTTAGATCTATAGCATTATATTCAGATCTATAGCATTATATTCAGATAGCATTATATTTAGATCTATAGCATTATATTCAGATCTATAGCATTATATTCAGATAGCATTATATTTAGATCTATAGCATTATATTCAGATCTATAGCATTATATTCAGATCTATAGCATTATATTCAGATCTATAGCAATATATTCAGATAACATTATATTCAGATCTATAGCATTATATTCAGATCTATAGCATTATATTCAGATAACATTATATTCAGATCTATAGCATTATATTCAGATCTATAGCATTATATTCAGATAACATTATATTTAGATCTATAGCATTATATTCAGATCTATAGCATTATATTCAGATAACATTATATTCAGATCTATAGCATTATATTCAGATCTATAGCATTATATTCAGATAGCATTATATTCAGATCTATAGCATTATATTCAGATAGCATTATATTCAGATCTATAGCATTATATTCAGATCTATAGCATTATATTCAGATAGCATTATATTCAGATCTATAGCATTATATTTAGTTCTATAGCATTATATTCAGATAGCATTATATTCAGATCTATAGCATTATATTCAGATCTATAGCATTCTATTCAGATAGCATTATATTTAGATCTATAGCATTATATTCAGATAGCATTATATTCAGATCTATAGCATTATATTTAGATCTATAGCATTATATTCAGATAGCATTATATTCAGATCTATGGCATTATATTTAGATCTATAGCATTATATTCAGATAGCATTATATTTAGATCTATAGCATTATATTCAGATAGCATTATATTCAGATCTATAGCAGCATTATATTCAGATCTATAGCAGCATTATATTCAGATCTAATGCATTATATTCAGATAGCATTATATTCAGATCTATAGCATTATATTCAGATAGCATTATATTCAGATCTATAGCATTATATTCAGATCTATAGCATTCTATTCAGATAGCATTATATTTAGATCTATAGCATTATATTCAGATAGCATTATATTCAGATCTATAGCATTATATTTAGATCTATAGCATTATATTCAGATAGCATTATATTCAGATCTATGGCATTATATTTAGATCTATAGCATTATATTCAGATAGCATTATATTTAGATCTATAGCATTATATTCAGATAGCATTATATTCAGATCTATAGCAGCATTATATTCAGATCTATAGCAGCATTATATTCAGATCTAATGCATTATATTCAGATCGCATTATATTCAGATCTATAGCATTATATTCAGATAGCATTATATTCAGATCTATAGCATTATATTCAGATAGCATTATATTTAGATCTATGGCATTATATTCAGATCTATAGCATTATATTCAGATAGCATTATATTCAGATCTATAGCATTATATTCAGATCTATAGCATTATATTCAGATCTATAGCATTATATTCAGATAGCATTATATTCAGATCTATGGGATTATATTTAATCTATGGCATTATATTTAGATCTATGGCATTATATTCAGATAGCATTATATTCACATCTATAGCATTATATTCAGATAGCATTATATTTAGATCTATAGCATTATATTCAGATAGCATTATATTCAGATCTATGGGATTATATTTAATGAAGGCCAGTATCACTGATACTAATACTGATACTGATGTCTCTGTGAAACATTAATGATAGACATTCAACATTACAGTATAATTGAAACCTATCAATTTCAACATTTATTAGGCTTTAAAAAATAACTTTTAATTTAAGTGAACTTAAAACAATCCTCACATAAACCAATTATAATAAATGTCATATTTACCTGTGGCCTTTCTACCTGTCTAACAAAAATTGAAATAACAGAAATTGAATAAAGTTACAAAACACTTTACAGTCTTAACTGCATAATTTATTAATTAAATATAGATTAATCCTTATTAATGCTACAATTTCTACATATAGGAAAAGTCTGTTTGCAAAACCTGCGCCGAAACTGCGACTGATTTTCCAAAGAATCCACAGTGAAATGTACCGAATACAAATAAATAATGCTCAACTGAGACATTCACATTGTTGAAAATAAATAAGCACATTCCTAGCATTAGGATCCTTTGGAAGGTGATGTTATTTTAGTTCAGTGATCCTGTATCGCTCTTCTCTCCTCGTCATCTCACTAACACTCCAGTGGGCGGGGCCAGAGTTGTGATGATGAAGTAGGTGCTGATCTTCTTCTGCAGAGGCGGTCTTTCACCATCTATTATAGGCACGTTCCACAACGAGTCATTTTCTCGGCTTGGTTAGAATAAAAGCTGTTTTTGGACTAACAATGAAGTTTTCAGTTCTGAAACTTACAGCATATTCTTATAGTATGACCTCTGATATGTCAAAAGCTCAAGGAAAAGTTGATTTCTCAATTCATGACCCCTTTAAAACAGATAGATTTCTTGATTTGTTTTCCCACTTTCTGTCGCCACCTATAGGCTGCAACGAGACATGAGCAAAATACAGATATTTGATGATGTTTGAAAACATTTACAAAAGACATCAGTGTTGAAATGCGATATAATGTCATTATTAATTTAGGACGCTTGTTTTTATCAGGCGGTGATTCATCATCTCAGACTGGACCAGGAAAACATGAAGTGGTGAGTCCAGTTACTGTATAAAATGTTAATTTTTATTCATAATGATATTAATGTCTGATGACTTCCATCCTGACGATCTTCAGAGCTGTAAATCATTTCTGTCTCTCCTCAGGTTTCTCACACTGGTTGTGATTACGAGGAGATTAAAGACACTCACAAACAATTACCCACAAACCCCTCTGATTCTTCTGATGCTGTTTATGCCACTGCTCAATTACCCACAAACCCCTCTGATTCTTCTGATGCTGTTTATGCCACTGCTCAATTACCCACAAGCCCCTCTGATTCTTCTGATGCTGTTTATGCCACTGCTCAATTACCCACAAACCCCTCTGATTCTTCTGATGCTGTTTATGCCACTGCTCAATTACCCACAAGCCCCTCTGATTCTTCTGATGCTGTTTATGCCACTGCTCAATTACCCACAAACCCCTCTGATTCTTCTGATGCTGTTTATGCCACTGCTCAATTACCCACAAGCCCCTCTGATTCTTCTAAATGCGTTTACGCTACAGTGGAGAAAGCCACTGGTGACTCTCAGTGCTGCATCACATCTGCTGAGGATCTGAATTACGCAGTGGTGAATTTCCACAAGAAATCGGACTGTCCTGACAGTGACAGTATCAGGAATAATCAGGATTACAGTGAATATGCTGCTGTCAATCATCTCAGTGCTTGACAAGCCACAGCAGAATATGAATGAGCTGAACGTTTTTATCACCTTCTTAGGCATTGAGTATTTTGTATTTTTGTTAGTCTTCAGTGATGCTCCTTTGCCTTTTATTTTAGACATAGTCTTGCCAGTCAGACTTTTGACTGTTGGCATGAAGTCTATAGATTTTAATGAATTTAAAGGAGGTTGACGGGAATCTGCTCTCTTTTAGAGCGCCTGAACTTGGTCTTTTTAACACCATTTCTAAGAAAGCTCTTTACTGTGTTTGTGTAAAATTTCTCAATATAAGAGCGCTAAAAGAACTTCCAGAGACTAAGTGGACCAAATTTGTTCAGTCAGGCACCTCTCCAAAAGGTAGATATAAGGCACGTTTCAATCCTTTGCAAGGGGAAGAGTGTCCTTTTTGTGGGGTTTCAGAAATGGGTTTTCATATTTTTATTGGTTGTTCAAGGCTAAATGACATTTTTGGTGCGTTAGGAGAATTGAGTAACAGATTTGGTTTTCTCTTTACAAATGGTCTTTTTGTTTTTGGACCAAAATATAGTGCCTCAAACAGGAAAAATATAGTGTTAATTAACTTCTTGTTTGGTAAAATGGCAATTTGGGTGACAAGGAAAAATAAAATGCTTCTCAATGGAGGAATCGGTCCTTTACATATGTTTAAGTCTTTGGTAAATTGTAGGTTCATTTTGTAGTATAAATTTTATGAATTGGTAAATTATACCAAAAAAAGTAAAAGTGTACTACTGAAAGTGTTTTATGTCAACGAAGTGAAGAGAGTGGTTATGATATAATGTTATAAATGGACATTTTTATGTGCTTAGCCTATTTATGTATATGTAGGTATACGTTTTTTAATGTTGTTGTGTAATGTAATATGTATTGTTTTTATAAGTGTTTGTAATTAAAATAGGTTTGAAAGTCAAGTGTGTCTCTCTCTTTCTGTGTGTGTGTGTAGTGATGGGAGAAACGAAGCTTTTCAAAGCTTCGAATCAATTGAACCAACTGCTTCGCAAAATGATTCACTGTTTCGAATGGTTCGAAACACCACACGCTGTCGACCCCTGCTGGTCAAAACAGTGTAAATGCAACAAAAACTCATGCCAAACATGCATAAAAACAGCTTTTACAAACACACTGCAAATGTTTTATTGAAAGTATAATCTATCAGATGCAATTAACTAATCATCTAATGCCATTAAATATTAAGTGTCTGTATAATATGTATTATTTTATCAATTGTCAGGGCTTGTTTTGTTTGTTCTATGGATGGGTCTATTATTATGGGTACTATTATTCCTTTTAATTATACAAATACCTCATTAAAACGTCTACAAATGTATAAAACTCATCAGAGATCAGGAAAAAGACGCTTCTTCTCAGGTAATAGACATAGACGCTTGTTCAATGGTTCTCAGTGAATCTGCGTGATTCATGGGTTCATAGAGATCGCCCCCAGCGGTGAACCATTGAAACTTCTCAACCGAACCAATGCGGTAGGGAAAACGCCGGTGCAGAGAGACGTGTTGATGATGTGTGTGAGTGCTGGTAGGAGAGTAGGAGAGATGGCTTGTGGGAGGTGTGAGGGGATGGGATCTAGAGGACAGGTGGTAGGATGGCTGGAGAGGAGAAGTTTAGATACTTCTGTCTCAGTGAGTGTAGAGAAGGTGGAGAGAAGATTTCTGGTTGTGGATGTGGTTGGTCTGAGTTCCTGTGTGTGTGTGTGTGTGTGTGTGTGTGGAGCTGAGAACTGGCTGCTGATGGTCGTTGTTTTATCAGTGAAGAAACTGGCAAAATCCTCAGCAGTTAAAGAGGTGGTGGGAGGTGGCGGAGATTGATACATACTCGGGTCAGATGGGTCTTTTGATTTTGCGCCATTTTCAGACACAATAACAACTGCAGTCTACAGCGCTGTTCACTTACCCATAAACCAGTCAAAACTACTCTGACATCTCACACACTGTGAATGAACATCCAGTGAGAAATAATGGCTGGACTGTGATTGTTTGGTGTGTATAGTTTAGGTGCATTAAGTGTTAGTTTTAGATGACGCATGTCACACTGCAGCACATTTTGAGTTATTCTTATACTATTTATCTAACATTTGTAAACCGTGTTTTGAACTGTTTTAGAACTTATTTTGTATTGTATAAGTTAAATATGATTAAGTTCTTCAATGTCTTGTGAATGTAACAAAAATGAATGTAAACCATCTGCAGTGAGTCTTTCCTCAGGTAGGGGGAGCCACACGGCCTGTGTATTTCCAGTGAAATCTGAGGGAGCTAACAAGCTTCAAAAGCATTACCAGCAGTCATCTTTTGTCAATAAATGATTAATATAGAATAATACATTGTATTGATATAATGCTGGGTTTTCACACATTTCTATTTTATCTCTGCAGTTAATTAGTTTGTATTTATCCTCCCTAATAGCAAAATTTGTTGCACACAGCTTTTACCGACATCAGTAACCGTAACTTCAGCCAGATGGCGCTCTTTCTCAGTGTTTAGTTTAGTACTGAGTCAAAGGAAGTCTATATGATGTCACACTATAAAAACCCTTAGGAACAGCCCTCTTGCGCACAGAGAACATCGAGCAGAAAGACTGAACTCAACTCACAATGAAGATCCTCCTCATCTTCTTCACTTTCTGCCTGATCTCAGGTCAGAGCTTTTCTCTTTCATCACTGCAGTAATGATGCTGTTTTCTGTTCATGAGGTTTCTGATCACAGTATCAATCTGATTGACAGGTGCAGTGAGATGCTTTAGCGTCACTGGATATTCTGGAGGAAGTCTTCTTGTTGATTCACGGAGACTTTGGTTTAGTGATTTTGCTAAATATGTGGTTAAACATGACCCATGGAGAACCATAATAAATTACAAGAAACACAATGAATGGATTAGTGAAGGGAGATTTGTTCTTTTTCGCAACAAATATGGAAACCTCATGATATTCATCAGAGAACTGAACACACACGATGCTGGAAAATACAGAATCAGGGTTCTTGATAAGTGGTATATAGATATAACTGTGAATGTGAATAAAGGTAAGCAATTCAAGTGTGTAATGAAACTACTAATTTTAAAGGTATGGATAATTGTGAAGTATATTTCTTTATTATGTGAATTACAGATTCATGTTGTAAAGTGTCAAAGAGAGTGATGGTAAATAGTGGAGAAACTGCTGCTTTCAGCTGTGAATATTCACAGAATCATATTAATGATGCAAAAGTCATATTCAAAGAGCGACAAAACTCCATTGAAGAGTTGATACACGCCACTGGCACATTGAATACGGAAGGAAGATTCAGTGTTTCTGATGACAGACGTAAAAACTTCTTCAGTGTGAGAATTACAGCTGTGACACCAGATGATGGAGGAGTTTATTTATGTGGAGTTTGGATCTACAGACACTTCTACTCCATTAGTGCTAAAGTTCATCTTCACATTATGGGTTAGTAGAACAAACTCTCAGTGTCATCGAGAATAAGTTAATATATCAGTATTTGCTGTTTCAATATTTGCTAGAGTTTATATTCGATGAAGATACTGATTCAGTCAGATATTTGTGATTGACAGCTAAAGTGGGCGTGTCTAGAGCGACTGGCCACTCAGGAGGTCGTATGATGATCAAGTGTGAACATCCTCAATACAAAACCAGGCCAAAATACATCTGTAAAGAGTCAGATGGATGTTCAGAGAGGAAGAATCCAGGAGTTCAGGATGAATGGATAGAGAATGGAGATGTTTCTTTATATGACGACACCAGAGCAGGAGTCTTGATGGTGTTTTTTAGAGAGCTGAAAGCTGCAGATGCAGGAACATACAGGTGTGGAGTGAATGTGTCTCACTATACTGAGAGCTTCACTGAACTTCAGCTGCACGTCACACACGGTGAGGAACCACAAATACTTTAGCTCGCATGTTTGAAATATTAGTTCAGATTTTTATGCAATTTCTCTTGGTTTACAGATGCAACATTTCTGACTGAATCTGCTCATCTTGGTGAAGAAGTCAACATCACCTGTCAGATCCCAGAGGAACATGAAGTTCATTTCTGCAAAGAGGATGATAATCACATCTGCCAAACCATCAGCACGTCTACAGTGACACAAATGAGTGGTTCATCTGAGAGAAATGAAGAGAGAGTTTTTACAGTGAGCATCAGTAATGTGAGCGTGAGAGATGCTGGAGTTTACTGGTGTGGAGCAGAAACCAGAGACACAGATCTGACTTTCATCTCTCTGACCACCAAAATTCCGCTCAACCTCATCAGTGAGTGAATTCAGAGCATTTCATTGTAGTAAATGCAGTCTATTCAGAATCGTGTGTGTTAAATGTCTGTGTGTTTGCAGTGTCTCCAGTAGTGAGACGTGAAGGAGAATCTGCTGAGATCATCTGCCCTTATGATTCAATCTATAAATCAAAGTCAAAGTCTCTCTGTAAGGGGAAGTGCTCCACTAGAGATAGAAATACTCTCAATGAGACTGTGAGAGAAGAGAAAGAGACCAAGACTGACAGATTGACTCTGAATGATGACGTCACTGCAAGTGTCTTCACTGGGACCATCACTGGACTGACAGCAGAGGATGCTGGGAAATACTGGTGTGCAGTGACATTAGAGAGAGACGTGAATTATCTTTACACTCATCTGATCGTCATCATGAACGAGGGTGAGGAAGGTTTATTCATCTGAATATGTCAAACTATGGCTGTGAATTGATGTTCTTATATTTCTAATCATTTCCAGAGCTGATCTTGACTAAGTATGAAGGAGACGACATGTCAATCCAGTGCAAACATCATGATGAACATCAGAAATGCTTCTGCAAAGCACATGAACCCTCCATGTGTGTGAAGGATGGAGTTTCATTGGAGACGATCAGAGATGATCGATTGTCTTTCAGTGATGAAGCATCTACTGGAGTCTTTACTGTAAACATCACTGATCTGAGAGAAGAGGATTCTGGGATATACTGGTGTGGAGCTCACATCATCACTAAAGTCAACCTCACTGTAAATATGGGTATGTCCCTGATCTTTATTTGAATATTTATACTAATAATATAGGTTTTTATGACTTTGTTCACCAGTTTTGATAGTTAAATAATGATATCTCGTGTACTAGGGCTGCACGATTAATCGAAATCGAACCGATTCGGCTTATGCACGATTATGAAAGCGTAAAGGCTGCGATTTTAATGTAATAAATATATGCCCAGTGTTAGTGAAGAGCGGCTCTGTGATCAGCTGTAAACGCTGCTCCGTCTAAAAGACTGCGAGTTTGAGTGTGTTTGAAAAAGCAACACGCGTCAAACATCTTCACAAACTAGTAATGCGTTCATGAACCTGATGTGAGCTGATGTGGCTTCTTATCACAGAATGACAATGTGTTATTTATAGTATTCTATACAGTGTTAAAGTTGATTAGCACTGCATTATAATATACTTTATTATTACGACAATACCAGAGAAGGCTTGAAGAACTCAAATACACCATATATTGTCGCAGTTTTGTGTTTATTGTCTTCATGTTTAATCAGTCGAAGCGTTTCTATCTTCTTTTTATTCAGCTTCACATTAGGGATTTTCTGAAAACGTCATTATATTACTTCTCTCTGAGGCATATGTGGCGTTTCTGCTCGAGGGCGCCCTCTGGCGTCCAGTATGAATGAAACATGAGTGTGTTTAGCGCCCAGCAGTGCTGATCCTATTTTGGGTAAAAAAAAAAAAATAGGAAAAATAATACTTCTCTCTAAATAAATTTATATGACAACCCATATGTTTTTCTTCAGTGTACAGGAGTATCCCCACAGTGGATGCATAAGAGGCTCATATTCATATTAAAGACATAGACTTGTTCTTGATTTTGCATACCTCCTGACAAAAATTAAGGAATTGATATCACAGATAAAAAAGCACAGATTTTTATAGTAATAATAATAATAATAATATAATATTTTATAATAAATCCTAAGACCCTTCTACCTGCCTGTTAACATGTAACCCTGCAGTTTTTTGTAAAATTAGTTCTGTAAAATATAAATATTATTATTATTATTATTATATTGTATTATTATATTTATTCTTAAATATTATTTTTAAATAATATTCTTAAATACTATTTTTAATTTTTAATAATGAAAATGTTATTGTAATAGTAATATTTCTTATTCTGTTAAATATTTTTATTTAGAAATAATAATCATAATAATTATTAGTCAGAGCTGTATATATATATATATAATTTTAAGTCACAAATCACAATTTTAACCAGAATAATCGCAATTAGATGTTTTCCCCAAATCGTGCAGCCCTATCGTGTACCTTCACACACACAGATATGTACACACATTTGTGAGAGAATGGGTCGCTCTCAGGAGCTCAGTGAACTCAAGCGTGGTACCGTGATAGGTTGACACCTGTGCAATAAGTCCATTCCTGAAATTTCCTCACTACTAAATATTCCACGCTCAACTGTTAGTGGTATTATAACAAAGAGGAAGCAATTGGGAACAACAGCAACTCAGCCACGAAGTGGTAGGCCACGTAAAATCACAGAGCGGGGTCAGCGCATGCTGAGGGTCACATTGCACAGAAGTCACCAACTTTCTGCAGAGTCAATAGCTACAGACCTCCAAACTTCGTATGGCCTTCAGATTAGCTCAAGAACAGTGCGTAGAGAGCTTCATGGAATGGGTTTCCATGGCCGAGCAGCTCATCCAAGCCTTACATCACCAAGTGCAATGCAAAGCGTGGGATGCAGTGGGGTAAAGCACGCCACCACTGGACTCTAGAGCAGTGGAGACGTGTTCTCTGGAGTGACCAATCACGCTTCTCTGTCTGGCAATCCCATGGACGAGTCTGGGTTTGGCGGTTTTCAGGAGAACGGGACTTGCCTGACTGCATTGTGCCAAGTGTAAAGTTTGGTGGAGGGGGGATTATGGTGTGGGGTTGTTTTTCAGGGGTTGGGCTTGGCCCCTTAGTTCCAGCGAAAGGAACTCTTAATGCTTCAGCATACCAAGACATTTTGGACAAGTTCATGCTCCCAACTTTGTGGGAACAGTTTGGGGATGGTCCCTTCCTGTTCCAGCATGACTGCGCACCAGTGTACAAAGCAAGGTCCATAAAGACATGGATGAGCGAGTTTGGTGTGAAGGAACTTGACTGACCTGCACAGAGTCCTGACCTCAACCCGATAGAACACCTTTGGGATGAATTAGAGCGGAGACTGCGAGCCAGGCCTTCCCGTCCAACATCAGTGCCTGACCTCACAAATGAGCTTCTAGAAGAATGGTCAAAAACTCCCATAAACACACTCCTAAACTTTGTGGAAAGCCTTCCCAGAAGAGTTGAAGCTGTTATAGCTGCAAAGGGTGGGCCAACTCCATATTAAACCCTACGGATTAAGAATGGGATGTCATTAAAGTTCATGTGCATGTAAAGGCAGGCGTCCCAAAACTTTGATACATATCTACACTATATTGCCCAATGGTTTATAAAACATCCTATGTAAACACTAGACGGATGTTGCTCCTCATTTCTCCATTCCACTTTCCCAGCATATGTAAAGTTACAATGGCATGTAAAGTTAAGAGAACTTTTAGAACGTTTCGAGACTGTGTTCTAATTTCCATTCCATTTTAATAGAAAATCTCCGATCGGCCTCTTACTCGTCTTCATTCAGTTTAACAAATGTTTAAAGGTTATTTTATACATATATTTGACATGAATGTCGCATATTTACTCTCTGTATTTTTAAATACATGTGAATACATCCCTGTTTCACCCTAATGTGTTTATGTATTTTCAGATTTCTCTTTGTTCAACATTATTTCAATGTGTTCGACTCTGCTGCTGATTGGAGGATTCACTGTGACTGAGTGTTTATTAAGATGAGGGGATGCTGTCCTTCACACACACACACACACACACACACACACACACACACACACATTTATTTATGAGGCAGATTATAACTATTAAAGACTAACCCAAACCCTGAAATAAAGGGATGTTTATGAATAGTCTTTTTACCAAATCTCTTCACAGGATGTTTTGTCAGATCATCTCACTGTTGTTCAGATCTTAAGGACGATCTCATCATCGGACGAGACACAGTGAAGCAGTGAGTCTGTCTTCATTCACTGAGGTTCTTGTGTTTCATTCTGCACATCATGTTTTTCTCTTGTTTAATCTCAGCTCGCACGTTCTTGAGCTGATTCTGATGGCTTCACATGGCGATCTGTGAATGTGTGATTTATAGACCAACACTTTGTTTGACAAGGCCTCGATTTTAACCATTATTATTAGTATTACCAGTTTTTTATTATTAAAAGTGTTTCGAAATGTAAAAAAAGCTTTTTGTCATGAGGTGTTTCATGAGCACTGTGGTTTTCATGATGAACAGGCCATCTCAAAGCCACAGAAAGCAGATGAGGTTTCAGGCTCTAATTTTAGCTCTTTTCTATGAACATTAAACAGACGTCTTCAGGAAACCCACAGAGACACACAGAAGATGAACAGAGAGACAATAAAGACTAAGAGCTGATCACTCAGCAATTCAACATTATTAAAGGCTGAAAAACTTATGATCATCAAGTTATCCATGTGTGATTTCAAAATCATACTTTTAACAACTGATCAATTTAAATAAATACAATGAACTCTCAAATCAATGACAGAATATCCTATAAATGTTGAAAGAATGGAAACCAAGTTCACTGTAAATCATAATTGTAAATCATAACTCCTCCATTATAATTGATGTGTTTAGTATATTGAGTTTAACACATTACTCAAACTAGATTCTACATGATCTAGAGCTGATGTGAGCTGGTTTGCAGTGCTGAAGGGGTTTGTAAGGTTTTGCAGGGTTATTCATTCTGTGGTTAGTGAGCTAAAGGGAAACTGCTTCTCTTGTGGTTTTCTTTTGCTCTTGCTATTTATATTCTTTTAGTCAAACTAAGAAGCCCTTCAGCTTCTGCAGGTGTGATACAAACAGGAAATGTTTTTTTCAGCAACGATGGACAGACTTTCCACTCCGTACAATGCTCTGAATTGATATTTTTGGAGATGTAGATGCCATGATGCTTCTGTTGAATGTGTAATGACTTTGGTTTTTACAGCATCAAAGGGAAGCACAAGCTCAGAACTATTAGAAAGTCCAACTAACGGCAGTCATGAATCTGTGTGTGTTATAAAATGTCGTCTTGGTGTTCAAACGCTAAAAATCCTGCCGGCACCTTTTCCTCTCACTGCAGCATTAAGTCAATAATTCATTAATTGATAAAGATTTTTTTTTTTTGTCTTTTATTAGTCTGGATATTACATTAGTCTCTTTGAATCTCTTTAGAGTTTGTGTTTGTCCGGTCCATCTTGTTCATCAGATGAGTAATTGAAACCTCCGGCTCCATCTAGTGGCAAATGTGAGTAATTCCCTGTTAAATGTCTTGGTTTTATTGAATTGAGCTTTGTGTGTTATGATAGCTGAGAGGCTGGTGAGGTTTAATTCATACGATTTTAATTCAATATTCTCTGTTAAAGAGACAGAAGCACCAATCAGACTCAGACTTCAGCCGATGAGCCTCTGTTAAAGAGACAGAAGCACCAATCAGACTCAGACTTCAGCCGATGAGCCTGTTAAAGAGACAGAAGCACCAATCAGACTCAGACTTCAGCCGATGAGCCTCTGTTAAAGAGACAGAAGCACCAATCAGACTCAGACTTCAGCCGATGAGCCTGTTAAAGAGACAGAAGCACCAATCAGACTCAGACTTCGGCCGATGAGCCTCTGTTAAAGAGACAGAAGCACCAATCAGACTCAGACTTCGGCCGATGAGCCTCTGTTAAAGAGACAGAAGCACCAATCAGACTCAGACTTCAGCCGATGAGCCTCTGTTAAAGAGACAGAAGCACCAATCAGACTCAGACTTCAGCCGATGAGCCTCTGTTAAAGAGACAGAAGCACCAATCAGACTCAGACTTCGGCCGATGAGCCTCTGTTAAAGAGACAGAAGCACCAATCAGACTCAGACTTCAGCCGATGAGCCTCTGATAAAGAGACAGAAGCACCAATCAGACTCAGACTTCAGCCGATGAGCCTCTGTTAAAGAGACAGAAGCACCAATCAGACTCAGACTTCGGCCGATGAGCCTCTGTTAAAGTGACAGAAGCACCAATCAGACTCAGACTTCAGCCGATGAGCCTCTGATGATCTGACAGAGCAGAAACACTGCAGATGTTCAGATTAGAAAGCATTTGCCTTCTCTGGCTGTGTTTGAGATTAGAAACACTAATGGAAATTATTCAAATACGACATACGTGCATTTTGAAAACTTGAAATGGGTGGTTAGAATTGTTTGGCTTTTTATTTTTTTTATTTTTTTTTATTTTTTATTTTTATATGGAATATTTATAGGGTTTATTGGAACTAAACAAAGTATGCTCATAATTACTTACTAACCGAAAGACATTATTTTATTTACTTTATCTTTTGTTATTTACTGGGCTATATGGCTTTCTTTAAAGGGATCTTCTAAAGGTCATATTTTATAATAATTTGTCAAACATTTGAACAGAAATGACTGATGAATGAATCGTAATGGAATTCAAAATAAGATGCTGTTTCATTTAATAGATTATAGATCAGATTATAATCATAGGATGTTTATTTTAACCTTATGTGTAACTTCCATAACAGTGTCTCTGTAAACATTAAGACAAATTGTCAATGTTAGCATGAGTATTTTCAACATAATCCAGTAGTTTACATTTGAATGAACACATTTTTTTACATTGCACAAACTAAATCTCTTGAACACAATGAGCCTTTGAGCACGGTTACAGATGTGCAAAGTCACACAGTAAACAAGGGCAAGTCATGGAACATGAAAGTGAAAGTGACCAACAAACAACAATGAAAGATTGAGAAACACTCAAATGGAGTCCAGCCGCAGGCAACATACATGTACTGCTATTTAATAAATGAGTAGCTCAAAAAGCCCATCATGATGCCCTACCACCTTAATAAATGAATGAAAATAGGTAGTAGCACATCCTGATAGGCTCAAAAGGCTCAAGAGGATATGCTACCACCTTAATAAATGAGTGAAAATCAAGGGTAGCACATCCTCATAGGCTCAGAGGGCTCATCTCCCTGAAAATAATGCATTGATCGCATGGAAATCTCCAGTTCATTCCTATGGGATGTTCTGTACAGTGTTAAGGGGCGGAGCTTAGTGAAGGATCAATTAAATATATATTTTCATATTTGCATGTTGCACAATCATGTAGTTTTCCATAAGTGAGAGGATATGTAAACTGAAAATGGCAGCGGTTTTAAGAAAGCAAAACCTGATCGACAGGTCGAACCGCACATTGAACACATCGCTTCAGGACAGAAACTGTCAGAAACGTTTCTCTGACACATACTTTCGACATGAACATCTTTGTTGAAGTTGGTGAGTGATGCTGATTGAAATCCTCAGGTGTATTTAAAGAATGTTTCTCCTCCCAGACATGATAAACGTCTCCATTAACAGGCTCTTCTGCTGCTGGCTTCTCATGTTTCACGTCTCTTTGAAATAAGTTTATTTTTCTGATCCCAATGGCAGATATTTGTTCTTGTTTTAAGCATAAACTCTTTTTGACAAAAAAAAAACCTTTATATCCTAAGTAATTTTGCTTCTCAAGTAAATGCATCTTGATTAAAGAAATGTTTAGATGTTTTTACTTGAAAACAAAAATACTGAGTAAGAAAACCTTTCTGCAGTACAACTGATCTGAAGACACTAAATCAAACGAAACATCCACCAAAAGGAGACAAACCGAAGACATTTGTTGAAACTCTCAAAATTAAAAAACGTTTGACTTCATTTCCTAAAACCACGTACAGAAATGAACCTCATTTCAGTTCACTTTTCTCTCTTTCCATCTAGACTCATAAGCAAAAGTATTTAAAGCAAATTATATTTCTGCCAGTCTCATGTTAATCTTGAGTATCTATATAGTGTTGATCCTTCATATCTCAGAAAAGTCTTTGGTTTTATCATATTTATAAAAGACAGATACGCTGTACCGATTCTTTCTGAAAACAGCCGAGTCCGTGGAGGCGTGCAGTGGGCGGAGCTAAAGAGTCACGAGCACACACACACACACACACACACAATACATCATGGCATTATCCCTGGATAACTTTCGATTCACTGTACGTTGGTGTTGTTCACATTATATGCACTTACGCGCCGATTGCCAACAAAACACACACATTTGATGCAGTTTCACTCACCGCCTGCGGTTTCCACTCATGACCGGGAACAAACACACACACTCGCAGAACTCTGGAAACACAAACTGCATCCACTGTTCTCTTAATGCTGGGTTATTTGTGAAGCTGAACAAGGTGATCTTTCACACCAGAAACACACTTCTTTAGTGACATTGTTGATTTCGTGTCTAAAAACAACATGACAGGCCGCCGACGGCTCCCGTAACCCGAACGAAGCTCGTTGATGGACGCGCTTTTGCTCTCGCTCTGGTTGATGTGTGTGTGTGTGTGTGCGTGCGCTCGCCCGGGAGAAGTGCCCATACGAGTAATTCCACGAAACACGTTTCTTTCTCAATAAAATACAGAAAATGTTGTAGTTTTTTGTGTCACAGATTAATCAGTTTTCAAAAATAAGTGTTAATTTGTGCAGCTGGAAACCTGAATATCAGACTATTACACTAATCGTGTAAATATACAAGAGGTAATTCTAATGCACACACACATAATAATTGTGATTTTACTGTACAAACGCTGTAAAAATTACTGTGAAAATATGGCAATGGTTTTTGGCCCTCATGTTCTGAAGATGTTTTCCCAGATCCTGAATCTACTCTTTTCTGTCCAGTGAAGTTTTTCTGCTCATTGTTCTGGAAGTTATTCCATTCAAATACTCAGCAAGCTTAGATAAATGTGTTCAGTGTTTTCATTGTTCTCATGACCAATAACAAACTGCCACAGGTCATGTGTAGGTGCCTGTACTATATATGGGAGGTATTTCCTCATATTTAGGGTGTTATGAGGCTTTGACACTTTCAGTTACTCTTATTCACTTCATACATTCAAACAACTGCTGACAAACTGCTGATTCAGTGACTGCAAGAGACACAATGGACCCACTGGAATCACGTGAAGGTCAGTCTACATTAAATAACATAATATAAAAACATACAACTTACAGACTACAGCTTGTTTAATACTGAATACTGAGAATTCAAATCTGTACTAGTAATTCTGTTTCTGGCAGCATGAAAAAGAATATTTAAGACTTTGTTATGCTCTGGTGTGAAAATCACTGGTTTATTGAAAAATATGACTTCACAGAAACAAACCCTGTGTTAAAATAACACTCTCTGTGTTCATATGTGTCCACGGTAGGGTTCAAAGTACCACTGACGGAGTATTGAAGTGAATGAGATAATTAAGTGAATCAAAAACCAATGTAAACAGAATAGCGAAAACAGAAAAGCTCAAAAGAAAACTCGCCGTGACATGATAGTTATTTTCATAGTGCATATTCAAAATCCTGAAAATGGTAGTGACTCTGGCAGATCAGTCTAAGTCAAGAATACAGTCTTTAATCTGATTTAAACTCAGAGAGAGAGAATGTCTGAATCCCCAAGAAGGCTTTTCCAAAGTTTAGGAGCCAAATAGACTATTAAAAGGCTTTTCCTCCTTTTGTGGGTTTGATATTCTAGTATCTGTCAGCGGCCAGAGGAGCTTCATTAAACCATTTAGAGGTTTATCCCCCGGTTTCACAGACCAGGCTTAAGCTAGTCCCAGACTTAAATGCATGTTTGAGCTGTTTTAACTGAAAGCAACCTATCTTAAAATATGTCAGTGGCATTGTTTTGTCTCAAGATTCACACCAGTAATTTTTTTCTAAGACACGTTTATAAAAGCTACTTAAATGTCCTGATTGAACTAAGGCCTAATCCTGGCTTAGTCTAAGCCCTGTCTCTGAAACCGGGCCTATAAGTAGCAATATTTTATAATGATATAGAACCTGACAGGTAGCCAATGTCATGATGACAATATGACAGAGCGAAGAACAGCCATGTATTTCATAGCAAATGTCTCTGTTGTTATTTTAGATGCCGTTCCATTGGAGCTGGACAAATGTGACATTCATGAATCAGGTGAGAGAAATGTGAAGGTTTTAGACTACAATGCATTTAATGTAAATGAACACACTGTACGTAATGATGTCATCCTAATTTAATCCTTGACTCTGTGTTTCTCATTGTGTTCGAAAAATATGCATTCAAAAAAATAAAAAAATAAATATAAAGTTGGATTTACTTCAGCTGGTGTCAATCTGTAATTAATTAGTTTGAACTAATGAAACTGAAGTAAACTGGATAAACACTGTGTGCGATGACTCTGTTTCTATTCATCCTGTATGAATTTTTCATTTTTCATCTTTCTTATGAAGATTACTATCATGATGATTCTAAAAATCCTGATTCACATAAACATCTTGATGATGATGATCATCATCTTGCTTATGAAGATGATTTTGAAGATACTGATGATTATGAAAATCCTGATCAATATAAAAACCTTGATGATGATGATGATGATGATCATATTGCTTATGAAGATGAAAATCATCATGATGAAGATGATGTTGAAGATGATGATTCTGACAATCCTGATCCATATAAAATTTTATTTGATGATGATGATGATGATGATGATGATGATGGTGATGATCATTCTGGTATGAGGATTCATGAATACACATGAATAAATGCATAATCATCCTCCTTTAATTACTTTCTCATATCTACACCTGAATGTGCTCATTTTGATGTCGTGCTTTTACCATCCACATGTAAAGAAGAGGAGAGTGAGGATGAGGATGAGGAAGAGCGGAGACAACAACCTCAAGAAACTGATGAAGAAGCCCCAGTTGCTCAAGATACAGGTGCAATTATACGTCAAGTCTGTTGTCTGTCAGAGGAAGGAGGGAAAAAAACTGCATAAAAAAAGCACAGTAAATAGTGAATACAGTGTCAGAGCATGTAGTTTCACCAAACGTATCATATGTTATTCTAACCTGAGAAGTATCATGCTTCTGTACAAAGGCCTTTGGTGTGATACTGTATTCATGGCGTCCTGACTGGTCACTAGTCCATGTGTGTGTTGTCATTTTTTTATTTAACAAAGTCTCATAACAGCTTGTAGTCATTCATATGAAATAGAAAAATTGAATGAAAACACAAGACTTCATCCAGACACAATAAAAATGTGATTGTGGCTACATTTATTTCTGTAACTTGAGTCTTTAATTATGATTCTTCTGTCTTTACATGTTTGATCTTCAATCTTTGTGTTTAAATAAATACATTTTGGTAAAAAATCACCTAAAAATGAAAATTATGTGACTTTGGTTAATGAGTGAATGCAAACGGAGAAAAATAACTGCAGAAGTGGAGGAAATTAGTTAAAAGTGACAAAAGTTTGCTTGAGGGACAAAATGGCACTCAAGCAAATCAATTAATCTTAACTTGATTAAATAAATCTAGAGTAAAAATTGTTAGCGATTTTTAATGGACTTTTTACTCATGTCCTCCACTTCTGCAGTTTTCTTTCTCTAGTTGCATTCACTCATTTCCCAAAGTCATCTTGAATGTTGAATTGTCAATACAACATCACATTAACTGACTTCATAAACTGATGTTGATTTTCCTAAAAATTTTTAGTTTGATCACCATTATGGTGATCAGTGTTCCCTTTGGTTGGGCACTTGATCTTCATTTATATTATTGTAATTCTCTTCCTATTGATGTAGTGATGCAACAAGAAATCATAGTTATTTGGTTTCAAAGGAAGATCAGTAATAAATATATTTACACACATATATTTATATATCTGGAGTGAATCTGGAGGATTGAGGGTTTTTGAATAATGGGCTACTTTATAATAACATGGAGCCATCGTTCATGCAGATGTGTTTATGCCTAAAGTCAGAGATGAAGGAAAGGAAGTGGATGAACTCAAGTCTTTGTCCAGTTTGTGTTGTTAAACTGTCATCAGTGATGCTGAAGTTTGATTGACAGCTGCTGTCCGTGGTGCTGAATCCATAACGGCCTGTTAAGCCAGGGACACAGCGGTCGGCCGTCGGGCAATGTCGGGCCATTTTTGAGCGTCGGCTGACTTAGTTTTTTTGGTGTGTTTCACACTGTTGACTCTAGCCAGGGTTTTTTTTTGGTCGATTCAACATGTAGAATCGCAGACGGGCCGTCAGTGAGAGAGAGAACTCCGATTGGCTGTTCAGCTTAGCGAACGAGTCAGTGCACGAGAATAAGAGCAAAAGTAATAAAAAGCGAGTAGGTAAGTCAAACCTGAACAGACAGAAGGCTGTTGTAATTTTATGTCATGTTACCTGAGCAAAAATGCCAAATATTTTCATCATAACATGAGCTGAGTTGAATAAAGAATGTGATCAGCGCCTGATTGATATTTAAAACGGTAAGCAAGCACGGCTTTGTTTATGGTTTGTATACCTGCAGTCTTGGTTTCGCTTTCCATTTTTCAATGACGAATATAGACAAATATATCTGCATAAATAGTGTAAATATCCTTAACACGCAGGCACAGAACGCACATGCTAGTTGACAGTCGCCTGTAGTCCTTTTGGTGTGTTCAGGTGCTGTTTTTTCCCCAGACGCGAGGCGACAACACAGTAGGCTTGCTGCAATAGTCGGTGTTGCCGGTGTTCAGCCGCAACACCGGCTACATCACTTGCCCACCACGGCACCGTCCCCACCATCGTTTTAATTTTTTTTAAAGTAAAAAAATAATTTAGTTCAGTTAGAGAACAGACACTGAACGTGTCTGCTCAATACAGTGTGAGCTGAACGAGAGTCGCAGCACAAACGCAGCAGGAGTCAGATTTCATTCATCACGAGAGCGAAGAGCTGACAGACAAGATGATCGCGGAAGATTTGCTTTCAAAGTGAAATGTAAAAGCGCCTATTTAAGTGAGTTTGTCATTGTACTGTTTTGTTGTGTTTTTCATTAAGAATAATAGGCTAATGAACCCACCATTCAAGCAACCCGTCCCCGAATTGCCGCTAATTCTAACCCGGAAGTAACCATTTAGGGCTAGTTCTGTGGCGTCGGTTTGATGTGTCCCTACCTTTAAAGTGAAAGCACCAATCAGACTCAGACTTCAGCCGATGAGCCTCTGATAAAGAGACAGAAGCACCAGTCAGACTCAGACTTCAGCCGATGAGCCTCTGTTAAAGAGACAGAAGCACCAGTCAGACTCAGACTTCAGCCGATGAGCCCCTGTTAAAGAGACAGAAGCACCAGTCAGACTCAGACTTCAGCCGATGAGCCCCTGTTAAAGAGACAGAAGCACCAGTCAGACTCAGACTTCAGCCGATGAGCCCCTGTTAAAGAGACAGAAGCACCAGTCAGACTCAGACTTCAGCCGATGAGCCCCTGTTAAAGAGACAGAAGCACCAGTCAGACTCAGACTTCAGCCGATGAGCCCCTGTTAAAGAGACAGAAGCACCAGTCAGACTCAGACTTCAGCCGATGAGCCCCTGTTAAAGAGACAGAAGCACCAGTCAGACTCAGACTTCAGCCGATGAGCCCCTGTTAAAGAGACAGAAGCACCAGTCAGACTCAGACTTCAGCCGATGAGCCCCTGTTAAAGAGACAGAAGCACCAGTCAGACTCAGACTTCAGCCGATGAGCCCCTGTTAAATAGACAGAAGCACCAGTCAGACTCAGACTTCAGCCGATGAGCCCCTGTTAAAGAGACAGAAGCACCAGTCAGACTCAGACTTCAGCCGATGAGCCCCTGTTAAAGAGACAGAAGCACCAGTCAGACTCAGACTTCAGCCGATGAGCCCCTGTTAAAGAGACAGAAGCACCAGTCAGACTCAGACTTCAGCCGATGAGCCCCTGTTAAAGAGACAGAAGCACCAGTCAGACTCAGACTTCAGCCGATGAGCCCCTGTTAAATAGACAGAAGCACCAGTCAGACTCAGACTTCAGCCGATGAGCCCCTGTTAAATAGACAGAAGCACCAGTCAGACTCAGACTTCAGCCGATGAGCCCCTGTTAAATAGACAGAAGCACCAGTCAGACTCAGACTTCAGCCGATGAGCCCCTGTTAAAGAGACAGAAGCACCAGTCAGACTCAGACTTCAGCCGATGAGCCCCTGTTAAAGAGACAGAAGCACCAGTCAGACTCAGACTTCAGCCGATGAGCCCCTGTTAAAGAGACAGAAGCACCAGTCAGACTCAGACTTCAGCCGATGAGCCCCTGTTAAATAGACAGAAGCACCAGTCAGGCTCAGACTTCAGCCGATGAGCATCTGTTAAAGAGACAGAAGCACCAGTCAGGCTCAGACTTCAGCCGATGAGCCTCTGTTAAAGAGACAGAAGCACCAGTCAGGCTCAGACTTCAGCCGATGAGCCTCTGTTAAAGAGACAGAAGCACCAGTCAGGCTCAGACTTCAGCCGATGAGCCTCTGTTAAAGAGACAGAAGCACCAGTCAGGCTCAGACTTCAGCCGATGAGCCTCTGTTAAAGAGACAGAAGCACCAGTCAGGCTCAGACTTCAGCCGATGAGCCTCTGTTAAAGAGACAGAAGCACCAGTCAGGCTCAGACTTCAGCCGATGAGCCTCTGTTAAAGAGACAGAAGCACCAGTCAGGCTCAGACTTCAGCCGATGAGCCTCTGTTAAAGAGACAGAAGCACCAGTCAGGCTCAGACTTCAGCCGATGAGCCTCTGTTAAAGAGACAGAAGCACCAGTCAGGCTCAGACTTCAGCCGATGAGCCTCTGTTAAAGAGACAGAAGCACCAGTCAGGCTCAGACTTCAGCCGATGAGCCCCTGTTAAAGAGACAGAAGCACCAGTCAGGCTCAGACTTCAGCCGATGAGCATCTGTTAAAGAGACAGAAGCACCAGTCAGGCTCAGACTTCAGCCGATGAGCCCCTGTTAAAGAGACAGAAGCACCAGTCAGGCTCAGACTTCAGCCGATGAGCCCCTGTTAAAGAGACAGAAGCACCAGTCAGGCTCAGACTTCAGCCGATGAGCCTCTGTTAAAGAGACAGAAGCACCAGTCAGGCTCAGACTTCAGCCGATGAGCCTCTGTTAAAGAGACAGAAGCACCAGTCAGGCTCAGACTTCAGCCGATGAGCCTCTGTTAAAGAGACAGAAGCACCAGTCAGGCTCAGACTTCAGCCGATGAGCCTCTGTTAAAGAGACAGAAGCACCAGTCAGGCTCAGACTTCAGCCGATGAGCCCCTGTTAAAGAGACAGAAGCACCAGTCAGGCTCAGACTTCAGCCGATGAGCCCCTGTTAAAGAGACAGAAGCACCAGTCAGGCTCAGACTTCAGCCGATGAGCCCCTGTTAAAGAGACAGAAGCACCAGTCAGGCTCAGACTTCAGCCGATGAGCCCCTGTTAAATAGACAGAAGCACCAGTCAGGCTCAGACTTCAGCCGATGAGCCCCTGTTAAAGAGACAGAAGCACCAGTCAGGCTCAGACTTCAGCCGATGAGCCCCTGTTTAAGAGACAGAAGCACCAGTCAGGCTCAGACTTCAGCCGATGAGCATCTGTTAAAGAGACAGAAGCAACAGTCAGGCTCAGACTTCAGCCGATGAGCCTCTGTTAAAGAGACAGAAGCACCAGTCAGGCTCAGACTTCAGCCGATGAGCCTCTGTTAAAGAGACAGAAGCACCAGTCAGGCTCAGACTTCAGCCGATGAGCCTCTGTTAAAGAGACAGAAGCACCAGTCAGGCTCAGACTTCAGCCGATGAGCCTCTGTTAAAGAGACAGAAGCACCAGTCAGGCTCAGACTTCAGCCGATGAGCCCCTGTTAAAGAGACAGAAGCACCAGTCAGGCTCAGACTTCAGCCGATGAGCCCCTGTTAAAGAGACAGAAGCACCAGTCAGGCTCAGACTTCAGCCGATGAGCCCCTGTTAAAGAGACAGAAGCACCAGTCAGGCTCAGACTTCAGCCGATGAGCCCCTGTTAAAGAGACAGAAGCACCAGTCAGGCTCAGACTTCAGCCGATGAGCCCCTGTTAAAGAGACAGAAGCACCAGTCAGGCTCAGACTTCAGCCGATGAGCCCCTGTTAAAGAGACAGAAGCACCAGTCAGGCTCAGACTTCAGCCGATGAGCCCCTGTTAAAGAGACAGAAGCACCAGTCAGGCTCAGACTTCAGCCGATGAGCCCCTGTTAAAGAGACAGAAGCACCAGTCAGGCTCAGACTTCAGCCGATGAGCCCCTGTTAAAGAGACAGAAGCACCAGTCAGGCTCAGACTTCAGCCGATGAGCCCCTGTTAAAGAGACAGAAGCACCAGTCAGGCTCAGACTTCAGCCGATGAGCCCCTGTTAAAGAGACAGAAGCACCAGTCAGGCTCAGACTTCAGCCGATGAGCCCCTGTTAAAGAGACAGAAGCACCAGTCAGGCTCAGACTTCAGCCGATGAGCCCCTGTTAAAGAGACAGAAGCACCAGTCAGGCTCAGACTTCAGCCGATGAGCCTCTGTTAAAGAGACAGAAGCACCAGTCAGGCTCAGACTTCAGCCGATGAGCCTCTGTTAAAGAGACAGAAGCACCAGTCAGGCTCAGACTTCAGCCGATGAGCCCCTGTTAAAGAGACAGAAGCACCAGTCAGGCTCAGACTTCAGCCGATGAGCCCCTGTTAAAGAGACAGAAGCACCAGTCAGGCTCAGACTTCAGCCGATGAGCCCCTGTTAAAGAGACAGAAGCACCAGTCAGGCTCAGACTTCAGCCGATGAGCATCTGTTAAAGAGACAGAAGCACCAGTCAGGCTCAGACTTCAGCCGATGAGCCTCTGTTAAAGAGACAGAAGCACCAGTCAGGCTCAGACTTCAGCCGATGAGCCTCTGTTAAAGAGACAGAAGCACCAGTCAGGCTCAGACTTCAGCCGATGAGCCTCTGTTAAAGAGACAGAAGCACCAGTCAGGCTCAGACTTCAGCCGATGAGCCTCTGTTAAAGAGACAGAAGCACCAGTCAGGCTCAGACTTCAGCCGATGAGCCTCTGTTAAAGAGACAGAAGCACCAGTCAGGCTCAGACTTCAGCCGATGAGCCTCTGTTAAAGAGACAGAAGCACCAGTCAGGCTCAGACTTCAGCCGATGAGCCCCTGTTAAAGAGACAGAAGCACCAGTCAGGCTCAGACTTCAGCCGATGAGCATCTGTTAAAGAGACAGAAGCACCAGTCAGGCTCAGACTTCAGCCGATGAGCCTCTGTTAAAGAGACAGAAGCACCAGTCAGGCTCAGACTTCAGCCGATGAGCCTCTGTTAAAGAGACAGAAGCACCAGTCAGGCTCAGACTTCAGCCGATGAGCCTGTTAAAGAGACAGAAGCTCCAATCAGACTCAGACTTCAGCCGATGAGCCTCTGATAAAGAGACAGAAGCACCAATCAGACTCAGACTCCGGCCGATGAGCCTCTGATAAAGAGACAGAAGCACCAATCAGACTCAGACTCCGGCCGATGAGCCTCTGTTAAAGAGACAGAAGCACCAATCAGACTCAGACTTCGGCCGATGAGCCTGTTAAAGAGACAGAAGCTCCAGTCAGACTCAGACTTCGGCCGATGAGCCTCTGTTAAAGAGACAGAAGCACCAGTCAGACTCAGACTTCGGCCGATGAGCCTCTGTTAAAGAGACAGAAGCACCAGTCAGACTCAGACTTCGGCCGATGAGCCTCTGTTAAAGAGACAGAAGCACCAGTCAGACTCAGACTTCGGCCGATGAGCCTCTGTTAAAGAGACAGAAGCACCAGTCAGACTCAGACTTCAGCCGATGAGCCTCTGTTAAAGAGACAGAAGCACCAGTCAGACTCAGACTTCAGCCGATGAGCCTCTGTTAAAGAGACAGAAGCACCAGTCAGACTCAGACTTCAGCCGATGAGCCTCTGTTAAAGAGACAGAAGCACCAGTCAGACTCAGACTTCAGCCGATGAGCCCCTGTTAAAGAGACAGAAGCACCAGTCAGGCTCAGACTTCAGCCGATGAGCCCCTGTTAAAGAGACAGAAGCACCAGTCAGGCTCAGACTTCAGCCGATGAGCCCCTGTTAAAGAGACAGAAGCACCAGTCAGGCTCAGACTTCAGCCGATGAGCCCCTGTTAAAGAGACAGAAGCACCAGTCAGGCTCAGACTTCAGCCGATGAGCCCCTGTTAAAGAGACAGAAGCACCAGTCAGACTCAGACTTCAGCCGATGAGCCCCTGTTAAAGAGACAGAAGCACCAGTCAGACTCAGACTTCAGCCGATGAGCCCCTGTTAAAGAGACAGAAGCACCAGTCAGACTCAGACTTCAGCCGATGAGCCCCTGTTAAAGAGACAGAAGCACCAGTCAGACTCAGACTTCAGCCGATGAGCCCCTGTTAAAGAGACAGAAGCACCAGTCAGACTCAGACTTCAGCCGATGAGCCCCTGTTAAATAGACAGAAGCACCAGTCAGACTCAGACTTCAGCCGATGAGCCCCTGTTAAAGAGACAGAAGCACCAGTCAGACTCAGACTTCAGCCGATGAGCCCCTGTTTAAGAGACAGAAGCACCAGTCAGACTCAGACTTCAGCCGATGATCATCTGTTAAAGAGACAGAAGCACCAGTCAGACTCAGACTTCAGCCGATGAGCCTCTGTTAAAGAGACAGAAGCACCAGTCAGACTCAGACTTCAGCCGATGAGCCTCTGTTAAAGAGACAGAAGCACCAGTCAGACTCAGACTTCAGCCGATGAGCCTCTGTTAAAGAGACAGAAGCACCAGTCAGACTCAGACTTCAGCCGATGAGCCTCTGTTAAAGAGACAGAAGCACCAGTCAGGCTCAGACTTCAGCCGATGAGCCTCTGTTAAAGAGACAGAAGCACCAGTCAGGCTCAGACTTCAGCCGATGAGCCCCTGTTAAAGAGACAGAAGCACCAGTCAGGCTCAGACTTCAGCCGATGAGCCCCTGTTAAAGAGACAGAAGCACCAGTCAGGCTCAGACTTCAGCCGATGAGCCCCTGTTAAAGAGACAGAAGCACCAGTCAGGCTCAGACTTCAGCCGATGAGCCCCTGTTAAAGAGACAGAAGCACCAGTCAGGCTCAGACTTCAGCCGATGAGCATCTGTTAAAGAGACAGAAGCACCAGTCAGGCTCAGACTTCAGCCGATGAGCCCCTGTTAAAGAGACAGAAGCACCAGTCAGGCTCAGACTTCAGCCGATGAGCCTCTGTTAAAGAGACAGAAGCACCAGTCAGGCTCAGACTTCAGCCGATGAGCCTCTGTTAAAGAGACAGAAGCACCAGTCAGGCTCAGACTTCAGCCGATGAGCCTCTGTTAAAGAGACAGAAGCACCAGTCAGGCTCAGACTTCAGCCGATGAGCCTCTGTTAAAGAGACAGAAGCACCAGTCAGACTCAGACTTCAGCCGATGAGCCTCTGTTAAAGAGACAGAAGCACCAGTCAGACTCAGACTTCAGCCGATGAGCCCCTGTTAAAGAGACAGAAGCACCAGTCAGGCTCAGACTTCAGCCGATGAGCCCCTGTTAAAGAGACAGAAGCACCAGTCAGGCTCAGACTTCAGCCGATGAGCCCCTGTTAAAGAGACAGAAGCACCAGTCAGGCTCAGACTTCAGCCGATGAGCCCCTGTTAAAGAGACAGAAGCACCAGTCAGGCTCAGACTTCAGCCGATGAGCATCTGTTAAAGAGACAGAAGCACCAGTCAGGCTCAGACTTCAGCCGATGAGCCTCTGTTAAAGAGACAGAAGCACCAGTCAGGCTCAGACTTCAGCCGATGAGCCTCTGTTAAAGAGACAGAAGCACCAGTCAGGCTCAGACTTCAGCCGATGAGCCTCTGTTAAAGAGACAGAAGCACCAGTCAGGCTCAGACTTCAGCCGATGAGCCTCTGTTAAAGAGACAGAAGCACCAGTCAGGCTCAGACTTCAGCCGATGAGCCTCTGTTAAAGAGACAGAAGCACCAGTCAGACTCAGACTTCAGCCGATGAGCCTCTGTTAAAGAGACAGAAGCACCAATCAGACTCAGACTTCAGCCGATGAGCCTCTGTTTAAGAGACAGAAGCACCAATCAGACTCAGACTTCAGCCGATGAGCATCTGTTAAAGAGACAGAAGCACCAATCAGACTCAGACTTCAGCCGATGAGCCTCTGTTAAAGAGACAGAAGCACCAATCAGACTCAGACTTCAGCCGATGAGCCTCTGTTAAAGAGACAGAAGCACCAATCAGACTCAGACTTCAGCCGATGAGCCTCTGTTAAAGAGACAGAAGCACCAATCAGACTCAGACTTCAGCCGATGAGCCTCTGTTAAAGAGACAGAAGCACCAATCAGACTCAGACTTCAGCCGATGAGCCTGTTAAAGAGACAGAAGCTCCAATCAGACTCAGACTTCAGCCGATGAGCCTCTGATAAAGAGACAGAAGCACCAATCAGACTCAGACTCCAGCCGATGAGCCTCTGATAAAGAGACAGAAGCACCAATCAGACTCAGACTTCAGCCGATGAGCCTCTGTTAAAGAGACAGAAGCACCAATCAGACTCAGACTCCAGCCGATGAGCCTGTTAAAGAGACAGAAGCTCCAATCAGACTCAGACTTCAGCCGATGAGCCTCTGTTAAAGAGACAGAAGCACCAATCAGACTCAGACTTCAGCCGATGAGCCTCTGTTAAAGAGACAGAAGCACCAATCAGACTCAGACTTCAGCCGATGAGCCTCTGTTAAAGAGACAGAAGCACCAATCAGACTCAGACTTCAGCCGATGAGCCTCTGTTAAAGAGACAGAAGCACCAATCAGACTCAGACTTCAGCCGATGAGCCTCTGTTAAAGAGACAGAAGCTCCAATCAGACTCAGACTTCAGCCGATGAGCCTCTGTTAAAGAGACAGAAGCACCAATCAGACTCAGACTTCAGCCGATGAGCCTCTGTTAAAGAGACAGAAGCACCAATCAGACTCAGACTTCAGCCGATGAGCCTCTGATAAAGAGACAGAAGCACCAATCAGACTCAGACTTCAGCCGATGAGCCTCTGTTAAAGAGACAGAAGCACCAATCAGACTCAGACTTCAGCCGATGAGCCTCTGTTAAAGAGACAGAAGCACCAATCAGACTCAGACTTCAGCCGATGAGCCTCTGTTAAAGAGACAGAAGCACCAATCAGACTCAGACTTCAGCCGATGAGCCTCTGTTAAAGAGACAGAAGCACCAATCAGACTCCAGACTCAGACTTCAGCCGATGAGCCTCTGTTAAAGAGACAGAAGCACCAATCAGACTCCAGACTCAGACTTCAGCCGATGAGCCTCTGTTAAAGAGACAGAAGCACCAATCAGACTCCAGACTCAGACTTCAGCCGATGAGCCTCTGTTAAAGAGACAGAAGCACCAATCAGACTCAGACTTCAGCCGATGAGCCTCTGTTAAAGAGACAGAAGCACCAATCAGACTCAGACTTCAGCCGATGAGCCGCTGATGATCTGACAGAGCAGAAACACTGCAGATGTTCAGATTAGAAAGCATTTGCCTTCTTATAACACACACTGAGCACTCTGGTGCCGGTCTCTGTACCTCAACTTCCTGATGTATCAATTATGTTGTTTGTATGTCTAACATTTTTAACATTTTCATGGAACTTTATGTTAACCATTTACTTTTAATAGTTTTATTTTAATGTATGTAAATAGTTTGCCTTGTAGGTTGACTGAGGCTCCTACATGTATATTTTAATACTGTTCTGAGAGAAGAGGATTCTGGGATATACTGGATCTCACATCACCATTAAAGTCTCAACATTTTAACAGTGTGTTGTTTTGTAATGAAAATAAAGGTCATTTTACTGGTTGCAAAACTTGCAGAAAGCAAGAATGGTAATTGTCCTTTTTAGTTAAAGGAATTAAATAATCAAATTATTTAAATGGAGTTAGAGGGAATAAAGTAAAAGAAATAAGAACAGTAAAATATTTTTTTGTAATTTTTTTATGTGCACACATTTACTTTTAATTCCTAATATTCCGTTTATTGTTTCGTCACACTCAATGAAATGCATGAATCACACACACAGTAGCCGTGAATATACCTAAAACACAGAATTGTGACAAAAATTTCATTTTAACTAAAAAGAGTAATTTGCATCACTGGATGTCATTGTTGGACGTTTATCATTTCTATCGTTAAACAGTTGTCAAATATTAAATGTTTAGTCTTCACACTCTTTCACAGTTAAAGCTGAAGCGTCACGAGTGACTCGATATCTGTGGTTACAGCCCTGAATTACATTTAAATGCTGTTCAATGTTAAAAGCTCTTTATATAAAGAGATTATTTGTGTCACATGTATAATTATACAACGTTTTATCAGAATGAAGGCTTGAGCTGAACATGAGCAGCGACTCTCTTCTGTCATCAGGAGATCAGACTGATCAACAGACGCTTGACTCTCAGTCCTCAAGACTTTCTCACTTCAGCTTCAGTTTTATTTTTCAGTTTTCGTGGTTTGTGGTTTCCAGCAGGTTTTATCTGATGTGTTTCATATGTGTCCCTGTGGAGACCAGATTCACTGAAGGAGCAAAAGAGTCATTCAAACAAAGATAAAACTCAACAGATGGGAGTTTTATTCATGTGAATTAACTTATATGATATTTAATGATATATTTAGCTTATGATGATTATATTTAGTAATTAAATGGCAAATGTCATTCAAACTGAAAGACGTAAATGATGTGTGATCATTTAAAGTGTGAACTGATGCTGTTTGTGTGTGTCCATCCATCAGGCGTCCAGTGTCTTACTTTCACTTCCCTCTTTATTAATCTCTCTCTCTCTCTCTCTCTGTCTGTCTGTCTCTCTCTCTCTCTCTGTCTCTCTCTCTCTCTCTCTCTCTCAGAGGAAGTGGGTGTCTCTGTCACATTCAACACTTCATGTTAAACATGTAACCAGGAAAGAAACACTCAAACCTCATCTGAACACACATCAATAGCTTCAGAAGAACTGAATCTACTGACAACAGAGAAGATCATTTAATAAGAGAGAAGAATGAAGATCATCTGGACTTTCACTCTGATGATGATTCCTGGTAAGAATCTGAACTCAGAATAAATCACTAAAAACACCAGAGATTTGATGAGGAGAGTCTTTCACTTCAGTTCATGTTGTGGAATTTGTTTTTAAGAAGTTTAAAAGCAATTTGAAAGTTCATCTCCATTCATTCTCATATTAGTGTTTTTATGAAGATGCTGGTTTGTTGTAGGTGTCGTGAGCTTCAGTGTGACGGGATATTCAGGAGGCGGAGTCACGATCACATGCAGATATGATGAAGGATATAAGACAAATGCAAAGTATTTTTGTAAAGGTCAGTGGTCAAAGTGCACAGACCTCATCAAGACTAATGAGAAAAATAAATGGGTTCATTCTGGAAGATTCTCTCTGTATGACGACACAAGATCAGCAGTCTTCACTGTGACCATCAGAGATCTGAGTCAAAGGGATTCTGGGACGTACTACTGTGCAACTGAAAGAGTTGGATTCATTATAGATCCCCACACTGAAGTGAATCTGGAGGTTATAACCGGTGAGTAACTGAGAGCCTCAAACCCATGACGATCTCCACAACATCACGATACTCAACACTGACTGTAATTACTGCCGTCCACACGTCTAACTCATAACAGACGTGTTTGTCATTAAATGAAGATGAAGTACCATCACTGATTTCATTCTTTACACACTGATATCTGAGTTTGTGTTGAACAGGTCACAGAATCAGTAGTGTGACGGGATATTCAGGAGGAATCGTCATTATAAACTACAAATATGAGATGAAACTCAAGAACCATGAGAAATATGTGTGTAAAACTGCATCAGGTCAATGTTTTCCTGTAATAAACACTAACAGAGCAGCAGAACGGAAACACGGCATTCATGATGACAGATCTGCAGGTCTCTTACGTGTGTTTATCAGAGAGCTGAATGAGAACGACTCTGGAGAATATAAGATTACAGTCAAAGTTTCTGAAGACTACAGTTTCTTCTCTGAGTTTAATCTGGACATTAAGAAGGGTTAGCCGCTTTCAGTCACTCATGCATTATTTGACAGAATCATGAATATATCTGGTCTTTGTAACATTGCTGCACTTTATTTGGATCTCAAACAGATGATTGTTGTGTGAAGAGCATCAGTCTATCAGCGGCTGCAGGAGGATCTGTGAACATCAGCTGCAAATACCCACAATCCCACAGGAGTGATGTGAAGTTTCTCTGCTGGAGATCTGGAGCTGATCTCTGTGCTGAAGAGACGTCTGTGAAGGAGAGCAGAAGATGGAGGAGTGAGGGAAAGATCCAGCTGTATGATGACAGAGAAGAGCAGCTCCTGACGGGAAGCATCAGTCATGTGACTGAACAAGATTCAGAATACTGGTGTGGAGTTCAGTCTGATCGAGGACACAAGAGCTTCATCACACGAGTGCTGATCAATGTTACAGGTGAGCAATGATGAAACACAAACCAGCATCTGTAACGCTTTAAAATCCTCCTGAGAGTTTCAAGATGCTCAAAAGCACAAGTCAGCAGTTTGAGGTTGTGTGTGTGAAACGTCTGATGTGTGATCAGCATTACAGGTACAGAGGATTTTATAACTGATATTAATCATACGGTAATTGAAAACCATGACTAAGTTCTATTTGGCTGATCACTGTATGTTATTTATGATATTGCTTAAAATCATTGAGATCTGAAGCTGATTCTATTCAAGCAGGTTTCACCACAGGATTATTATTTAATTTAGTCTGTTTACCAAAGCAAAATCGGCAGTTGAAAAAAGAGGAAATGTAAAAACAAACTTCAGTTTGATTGCAGTCAGTGCAGGTAAAAGTGCAGCTTTGTGTAGAAGAAATGTTGCTGTTCTGCACAATGAACTGTGGTTTTTAGTACTGCTTGCGTCCTTTTACCACACTTTACTATAGTTAACTGCAGTTAAGGGTGTTCACCCAGTAACACTGATATGTACTGTATTATTCAGTGTGAAACCACAGGCTTTAGTTCTGGGAACTCAAACTAACAGCTCGCGATTCTGTTTTCTAAGTGTCTGTGTGTCAGCAAACATGAATTCTGGGTAGTGAGTGTGTGAATGACATCAGTAACAAGCGTCTGTACCATGAGAAAAGTGATGTCAAGTTCTGTGTGTGAAAACAAGTATCATTTAGCAATTCATTTTTCCCTTTTTATATACAAAATTTCCAGAAACAACATCACCATCATCATCATCATCACCACCATCACCATCATCACCATCATCACCATCATCATCATCATCATCTGCTTCTTTCTCATCAGTCAAATCTTCTACATCACGGGCGTCTTCAATCACATCAGCAGGTGCTCTTGTGCTGAAACACAAACATGTGATCAATGGGTGTAGCTTGTGAGCACCACCCCAGCTCTAAAATAAATAATAACATTCCATTTTTTACATTTTAAATAGTTAACATGTAAAAACAATTAGCAATAGTAGCTCGTTTGCATATTGAGTTGAATCTGCGTTTTGGTGGTTCGTAGCTTATCAAGAAACAGCAATACGTTGTGTGATATAAATGGACATTGGACTTCCAGTGACTTCGCAGGTCAAAAGATATGCTTATAACTCTCGACTAGATAGGACAGTGCATTTCCATCCTCAGAAACAACATTTTGTTGTATGTTTCTTGGCTTCTCACATTTAACCTCAGGTGACTGTCTCTTTAAACCCTGATAGCGGTGCATTTGCAGGGTTAATGGTGGAACAATGTATTGTAAACCTTCACATACTTTCTACAATCACAGAAACGTTCACACGCTGTATTTTGCTTCATTTTGGGGGAAGTGTCGAAGTTGTGGTAAATGTGTTGCCAACTGTGCTTTTCTCATGGAATTAGAATACTTTTAAACTTTTGTTGCAGGTTGATTTTTTTTTTCCCCCATACGGGTTAAAAGTTTGACATATTGCATAAATTGTGCTTGACTGAAAAGCTTGTATTGAAATATTTTACATTCTACCAATGATAAAGCTGTGCTAGATGTTAATGGTGACCTATTGTCCCTGTTTTCACAAGATGTAATATAAGTCTCTGGTGTACCCAGAACTTTTTTGTGTGTGTCCCTTTAAATGCAAATGAGCTTATGCTCCCCACCCCCTTTCCAGAAGAGGGCAGAACCCTTACAGCTTGTGCTTCAGATACTCCGGCAACAACAAAACTGAAGAATGTCACACACTGAAAATGTCAGAAATTGCCAGTAGTAGTAGTTTTTAGGTATGGCATATTTTGTATGGGAACGGCATATTTTGAGTTATTTTGGATCTGAGAGATATATGGGATATGGTCATTGGGCTACATTTTGGGCTATTTTTGACTGGCCATTGGGATAATTTTGTTACGTAGACCTGGCAACCCTGAAATCCAGTATCATGGTCTGGTCAATCCTACTCCAAACATCAATGATCTGATCTGATATTTAGCTCAAAGTGATCAGATTCTCTGATTATTTCTCCTGTGCTTTCAGGCTCTTCTCTGATCGTCGCTCTGGTTCTTCTGGTTCTGATCATCGCTGGACTCTTATTACTGTTTCTCTATAAGAAGCATCAGTCTCAAGGTAAAACTTATTTAGATGCAAAAACTCTCCATTTATACCGAGTTTAAAGGGGTCATGAACTGAATTGTTTTATTGTTTTATAATGTTTCCTGGGGTGCGCATATAATGTTAGTATGTTTTTTTTTTTGTTTTTTTTTTGTTTTTTACATCAAATATTGTCATAATTTAGAGATAAAAGGCAAGGCAAGTTTATTTATATACATTTAATACACAATGGTAATTTATTATATTTAACAAAAGGCTAAAATGCTATACCTGAATCACTAAATTTGGGGCTTCCCTGTCTGAATGGAGGAGTCAGAGAGCTTCAGTTCGCGAGACACACAAGTAGCAACTCCCGGCTTCCTAGTGACCGCCTACCCTCCGCCCACTGCTGTGATTGGCTGCTGTGAGACTTCAGTGTAAACGCCCACTGCTGTGATTGGTTGCTGTGAGACTTCAGTGTAAACGCCCACTGCTGTGATTGGCTGCTGTGAGACTTCAGTGTAAACGCCCACTGCTGTGATTGGCTGCTGTGAGACTTCAGTGTAAACGCCCACTGATATGATTGGCTGCTGTGAGACTTCAGTGTAAACACCCACTGATGTGATTGGCTGCTGTGAGACTTCAGTGTAAACGCCCACTGCTGTGATCGGTTGCTGTGAGACTTCAGTGTAAACGCCCACTGCTGTGATCGGCTGCTGTGAGACTTCAGTGTAAACGCCCACTGCTGTGATTGGCTGCTGTGAGACTTCAGTGTAAACGCCCACTGATATGATTGGCTGCTGTGAGACTTCAGTGTAAACACCCACTGATGTGATTGGCTGCTGTGAGACTTCAGTGTAAACGCCCACTGCTGTGATCGGTTGCTGTGAGACTTCAGTGTAAACGCCCACTGCTGTGATCGGCTGCTGTGAGACTTCAGTGTAAACGCCCACTGCTGTGATTGGCTGCTGTGAGACTTCAGTGTAAACGCCCACTGATATGATTGGCTGCTGTGAGACTTCAGTGTAAACACCCACTGATGTGATTGGCTGCTGTGAGACTTCAGTGTAAATCACATCAGTGGGCGTTTACACTGAAGTCTCACAGCAGCCAATCACAAGCAGCGTTTACACTGAAGTCTCACAGCAGCCAATCACATCAGTGGGCGTTTACACCGAAGTCTCACAGCAGCCAATCACAGCAGTGGGCGTTTACACTGAAGTCTCACAGCAGCCGATCACAGCAGTGGGCGTTTACACTGAAGTCTCACAGCAGCCAATCACAGCAGTGGGCGTTTACACTGAAGTGTCACAGCAGCCAATCACAGCAGTGGGCATTTACACTGAAGTCTCACAGCAGCCAATCACAGCAGTGGGCGTTTACACTGAAGTCTCACAGCAGCCAATCACAGCAGTGGGCGTTTACACTGAAGTCTCACAGCAGCCAATCACAGTGTAAACGCCCACTGCTGTGATTGGCTGACATCTTTACATATGAAATAGCTAGTATTACATGTGGAACTCTCTCGAAAACTTTTAGCATGTTTTTACTATTACAGCTCTCAAGGTTAACTGATCATGAAAAGTGTTGTTTATAGCATTATATTTAGATCGTGGCAGTGGTTCCCAAACTGGGAGGTGCGGCAAGGCTGAGGGATAGTGTACAGTCAGCAGATTATTATGCAAAAGAAACCTCTGCAGGGTGATAAAAGACTAAACTGCATAATTATCCTGTTTATTATGCGGCTACTACACAAAACCAGATACATACATTGGCAGATACATTAAACCCAAAATATTAATTTGATATATTTTTATTATCTCAAAATGATGCAGTAATCACTTGAACAGTTTGTTATCAGTTATAGTGGTTGTTCTTGTGCGGGGCGTCATGCACTTTGTGAATATACTTCAAATTTACAAATACCGACCAAAAATCAACACCAGGACCGAGCGGCGCAACACAACAAAATCAAATAGAACCGCCACTGATGTTCAATCTGTTACTGGGTGTGACAAGACAAATCCCCGACAGTAAACGGATGCCGCGTTCTATTTCTGATGAAAGGGGCAAATGGATTTGCAGCATTCGCTATGTCGCGTCCAGTGCTGTGAAAAGACAAGAATTATGACATATCTCACCCTCGGATTCACCTCTACAAAGGTGGGTGATGAAGCTGAACAAGTTAAGATGCCAAGTAGCCTAGTTAAGTACTATATATTTGTGCCTGAGAGTGCCTTTTTGGGTGCATGTATATTCATCAAATAATCCTAAAATATAGTTTCCTCAAAAATATTAAGCAGCACATCTGTTTTCAATATTGATAATAATCAGAAATGTATACCGCAAATCATATTAGAATGATTTCTGAAGGATCATGTGACACTGACACCATCACAGGAATTCGTTATATGTTAAAACATTCAAATAGAAAAAAAGTTATATTAAATTAAAATATGCAACAATATTAATGTGTTTACTGTATTTTTAATAAATAAATGCAGCCTTGATGAGTATAAGACACTTTTAAAAACGTGTGGGGTGGGGTGGCTTGAAAATATTTTTCTCTACAAGAGGGAAAAATATTCACCGTTATTCACGGTTCACCGGCAGAAAACGTTTGGGAACCACTAATCTATAGCATTATATTTCGATCTATAGCATTATATTCAGATCTATAGCATTATATTCAGATAGCATTATATTTCGATCTATAGCATTATATTCAGATCTATAGCGTTATATTCAGATAGCATTATATTCAGATAGCATTATATTCAGATCTATAGCATTATATTCAGATATCATTATATTCAGATCTATAGCATTATATTCAGATAGCATTATATTCAGATCTATAGCATTATATTTAGATTGCATTATATTCAGATATCATTATATTCAGATCTATAGCATTATATTCAGATATCATTATATTCAGATCTATAGCATTATATTCAGATAGCATTATATTTAGATCTATAGCATTATATTTAGATCTATAGCATTATATTCAGATCTATAGCATTATATTCAGATCTATAGCATTATATTTATATCTAATCTATAGCATTATATTCAGATAGCATTATATTCAGATCTATAGCATTATATTCAGATCTATAGCAGCATTATATTCAGATCTATAGAATTATTCAGATCTATAGCATTATATTCAGATCTATAGCATTATATTTAGATCTATAGCATTATATTCAGATAACATTATATTCAGATCTATAGCATTATATTTAGATCTATAGCATTATATTAAGATCTATAGCATTATATTCAGATAGCATTCTATTTAGATCTATGGCATTATATTTAGATCTATAGCATTATATTCAGATCTATAGCATTATATTCAGATAGCATTATATTCAGATCTATAGCATTATATTCAGATTTATAACATTATATTCAGATCTATAGCATTATATTCAGATCTATAGCATTATATTTAGATCTATAGCATTATATTCAGATAGCATTATATTCAGATCTATAGCATTATATTTAGATCTATAGCATTATATTTAGATCTATGGCATTATATTCAGATCTATAGCATTATATTCAGATAGCATTCTATTTAGATCTATGGCATTATATTTAGATCTATAGCATTATATTCAGATCTATAGCATTATATTCAGATAGCATTATATTCAGATCTATAGCATTATATTCAGATCTATAGCATTATATTCAGATCTATAGCATTATATTCAGATCTATAGCATTATATTCAGATCTATGGCATTATATTCAGATCTATGGCATTATATTCAGATCTATAGCATTATATTCAGATCTATAGCATTATATTCAGATAGCATTATATTTAGATCTATAGCATTATATTCAGATAGCATTATATTCAGATCTATAGCAGCATTATATTCAGATCTATAGCATTATATTCAGATCTATAGCATTATATTCAGATAGCATTATATTCAGATCTATAGCATTATATTTAGATCTATAGCATTATATTCAGATCTATAGCATTATATTCAGATAACATTATATTCAGATCTATAGCATTATATTCAGATCTATAGCATTATATTCAGATAGCATTATATTTAAATCTATAGCATTATATTCAGATCTATAGCATTATATTCAGATAACATTATATTCAGATCTATAGCATTATATTCAGATCTATAGCATTATATTCAGATAACATTATATTCAGATCTATAGCATTATATTCAGATCTATAGCATTATATTCAGATAGCATTATATTTAAATCTATAGCATTATATTCAGATCTATAGCATTATATTCAGTTCTATAGCATTATATTCAGATAGCATTATATTTAGATCTATAGCATTATATTCAGATCTATAGCATTATATTCAGATAGCATTATATTTAGATCTATAGCATTATATTCAGATCTATAGCATTATATTCAGTTCTATAGCATTATATTCAGATAGCATTATATTTAGATCTATAGCATTATATTCAGATCTATAGCATTATATTCAGATAGCATTATATTTAGATCTATAGCATTATATTCAGATCTATAGCATTATATTCAGATAGCATTATATTCAGATCTATAGCATTATATTCAGATCTATAGCATTATATTCAGATCTATAGCATTATATTCAGATCTATAGCATTATATTTAGATCTATAGCATTATATTCAGATCTATAGCAATATATTCAGATAACATTATATTCAGATCTATAGCATTATATTCAGATCTATAGCATTATATTCAGATAACATTATATTCAGATCTATAGCATTATATTCAGATCTATAGCATTATATTCAGATAACATTATATTTAGATCTATAGCATTATATTCAGATCTATAGCATTATATTCAGATAACATTATATTCAGATCTATAGCATTATATTCAGATAGCATTATATTCAGATCTATAGCATTATATTCAGATAGCATTATATTCAGATCTATAGCATTATATTCAGATAGCATTATATTCAGATCTATAGCATTATATTTAGTTCTATAGCATTATATTCAGATAGCATCATATTCAGATCTATAGCATTATATTCAGATCTATAGCATTCTATTCAGATAGCATTATATTTAGATCTATAGCATTATATTCAGATAGCATTATATTCAGATCTATAGCATTATATTTAGATCTATAGCATTATATTCAGATAGCATTATATTCAGATCTATGGCATTATATTTAGATCTATAGCATTATATTCAGATAGCATTATATTTAGATCTATAGCATTATATTCAGATAGCATTATATTCAGATCTATAGCAGCATTATATTCAGATCTATAGCATCATTATTTTCAGATCTAATGCATTATATTCAGATAGCATTATATTCAGATCTATAGCATTATATTCAGATAGCATTATATTCAGATCTATAGCATTATATTCAGATCTATAGCATTCTATTCAGATAGCATTATATTTAGATCTATAGCATTATATTCAGATAGCATTATATTCAGATCTATAGCATTATATTTAGATCTATAGCATTATATTCAGATAGCATTATATTCAGATCTATGGCATTATATTTAGATCTATAGCATTATATTCAGATAGCATTATATTTAGATCTATAGCATTATATTCAGATAGCATTATATTCAGATCTATAGCAGCATTATATTCAGATCTAATGCATTATATTCAGATCGCATTATATTCAGATCTATAGCATTATATTCAGATAGCATTATATTCAGATCTATAGCATTATATTCAGATTTATAACATTATATTCAGATCTATAGCATTATATTCAGATCTATAGCATTATATTCAGATAGCATTATATTCAGATCTATAGCATTATATTCAGATCTATAGCATTATATTTAGATCTATAGCATTATATTCAGATAGCATTATATTCAGATCTATAGCATTATATTTAGATCTATAGCATTATATTTAGATCTATGGCATTATATTCAGATCTATAGCATTATATTCAGATCTATAGCATTATATTCAGATAGCATTCTATTTAGATCTATGGCATTATATTTAGATCTATAGCATTATATTCAGATCTATAGCATTATATTCAGATAGCATTATATTCAGATCTATAGCATTATATTCAGATTTATAACATTATATTCAGATCTATAGCATTATATTCAGATCTATAGCATTATATTCAGATCTATAGCATTATATTTAGATCTATGGCATTATATTCAGATCTATGGCATTATATTCAGATCTATAGCATTATATTCAGATCTATAGCATTATATTCAGATAGCATTATATTTAGATATATAGCATTATATTCAGATAGCATTATATTCAGATCTATAGCAGCATTATATTCAGATCTATAGCATTATATTCAGATCTATAGCATTATATTCAGATAGCATTATATTCAGATCTATAGCATTATATTTAGATCTATAGCATTATATTCAGATCTATAGCATTATATTCAGATAACATTATATTCAGATCTATAGCACTATATTCAGATCTATAGCATTATATTCAGATAGCATTCTATTTAGATCTATGGCATTATATTTAGATCTATAGCATTATATTCAGATAGCATTATATTCAGATCTATGGCATTATATTTAGATCTATAGCATTATATTCAGATAGCATTATATTTAGATCTATAGCATTATATTCAGATAGCATTATATTCAGATCTATAGCAGCATTATATTCAGATCTATAGCAGCATTATATTCAGATCTAATGCATTATATTCAGATAGCATTATATTCAGATCTATAGCATTATATTCAGATAGCATTATATTCAGATCTATAGCATTATATTCAGATCTATAGCATTCTATTCAGATAGCATTATATTTAGATCTATAGCATTATATTCAGATAGCATTATATTCAGATCTATAGCATTATATTTAGATCTATAGCATTATATTCAGATAGCATTATATTCAGATCTATGGCATTATATTTAGATCTATAGCATTATATTCAGATAGCATTATATTTAGATCTATAGCATTATATTCAGATAGCATTATATTCAGATCTATAGCAGCATTATATTCAGATCTATAGCAGCATTATATTCAGATCTAATGCATTATATTCAGATCGCATTATATTCAGATCTATAGCATTATATTCAGATAGCATTATATTCAGATCTATAGCATTATATTCAGATTTATAACATTATATTCAGATCTATAGCATTATATTCAGATCTATAGCATTATATTCAGATAGCATTATATTCAGATCTATAGCATTATATTCAGATCTATAGCATTATATTTAGATCTATAGCATTATATTCAGATAGCATTATATTCAGATCTATAGCATTATATTTAGATCTATAGCATTATATTTAGATCTATGGCATTATATTCAGATCTATAGCATTATATTCAGATCTATAGCATTATATTCAGATAGCATTCTATTTAGATCTATGGCATTATATTTAGATCTATAGCATTATATTCAGATCTATAGCATTATATTCAGATAGCATTATATTCAGATCTATAGCATTATATTCAGATCTATAGCATTATATTCAGATTTATAACATTATATTCAGATCTATAGCATTATATTCAGATCTATAGCATTATATTCAGATCTATAGCATTATATTTAGATCTATGGCATTATATTTAGATCTATGGCATTATATTCAGATCTATGGCATTATATTCAGATCTATAGCATTATATTCAGATCTATAGCATTATATTCAGATAGCATTATATTTAGATCTATAGCATTATATTCAGATAGCATTATATTCAGATCTATAGCAGCATTATATTCAGATCTATAGCATTATATTCAGATCTATAGCATTATATTCAGATAGCATTATATTCAGATCTATAGCATTATATTTAGATCTATAGCATTATATTCAGATCTATAGCATTATATTCAGATAACATTATATTCAGATCTATAGCATTATATTCAGATCTATAGCATTATATTCAGATAGCATTATATTTAAATCTATAGCATTATATTCAGATCTATAGCATTATATTCAGATAACATTATATTCAGATCTATAGCATTATATTCAGATCTATAGCATTATATTCAGTTCTATAGCATTATATTCAGATAGCATTATATTTAGATCTATAGCATTATATTCAGATCTATAGCATTATATTCAGATAGCATTATATTTAGATCTATAGCATTATATTCAGATCTATAGCATTATATTCAGATAGCATTATATTTAGATCTATAGCATTATATTCAGATCTATAGCATTATATTCAGATCTATAGCATTATATTCAGATCTATAGCATTATATTCAGATCTATAGCAATATATTCAGATAACATTATATTCAGATCTATAGCATTATATTCAGATCTATAGCATTATATTCAGATAACATTATATTCAGATCTATAGCATTATATTCAGATCTATAGCATTATATTCAGATCTATAGCATTATATTCAGATAACATTATATTTAGATCTATAGCATTATATTCAGATCTATAGCATTATATTCAGATAACATTATATTCAGATCTATAGCATTATATTCAGATCTATAGCATTATATTCAGATAGCATTATATTCAGATCTATAGCATTATATTCAGATAGCATTATATTCAGATCTATAGCATTATATTCAGATCTATAGCATTATATTCAGATAGCATTATATTCAGATCTATAGCATTATATTTAGTTCTATAGCATTATATTCAGATAGCATTATATTCAGATCTATAGCATTATATTCAGATCTATAGCATTCTATTCAGATAGCATTATATTTAGATCTATAGCATTATATTCAGATAGCATTATATTCAGATCTATAGCATTATATTTAGATCTATAGCATTATATTCAGATAGCATTATATTCAGATCTATGGCATTATATTTAGATCTATAGCATTATATTCAGATAGCATTATATTTAGATCTATAGCATTATATTCAGATAGCATTATATTCAGATCTATAGCAGCATTATATTCAGATCTATAGCAGCATTATATTCAGATCTAATGCATTATATTCAGATAGCATTATATTCAGATCTATAGCATTATATTCAGATAGCATTATATTCAGATCTATAGCATTATATTCAGATCTATAGCATTCTATTCAGATAGCATTATATTTAGATCTATAGCATTATATTCAGATAGCATTATATTCAGATCTATAGCATTATATTTAGATCTATAGCATTATATTCAGATAGCATTATATTCAGATCTATGGCATTATATTTAGATCTATAGCATTATATTCAGATAGCATTATATTTAGATCTATAGCATTATATTCAGATAGCATTATATTCAGATCTATAGCAGCATTATATTCAGATCTATAGCAGCATTATATTCAGATCTAATGCATTATATTCAGATCGCATTATATTCAGATCTATAGCATTATATTCAGATAGCATTATATTCAGATCTATAGCATTATATTCAGATAGCATTATATTTAGATCTATGGCATTATATTCAGATCTATAGCATTATATTCAGATAGCATTATATTCAGATCTATAGCATTATATTCAGATCTATAGCATTATATTCAGATCTATAGCATTATATTCAGATAGCATTATATTCAGATCTATGGGATTATATTTAATCTATGGCATTATATTTAGATCTATGGCATTATATTCAGATAGCATTATATTCACATCTATAGCATTATATTCAGATAGCATTATATTTAGATCTATAGCATTATATTCAGATAGCATTATATTCAGATCTATGGGATTATATTTAATGAAGGCCAGTATCACTGATACTAATACTGATACTGATGTCTCTGTGAAACATTAATGATAGACATTCAACATTACAGTATAATTGAAACCTATCAATTTCAACATTTATTAGGCTTTAAAAAATAACTTTTAATTTAAGTGAACTTAAAACAATCCTCACATAAACCAATTATAATAAATGTCATATTTACCTGTGGCCTTTCTACCTGTCTAACAAAAATTGAAATAACAGAAATTGAATAAAGTTACAAAACACTTTACAGTCTTAACTGCATAATTTATTAATTAAATATAGATTAATCCTTATTAATGCTACAATTTCTACATATAGGAAAAGTCTGTTTGCAAAACCTGCGCCGAAACTGCGACTGATTTTCCAAAGAATCCACAGTGAAATGTACCGAATACAAATAAATAATGCTCAACTGAGACATTCACATTGTTGAAAATAAATAAGCACATTCCTAGCATTAGGATCCTTTGGAAGGTGATGTTATTTTAGTTCAGTGATCCTGTATCGCTCTTCTCTCCTCGTCATCTCACTAACACTCCAGTGGGCGGGGCCAGAGTTGTGATGATGAAGTAGGTGCTGATCTTCTTCTGCAGAGGCGGTCTTTCACCATCTATTATAGGCACGTTCCACAACGAGTCATTTTCTCGGCTTGGTTAGAATAAAAGCTGTTTTTGGACTAACAATGAAGTTTTCAGTTCTGAAACTTACAGCATATTCTTATAGTATGACCTCTGATATGTCAAAAGCTCAAGGAAAAGTTGATTTCTCAATTCATGACCCCTTTAAAACAGATAGATTTCTTGATTTGTTTTCCCACTTTCTGTCGCCACCTATAGGCTGCAACGAGACATGAGCAAAATACAGATATTTGATGATGTTTGAAAACATTTACAAAAGACATCAGTGTTGAAATGCGATATAATGTCATTATTAATTTAGGACGCTTGTTTTTATCAGGCGGTGATTCATCATCTCAGACTGGACCAGGAAAACATGAAGTGGTGAGTCCAGTTACTGTATAAAATGTTAATTTTTATTCATAATGATATTAATGTCTGATGACTTCCATCCTGACGATCTTCAGAGCTGTAAATCATTTCTGTCTCTCCTCAGGTTTCTCACACTGGTTGTGATTACGAGGAGATTAAAGACACTCACAAACAATTACCCACAAACCCCTCTGATTCTTCTGATGCTGTTTATGCCACTGCTCAATTACCCACAAACCCCTCTGATTCTTCTGATGCTGTTTATGCCACTGCTCAATTACCCACAAGCCCCTCTGATTCTTCTGATGCTGTTTATGCCACTGCTCAATTACCCACAAACCCCTCTGATTCTTCTGATGCTGTTTATGCCACTGCTCAATTACCCACAAGCCCCTCTGATTCTTCTGATGCTGTTTATGCCACTGCTCAATTACCCACAAACCCCTCTGATTCTTCTGATGCTGTTTATGCCACTGCTCAATTACCCACAAGCCCCTCTGATTCTTCTAAATGCGTTTACGCTACAGTGGAGAAAGCCACTGGTGACTCTCAGTGCTGCATCACATCTGCTGAGGATCTGAATTACGCAGTGGTGAATTTCCACAAGAAATCGGACTGTCCTGACAGTGACAGTATCAGGAATAATCAGGATTACAGTGAATATGCTGCTGTCAATCATCTCAGTGCTTGACAAGCCACAGCAGAATATGAATGAGCTGAACGTTTTTATCACCTTCTTAGGCATTGAGTATTTTGTATTTTTGTTAGTCTTCAGTGATGCTCCTTTGCCTTTTATTTTAGACATAGTCTTGCCAGTCAGACTTTTGACTGTTGGCATGAAGTCTATAGATTTTAATGAATTTAAAGGAGGTTGACGGGAATCTGCTCTCTTTTAGAGCGCCTGAACTTGGTCTTTTTAACACCATTTCTAAGAAAGCTCTTTACTGTGTTTGTGTAAAATTTCTCAATATAAGAGCGCTAAAAGAACTTCCAGAGACTAAGTGGACCAAATTTGTTCAGTCAGGCACCTCTCCAAAAGGTAGATATAAGGCACGTTTCAATCCTTTGCAAGGGGAAGAGTGTCCTTTTTGTGGGGTTTCAGAAATGGGTTTTCATATTTTTATTGGTTGTTCAAGGCTAAATGACATTTTTGGTGCGTTAGGAGAATTGAGTAACAGATTTGGTTTTCTCTTTACAAATGGTCTTTTTGTTTTTGGACCAAAATATAGTGCCTCAAACAGGAAAAATATAGTGTTAATTAACTTCTTGTTTGGTAAAATGGCAATTTGGGTGACAAGGAAAAATAAAATGCTTCTCAATGGAGGAATCGGTCCTTTACATATGTTTAAGTCTTTGGTAAATTGTAGGTTCATTTTGTAGTATAAATTTTATGAATTGGTAAATTATACCAAAAAAAGTAAAAGTGTACTACTGAAAGTGTTTTATGTCAACGAAGTGAAGAGAGTGGTTATGATATAATGTTATAAATGGACATTTTTATGTGCTTAGCCTATTTATGTATATGTAGGTATACGTTTTTTAATGTTGTTGTGTAATGTAATATGTATTGTTTTTATAAGTGTTTGTAATTAAAATAGGTTTGAAAGTCAAGTGTGTCTCTCTCTTTCTGTGTGTGTGTGTAGTGATGGGAGAAACGAAGCTTTTCAAAGCTTCGAATCAATTGAACCAACTGCTTCGCAAAATGATTCACTGTTTCGAATGGTTCGAAACACCACACGCTGGCGACCCCTGCTGGTCAAAACAGTGTAAATGCAACAAAAACTCATGCCAAACATGCATAAAAACAGCTTTTACAAACACACTGCAAATGTTTTATTGAAAGTATAATCTATCAGATGCAATTAACTAATCATCTAATGCCATTAAATATTAAGTGTCTGTATAATATGTATTATTTTATCAATTGTCAGGGCTTGTTTTGTTTGTTCTATGGATGGGTCTATTATTATGGGTACTATTATTCCTTTTAATTATACAAATACCTCATTAAAACGTCTACAAATGTATAAAACTCATCAGAGATCAGGAAAAAGACGCTTCTTCTCAGGTAATAGACATAGACGCTTGTTCAATGGTTCTCAGTGAATCTGCGTGATTCATGGGTTCATAGAGATCGCCCCCAGCGGTGAACCATTGAAACTTCTCAACCGAACCAATGCGGTAGGGAAAACGCCGGTGCAGAGAGACGTGTTGATGATGTGTGTGAGTGCTGGTAGGAGAGTAGGAGAGATGGCTTGTGGGAGGTGTGAGGGGATGGGATCTAGAGGACAGGTGGTAGGATGGCTGGAGAGGAGAAGTTTAGATACTTCTGTCTCAGTGAGTGTAGAGAAGGTGGAGAGAAGATTTCTGGTTGTGGATGTGGTTGGTCTGAGTTCCTGTGTGTGTGTGTGTGTGTGTGGAGCTGAGAACTGGCTGCTGATGGTCGTTGTTTTATCAGTGAAGAAACTGGCAAAATCCTCAGCAGTTAAAGAGGTGGTGGGAGGTGGCGGAGATTGATACATACTCGGGTCAGATGGGTCTTTTGATTTTGCGCCATTTTCAGACACAATAACAACTGCAGTCTACAGCGCTGTTCACTTACCCATAAACCAGTCAAAACTACTCTGACATCTCACACACTGTGAATGAACATCCAGTGAGAAATAATGGCTGGACTGTGATTGTTTGGTGTGTATAGTTTAGGTGCATTAAGTGTTAGTTTTAGATGACGCATGTCACACTGCAGCACATTTTGAGTTATTCTTATACTATTTATCTAACATTTGTAAACCGTGTTTTGAACTGTTTTAGAACTTATTTTGTATTGTATAAGTTAAATATGATTAAGTTCTTCAATGTCTTGTGAATGTAACAAAAATGAATGTAAACCATCTGCAGTGAGTCTTTCCTCAGGTAGGGGGAGCCACACGGCCTGTGTATTTCCAGTGAAATCTGAGGGAGCTAACAAGCTTCAAAAGCATTACCAGCAGTCATCTTTTGTCAATAAATGATTAATATAGAATAATACATTGTATTGATATAATGCTGGGTTTTCACACATTTCTATTTTATCTCTGCAGTTAATTAGTTTGTATTTATCCTCCCTAATAGCAAAATTTGTTGCACACAGCTTTTACCGACATCAGTAACCGTAACTTCAGCCAGATGGCGCTCTTTCTCAGTGTTTAGTTTAGTACTGAGTCAAAGGAAGTCTATATGATGTCACACTATAAAAACCCTTAGGAACAGCCCTCTTGCGCACAGAGAACATCGAGCAGAAAGACTGAACTCAACTCACAATGAAGATCCTCCTCATCTTCTTCACTTTCTGCCTGATCTCAGGTCAGAGCTTTTCTCTTTCATCACTGCAGTAATGATGCTGTTTTCTGTTCATGAGGTTTCTGATCACAGTATCAATCTGATTGACAGGTGCAGTGAGATGCTTTAGCGTCACTGGATATTCTGGAGGAAGTCTTCTTGTTGATTCACGGAGACTTTGGTTTAGTGATTTTGCTAAATATGTGGTTAAACATGACCCATGGAGAACCATAATAAATTACAAGAAACACAATTAGTGAAGGGAGATTTGTTCTTTTTCGCAACAAATATGGAAACCTCATGATATTCATCAGAGAACTGAACACACACGATGCTGGAAAATACAGAATCAGGGTTCTTGATAAGTGGTATATAGATATAACTGTGAATGTGAATAAAGGTAAGCAATTCAAGTGTGTAATGAAACTACTAATTTTAAAGGTATGGATAATTGTGAAGTATATTTCTTTATTATGTGAATTACAGATTCATGTTGTAAAGTGTCAAAGAGAGTGATGGTAAATAGTGGAGAAACTGCTGCTTTCAGCTGTGAATATTCACAGAATCATATTAATGATGCAAAAGTCATATTCAAAGAGCGACAAAACTCCATTGAAGAGTTGATACACGCCACTGGCACATTGAATACGGAAGGAAGATTCAGTGTTTCTGATGACAGACGTAAAAACTTCTTCAGTGTGAGAATTACAGCTGTGACACCAGATGATGGAGGAGTTTATTTATGTGGAGTTTGGATCTACAGACACTTCTACTCCATTAGTGCTAAAGTTCATCTTCACATTATGGGTTAGTAGAACAAACTCTCAGTGTCATCGAGAATAAGTTAATATATCAGTATTTGCTGTTTCAATATTTGCTAGAGTTTATATTCGATGAAGATACTGATTCAGTCAGATATTTGTGATTGACAGCTAAAGTGGGCGTGTCTAGAGCGACTGGCCACTCAGGAGGTCGTATGATGATCAAGTGTGAACATCCTCAATACAAAACCAGGCCAAAATACATCTGTAAAGAGTCAGATGGATGTTCAGAGAGGAAGAATCCAGGAGTTCAGGATGAATGGATAGAGAATGGAGATGTTTCTTTATATGACGACACCAGAGCAGGAGTCTTGATGGTGTTTTTTAGAGAGCTGAAAGCTGCAGATGCAGGAACATACAGGTGTGGAGTGAATGTGTCTCACTATACTGAGAGCTTCACTGAACTTCAGCTGCACGTCACACACGGTGAGGAACCACAAATACTTTAGCTCGCATGTTTGAAATATTAGTTCAGATTTTTATGCAATTTCTCTTGGTTTACAGATGCAACATTTCTGACTGAATCTGCTCATCTTGGTGAAGAAGTCAACATCACCTGTCAGATCCCAGAGGAACATGAAGTTCATTTCTGCAAAGAGGATGATAATCACATCTGCCAAACCATCAGCACGTCTACAGTGACACAAATGAGTGGTTCATCTGAGAGAAATGAAGAGAGAGTTTTTACAGTGAGCATCAGTAATGTGAGCGTGAGAGATGCTGGAGTTTACTGGTGTGGAGCAGAAACCAGAGACACAGATCTGACTTTCATCTCCCTGACCACCAAAATTCCGCTCAACCTCATCAGTGAGTGAATTCAGAGGATTTCATTGTAGTAAATGCAGTCTATTCAGAATCGTGTGTGTTAAATGTCTGTGTGTTTGCAGTGTCTCCAGTAGTGAGACGTGAAGGAGAATCTGCTGAGATCATCTGCCCTTATGATTCAATCTATAAATCAAAGTCAAAGTCTCTCTGTAAGGGGAAGTGCTCCACTAGAGATAGAAATACTCTCAATGAGACTGTGAGAGAAGAGAAAGAGACCAAGACTGACAGATTGACTCTGAATGATGACGTCACTGCAAGTGTCTTCAGTGGGACCATCACTGGACTGACAGCAGAGGATGCTGGGAAATACTGGTGTGCAGTGACATTAGAGAGAGACGTGAATTATCTTTACACTCATCTGATCGTCATCATGAACGAGGGTGAGGAAGGTTTATTCATCTGAATATGTCAAACTATGGCTGTGAATTGATGTTCTTATATTTCTAATCATTTCCAGAGCTGATCTTGACTAAGTATGAAGGAGACGACATGTCAATCCAGTGCAAACATCATGATGAACATCAGAAATGCTTCTGCAAAGCACATGAACCCTCCATGTGTGTGAAGGATGGAGTTTCATTGGAGACGATCAGAGATGATCGATTGTCTTTCAGTGATGAAGCATCTACTGGAGTCTTTACTGTAAACATCACTGATCTGAGAGAAGAGGATTCTGGGATATACTGGTGTGGAGCTCACATCATCACTAAAGTCAACCTCACTGTAAATATGGGTATGTCCCTGATCTTTATTTGAATATTTATACTAATAATATAGGTTTTTATGACTTTGTTCACCAGTTTTGATAGTTAAATAATGATATCTCGTGTACTAGGGCTGCACGATTAATCGAAATCGAACCGATTCGGCTTATGCACGATTATGAAAGCGTAAAGGCTGCGATTTTAATGTAATAAATATATGCCCAGTGTTAGTGAAGAGCGGCTCTGTGATCAGCTGTAAACGCTGCTCCGTCTGAAAGACTGCGAGTTTGAGTGTGTTTGAAAAAGCAACACGCGTCAAACATCTTCACAAACTAGTAATGCGTTCATGAACCTGATGTGAGCTGATGTGGCTTCTTATCACAGAATGACAATGTGTTATTTATAGTATTCTATACAGTGTTAAAGTTGATTAGCACTGCATTATAATATACTTTATTATTACGACAATACCAGAGAAGGCTTGAAGAACTCAAATACACCATATATTGTCGCAGTTTTGTGTTTATTGTCTTCATGTTTAATCAGTCGAAGCGTTTCTATCTTCTTTTTATTCAGCTTCACATTAGGGATTTTCTGAAAACGTCATTATATTACTTCTCTCTGAGGCATATGTGGCGTTTCTGCTCGAGGGCGCCCTCTGGCGTCCAGTATGAATGAAACATGAGTGTGTTTAGCGCCCAGCAGTGCTGATCCTATTTTGGGTAAAAAAAAAAAATAGGACAAATAATACTTCTCTCTAAATAAATTTATATGACAACCCATATGTTTTTCTCCAGTGTACAGGAGTATCCCCACAGTGGATGCATAAGAGGCTCATATTCATATTAAAGACATAGACTTGTTCTTGATTTTGCATACCTCCTGACAGAAATTAAGGAATTGATATCACAGATAAAAAAGCACAGATTTTTATAGTAATAATAATAATAATAATAATATAATATTTTATAATAAATCCTAAGACCCTTCTACCTGCCTGTTAACATGTAACCCTGCAGTTTTTTGTAAAATTAGTTCTGTAAAATATAAATATTATTATTATTATTATTATATTGTATTATTATATTTATTCTTAAATATTATTTTTAAATAATATTCTTAAATACTATTTTTAATTTTTAATAATGAAAATGTTATTGTAATAGTAATATTTCTTATTCTGTTAAATATTTTTATTTAGAAATAATAATCATAATAATTATTAGTCAGAGCTGTATATATATATATATAATTTTAAGTCACAAATCACAATTTTAACCAGAATAATCGCAATTAGATGTTTTCCCCAAATCGTGCAGCCCTATCGTGTACCTTCACACACACAGATATGTACACACATTTGTGAGAGAATGGGTCGCTCTCAGGAGCTCAGTGAACTCAAGCGTGGTACCGTGATAGGTTGACACCTGTGCAATAAGTCCATTCCTGAAATTTCCTCACTACTAAATATTCCACGCTCAACTGTTAGTGGTATTATAACAAAGAGGAAGCAATTGGGAACAACAGCAACTCAGCCACGAAGTGGTAGGCCACGTAAAATCACAGAGCGGGGTCAGCGCATGCTGAGGGTCACATTGCACAGAAGTCACCAACTTTCTGCAGAGTCAATAGCTACAGACCTCCAAACTTCGTGTGGCCTTCAGATTAGCTCAAGAACAGTGCGTAGAGAGCTTCATGGAATGGGTTTCCATGGCCGAGCAGCTCATCCAAGCCTTACATCACCAAGTGCAATGCAAAGCGTGGGATGCAGTGGGGTAAAGCACGCCACCACTGGACTCTAGAGCAGTGGAGACGTGTTCTCTGGAGTGACCAATCACGCTTCTCTGTCTGGCAATCCCATGGACGAGTCTGGGTTTGGCGGTTTTCAGGAGAACGGGACTTGCCTGACTGCATTGTGCCAAGTGTAAAGTTTGGTGGAGGGGGGATTATGGTGTGGGGTTGTTTTTCAGGGGTTGGGCTTGGCCCCTTAGTTCCAGCGAAAGGAACTCTTAATGCTTCAGCATACCAAGACATTTTGGACAAGTTCATGCTCCCAACTTTGTGGGAACAGTTTGGGGATGGTCCCTTCCTGTTCCAGCATGACTGCGCACCAGTGCACAAAGCAAGGTCCATAAAGACATGGATGAGCGAGTTTGGTGTGAAGGAACTTGACTGACCTGCACAGAGTCCTGACCTCAACCCGATAGAACACCTTTGGGATGAATTAGAGCGGAGACTGCGAGCCAGGCCTTCCCGTCCAACATCAGTGCCTGACCTCACAAATGAGCTTCTAGAAGAATGGTCAAAAACTCCCATAAACACACTCCTAAACTTTGTGGAAAGCCTTCCCAGAAGAGTTGAAGCTGTTATAGCTGCAAAGGGTGGGCCAACTCCATATTAAACCCTACGGATTAAGAATGGGATGTCATTAAAGATCATGTGCATGTAAAGGCAGGCGTCCCAAAACTTTGATACATATCTACACTATATTGCCCAATGGTTTATAAAACATCCTATGTAAACACTAGACGGACGTTGCTCCTCGTTTCTCCATTCCACTTTCCCAGCATATGTAAAGTTACAATGGCATGTAAAGTTAAGAGAACTTTTAGAACGTTTCGAGACTGTGTTCTAATTTCCATTCCATTTTAATAGAAAATCTCCGATCGGCCTCTTACTCGCCTTCATTCAGTTTAACAAATGTTTAAAGGTTATTTTATACATATATTTGCCATGAATGTCGCATATTTACTCTCTGTATTTTTAAATACATGTGAATACATCCCTGTTTCACCCTAATGTGTTTATGTATTTTCAGATTTCTCTTTGTTCAACATTATTTCAATGTGTTCGACTCTGCTGCTGATTGGAGGATTCACTGTGACTGAGTGTTTATTAAGATGAGGGGATGCTGTCCTTCACACACACACACACACACACACACACACACACACACACACACACACACACACACACACACATTTATTTATGAGGCAGATTATAACTATTAAAGACTAACCCAAACCCTGAAATAAAGGGATGTTTATGAATAGTCTTTTTACCAAATCTCTTCACAGGATGTTTTGTCAGATCATCTCACTGTTGTTCAGATCTTAAGGACGATCTCATCATCGGACGAGACACAGTGAAGCAGTGAGTCTGTCTTCATTCACTGAGGTTCTTGTGTTTCATTCTGCACATCATGTTTTTCTCTTGTTTAATCTCAGCTCGCACGTTCTTGAGCTGATTCTGATGGCTTCACATGGCGATCTGTGAATGTGTGATTTATAGACCAACACTTTGTTTGACAAGGCCTCGATTTTAACCATTATTATTAGTATTACCAGTTTTTTATTATTAAAAGTGTTTCGAAATGTAAAAAAAGGCTTTTTGTCATGAGGTGTTTCATGAGCACTGTGGTTTTCATGATGAACAGGCCATCTCAAAGCCACAGAAAGCAGATGAGGTTTCAGGCTCTAATTTTAGCTCTTTTCTATGAACATTAAACAGACGTCTTCAGGAAACCCACAGAGACACACAGAAGATGAACAGAGAGACAATAAAGACTAAGAGCTGATCACTCAGCAATTCAACATTATTAAAGGCTGAAAAACTTATGATCATCAAGTTATCCATGTGTGATTTCAAAATCATACTTTTAACAACTGATCAATTTAAATAAATACAATGAACTCTCAAATCAATGACAGAATATCCTATAAATGTTGAAAGAATGGAAACCAAGTTCACTGTAAATCATAATTGTAAATCATAACTCCTCCATTATAATTGATGTGTTTAGTATATTGAGTTTAACACATTACTCAAACTAGATTCTACATGATCTAGAGGTGATGTGAGCTGGTTTGCAGTGCTGAAGGGGTTTGTAAGGTTTTGCAGGGTTATTCATTCTGTGGTTAGTGAGCTAAAGGGAAACTGCTTCTCTTGTGGTTTTCTTTTGCTCTTGCTCTTTATATTCTTTTAGTCAAACTAAGAAGCCCTTCAGCTTCTGCAGGTGTGATACAAACAGGAAATGTTTTTTTCAGCAACGATGGACAGACTTTCCACTCCGTACAATGCTCTGAATTGATATTTTTGGAGATGTAGATGCCATGATGCTTCTGTTGAATGTGTAATGACTTTGGTTTTTACAGCATCAAAGGGAAGCACAAGCTCAGAATTATTAGAAAGTCCAACTAACGGCAGTCATGAATCTGTGTGTGTTATAAAATGTCGTCTTGGTGTTCAAACGCTAAAAATCCTGCCGGCACCTTTTCCTCTCACTGCAGCATTAAGTCAATAATTCATTAATTGATAAAGATTTTTTTTTTTTTTTTTTTTTTTGTCTTTTATTAGTCTGGATATTACATTAGTCTCTTTGAATCTCTTTAGAGTTTGTGTTTGTCCAGTCCGTCTTGTTCATCAGATGAGTAATTGAAACCTCCGGCTCCATCTAGTGGCAAATGTGAGTAATTCCCTGTTAAATGTCTTGGTTTTATTGAATTGAGCTTTGTGTGTTATGATAGCTGAGAGGCTGGTGAGGTTTAATTCATACGATTTTAATTCAATATTCTCTGTTAAAGAGACAGAAGCACCAATCAGACTCAGACTTCAGCCGATGAGCCTCTGATAAAGAGACAGAAGCACCAATCAGACTCAGACTTAAGCCGATGAGCCTCTGTTAAAGAGACAGAAGCACCAATCAGACTCAGACTTCAGCCGATGAGCCTCTGTTAAAGAGACAGAAGCACCAATCAGACTCAGACTTCAGCCGATGAGCCTCTGTTAAAGAGACAGAAGCACCAATCAGACTCAGACTTCAGCCGATGAGCCTGTTAAAGAGACAGAAGCACCAATCAGACTCAGACTTCAGCCGATGAGCCTGTTAAAGAGACAGAAGCACCAATCAGACTCAGACTTCAGCCGATGAGCCTCTGAAAAAGAGACAGAAGCACGAATCAGACTCAGACTTCAGCCGATGAGCCTCTGTTAAAGAGACAGAAGCACCAATCAGACTCAGACTTCAGCCGATGAGCCGCTGATAAAGAGACAGAAGCACCAATCAGACTCAGACTTCAGCCGATGAGCCTCTGTTAAAGAGACAGAAGCACCAATCAGACTCAGACTTCAGCCGATGAGCCTCTGTTAAAGAGACAGAAGCACCAATCAGACTCAGACTTCAGCCGATGAGCCTCTGTTAAAGAGACAGAAGCACCAATCAGACTCAGACTTCAGCCGATGAGCCTGTTAAAGAGACAGAAGCACCAATCAGACTCAGACTTCAGCCGATGAGCCTGTTAAAGAGACAGAAGCACCAATCAGACTCAGACTTCAGCCGATGAGCCTCTGAAAAAGAGACAGAAGCACGAATCAGACTCAGACTTCAGCCGATGAGCCTCTGATAAAGAGACAGAAGCACCAATCAGACTCAGACTTCGGCCGATGAGCCTCTGATAAAGAGACAGAAGCACCAATCAGACTCAGACTTCGGCCGATGAGCCTCTGTTAAAGAGACAGAAGCACCAATCAGACTCAGACTTCAGCCGATGAGCCTCTGATAAAGAGACAGAAGCACCAATCAGACTCAGACTTCAGCCGATGAGCCTCTGATAAAGAGACAGAAGCACCAATCAGACTCAGACTTCAGCCGATGATCCTCTGATAAAGAGACAGAAGCACCAATCAGACTCAGACTTCAGCCGATGAGCCTCTGATGATCTGACAGAGCAGAAACACTGCAGATGTTCAGATTAGAAAGCATTTGCCTTCTCTGGCTGTGTTTGAGATTAGAAACACTAATGGAAATTATTCAAATACGACATACGTGCATTTTGAAAACTTGAAATGGGTGGTTAGAATTGTTTGGCTTTTTATTTTTTTTATTTTTTTTTATTTTTTATTTTTATATGGAATATTTATAGGGTTTATTGGAACTAAACAAAGTATGCTCATAATTACTTACTAACCGAAAGACATTATTTTATTTACTTTATCTTTTGTTATTTACTGGGCTATATGGCTTTCTTTAAAGGGATCTTCTAAAGGTCATATTTTATAATAATTTGTCAAACATTTGAACAGAAATGACTGATGAATGAATCGTAATGGAATTCAAAATAAGATGCTGTTTCATTTAATAGATTATAGATCAGATTATAATCATAGGATGTTTATTTTAACCTTATGTGTAACTTCCATAACAGTGTCTCTGTAAACATTAAGACAAATTGTCAATGTTAGCATGAGTATTTTCAACATAATCCAGTAGTTTACATCTGAATGAACACATTTTTTTACATTGCACAAACTAAATCTCTTGAACACAATGAGCCTTTGAGCACGGTTACAGATGTGCAAAGTCACACAGTAAACAAGGGCAAGTCATGGAACATGAAAGTGAAAGTGACCAACAAACAACAATGAAAGATTGAGAAACACTCAAATGGAGTCCAGCCGCAGGCAACATACATGTACTGCTATTTAATAAATGAGTAGCTCAAAAAGCCCATCATGATGCCCTACCACCTTAATAAATGAATGAAAATAGGTAGTAGCACATCCTGATAGGCTCAAAAGGCTCAAGAGGATATGCTACCACCTTAATAAATGAGTGAAAATCAAGGGTAGCACATCCTCATAGGCTCAGAGGGCTCATCTCCCTGAAAATAATGCATTGATCGCATGGAAATCTCCAGTTCATTCCTATGGGATGTTCTGTACAGTGTTAAGGGGCGGAGCTTAGTGAAGGATCAATTAAATATATATTTTCATATTTGCATGTTGCACAATCATGTAGTTTTCCATAAGTGAGAGGATATGTAAACTGAAAATGGCAGCGGTTTTAAGAAAGCAAAACCTGATCGACAGGTCGAACCGCACATTGAACACATCGCTTCAGGACAGAAACTGTCAGAAACGTTTCTCTGACACATACTTTCGACATGAACATCTTTGTTGAAGTTGGTGAGTGATGCTGATTGAAATCCTCAGGTGTATTTAAAGAATGTTTCTCCTCCCAGACATGATAAACGTCTCCATTAACAGGCTCTTCTGCTGCTGGCTTCTCATGTTTCACGTCTCTTTGAAATAAGTTTATTTTTCTGATCCCAATGGCAGATATTTGTTCTTGTTTTAAGCATAAACTCTTTTTGACAAAAAAAAAACCTTTATATCCTAAGTAATTTTGCTTCTCAAGTAAATGCATCTTGATTAAAGAAATGTTTAGATGTTTTTACTTGAAAACAAAAATACTGAGTAAGAAAACCTTTCTGCAGTACAACTGATCTGAAGACACTAAATCAAACGAAACATCCACCAAAAGGAGACAAACCGAAGACAATTGTTGAAACTCTCAAAATTAAAAAACGTTTGACTTCATTTCCTAAAACCACGTACAGAAATGAACCTCATTTCAGTTCACTTTTCTCTCCATCTAGACTCATAAGCAAAAGTATTTAAAGCAAATTATATTTCTGCCAGTCTCATGTTAATCTTGAGTATCTATATAGTGTTGATCCTTCATATCTCAGAAAAGTCTTTGGTTTTATCATATTTATAAAAGACAGATAGGCTGTACCGATTCTTTCTGAAAACAGCCGAGTCCGTGGAGGCGTGCAGTGGGCGGAGCTAAAGAGTCACGAGCACACACACACACACACACACACACACACACACAATACATCATGGCATTATCCCTGGATAACTTTCGATTCACTGTACGTTGGTGTTGTTCACATTATATGCACTTACGCGCCGATTGCCAACAAAACACACACATTTGATGCAGTTTCACTCACCGCCTGCGGTTTCCACTCATGACCGGGAACAAACACACACACTCGCAGAACTCCGGAAACACAAACTGCATCCACTGTTCTCTTAACGCTGGGTTATTTGTGAAGCTGAACAAGGTGATCTTTCACACCAGAAACACACTTCTTTAGTGACATTGTTGATTTCGTGTCTAAAAACAACATGACAGGCCGCCGACGGCTCCCGTAACCCGAACGAAGCTCGTTGATGGACGCGCTTTTGCTCTCGCTCTGGTTGATGTGTGTGTGTGTGTGTGCGTGCGCTCGCCCGGGAGAAGTGCCCATACGAGTAATTCCACGAAACACGTTTCTTTCTCAATAAAATACAGAAAATGTTGTAGTTTTTTGTGTCACAGATTAATCAGTTTTCAAAAATAAGTGTTAATTTGTGCAGCTGGAAACCTGAATATCAGACTATTACACTAATCGTGTAAATATACAAGAGGTAATTCTAATGCACACACACATAATAATTGTGATTTTACTGTACAAACGCTGTAAAAATTACTGTGAAAATATGGCAATGGTTTTTGGCCCTCATGTTCTGAAGATGTTTTCCCAGATCCTGAATCTACTCTTTTCTGTCCAGTGAAGTTTTTCTGCTCATTGTTCTGGAAGTTATTCCATTCAAATACTCAGCAAGCTTAGATAAATGTGTTCAGTGTTTTCATTGTTCTCATGACCAATAACAAACTGCCACAGGTCATGTGTAGGTGCCTGTACTATATATGGGAGGTATTTCCTCATATTTAGGGTGTTATGAGGCTTTGACACTTTCAGTTACTCTTATTCACTTCATACATTCAAACAACTGCTGACAAACTGCTGATTCAGTGACTGCAAGAGACACAATGGACCCACTGGAATCACGTGAAGGTCAGTCTACATTAAATAACATAATATAAAAACATACAACTTACAGACTACAGCTTGTTTAATACTGAATACTGAGAATTCAAATCTGTACTAGTAATTCTGTTTCTGGCAGCATGAAAAAGAATATTTAAGACTTTGTTATGCTCTGGTGTGAAAATCACTGGTTTATTGAAAAATATGACTTCACAGAAACAAACCCTGTGTTAAAATAACACTCTCTGTGTTCATATGTGTCCACGGTAGGGTTCAAAGTACCACTGACGGAGTATTGAAGTGAATGAGATAATTAAGTGAATCAAAAACCAATGTAAACAGAATAGCGAAAACAGAAAAGCTCAAAAGAAAACTCGCCGTGACATGATAGTTATTTTCATAGTGCATATTCAAAATCCTGAAAATGGTAGTGACTCTGGCAGATCAGTCTAAGTCAAGAATACAGTCTTTAATCTGATTTAAACTCAGAGAGAGAGAATGTCTGAATCCCCAAGAAGGCTTTTCCAAAGTTTAGGAGCCAAATAGACTATTAAAAGGCTTTTCCTCCTTTTGTGGGTTTGATATTCTAGTATCTGTCAGCGGCCAGAGGAGCTTCATTAAACCATTTAGAGGTTTATCCCCCGGTTTCACAGACCAGGCTTAAGCTAGTCCCAGACTTAAATGCATGTTTGAGCTGTTTTAACTGAAAGCAACCTATCTTAAAATATGTCAGTGGCATTGTTTTGTCTCAAGATTCACACCAGTAATTTTTTTCTAAGACACGTTTATAAAAGCTACTTAAATGTCCTGATTGAACTAAGGCCTAATCCTGGCTTAGTCTAAGCCCTGTCTCTGAAACCGGGCCTATAAGTAGCAATATTTTATAATGATATAGAACCTGACAGGTAGCCAATGTCATGATGACAATATGACAGAGCGAAGAACAGCCATGTATTTCATAGCAAATGTCTCTGTTGTTATTTTAGATGCCGTTCCATTGGAGCTGGACAAATGTGACATTCATGAATCAGGTGAGAGAAATGTGAAGGTTTTAGACTACAATGCATTTAATGTAAATGAACACACTGTACGTAATGATGTCATCCTAATTTAATCCTTGACTCTGTGTTTCTCATTGTGTTCGAAAAATATGCATTCAAAAAAATAAAAAAATAAATATAAAGTTGGATTTACTTCAGCTGGTGTCAATCTGTAATTAATTAGTTTGAACTAATGAAACTGAAGTAAACTGGATAAACACTGTGTGCGATGACTCTGTTTCTATTCATCCTGTATGAATTTTTCATTTTTCATCTTTCTTATGAAGATTACTATCATGATGATTCTAAAAATCCTGATTCACATAAACATCTTGATGATGATGATCATCATCTTGCTTATGAAGATGATTTTGAAGATACTGATGATTATGAAAATCCTGATCAATATAAAAACCTTGATGATGATGATGATGATGATCATATTGCTTATGAAGATGAAAATCATCATGATGAAGATGATGTTGAAGATGATGATTCTGACAATCCTGATCCATATAAAATTTTATTTGATGATGATGATGATGATGATGATGGTGATGATGATGATGATGATGATGATGGTGATGATGATGATGATGATGGTGATGATCATTCTGGTATGAGGATTCATGAATACACATGAATAAATGCATAATCATCCTCCTTTAATTACTTTCTCATATCTACACCTGAATGTGCTCATTTTGATGTCGTGCTTTTACCATCCACATGTAAAGAAGAGGAGAGTGAGGATGAGGATGAGGAAGAGCGGAGACAACAACCTCAAGAAACTGATGAAGAAGCCCCAGTTGCTCAAGATACAGGTGCAATTATACGTCAAGTCTGTTGTCTGTCAGAGGAAGGAGGGAAAAAAACTGCATAAAAAAAGCACAGTAAATAATGAATACAGTGTCAGAGCATGTAGTTTCACCAAACGTATCATATGTTATTCTAACCTGAGAAGTATCATGCTTCTGTACAAAGGCTTTTGGTGTGATACTGTATTCATGGCGTCCTGACTGGTCACTAGTCCATGTGTGTGTTGTCATTTTTTTATTTAACAAAGTCTCATAACAGCTTGTAGTCATTCATATGAAATAGAAAAATTGAATGAAAACACAAGACTTCATCCAGACACAATAAAAATGTGATTGTGGCTACATTTATTTCTGTAACTTGAGTCTTTAATTATGATTCTTCTGTCTTTACATGTTTGATCTTCAATCTTTGTGTTTAAATAAATACATTTTGGTAAAAAATCACCTAAAAATGAAAATTATGTGACTTTGGTTAATGAGTGAATGCAAACGGAGAAAAATAACTGCAGAAGTGGAGGAAATTAGTTAAAAGTGACAAAAGTTTGCTTGAGGGACAAAATGGCACTCAAGCAAATCAATTAATCTTAACTTGATTAAATAAATCTAGAGTAAAAATTGTTAGCGATTTTTAATGGACTTTTTACTCATGTCCTCCACTTCTGCAGTTTTCTTTCTCTAGTTGCATTCACTCATTTCCCAAAGTCATCTTGAATGTTGAATTGTCAATACAACATCACATTAACTGACTTCATAAACTGATGTTGATTTTCCTAAAAATTTTTAGTTTGATCACCATTATGGTGATCAGTGTTCCCTTTGGTTGGGCACTTGATCTTCATTTATATTATTGTAATTCTCTTCCTATTGATGTAGTGATGCAACAAGAAATCATAGTTATTTGGTTTCAAAGGAAGATCAGTAATAAATATATTTACACACATATATTTATATATCTGGAGTGAATCTGGAGGATTGAGGGTTTTTGAATAATGGGCTACTTTATAATAACATGGAGCCATCGTTCATGCAGATGTGTTTATGCCTAAAGTCAGAGATGAAGGAAAGGAAGTGGATGAACTCAAGTCTTTGTCCAGTTTGTGTTGTTAAACTGTCATCAGTGATGCTGAAGTTTGATTGACAGCTGCTGTCCGTGGTGCTGAATCCATAACGGCCTGTTAAGCCAGGGACACAGCGGTCGGCCGTCGGGCAATGTCGGGCCATTTTTGAGCGTCGGCTGACTTAGTTTTTTTGGTGTGTTTCACACTGTTGACTCTAGCCAGGGTTTTTTTTTGGTCGATTCAACATGTAGAATCGCAGACGGGCCGTCAGTGAGAGAGAGAACTCCGATTGGCTGTTCAGCTTAGCGAACGAGTCAGTGCACGAGAATAAGAGCAAAAGTAATAAAAAGCGAGTAGGTAAGTCAAACCTGAACAGACAGAAGGCTGTTGTAATTTTATGTCATGTTACCTGAGCAAAAATGCCAAATATTTTCATCATAACATGAGCTGAGTTGAATAAAGAATGTGATCAGCGCCTGATTGATATTTAAAACGGTAAGCAAGCACGGCTTTGTTTATGGTTTGTATACCTGCAGTCTTGGTTTCGCTTTCCATTTTTCAATGACGAATATAGACAAATATATCTGCATAAATAGTGTAAATATCCTTAACACGCAGGCACAGAACGCACATGCTAGTTGACAGTCGCCTGTAGTCCTTTTGGTGTGTTCAGGTGCTGTTTTTTCCCCAGACGCGAGGCGACAACACAGTAGGCTTGCTGCAATAGTCGGTGTTGCCGGTGTTCAGCCGCAACACCGGCTACATCACTTGCCCACCACGGCACCGTCCCCACCATCGTTTTAATTTTTTTTAAAGTAAAAAAATAATTTAGTTCAGTTAGAGAACAGACACTGAACGTGTCTGCTCAATACAGTGTGAGCTGAACGAGAGTCGCAGCACAAACGCAGCAGGAGTCAGATTTCATTCATCACGAGAGCGAAGAGCTGACAGACAAGATGATCGCGGAAGATTTGCTTTCAAAGTGAAATGTAAAAGCGCCTATTTAAGTGAGTTTGTCATTGTACTGTTTTGTTGTGTTTTTCATTAAGAATAATAGGCTAATGAACCCACCATTCAAGCAACCCGTCCCCGAATTGCCGCTAATTCTAACCCGGAAGTAACCATTTAGGGCTAGTTCTGTGGCGTCGGTTTGATGTGTCCCTACCTTTAAAGTGAAAGCACCAATCAGACTCAGACTTCAGCCGATGAGCCTCTGATAAAGAGACAGAAGCACCAGTCAGACTCAGACTTCAGCCGATGAGCCTCTGTTAAAGAGACAGAAGCACCAGTCAGACTCAGACTTCAGCCGATGAGCCCCTGTTAAAGAGACAGAAGCACCAGTCAGACTCAGACTTCAGCCGATGAGCCCCTGTTAAAGAGACAGAAGCACCAGTCAGACTCAGACTTCAGCCGATGAGCCCCTGTTAAAGAGACAGAAGCACCAGTCAGACTCAGACTTCAGCCGATGAGCCCCTGTTAAAGAGACAGAAGCACCAGTCAGACTCAGACTTCAGCCGATGAGCCCCTGTTAAAGAGACAGAAGCACCAGTCAGACTCAGACTTCAGCCGATGAGCCCCTGTTAAAGAGACAGAAGCACCAGTCAGACTCAGACTTCAGCCGATGAGCCCCTGTTAAAGAGACAGAAGCACCAGTCAGACTCAGACTTCAGCCGATGAGCCCCTGTTAAAGAGACAGAAGCACCAGTCAGACTCAGACTTCAGCCGATGAGCCCCTGTTAAATAGACAGAAGCACCAGTCAGACTCAGACTTCAGCCGATGAGCCCCTGTTAAAGAGACAGAAGCACCAGTCAGACTCAGACTTCAGCCGATGAGCCCCTGTTAAAGAGACAGAAGCACCAGTCAGACTCAGACTTCAGCCGATGAGCCCCTGTTAAAGAGACAGAAGCACCAGTCAGACTCAGACTTCAGCCGATGAGCCCCTGTTAAAGAGACAGAAGCACCAGTCAGACTCAGACTTCAGCCGATGAGCCCCTGTTAAATAGACAGAAGCACCAGTCAGACTCAGACTTCAGCCGATGAGCCCCTGTTAAATAGACAGAAGCACCAGTCAGACTCAGACTTCAGCCGATGAGCCCCTGTTAAATAGACAGAAGCACCAGTCAGACTCAGACTTCAGCCGATGAGCCCCTGTTAAAGAGACAGAAGCACCAGTCAGACTCAGACTTCAGCCGATGAGCCCCTGTTAAAGAGACAGAAGCACCAGTCAGACTCAGACTTCAGCCGATGAGCCCCTGTTAAAGAGACAGAAGCACCAGTCAGGCTCAGACTTCAGCCGATGAGCCCCTGTTAAATAGACAGAAGCACCAGTCAGGCTCAGACTTCAGCCGATGAGCATCTGTTAAAGAGACAGAAGCACCAGTCAGGCTCAGACTTCAGCCGATGAGCCTCTGTTAAAGAGACAGAAGCACCAGTCAGGCTCAGACTTCAGCCGATGAGCCTCTGTTAAAGAGACAGAAGCACCAGTCAGGCTCAGACTTCAGCCGATGAGCCTCTGTTAAAGAGACAGAAGCACCAGTCAGGCTCAGACTTCAGCCGATGAGCCTCTGTTAAAGAGACAGAAGCACCAGTCAGGCTCAGACTTCAGCCGATGAGCCTCTGTTAAAGAGACAGAAGCACCAGTCAGGCTCAGACTTCAGCCGATGAGCCTCTGTTAAAGAGACAGAAGCACCAGTCAGGCTCAGACTTCAGCCGATGAGCCTCTGTTAAAGAGACAGAAGCACCAGTCAGGCTCAGACTTCAGCCGATGAGCCTCTGTTAAAGAGACAGAAGCACCAGTCAGGCTCAGACTTCAGCCGATGAGCCTCTGTTAAAGAGACAGAAGCACCAGTCAGGCTCAGACTTCAGCCGATGAGCCCCTGTTAAAGAGACAGAAGCACCAGTCAGGCTCAGACTTCAGCCGATGAGCATCTGTTAAAGAGACAGAAGCACCAGTCAGGCTCAGACTTCAGCCGATGAGCCCCTGTTAAAGAGACAGAAGCACCAGTCAGGCTCAGACTTCAGCCGATGAGCCTCTGTTAAAGAGACAGAAGCACCAGTCAGGCTCAGACTTCAGCCGATGAGCCTCTGTTAAAGAGACAGAAGCACCAGTCAGGCTCAGACTTCAGCCGATGAGCCTCTGTTAAAGAGACAGAAGCACCAGTCAGGCTCAGACTTCAGCCGATGAGCCTCTGTTAAAGAGACAGAAGCACCAGTCAGGCTCAGACTTCAGCCGATGAGCCTCTGTTAAAGAGACAGAAGCACCAGTCAGGCTCAGACTTCAGCCGATGAGCCCCTGTTAAAGAGACAGAAGCACCAGTCAGGCTCAGACTTCAGCCGATGAGCCCCTGTTAAAGAGACAGAAGCACCAGTCAGGCTCAGACTTCAGCCGATGAGCCCCTGTTAAAGAGACAGAAGCACCAGTCAGGCTCAGACTTCAGCCGATGAGCCCCTGTTAAATAGACAGAAGCACCAGTCAGGCTCAGACTTCAGCCGATGAGCCCCTGTTAAATAGACAGAAGCACCAGTCAGGCTCAGACTTCAGCCGATGAGCCCCTGTTTAAGAGACAGAAGCACCAGTCAGGCTCAGACTTCAGCCGATGAGCATCTGTTAAAGAGACAGAAGCAACAGTCAGGCTCAGACTTCAGCCGATGAGCCTCTGTTAAAGAGACAGAAGCACCAGTCAGGCTCAGACTTCAGCCGATGAGCCTCTGTTAAAGAGACAGAAGCACCAGTCAGGCTCAGACTTCAGCCGATGAGCCTCTGTTAAAGAGACAGAAGCACCAGTCAGGCTCAGACTTCAGCCGATGAGCCTCTGTTAAAGAGACAGAAGCACCAGTCAGGCTCAGACTTCAGCCGATGAGCCCCTGTTAAAGAGACAGAAGCACCAGTCAGGCTCAGACTTCAGCCGATGAGCCCCTGTTAAAGAGACAGAAGCACCAGTCAGGCTCAGACTTCAGCCGATGAGCCCCTGTTAAAGAGACAGAAGCACCAGTCAGGCTCAGACTTCAGCCGATGAGCCCCTGTTAAAGAGACAGAAGCACCAGTCAGGCTCAGACTTCAGCCGATGAGCCCCTGTTAAAGAGACAGAAGCACCAGTCAGGCTCAGACTTCAGCCGATGAGCCCCTGTTAAAGAGACAGAAGCACCAGTCAGGCTCAGACTTCAGCCGATGAGCCCCTGTTAAAGAGACAGAAGCACCAGTCAGGCTCAGACTTCAGCCGATGAGCCCCTGTTAAAGAGACAGAAGCACCAGTCAGGCTCAGACTTCAGCCGATGAGCCCCTGTTAAAGAGACAGAAGCACCAGTCAGGCTCAGACTTCAGCCGATGAGCCCCTGTTAAAGAGACAGAAGCACCAGTCAGGCTCAGACTTCAGCCGATGAGCCCCTGTTAAAGAGACAGAAGCACCAGTCAGGCTCAGACTTCAGCCGATGAGCCCCTGTTAAAGAGACAGAAGCACCAGTCAGGCTCAGACTTCAGCCGATGAGCCCCTGTTAAAGAGACAGAAGCACCAGTCAGGCTCAGACTTCAGCCGATGAGCCCCTGTTAAAGAGACAGAAGCACCAGTCAGGCTCAGACTTCAGCCGATGAGCCTCTGTTAAAGAGACAGAAGCACCAGTCAGGCTCAGACTTCAGCCGATGAGCCTCTGTTAAAGAGACAGAAGCACCAGTCAGGCTCAGACTTCAGCCGATGAGCCCCTGTTAAAGAGACAGAAGCACCAGTCAGGCTCAGACTTCAGCCGATGAGCCCCTGTTAAAGAGACAGAAGCACCAGTCAGGCTCAGACTTCAGCCGATGAGCCCCTGTTAAAGAGACAGAAGCACCAGTCAGGCTCAGACTTCAGCCGATGAGCATCTGTTAAAGAGACAGAAGCACCAGTCAGGCTCAGACTTCAGCCGATGAGCCTCTGTTAAAGAGACAGAAGCACCAGTCAGGCTCAGACTTCAGCCGATGAGCCTCTGTTAAAGAGACAGAAGCACCAGTCAGGCTCAGACTTCAGCCGATGAGCCTCTGTTAAAGAGACAGAAGCACCAGTCAGGCTCAGACTTCAGCCGATGAGCCTCTGTTAAAGAGACAGAAGCACCAGTCAGGCTCAGACTTCAGCCGATGAGCCTCTGTTAAAGAGACAGAAGCACCAGTCAGGCTCAGACTTCAGCCGATGAGCCCCTGTTAAAGAGACAGAAGCACCAGTCAGGCTCAGACTTCAGCCGATGAGCATCTGTTAAAGAGACAGAAGCACCAGTCAGGCTCAGACTTCAGCCGATGAGCCTCTGTTAAAGAGACAGAAGCACCAGTCAGGCTCAGACTTCAGCCGATGAGCCTCTGTTAAAGAGACAGAAGCACCAGTCAGGCTCAGACTTCAGCCGATGAGCCTGTTAAAGAGACAGAAGCTCCAATCAGACTCAGACTTCAGCCGATGAGCCTCTGATAAAGAGACAGAAGCACCAATCAGACTCAGACTCCGGCCGATGAGCCTCTGATAAAGAGACAGAAGCACCAATCAGACTCAGACTCCGGCCGATGAGCCTCTGTTAAAGAGACAGAAGCACCAATCAGACTCAGACTTCGGCCGATGAGCCTGTTAAAGAGACAGAAGCTCCAGTCAGACTCAGACTTCGGCCGATGAGCCTCTGTTAAAGAGACAGAAGCACCAGTCAGACTCAGACTTCGGCCGATGAGCCTCTGTTAAAGAGACAGAAGCACCAGTCAGACTCAGACTTCGGCCGATGAGCCTCTGTTAAAGAGACAGAAGCACCAGTCAGACTCAGACTTCGGCCGATGAGCCTCTGTTAAAGAGACAGAAGCACCAGTCAGACTCAGACTTCAGCCGATGAGCCTCTGTTAAAGAGACAGAAGCACCAGTCAGACTCAGACTTCAGCCGATGAGCCTCTGTTAAAGAGACAGAAGCACCAGTCAGACTCAGACTTCAGCCGATGAGCCTCTGTTAAAGAGACAGAAGCACCAGTCAGACTCAGACTTCAGCCGATGAGCCCCTGTTAAAGAGACAGAAGCACCAGTCAGGCTCAGACTTCAGCCGATGAGCCCCTGTTAAAGAGACAGAAGCACCAGTCAGGCTCAGACTTCAGCCGATGAGCCCCTGTTAAAGAGACAGAAGCACCAGTCAGGCTCAGACTTCAGCCGATGAGCCCCTGTTAAAGAGACAGAAGCACCAGTCAGGCTCAGACTTCAGCCGATGAGCCCCTGTTAAAGAGACAGAAGCACCAGTCAGACTCAGACTTCAGCCGATGAGCCCCTGTTAAAGAGACAGAAGCACCAGTCAGACTCAGACTTCAGCCGATGAGCCCCTGTTAAAGAGACAGAAGCACCAGTCAGACTCAGACTTCAGCCGATGAGCCCCTGTTAAAGAGACAGAAGCACCAGTCAGACTCAGACTTCAGCCGATGAGCCCCTGTTAAAGAGACAGAAGCACCAGTCAGACTCAGACTTCAGCCGATGAGCCCCTGTTAAATAGACAGAAGCACCAGTCAGACTCAGACTTCAGCCGATGAGCCCCTGTTAAAGAGACAGAAGCACCAGTCAGACTCAGACTTCAGCCGATGAGCCCCTGTTTAAGAGACAGAAGCACCAGTCAGACTCAGACTTCAGCCGATGATCATCTGTTAAAGAGACAGAAGCACCAGTCAGACTCAGACTTCAGCCGATGAGCCTCTGTTAAAGAGACAGAAGCACCAGTCAGACTCAGACTTCAGCCGATGAGCCTCTGTTAAAGAGACAGAAGCACCAGTCAGACTCAGACTTCAGCCGATGAGCCTCTGTTAAAGAGACAGAAGCACCAGTCAGACTCAGACTTCAGCCGATGAGCCTCTGTTAAAGAGACAGAAGCACCAGTCAGGCTCAGACTTCAGCCGATGAGCCTCTGTTAAAGAGACAGAAGCACCAGTCAGGCTCAGACTTCAGCCGATGAGCCCCTGTTAAAGAGACAGAAGCACCAGTCAGGCTCAGACTTCAGCCGATGAGCCCCTGTTAAAGAGACAGAAGCACCAGTCAGGCTCAGACTTCAGCCGATGAGCCCCTGTTAAAGAGACAGAAGCACCAGTCAGGCTCAGACTTCAGCCGATGAGCCCCTGTTAAAGAGACAGAAGCACCAGTCAGGCTCAGACTTCAGCCGATGAGCATCTGTTAAAGAGACAGAAGCACCAGTCAGGCTCAGACTTCAGCCGATGAGCCCCTGTTAAAGAGACAGAAGCACCAGTCAGGCTCAGACTTCAGCCGATGAGCCCCTGTTAAAGAGACAGAAGCACCAGTCAGGCTCAGACTTCAGCCGATGAGCCTCTGTTAAAGAGACAGAAGCACCAGTCAGGCTCAGACTTCAGCCGATGAGCCTCTGTTAAAGAGACAGAAGCACCAGTCAGGCTCAGACTTCAGCCGATGAGCCTCTGTTAAAGAGACAGAAGCACCAGTCAGACTCAGACTTCAGCCGATGAGCCTCTGTTAAAGAGACAGAAGCACCAGTCAGGCTCAGACTTCAGCCGATGAGCCCCTGTTAAAGAGACAGAAGCACCAGTCAGGCTCAGACTTCAGCCGATGAGCCCCTGTTAAAGAGACAGAAGCACCAGTCAGGCTCAGACTTCAGCCGATGAGCCCCTGTTAAAGAGACAGAAGCACCAGTCAGGCTCAGACTTCAGCCGATGAGCCCCTGTTAAAGAGACAGAAGCACCAGTCAGGCTCAGACTTCAGCCGATGAGCATCTGTTAAAGAGACAGAAGCACCAGTCAGGCTCAGACTTCAGCCGATGAGCCTCTGTTAAAGAGACAGAAGCACCAGTCAGGCTCAGACTTCAGCCGATGAGCCTCTGTTAAAGAGACAGAAGCACCAGTCAGGCTCAGACTTCAGCCGATGAGCCTCTGTTAAAGAGACAGAAGCACCAGTCAGGCTCAGACTTCAGCCGATGAGCCTCTGTTAAAGAGACAGAAGCACCAGTCAGGCTCAGACTTCAGCCGATGAGCCTCTGTTAAAGAGACAGAAGCACCAGTCAGACTCAGACTTCAGCCGATGAGCCTCTGTTAAAGAGACAGAAGCACCAATCAGACTCAGACTTCAGCCGATGAGCCTCTGTTTAAGAGACAGAAGCACCAATCAGACTCAGACTTCAGCCGATGAGCATCTGTTAAAGAGACAGAAGCACCAATCAGACTCAGACTTCAGCCGATGAGCCTCTGTTAAAGAGACAGAAGCACCAATCAGACTCAGACTTCAGCCGATGAGCCTCTGTTAAAGAGACAGAAGCACCAATCAGACTCAGACTTCAGCCGATGAGCCTCTGTTAAAGAGACAGAAGCACCAATCAGACTCAGACTTCAGCCGATGAGCCTCTGTTAAAGAGACAGAAGCACCAATCAGACTCAGACTTCAGCCGATGAGCCTGTTAAAGAGACAGAAGCTCCAATCAGACTCAGACTTCAGCCGATGAGCCTCTGATAAAGAGACAGAAGCACCAATCAGACTCAGACTCCAGCCGATGAGCCTCTGATAAAGAGACAGAAGCACCAATCAGACTCAGACTTCAGCCGATGAGCCTCTGTTAAAGAGACAGAAGCACCAATCAGACTCAGACTCCAGCCGATGAGCCTGTTAAAGAGACAGAAGCTCCAATCAGACTCAGACTTCAGCCGATGAGCCTCTGTTAAAGAGACAGAAGCACCAATCAGACTCAGACTTCAGCCGATGAGCCTCTGTTAAAGAGACAGAAGCACCAATCAGACTCAGACTTCAGCCGATGAGCCTCTGTTAAAGAGACAGAAGCACCAATCAGACTCAGACTTCAGCCGATGAGCCTCTGTTAAAGAGACAGAAGCACCAATCAGACTCAGACTTCAGCCGATGAGCCTCTGTTAAAGAGACAGAAGCTCCAATCAGACTCAGACTTCAGCCGATGAGCCTCTGTTAAAGAGACAGAAGCACCAATCAGACTCAGACTTCAGCCGATGAGCCTCTGTTAAAGAGACAGAAGCACCAATCAGACTCAGACTTCAGCCGATGAGCCTCTGATAAAGAGACAGAAGCACCAATCAGACTCAGACTTCAGCCGATGAGCCTCTGTTAAAGAGACAGAAGCACCAATCAGACTCAGACTTCAGCCGATGAGCCTCTGTTAAAGAGACAGAAGCACCAATCAGACTCAGACTTCAGCCGATGAGCCTCTGTTAAAGAGACAGAAGCACCAATCAGACTCAGACTTCAGCCGATGAGCCTCTGTTAAAGAGACAGAAGCACCAATCAGACTCCAGACTCAGACTTCAGCCGATGAGCCTCTGTTAAAGAGACAGAAGCACCAATCAGACTCCAGACTCAGACTTCAGCCGATGAGCCTCTGTTAAAGAGACAGAAGCACCAATCAGACTCCAGACTCAGACTTCAGCCGATGAGCCTCTGTTAAAGAGACAGAAGCACCAATCAGACTCAGACTTCAGCCGATGAGCCTCTGTTAAAGAGACAGAAGCACCAATCAGACTCAGACTTCAGCCGATGAGCCGCTGATGATCTGACAGAGCAGAAACACTGCAGATGTTCAGATTAGAAAGCATTTGCCTTCTTATAACACACACTGAGCACTCTGGTGCCGGTCTCTGTACCTCAACTTCCTGATGTATCAATTATGTTGTTTGTATGTCTAACATTTTTAACATTTTCATGGAACTTTATGTTAACCATTTACTTTTAATAGTTTTATTTTAATGTATGTAAATAGTTTGCCTTGTAGGTTGACTGAGGCTCCTACATGTATATTTTAATACTGTTCTGAGAGAAGAGGATTCTGGGATATACTGGATCTCACATCACCATTAAAGTCTCAACATTTTAACAGTGTGTTGTTTTGTAATGAAAATAAAGGTCATTTTACTGGTTGCAAAACTTGCAGAAAGCAAGAATGGTAATTGTCCTTTTTAGTTAAAGGAATTAAATAATCAAATTATTTAAATGGAGTTAGAGGGAATAAAGTAAAAGAAATAAGAACAGTAAAATATTTTTTTGTAATTTTTTTATGTGCACACATTTACTTTTAATTCCTAATATTCCGTTTATTGTTTCGTCACACTCAATGAAATGCATGAATCACACACACAGTAGCCGTGAATATACCTAAAACACAGAATTGTGACAAAAATTTCATTTTAACTAAAAAGAGTAATTTGCATCACTGGATGTCATTGTTGGACGTTTATCATTTCTATCGTTAAACAGTTGTCAAATATTAAATGTTTAGTCTTCACACTCTTTCACAGTTAAAGCTGAAGCGTCACGAGTGACTCGATATCTGTGGTTACAGCCCTGAATTACATTTAAATGCTGTTCAATGTTAAAAGCTCTTTATATAAAGAGATTATTTGTGTCACATGTATAATTATACAACGTTTTATCAGAATGAAGGCTTGAGCTGAACATGAGCAGCGACTCTCTTCTGTCATCAGGAGATCAGACTGATCAACAGACGCTTGACTCTCAGTCCTCAAGACTTTCTCACTTCAGCTTCAGTTTTATTTTTCAGTTTTCGTGGTTTGTGGTTTCCAGCAGGTTTTATCTGATGTGTTTCATATGTGTCCCTGTGGAGACCAGATTCACTGAAGGAGCAAAAGAGTCATTCAAACAAAGATAAAACTCAACAGATGGGAGTTTTATTCATGTGAATTAACTTATATGATATTTAATGATATATTTAGCTTATGATGATTATATTTAGTAATTAAATGGCAAATGTCATTCAAACTGAAAGACGTAAATGATGTGTGATCATTTAAAGTGTGAACTGATGCTGTTTGTGTGTGTCCATCCATCAGGCGTCCAGTGTCTTACTTTCACTTCCCTCTTTATTAATCTCTCTCTCTCTCTCTCTCTGTCTGTCTGTCTCTCTCTCTCTCTCTCTGTCTCTCTCTCTCTCTCTCTCTCTCAGAGGAAGTGGGTGTCTCTGTCACATTCAACACTTCATGTTAAACATGTAACCAGGAAAGAAACACTCAAACCTCATCTGAACACACATCAATAGCTTCAGAAGAACTGAATCTACTGACAACAGAGAAGATCATTTAATAAGAGAGAAGAATGAAGATCATCTGGACTTTCACTCTGATGATGATTCCTGGTAAGAATCTGAACTCAGAATAAATCACTAAAAACACCAGAGATTTGATGAGGAGAGTCTTTCACTTCAGTTCATGTTGTGGAATTTGTTTTTAAGAAGTTTAAAAGCAATTTGAAAGTTCATCTCCATTCATTCTCATATTAGTGTTTTTATGAAGATGCTGGTTTGTTGTAGGTGTCGTGAGCTTCAGTGTGACGGGATATTCAGGAGGCGGAGTCACGATCACATGCAGATATGATGAAGGATATAAGACAAATGCAAAGTATTTTTGTAAAGGTCAGTGGTCAAAGTGCACAGACCTCATCAAGACTAATGAGAAAAATAAATGGGTTCATTCTGGAAGATTCTCTCTGTATGACGACACAATATCAGCAGTCTTCACTGTGACCATCAGAGATCTGAGTCAAAGGGATTCTGGGACGTACCAGTGTGCAGTTGATAAATCAGGAATAGATCCCCACACTGAAGTGAATCTGGAGGTTATAACCGGTGAGTAACTGAGAGCCTCAAACCCATGACGATCTCCACAACATCACGATACTCAACACTGACTGTAATTACTGCCGTCCACACGTCTAACTCATAACAGACGTGTTTGTCATTAAATGAAGATGAAGTACCATCACTGATTTCATTCTTTACACACTGATATCTGAGTTTGTGTTGAACAGGTCACAGAATCAGTAGTGTGACGGGATATTCAGGAGGAATCGTCATTATAAACTACAAATATGAGATGAAACTCAAGAACCATGAGAAATATGTGTGTAAAACTGCATCAGGTCAATGTTTTCCTGTAATAAACACTAACAGAGCAGCAGAACGGAAACACGGCGTTCATGATGACAGATCTGCAGGTCTCTTACGTGTGTTTATCAGAGAGCTGAATGAGAACGACTCTGGAGAATATAAGATTACAGTCAAAGTTTCTGAAGACTACAGTTTCTTCTCTGAGTTTAATCTGGACATTAAGAAGGGTTAGCCGCTTTCAGTCACTCATGCATTATTTGACAGAATCATGAATATATCTGGTCATTGTAACATTGCTGCACTTTATTTGGATCTCAAACAGATGATTGTTGTGTGAAGAGCATCAGTCTATCAGCGGCTGCAGGAGGATCTGTGAACATCAGCTGCAAATACCCACAATCCCACAGGAGTGATGTGAAGTTTCTCTGCTGGAGATCTGGAGCTGATCTCTGTGCTGAAGAGACGTCTGTGAAGGAGAGCAGAAGATGGAGGAGTGAGGGAAAGATCCAGCTGTATGATGACAGAGAAGAGCAGCTCCTGACGGGAAGCATCAGTCATGTGACTGAACAAGATTCAGAATACTGGTGTGGAGTTCAGTCTGATCGAGGACACAAGAGCTTCATCACACGAGTGCTGATCAATGTTACAGGTACAGAGGATTTTCTATAATGTGATATTAATCATAATGCAACTGTGTGTCTTGAATCATGTTGCTTGACTGTGCAAAGAAAGTGAAGAACCAGGCTTATTCTATCCTTGTAGGTTCACACAGGATTATTTTAGTATAGAAGTAGCATGCTGTCTGTTAAAGCAAAGTCACAAACCACAGTTAAAAAGAGGAAGTGTCCTCACAAAAGTGAGCTGCGGTATTACTTCCGTCTTTGCACTCTCAGAAAAAAGGTACAGTGGAGGTACAATTTTGTTCCTTGGGGAACAAAACATATAGCTGTACCTTTAAAGGTACACAATTGGTCCTTAGGGTACAATTATACCATTGTTTTCCTCTACTTAGAGCAGGAGTAGGTAAGTTCAGTCCTAGAGAGTCGCTGTCCTGCAGAGTTTGGCTCCAACCCTGAAAGACGTCTATAGAAGCTCTTATTGAGAGTTAACAGAGGTTTAGATGTTGATGTTTTATTGAAAATGTTTGGTCACCATTATGGTGATCAGTGTTATTTAGTTGGGCAGTTTGAGTCTTGGCTTTTCATGTGAGTTTGTGGTTTTTGTTACAGTGTTAATAATACATAATCAGCTCAACTCAAAAGAAGCCATAAACAAAAATTGTCATGAAGAAAAATGTTTTGACTAAACTCATCACTGACTAAAAGTATTAATAAATAATATTCAGCAACAATACTTTCTTACCACAGATCAGACATTCTGAATTTTGATTTTTAAATATATTCTAGGGGGGGGAAGTTTAGACGCACACAGATATCAAGAATCAGTTATGAATCTCAACAATGGTGACATACTTAATGCTGCAATGCATGCTGGGAGCCATGAGTTTTATACTGCGGTGGCTTAGTAGGGTTGGGGCTAAACTCTGCAGGACATCAGCTCTCTAGGACTGAACTTGCCTACTCCTGACTTAGAGGTACAAAAATGTACCCTTAAGGGTACCACCCCAGTGACGGCCACTTGTACCTTAAAAGGTACAATTTTTTTTTTTGAGAATGCAGTCAGTGGTTGTATTTGTGATAGTTTTATTCTTCATTTCATTTATGTAGAATGTAATTGGTTAATATGAAACATCTTGAGTTGTCCAGACGTTGTTGTCCTGCTCTGGTACATTCATACTCTCATTTCCTACAGCTTGGGCAAACCCTGTTATAGATTGTGTTGTAGTAGATCAACCATTGATGGAGATACTGAAGTATCTACATGCCATTTTCTTTGGAAGAGCTACAGCAGTGTGTGTGAACTCAGGAACTGGACATCTGAACAAAGTGTGAAAGTTTGTGTGGTAATTTGGTCTTACTACAGTGTTTGGTTGCAGCATTAGTGTGGCAATTTGGACACAGCATTGCTACAGTCTTTTTACTTCAGTGTTGTCATTTCGATACAGTACAAGTGCAGTTTTCAGTATTTCTGTTAGTCCACTTTACCACACTTATACTGCAGTTAAGGGTGCGTACTGATTTAAAAAAAAACTGTAATTTTGGTCCTTCATTTGTGTTGGTTTATATTATTCAAAATTGAGAAAACATATGTGTAAAACTTTTGTGCTGTGCATCAGCAAACATGAATTCTGTGTAGGGGAATGACATCAGTGACCCAGCCTGGGGTGAAAAAAAGAAAGAAAGAGAGAGAAAGAATGAAAAAAAGTTTAGTTATCCCTCTATTTTATTGTTGTTTTAGATACAGGTGTTCTAGAAACGACATCATCATCATCATCATCATCATCATCATCGTCACAATCATCATCCTCTACATCTAACATCACATCAGTGTCTCCTAACATGCTAACAGGTACCCTTGTGCTGAACTATAAACATACAATATGATATTTATCTCAGATTATTATATTCTCTGATTATTATAATATCTCTTGTTTTTTAGGCTCTTCTCTGATCGTCGCTCTGGTTCTGGTTCTTCTGGTTCTGATCATCGCTGGACTCTTATTACTGTTTCTCTATAAGAAGCATCAGTCTCAAGGTAAAACTCCTTCTTAACTACTTTAGACATAGAAACTCCATTTATACCAAGTTTAAAACACAACGATTTACTTTCCAATTTACAGATATCTGATGATATGTGAAAACATTTACAAAAGACATCAGTGTTGAAATGTGATATAATGTCATTATTAATTTAGGACGCTTGTTTTTATCAGGCGGTGATTCGTCATCTCAGACTGGACCAGGAAAACATGAAGTGGTGAGTCCAGTTACTGTATAAAATGTTAATTTTTATTCATAATGATATTAATGTCTGATGACTTCCATCCTGACGATCTTCAGAGCTGTAAATCATTTCTCTGTCTCTCCTCAGGTTTCTCACACTGGTTGTGATTATGCAGACATTAAAAAAACTCACAAACAATTACCCACAAACCCCTCTGATTCTTCTGATGCTGTTTATGCCACTGCTCAATTACCCACAAGCCCCTCTGATTCTTCTAAATGCGTTTACGCTACAGTTCAGAAAGCCACTGGTGACTCTCAGTGCTGCATCACATCTGCTGAGGATCTGAATTACGCAGTGGTGAATTTCCACAAGAAATCGGACTGTCCTGACAGTGACAGTATCAGGAATAATCAGGATTACAGTGAATATGCTGCTGTCAATCATCTCAGTGCTTGATGAGCCACAGCAGAATATGAATGAGCTGAATGTTTTTTATCACCTTGTCTTTGACTTTAATTCTGCGTGTTTGGTATTTTTATTACTAATACTAATAGGTCATGTACGCCCCAGAGCTCTTCCATCTCTCTGTCAAGGCATCCCACTCTGCCCATTCCAGCGGGGCCTTCTCCACCCCCATCTCTCCACCCCTTGTTTAAATCTTGTTTTTGTTTAAGGAGTACTGTCACATGTAGTTAGATTTCTGTTCAGTGACTCTTATTTTGATTTTCGTTTCATTCCATGGTTCCTGTGTTCCTGTTTTAGTTCCTGTTTCCTTGGTGATCATGAGGGGCTTTCGCATGAGGTAGTTATAGGAACTAAATTTGCCCAGGGCCATTTTCCTAGTTGCATTTGCACCGCCAGAAGGAACTCTGAAGTGACATAAGTTGGCCAACAGCTAAGTTATTTAATCGCCACATTCAACAATGTCAACAACTGGAGGATGGAGGACACTGTGATCAGAGCTGTGTTTTTGTTGTGTGTCATGGGTTTCATGATAACATAGATGGAATGCAGACGCAAAAGTTACGCGATTGAAAGAGTGAAAAGGAGGGCTAAGAGACGAAATCTCTTACGACAACTTGAAGTGCTACATATGCCAGTGTTTTGAATGGCATGCGTTTGGTCAATCAACATACACTTACGTCAATGATAGTTCCTATTGTGCTGAGTTAGACCCTACTCTGAAATAGCTAATTTAGTCCCCCTAAAAGGTGTTATTATAAATAAAATCATTCTGAGTTCCTGCGGTGCGATTCTTCTGCCAATAGTTATTGGAACTAGGAAAACGTTCCTCCGCTGCGAAAGTCCCTATGGTTTCTAAGTAAGTTCTCATTTGTTTCCATGGTTACTGGTTATGTTCCTCACCTGTTTCAAGTTTGTCATTATCCTCTGCATTTATACTCCTGAGTTTGTTCTGTTAACTGTCAGGCTTGGCCTTGTTGCTTTTGTGTTTGCCGTTGTCACACCAAATTCTGTGCCCATTGATTTCTGTGACCGCACTGTTGTGACTAGGGGTTAGGGTTAGGGTGACAACAGCACTTACTATGGTCACATAATTCGATGATCACAGAATTTGGTCTAACATTAGTACTGATGGAATTGTCTTGTTTATTTAATAAAACTGCTGCAGTATAGATCCCCATCTCTACTCTTCCCTGCTTAAACTTAACATCTTTAGTGTAGCATAAAATGTGAGAGATACTCTGACAAATACAGGAAGAGAGGAAGTCAAAATTAGGTAGTCTTTGTCACATTCTTCTATAGAAGATTTTGTTGAGAAGCCAAGAGATAAAGAGCAAAGACTGAGAAGAATAAACATCTTTACATTCACTCTGCTGATGATTCCTGGTAAGAATCTGCTCAAATCCTGATCCAACTATCAGAGAGTCTTTAAGTTCATCTGATATGATGAAATCACCTTTGAATAATATTATATTCAAGTCTTTTGTTTGTTTGTTGTAGATGTCGTGAGCTCCATGATTGTGACAGGATATTCAGGAGGTGGAGTTACATAAAACCTATATATATATACTAATATACTAAACCTCTTCAGATTTTAATGTATGAATCTCAAACTGAACATTAAAATCCTCTTTCCCTCGTATTTTCAGGCTCCTCAGTGATTTTCATTTCTAAGGTTTTGGTTTTGCTCCTAATTTGTGTTCCAATGTTTCTATTGGCTGTACGAAAGAATAAACAGACTTACGGTGATTACATTTTCATATCTTTGATATTTTCCATTAGATCATACACTCTCAAAAAAAAGAGTACAAAATTGTACCTTTTAAGGTACAAGTGGCCGTCACTGGGGTGGTACCCTTAAGGGTACATTTTTGTACCTCTAAGTCAGGAGTAGGCAAGTTCGGTCCTAGAGAGCTGATGTCCTGCAGAGTTTAGCCCCAACCCTACTAAGCCACCGCAGTATAAAACTCATGGCTCCCAGCATGCACTGCAGCATTAAGTATGTCACCATTGTTGAGATTCATAACTGATTCTTGATATCTGTGTGCGTCTAAACTTCCCCCCCCTAGAATATATTTAAAAATCAAAATTCAGAATGTCTGATCTCTGGCAAGAAAGTATTGTTGGTGAATATTATTTATTAAAACTTTTAGTCAGTGATGAGTTTAGTTAAACAAGTTTCTTCATAACAATCTTTGTTTAGGGCTTCTCTTGATTTGAGCTGATTATGCGCTTTGTTAACACTGTAACAAACTCGCATGAAAAGATAAAACATCAACATCTAAACCTCTGTTAATTCTCAATAAGAGCTTCTATAGATGTCTTTCAGGGTTGGAGCCAAACTCTGCAGGACAGCGACTCTCTAGGACCGAACTTACCTACTCCTGCTCTAAGTAGAGGAAAACAATGGTATAATTGTACCCTAAGGACCAATTGTGTACCTTTAAAGGTACAGTTATACGTTTTGTTCCCCAAAGAACAAAATTGTACCTCCACTGTACCTTTTTTTCTGAGAGTGTACTAGTGAATCTACAAAAGATTCAGATTCATCACATACAGTTTAAAGTGTGTTAAAGTGTCTACTGGCCTTCACTAGACATACATGAGAGTATTTACATATTTCCGGTAAAATCTGAAGGAGCTAACAAGCTTCCGGTCTGTATAGCGAAAGAGCATTGCCAGTTGTCATCTTTTGTCATTAAAAGATTACTATAGAATGCTATTAATACATTGTCTTGTTATGCATGAAAACAAGACATGAAAACTTCAGCCAGATGGCGCTCTTTCTCAGTGTTTAGTTTAGTACTGAGTCAAAGGAAGTCTATATGATGTCACACTATAAAAACCCTTAGGAACAGCCCTCTTGCGCACAGAGAACATCGAGCAGAAAGACTGAACTCAACTCACAATGAAGATCCTCCTCATCTTCTTCACTTTCTGCCTGATCTCAGGTCAGAGCTTTTCTCTTTCATCACTGCAGTAATGATGCTGTTTTCTGTTCATGAGGTTTCTGATCACAGTATCAATCTGATTGACAGGTGCAGTGAGATGCTTTAGCGTCACTGGATATTCTGGAGGAAGTCTTCTTGTTAGATCATGGAAGCCTTGGCATAAAGACAATGCTAAATACATGCAAAAGCAACAGAGGACAACAATAATACATAATAGGAAACATGATCAATGGATTAATGAAGGAAGATTCACTTTATTTTGCACTAAAAATGGAAACCTCATGATCTACATCAGAGTACTGAACACACAAGATGCTGGAACTTACCGGATTGAGGTTGATGGCCAGTGGTTCGTTGATATTACTTTGAATGTGAAAGAAGGTCAGTCATTTTAAAGGTCTTTGTGTAGTAACATTACTGATCATTTCAAAGTTTTTATATTCATATTCCGTTATGGGAAGGACAGATTCATATTGTAACGTGTCAAAGACTGTGATGGTGAATATTGGAGAAACCGCCAATTTCAGCTGTGAATATTCACGCCATAAGGATGAAGTGAAGTTCATAAACAAAGAAGGAAATAACACCATTGATACCATCTACAGCAAGTGGAAGAAGAAAAAAGATTCAACATTTCCGAAAACAGAGATCAAAACCTCATAAGAGTTACAATTACAGCTGTGACACCAGATGATGGAGGAGTTTATTTATGTGGAGTTTGGATCAACAGACACTCGTACAGTTACTACATTATTAATACTGTTCATCTACATATTATTAGTAAGTAGAACAAACTCAGTCAAATCTGGTGTAAAAGTTTTTTGAGGTCTTCGTTCATGAAGAATTAGGTATGATGCTGTGTTGGTGCTCTGTGATTGACAGCTAAAGTGGGCGTGTCTAGAGCGACTGGCCACTCAGGAGGTCGTATGATGATCAAGTGTGAACATCCTCAATACAAAACCAGGCCAAAATACATCTGTAAAGAGTCAGATGGATGTTCAGAGAGGAAGAATCCAGGAGTTCAGGATGAATGGATAGAGAATGGAGATGTTTCTTTATATGACGACACCAGAGCAGGAGTCTTGATGGTGTTTTTTAGAGAGCTGAAAGCTGCAGATGCAGGAACATACAGGTGTGGAGTGAATGTGTCTCACTATACTGAGAGCTTCACTGAACTTCAGCTGCACGTCAGAGATGGTGAGTAAACTGAGCACTTCAATTATGACTTTATACAAAAATTAATAGAAGCCCATTTCCGCTGCATAAGAAATAATGTAAATCATGGAAAAAATATCATCATGATATAAAAAGTTGAAATTGTGAGATAAATAGTCACAACTATGAAAAATCAAATGAAAAGACAAGTCAGTCATAATAAAATTGACTTGTGTCAAACGTTTTAATGTCATGATGATGACGTCAATTTTATATGGTGGAGGTGTGAGGACGATGGTCCCTGTAGGAGCTGGAGACTTGGAGCTGGACGGGACCAGCGGGGACGGGAGACTCAGGGAAATATCCTCTTCCAATTCCTCTTAATAACAATAATACGTTTATTTTATAGAACGCCTTTCTGGAAACTCAAGGTCGCTTCACAATATTATACAAATAAACATGACAGCAGACAAAGAAATAATATGGATAAACTGAGATAGGTAACATGAAATGAGGTAGATAACATAACACGAATCAGATCATAAAGTCAGGGGTCAGAGAAACAAGAAGCAAAAATATATGTTTTAAGGTGGGTTGTGAAATCGTGTAATGATGAAAGGTTGTGAATGTTTTGGGGAATAGAATTCCAGAGAATGGGGGCAGCGATACAAAATGCCCTTCCACCAAGACCATGGAGTGCTTTGAATGTGAGGAGGAGTATCTTGTATTGAATATGAAAGCGAACGGGTAGCCAGTGGAGTCTGCGTAGAATAGGAGTAATGTGGGAAGATTTCTTTGTATATGTGAGGACCCTAGCTCCGTAGTTCTGAATATATTGGAACTTATTTATTGATGTTAGGTAAGCCATAGAAAAGAGAATTACAGTAGTCAAGATGTGAAGTGATGAAAGCATGAAATAGGGTCTCAGCATTGCTGGCATTTAAAAACGGACGTAACCAAGCGATATTATTGAGGTGAAAGAAGGCGGACTTAGTGAGTGAGGAAATGTGAGGAAGAAAAGAGAGAGAAGAATCAAAGATTATGCCTCGGTTTTTAACAGTGGTAGAAGGTTGAACCAAGACTCCAACAATATTAACATTGTCAACACGGAAACGGGATTTAATTTGAGGTGAACCAACAAGTGGATCTGTTTTATCAGTGTTGAGTTTGAGAAAATTACTGGTCATCCAAGCTTTTAGGCAAGACAAGGCAAGGCACGTTTATTTATATAGCACATTTCATACACAATGGTAATTCAAAGTGCTTTACATAGAAAATGTTTTAATAAAATAATCACAACATATGCATAAGAAATAAAAATAACAGTCATATTTAACTAAAGGCTAAAATACTATTCCTGATTACCTGAACTACTATATTCGGGGGTCCCCTGTCTTAATAGAAGAGTCAGAGATCTTCGGTTCGTGATACATACTAGTAGCAACTCCCGACTTCCTAGTGACCTCCTACCCTTCAATAGGGAGGAGTTTTTCCGACACATTCTGCCTCTGATGGCTTCCAGTGCCCCTCCGACCCCTCAGTGGAGTGGAGTTATCACCCACCGTCTGCCTCTTATGGCTTTCGGCAATATACCAGCCTGCATCCAAGGACCTGGTGTCCCACACTCACATCTGAGTGTGTACGTAAACTCACTGTCTCACTTACCAGTTTATAGAATCAATACAAGCAGATATGGAGTTAGTGGGTGTATGTAATGAGAATGGATGTAAAGTTGGGTGTCATCTGCGTAGGCTAGCAATGGAAGTTAAAGCCGTGATGACGGATAATGTTACCTAATACAAGCATGTAGATGAAGAGAAGAGGCCCAAGAACAGAACCCTGGGGAACACCGTGTGAGACAGGGGCAGAAGTGGACTTACCCTAGCAGATAGAAATGCAATGCTGGCAGTCAAACAGGTAGGAAGTGAACCAGGATAGGCAGAGAGTTGTGAGATGAGAATACTGTGAGAGATTGTGTCAAACGCAGAAGAAAGGTCTAAAAGAATTCAATTTCAGATGGAGACTAAATCAATGGCCATAAGGAGATCATTGATAAGAAGCGCTGTCTCAGTGCTGTGGAGGGTGCAAAAGCTGGATTGAAAACATTTGTAGAGGTTATGAGATGACAGTGGAGGCCGTATGCAGCTCACCCTCAGCATCGGGAGTCTAGTCAAGTCAAGTCACCTTCATTATATAGCTTTTTTCACAATATAGATTGTTTCAAAGCAGCTTTACAGTGATAATAGGACATTAATGGAAGATAGATTGTTTTGGCTGTACATCAGCTCTAGAAAAAAGTTATTGTTCAGCTAAAGCAAGTTTTTGATTGATTAATTTCCATTGTAAATAATCATTAGTTATTTACTTTGGGGCCACTTACATGACACCATTTTTAACCAAAATAGAAAACTCTCAATGCGTTCCGGCCGCTCATCAACACGACACCAACGCCCAGGGATGTAGAGCTAGAGAATGCAAACCTTGAAACAGGTTTTAAAAAATAGTTTTGAAATGATACTATCATCTTCGTGCAAACTTCAAAAAAAACGTGAATCTGTGAGAACAGTGACGGCATGCACGTAAGCATTACGTGTTTAGACTATGTTTGAGTACGTATGTGCGCAGGCGCATAGTTTTTCTTTACAAAATGACTGCCAAATTACTTGTCTGACATGCATAATACAGCGTTTTTTCGTTTCCGACCATTTCAATAACGTTTTCATCTGTACAGAGGGAAAGTGAAGTGAAGGAGGCTTTCACAGAGGAGAGTCTAATTGACACGGTCTCTGCTGACACTTCAGGGCTGCGTTGTGGTTGTGTCTAGGCGCAGGTCCACCATCTGATCTGGATACGGCCTGGATCCGGCAGACTACTGTAAACCTCGGGATAAACAGAGAGACTAATATTACTCTAGATGCCATTCTTCTTATGATGTAACAAGTACATCAGGTGTTATGGGAAGTGTTCCCGGTTCCGGCTGACCTAGTTAATGCAGCCTAACATTAGCATTAGAGTGTGGGCAGGGCTTCATTCCAGGCCCTCGTACTCCACTGGGATGCACTGTGTTGCCGGCTCACACACCTAGTCACTCTCTGTGGTGCTCGGGCTCCGGGGCGATGGTTGACTCAGTGCTCTTATCTGGCTCGTGGCAGGCTTGGGCTCTCCATCTGCGATGGGCTCTGCCGGTAGCTCCGAAGTGTGTGGGCAGTGGCTGGCTGGGCTCTGGGTCCGGAGTGGGGCTGGTGATGTCGTCCTCAGCGGGAAAGACGGTGAATCCCGATCTGTTATTCACCAGCACCCACTCCGCATATGCTGCAAAATCTCCCAGAGGACTATTCACTGCAGTTTACTTGTTCTTTGTTTGCAGTGGCTCCAGTAGTGAGGCGTGAAGGAGAATCTGCTGAGATCATCTGCCCTTATGATTCAATCTATAAATCAAAGTCAAAGTCTCTCTGTAAGGGGAAGTGCTCCACTAGAGATAGAAATACTCTCAATGAGACTGTGAGAGAAGAGAAAGAGACCAAGACTGACAGATTGACTCTGAATGATGACGTCACTGCAAGTGTCTTCACTGGGACCATCACTGGACTGACAGCAGAGGATGCTGGGAAATACTGGTGTGCAGTGACATTAGAGAGAGACGTGAATTATCTTTACACTCATCTGATCGTCATCATGAACGAGGGTGAGGAAGGTTTATTCATCTGAATATGTCAAACTATGGCTGTGAATTGATGTTCTTATATTTCTAATCATTTCCAGAGCTGATCTTGACTAAGTATGAAGGAGACGACATGTCAATCCAGTGCAAACATCATGATGAACATCAGAAATGCTTCTGCAAAGCACATGAACCCTCCATGTGTGTGAAGGATGGAGTTTCATTGGAGACGATCAGAGATGATCGATTGTCTTTCAGTGATGAAGCATCTACTGGAGTCTTTACTGTAAACATCACTGATCTGAGAGAAGAGGATTCTGGGATATACTGGTGTGGAGCTCACATTATCACTGAAGTCAACCTCACTGTTAAAAAGGGTAAGATATATATTTTTGTAATTAATAAATTTTACTTATGAAGTACTTTTTAAAAAAAAATAGAAAATTAAGGCAATTTTACTGGTTGCAGAATAAAAGATTTTGTGTGTCTTTTGACAATGATCCACAGTAAATTCCCCGGTATTGAATTAACACCGCTCAGTGTTCATATGGGAACCACCAGCAGGGTGTTAGAGTAACACTGAAGCAGTGTTAGAGTTAATTAGATACTTAAGTGATTAATTGAGTGATGATTGTTTGATTATTGAAGACACCTGATGATAATGAGCAGAATCACTGAAGGAAAGAGAAACACAAGAACTACAACTGACTTCAGCCACAGCTTTAGATGAAATCAACTGAAAAGACATTAAATTTTAAAGACATTTTATTTCTTACTATGAAGAACCTTTTTTTCACCATAAAGAATCTTCTGTGCAATGGAAGAATTCCATGGATGTTGAAGGTTCTTTATGGGACCATCAATGCCAATAAAGAACCTTTATTTTTAAGAGTGCAGAGCAAACATGAGATCTTTATCATTATATTGTCACTTGAAATCAGAGTTTTTGAACTTATGCTAAAATCCTCCATGGACTCTTAGTTTGTATTATATTCCACTTGCTCCTGATTTCATTTCCTGTGCTTATGTTCCGTTTCCCCTGGTTTCCATGGTTTTTGATTATTCCTACATTGGTTTCAATTTTTGTTCATTATGTGTGTGTATATATAGCCCGTTGTTTGTTTGTTGTAATCGTGTTAACAAAAACTGCTTGCACATTCATCATCACCTCAACTTTATTCTCTACTGGACCGTACCGTGAGATTTATTAATCATTGTTTTGCTGATAACAGAAAGCATGTTTAACTTTGTTTCAGTAATAGTCAGGACAACAGTTTATTCTGACAGTATGTGCAAATCAAGGAAGATGATGTAAGCTTATTATAATATTTAAATTAACACAATCATAATACTATTTTATATTCATGACATTTATTGCCAGCGTTTGTTACTTTATTGTTCTTTTTGTTCTTTATTCACACTTTAAATCCTCCTGAGAGTTTCAAGATGCTCAAAAGTCGACAGTTTGTGGTTGTGTGTGTGAAACATGTCTGATGGTTCAGTAATGTGTGAACAACATTTGAGAAAAGGGAAGTGAAGTGTCTGTGAGTGAGAAAATGCCCATATGTACGACAGAACAACATCATCATCACCACCATCATCATCATCATCATCATCAGTTAAATCTCCAGCGCTCACATCTGCGTCTCCTGTAACAGGTACGAACACACTCTGAAACACAAACACACTCATTTGTGTCTCTGGTGTTTTCAGGCTCTTCTCCGACTGTCACGGCTGGTTTTGGGTTTTGTTTCATGTTTATGTTTCATGTCTTTTATTTTGAAGTTTACTCAGTCATGTTTCCTAGTTCTTGTCATGTGATTCCCTTCCCATCATGTGATCATGTATTGTGCTTCCCTTGACTTATGTGCCATGTTCTTATTGGTTGTATAAGTCATGTGTTTCTCAGTCCTTTTTTCTCATTGATTCTGTGTTGATTGTTCGCAGGTGTTCCTTGTTTGGTCCTCATGTTTCCATTGTCTCTTGTCGAGTATTGTCCCTGTACCATTGTCGGCGAGTCGCTGTCTACGCTCGTTCAAGTTTAGTTCATGTTCTGTGTCAGGTCTTTGTTTCATTTGTATTTTGTTCACGTTTGTAAATAAACTGCACTTGGGTTCCAACTTCAACAGTGGACTCCATTACACTGACGGTCAGTGTGACCGTGATTCTCTGCAGGAGGCGTCAGTCTCACAGTAAAACTCATTCTTCCATTTTTACCTTCTTTAAAAAGACTTTTATGACTAATCAAACTGCTACCTATACATTTGTATAGACATTTCTATTTCCCCTTTTTCATAAAACAACTTTGTTGCCTCCTGCTGGCTACAACTAAAGATGAGCAAAACAGAGAAATATGAGAATGTAAAAAGATTTAACAAACAGTTAATTTTCTTTTTTTTTTGACAAATGCTGATTTATCCTCCAAAAGATCTCGCACAACATCAGCAAACGATGAATCGGTTAGTAGAATTACTGTGATTAGAAGAAAAGATACTGTACTTATATTGTACTTATAAGCATGTAGCTCTAATCTGAGGTAAAAACTTTTTAACTTTCTGAGGTAAATGTAAAATGTGTATTGTTTTTGTTAAATCATTAAATAAAATCCCAAAATAATGTTGTCAGGGTTACAGTATGTTCTGTTTTATGTGTTTTGGTTCTGTTTTCCCTGTTCGGCTGTCATTTGACCCAGTTTCCTAGGGTGTGTCTCAATCAGCTCCCTAGTTCAGTAGTCAGGGCACTGATCAGGGAGTCAGCCTTTCATGTACATGATATACTGATTTACGACCTAGGAAGCTAGGGAGCTGATTGAGACGCACCCCCAGTGTGTCTGATTAATGATTCCGTTCACCGGTTTGTTCCTTATCTCATTAGTTCTCCTTGTTATTTAAGCCCAGTGTTCCTTGTTCGGTGTTGTCAAAGTTATGTGGTTGTTATTCTTCTGTATTCGTCAGACTTTTGGATTAAAGACTATTTTGTTTAAATTTCATCTTCGTTTCAGTCCTGGCGATCCACCGCTCTGCACGTTGTATGTCTCTCTTATCTGACACACTCAGTGCGTCCGAAATTACATACTGTCTGAGTACTTCACGACCATTAAAAAAGTATGTTCTATACAGTATGAATGAAATCCAGACGTTCTACATCCGGCATGTTGTCATTATCACGTGACCTAACAACGTTAGTTGCGTCGCTTTCACAAATCATCTCCCGTGGCCTCATGGGATATTAAAGTGTTCATCTTATGCACACTTCAGAATCTCACCGGAAGTAGTAGGTCACCCGGGATCTTTTCGCATACTGTTTTTTCAATACTATATATTCTGAGATGTTACTCTGTTTTTGCATGTATTCACTATATTACCAAAAGTTTTGGGACGCCTGCCTTTACATGCACATGAACTTTAATGACATCCCATTCTTAATCCGTAGGGTTTAATATGGAGTTGGCCCACCCTTTGCAGCTATTACAGCTTCAACTCTTCTGGGAAGGCTTTCCACAAGGTTTAGGAGTGTGTTTATGGGAATTTTTGACCATTCTTCTAGAAGCGCATTTGTGAGGTCAGGCACTGATGTTGGACGAGAAGGCCTGGCTCGCAGTCTCCGCTCTAATTCATCCCAAAGGTGTTCTATCGGGTTGAGGTCAGGACTCTGTGCAGGTCAGTCAAGTTCCTCCACACCAAACTCGCTCATCCATGTCTTTATGGACCGACGCTTTGTGCACTGGTGCGCAGTCATGTTGGAACAGGAAGGGGCCATCCCCAAACTGTTCCCACAAAGTTGGGAGCATGAAATTGTCCAAAATGTCTTGGTATGCTGAAGCATTAAGAGTTCCTTTCACTAGAACTAAGGGGCCAAGCCCAACCCCTGAAAAACAACCCCACACCATAATCCCCCCTCCACCAAACTTTACACTTGGCACAATGCAGTCAGGCAAGTACCGTTCTCCTGGCAACCGCCAAACCCAGACTCGTCCATCAGATTGCCAGACAGATAAGCGTGATTGGTCACTCCAGAGAACACGTCTCCACTGCTCTAGAGTCCAGTGGTGGCGTGCTTTACCCCACTGCATCCCACGCTTTGCATTGCACTTGGTGATGTAAGGCTTGGATGAGCTGCTCGGCCATGGAAACCCATTCCATGAAGCTCTCTACGCACTGTTCTTGAGCTAATCTGAAGGCCACACGAAGTTTGGAGGTCTGTAGCTAACTTATTCAAAGATCTTGATTTATTTTTAAAGTATGAAAAGTAATGATTTTAATTTCAAAACAGTTTTTTTTTTTTATATATTCAAAGACCTGAAAATTACATTTTTAAATCCATGATTACATTTTTTGTCTCATGATGTCACACACGAGACCGAACAGAGACACACAGAAGATGAACAGAGGACAATAAAGACTAAGAGCTGATCGTTCATTCACCTTCAACATTTACTGAAAGAGATGAATTGAGGAAAATACTGAAAAACTTTCATGATCAACAAATTATTCACGTGTGATTTGACAATTTTTTCTTTCATTAACAGGTCAAACAAAATCAAAACAAAGAGCTCATAAATCAATAATAGAGATTGACAGAACTAAATAAAGTCAATGTGGTTAGTAATGTGTGAAGCTGGTAATGCTGTTTGTGGAGTTGTTTAATCCTCCTCTGCTGAGATCTTCAGAGATTTAATGTCTTCTTTTATCTTCAGTTGATTTCATCTAAAGCTGTGGCTGAAGTCAGTTGTAGCTCTTGTGTTTCTCTGTCCTTCAGTGATTCTGCTTGTTAACAGCATTAATGATCAATCATCACTCAATTAATCACTTAATTACCTAATTAACTTCAACACTACTTCAGTGTTACTTATAACACTTATAACAGTGTGGATTATATAAACACTGAGCAGTGTTAATTTAACACTGGGAAATTTGCTGTGTGGAGCTGAGGTGCCTGGTTGCTGAAACCACGCCCGCCTAGCTTGACCATAGTGGCAATCCACCTGTCACTCAAGTGGCCACGCCCTTAATTATGCAGAACTTTAAGGCTTTATATAATGTAAACGAATGAGTTATAAAACAATTCACCACCCACACAGTTGTCATGAAGGGCAAAATTAGCCATATAGACCAAAACCACTTCTTATACCAGGCTGTTTTTTCTGCTGTAAAGTTGGACATTTTAACATGGGGGAGATACAGATTTGACTCCCTTCTGGAGCCTGTCTCTAGCGGCCAGTCGATGAATTGCAGTTTAAGTGAATCCTTATTGAATCCTTATTGAATCCTCTGCAAAAAAAAACAAACTGAACAAATAAGAAAAGACTGGTGTCAGTGCTGACATTATAGTTATTACTCAAGTGCCACTCTTCAGCACAACCACAAAATTCAAAAACATTACAGAAACTCCTTAAAATGCTCAACATAACTGAACATTAAACACTAACATGCAGGGGTGCCGCTAAGGGGGGGAAAGTTAGGATGATTCTAAGGGCCCACGCACTTTTGGGGCCCCCAGAGATTGGTTTTATTAGTAGTAATAGTAATAGTAGTAATGTAATAGAAGTTCTAAATGTATAATCTACCAGAGTAACAAATAAAACAAACAATTTCTGCATTTCCGGCAAAATTACCCCCCCCCCCCCCCCATTCACTGCATGGTTCCGTCCTGTCCTACGTAGCCTAGAATCACTGAGTGAGATCAGATGGTAAACTGTCAAATTAGAGATGTCTTCGTGTTCGACAAAGAAGTATAATGATGCTCTTTGATACCAATCTCTCATTTGAAAGCCACGTTTCTAGCATCTGTAAAACTGCATTCTACCATCTTAAAAATATATCTAAATTACGGCACATGCTTTCAATGCAAAATGCTGAACAGTTAGTTCATGCGTTCATGACTTCAAGGCTAGATTATTGTAATGCTCTACTGGGTGGTTGCCCTGCTCGCTTAATAAACAAACTCCAGCTGGTCCAAAACGCAGCAGCTCGAGTTCTTACTAGAACCAGGAAGTATGACCATATTAGCCCGGTTCTGGCAACACTGCATTGGCTCCCTATTAAACATCATATACATTTTAAAATCTTGCTGATTACTTACAAAGCACTAAATGGTTTAGCGCCCCAGTACTTGAGTGAGCTCTTAACGCATTATACTCCATCACGTCTATTGCGGTCTCAAAATTCTGGCCAGTTGATAATACCTAGAATATCAAAATCAACTGCAGGCGATCGATCCTTTTCCTATTTAGCACCTAAACTCTGGAACAGTCTTCCTAGCATTGTTCGGGAAGCAGACACACTCTGTCAGTTTAAATCTAGACTAAAAACACATCTCTTTACTATGGCATACACATAAAACCTGTAATGTTGCCAGAATCATAATCATACACTATTTGTTCGTCGGCCAGAGGAGAACTGGCACCCCGACTGAGCCTGGTTTCTCCCAAGGTTTTTTTTTTTCCATTCTGGCCCTGAAGGAGTTTTTCTTCCTCGCCTTTGGCTTTTGGCTTGCTCAGTTGGGGACACTTAAATTTCAACTATATTACTGATCTGCCCGCATTGACACTATATGATAATTGAAATGAGCTGGATGACATCACCGTTTTCTCCAGAGCGGCTGTACAGCCGAATCAAATTCTGTTGCATTATTTTCCTGTTACCACTGTGAAGCTGCTTTGAAACAATCAGCATTGTAAAAAGCGCTATATAAATAAAGGTGATTTTGATTTTTGATAAGTCCGGTCATCAAAACCGAGGCTTCAGAGAGCAGAGAGAGAGAGAAAATGGCCCAACAATTACTCACCCAGTTCAGAAAGGCTATATGTTTATTCGCGGAGCTTTCTTTGCTGTAATGTTAGTGCTAGTTGCATTGCCAACCACTACCTGATATTCAATAGGTTATGTTTTTCACCACTAAAAAAAAAAAAAAAAAAAAATGTAATTTTGGCTTTTGTAGATGTGACATATATAATGCATTTAACATCAAATAATCTAAAAAAGAAAAAAATAAGAAGTAGGCACTTAAAGGTTTCTATTTATATTTCTCATGTCAGTCTGAGCTTTAAGTATTCGCAGTGTTTTGGTTCATTTTTGTGAGCCAGAAAGATGTTCAAGGAGACGGAGACAGAAAAATCCAAGTGATCGCGCCTCACGCACGTGAGCATAATATGTCAGTTCTAGCAATGCCAATTTGACATCGCAGCCTGTTCATTATCAATATAAAATACGGTCAACCGAACATATACAACGTTCTGCGGGCTTTATGTTCACAGCTGCTGAGCGCGAATTCCAGCGCGACGCTTCAGTTAGCGGTCATGAAGTGCAAGATGAGATGTGTAGCTAAACTAAACATCTGTGTTACGATAGAAGTTTTAAACGAGCAACATAAAACAATCAGTTTGCAAAGACTGTATCAACCAAAGGCAAGGGGAATATGAAGGTGATGGGGATGAGAAGCAGGTATTGTGCTATTTAACACAGATAAACATATAATTAAATTGCTGACAACGATTTTGGATCACTATAGGTTGGCCTGTATGTTTGGTACGGTAGGGGGCCCAACCTCATATTCTTTCATAAGGCCCAAAATTGCTAGCGGCGCCCCTGCTAACATGTCTTTCCCGTTACTGAAAAACATGTAATATAAAACTTCATTAAAATCATTCAATTTACTCTCTTAATGCAGACATTGCAAAGCATGCTGGGAAATAAAGATCCACTGCCCATTTAGTTGATAACAAAAATGATAGTTTCAACTCAAATTGATTGAGTACACTTCAGTTTTAAATATATTAGGTGGATTGAACACAAAGTAATTAAGCTGTGAGTGTGACAAAATGTAAAAAAAAAATCACTTTAGCTCATTTTAATTAATTAAACTGAACAAGAGGCAAAAAATCATTTTTTGAGTGCATAAAGAATTTAATCTGCAAATCTGCTTCCTGCTAAAAATGTTAATGTTTCCTACAACATTTTCCTTTTCCTGTTATCACTGTAAAGCTGCTTTGAAACAATCTGTATTGTATAAAGCGCTTTATAAATAAAACTGACTTTACTTGACTGCTTATAAAGATGCCAAAAACCAGAATCACAGGAAGAAAGACACCATTTAATAAAGATATCACTCAAGATGTTCCTGTATGAATCAGCCATTGTAACTGATGTATGAATTATGAATTATGTCAGTTGTATGGGATATATTTTTTTTTGTATTATATCCTGCATTTTTATAATTTTCATTATGTTTTCTTGTTTTAACCTTTTATTTAAAATTATTTTAATCTTGAACACATTACATGTACATTTTACTGTCGCCCTCTAGTGGAAAATTTAAATAATTCCGATCAATTATCTTCAGTGTCATGTGTCCTTATATAGAGAAGATGAAGCCTGCGAGCTCTCAGTATCAGGCACTGTAGCCTCCTCTAGGTGGCGCTCTTTCAGTGTGATTAATGTAATATTCAGTCAGTGGTGATGGTGGGAGGGGCCAGTAAAGCTGCTCATTACTGATAAAGAGCTGAAGAAAGAGGAAGTAACTAAAGCAGACAGATGTAGAGACAGAGAGATTCAGCAGAAAGAAGACTGAACTCAACTCACAATGAAGATCCTCCTCATCTTCTTCACTTTCTGCCTGATCTCAGGTCAGAGCTTTTCTCTTTCATCACTGCAGTAATGATGCTGTTTTCTGTTCATGAGGTTTCTGATCACAGTATCAATCTGATTGACAGGTGCAGTGAGATGCTTTAGCGTCACTGGATATTCTGGAGGAAGTCTTCTTGTTGATTCACAGAAACTTTGGTACAGTTACTCTGCTAAATACATGCAGATACACAAGTTATCTCAGTGGAGAACAATAGTGCATGATAAGAAACATGATAAATTGATTAATGAAGGACGATTCACACTGTTTCAAAACAATGAGGGAAACCTCATGATCTACATCAGAGATTTAAATCGACAAGATGCTGGAAGATACCAGATTAGTGTTGAAGGCCGCTGGTCCATCGATATGACTCTGAATGTGGAAGAAGGTCAGTCGTTTTAAAATCAAATTCTTAGTGTAGTAAAATTCCTGATCATATTTTTTTATATTTGTGAAATCTATTTCTTTGTTTTGTGAATTACAGATTCATATTGTAAAATGTCAAAGAGAGTGATGGTGAATATTGGAGAAACTGCCACATTCAGCTGTGAATATTCACAGAATCATATTAATGATCCCAAGATCATATTCAAAGAAGGAAAAGACTCCATTGAGATGATTTACAGCAAATGGTATAAGAAAGAAAGATTGAGTGTTTCTGATGTCAAACATAAAAACTTCTTCAGTGTGAGAATTACAGCTGTGACACCAGATGATGGAGGAGTTTATTTATGTGGAGTCTGGATCACAAAAGTGTTATACAGTTACTGCATCATTAATACTGTTCATCTACACATCATGGGTGAGTAGTACATACTATCAATATAATTTAGTAAATTCACATAGTCAGTGTTTGCTGTTTCTTCTGTATTTGCTATGTGTCACATGTGATAAAGACACTGATTCAGTCAGATATTTGTGATTGACAGCTAAACTGTCTCGAGTGACTGGCCACTCAGGAGGTCGTATGATGATCAAGTGTGAACATCCTCAATACAAAACCAGGCCAAAATACATTCGTAAAGAGTCAGATGGATGTTCAGAGAGGAAGAATCCAGGAGTTCAGGATGAATGGATAGAGAATGGAGATGTTTCTTTATATGACGACACCAGAGCAGGAGTCTTGATGGTGTTTTTTAGAGAGCTGAAAGCTGCAGATGCAGGAACATACAGGTGTGGAGTGAATGTGTCTCACTATACTGAGAGCTTCACTGAACTTCAGCTGCACGTCACACACGGTGAGGAACCACAAATACTTTAGCTCGCATGTTTGAAATATTAGTTCAGATTTTTATGTAATTTCTCTTGGTTTACAGATGCAACATTTCTGACTGAATCTGCTCATCTTGGTGAAGAAGTCAACATCACCTGTCAGATCCCAGAGGAACAAGAAGTTCATTTCTGCAAAGAGGATGATAATCACATCTGCCAAACCATCAGCACGTCTACAGTGACACAAATGAGTGGTTCATCTGAGAGAAATGAAGAGAGAGTTTTTACAGTGAGCATCAGTAATGTGAGCGTGAGAGATGCTGGAGTTTACTGGTGTGGAGCAGAAACCAGAGACACAGATCTGACTTTCATCTCCCTGACCACCAAAATTCAGCTCAACCTCATCAGTGAGTGAATTCAGAGCATTTCATTGTAGTAAATGCAGTCTATTCAGAATCGTGTGTGTTAAATGTCTGTGTGTTTGCAGTGTCTCCAGTAGTGAGACGTGAAGGAGAATCTGCTGAGATCATCTGCCCTTATGATTCAATCTATAAATCAAAGTCAAAGTCTCTCTGTAAGGGGAAGTGCTCCACTAGAGATAGAAATACTCTCAATGAGACTGTGAGAGAAGAGAAAGAGACCAAGACTGACAGATTGACTCTGAATGATGACGTCACTGCAAGTGTCTTCACTGGGACCATCACTGGACTGACAGCAGAGGATGCTGGGAAATACTGGTGTGCAGTGACATTAGAGAGAGACGTGAATTATCTTTACACTCATCTGATCGTCATCATGAACGAGGGTGAGGAAGGTTTATTCATCTGAATATGTCAAACTATGGCTGTGAATTGATGTTCTTATATTTCTAATCATTTCCAGAGCTGATCTTGACTAAGTATGAAGGAGACGACATGTCAATCCAGTGCAAACATCATGATGAACATCAGAAATGCTTCTGCAAAGCACATGAACCCTCCATGTGTGTGAAGGATGGAGTTTCATTGGAGACGATCAGAGATGATCGATTGTCTTTCAGTGATGAAGCATCTACTGGAGTCTTTACTGTAAACATCACTGATCTGAGAGAAGAGGATTCTGGGATATACTGGTGTGGAGCTCACATCATCACTAAAGTGCATTTAAACGTCAACAAGGATAAGGATAAAGGTAAGAGTTTACTTAATTTGCCAAAATATGAACACTTGAACAATCACTCAGAGAGACATTGAGAGGGTTGTTCTAAAGTCATTCTTGGAGACTTTAATATATTGCTTTTGTTGCTCTTATATTTGATGCACTGAACCTTGTTTTATTATTTCACACAACTAAAGAGATATTAACATAATAATTTATCCTCACTCGATAAAATTGTTGACATACTACACATCTGGGTCTCTCTGGGTTTTTATGGAACTTTATTTCAAACATGTACTTTTTTCTGCAAACCTCCCAATTGCCTTTTATCTCTCAGGGAATCGGGTTACATACCCTGAGACATTTCATGTGTTTTTGTGATTCTTGGTGTTCGAGTTTTAATTTAATCAATTTCCATATAATTCCTTTATTGCTTATGAAAACGTTGAATCTCATTTAGTGACATGAATGCAGGAGGTGTTTAGTGTTTGTGGTGAATAGGGTGTTTTATTTAACATAAAACCACAGAAATGAGCTGAAGGTTCAGAGTCTCAGTTTAGTTTACCTGTGAAGAATTAACCGTCTTTATTCAGGAAACCCATGAATAAACCGCATGAGACTCGAGAGAGACAGAAACAGAGATGAAGCAGATCTGCAGAAGAGAGACTAAAATGTGCTCATTTGTCCCATAATTTAGTTTAATTGGATCAATCAATAGTCAGTCACATGTATTTCCTAATGTGTGGAGGTTAATTAACACTAATATGTTTGTGTGTTTTATCTTCAGATTTCTCCATGATCATCATTATTGGTGTGTGTGTGATTCTGCTGCTGATCGGTGGATTCATTCTGACTGTGTGTAAATTAAGACACAAGAGACGAGGTTTGATCATTTATTATCTGTTGAAACAAATGAATAATTAGTTATTTGAGCTGCTTCAATCTTCTGACTGTCAGCGGCAGGAAAATCTCACGGACTCAATGAGTTTCTGTCTCAGATGCTGCTGTTCGTCTTTCTCTGACTGATCGATTCATTTTGTTTTGGGTTATTAGGAAGAACCTCGACATCAGACAAGAGAAAGAGGGAGAAAAATACAACGGTGAGTCAGAGTGTGTGTGTGTGTGTGTGTGTGTGTGTGTGTGTGTGTTTGCACATATATTGTGCTTATGAGATTTTTCACCTTTTAATATACATTTTCTCTCTATTTTATCCATGTTCAGTCATCATGTTCAGACTGCAGACGTGATTCTCGCACAGATCCTGGATCAGCTCAGATTAACAGTCATGATGAACTACCCACAATCCCCTCTGATCAGCTCCTGTACGCGTCTGTCAGTTTCCAGAAGCATGAAGAGTCTCTCAGTGACGCTACAGTCTCCTTCAGTAAGGACCAGATTCACTCTGATTACACCACGGTCAGTCACCGCATGAGACTCAACTAACTCACAGATCACAGATCAGCACACATTACACCTGAGTTTGCTTATGATTACAGTTAATTGATAAAAATCCCTTTATAATCCATAAATGAGTGTTAAACAGATGTTTTATTGATCAGGATCATTCAGTCTGTTGAATCATGAGACACTTTAAAGTTTCCGCTGATGCTCATGTTGTTTCAAATAGCAGTTGTGTCAAAGGTTTATTGGTGTGTGTAAAGCGTTTGTCATCTCAGTTTATCTGAAGGTGTGATTCAAAACAGGAAATAAAACCCCTGAGTCAAATCAAATCAAATCAAATCACCTTTATTTATATAGCGCTTTTTACAATGGCAATTGTTTCAAAGCAGCTTCACAGTGGTAACAGGAAAATAATGCAACTGAATTTGATTCGGCTGTACAGCCGCTCTGGTGAAAACGGTGATGTCATCCAGCTCATTTCAATTATCATATGGTGTCAATGCGGGCAGATCAGTAATATAGTTGAAATTTAAGTGTCCCCAACTGAGCAAGCCAAAGCCAAAGGCGACGGTGGCAAGGAAGAAAAACTCCTTCAGGACCAGAATGGAGAAAAAAAACCTTGGGAGAAACCAGGCTCAGTCGGGGTGCCAGTTCTCCTCTGGCCGACGAACAAATAGTGTATGATTATGATTCTGGCACATTACAGGTCAGAAGTCATATTAGATAAATAGATATTCGTAGGATTATTCGAAAGATTGGAGTTGTCACGCCGGGGACGGGTTTAATGAGGATGTCGTGTCGATGCGGCATTTACGGGGGGAGTTTAATTGACACGGTCTCTACAGACACTTCAGGGATATGGTCGCCATGTCCAGGCTAAGGTCCACCATCTGGTCTGGATACGGCCCGGATCCGGCCGACTGCAGTAAACCTCGGGATAAACAGAGAGACTAACATTAGCGTAGATGCCATTCTTCTTATGATGTAACGAGTACATCAGGTGTTATGGGAAGTGTTCCCGGTTCCGGCTGACCTAGTTAATGCAGCCTAAAACAATCATTTAACTGATTTGAATAATATAAATTAAAAATGTTTTATGTGTATGCCATAGTAAAGAGATGTGTTTTTAGTCTAGATTTAAACTGACAGAGTGTGTCTGCTTCCCGAACAATGCTAGGAAGACTGTTCCAGAGTTTAGGTGCTAAATAGGAAAAGGATCGACCGCCTGCAGTTGATTTTGATATTCTAGGTATTATCAACTGGCCAGAATTTTGAGACCGCAATAGACGTGATGGAGTATAATGCGTTAAGAGCTCACTCAAGTACTGGGGCGCTAAACCATTTAGTGCTTTGTAAGTAATCAGCAAGATTTTAAAATGTATACGATGTTTAATAGGGAGCCAATGCAGTGTTGCCAGAACCGGGCTAATATGGTCATACTTCCTGGTTCTAGTAAGAACTCTAGCTGCTGCGTTTTGGACAAGCTGCAGTTTATTTATTAAGCGAGCAGGGCAACCACCCAGTAGAGCATTACAATAATCTAGCCTTGAGGTCATGAACGCATGAACTAACTGTTCAGCATTTTGCATTGAAAGCATGTGCCTTAATTTAGATATATTTTTAAGATGGTAGAATGCAGTTTTACAGATGCTAGAAACGTGGCTTTCAAATGAGAGATTGGTATCAAAGAGCACACCCAGGTTCCTAACTGACGACGAGGACTTGACAGAGCAGCCATCGAGTGTTAGACAGTATTCTAGGTTACTGCTTGTGGAGTTTTTTTTGTCCAATGATTAAAAATTCATTTTTTTCTGAATTAAGTTGCAGGAAATTACTAGTCATCCAATTTTTTATATCAGCTATGCATTCCGTTAATCTTGTGAATTGGTAAGTTTCGTCAGGGCGTGAAGAAATATAGAGCTGAGTATCGTCAGCATAACAATGAAAATTAACGCCATGCTTCCTAATAATATCTCCCAGTGGTAGCATGTACAGGGTGAAAAGCAACGGTCCTAGCACTGAGCCCTGCGGTACTCCATACTGAACTTGTGTTCGGTGTGACATCTCTTCATTTACTGCTACAAACTGATAACGGTCAGATAAGTATGATTTAAACCATGCCAATGAAGTTCCACTAATGCCAACATAATTTTCGAGTCTATTCAAAAGAATATTGTGGTCGATAGTATCGAATGCAGCGCTAAGATCGAGTAACACTAACAGAGAGATACAACCACGATCGGATGATAAGAGTAAATCATTTGTAACTCTAATGAGAGCAGTCTCAGTACTATGATACGGTCTAAATCCTGACTGGAAATCCTCACAGATACCATTTCTTTCTAGGGTAGATTTGAGATTGGCCTGTAATTGACTAATTTTGTAGGATCAAGTTGCGGTTTTTTAATAAGTGGTTTAATAATAGCCAGTAATAACCATATTTGTTGATTAATCCAACTTACCACAGTTGTTTGATGGAGTCTATTTACTAATCCAACTCACCACAGTTGTTTAATGAACTCAGAAAACAAGAGACCCGAGTGCAGAGATGGCAAGCTAACAGGCTAGCGAAATGCTAACGCGTGATAGTGATTTAGATTGAAAGCTAGAGGTGTCAGATTTAATGTGGTAGGCAATATTAGACAATATATGGTGATGGGTAAATTATATTTAGCAGTTTAAACAACAGGGAATGATATCAAATAAAGATTCAAAAGCAAGCAGAGCACACGCGAGAAGGACAAACAGGAGGCAGTCTGAGTGACACTTATAGAATAAACTGTAAAGTTTCCACTCCAAATGCAGAGACACGTCTAGTTAATAAAGGCTCTTTAACAGCAGCTGTTTAAATGACTGTTTTCTCTTTCTCATCTCTCTGAATATTGATTCTCTTTGACCTGCTTTCGATTTGTACATGCAAATTTGCTAATGTTGTTTTTTTAGTTCATTCTTGCTCTGTTGATACTGCGGTCATTTTTCTGATGTAAGAGGTTTATTTTATAATCATATATTTTATTCATTGAAAATTTTTTTTTTGCTATTAGGCTATTTCTTTTTTATTGCCCAAAGCTGTTATTTAAAGTTGTACAATCAGAGATTATTATTTAAATGACAAACATTGTCATGGCACGCCATTGACAAAATTTTGGAGGTGTTTTTTGTGTGTGTGTGTGTGTGTGTGTGTGTGTGTGTGTGTGTGTGTGTGTGTGTGTGTGTGTGTGTGTGTGTGCGTGTGTGTGAACAGGCTATTTTTTCCGTCCAGCTCAAAGCCACAGAAAACTGGTGAAGGTTCAGGGTCTCAGTTCAGTTTATAGAAACACTTACTCAGGAAACCCACAGAGACACACACTAGACCGAACAGAGACACACAGAGGATGAACAGAGGACAATAAAGACTAAGAGCTGATCACTCAGTAATTCACCTTTAACATTTACTGAAAGTGATGAACTTTTCTTATTAAAAATAATTAATCATTTGTGATTTGACGATGACAGAGCATGTCTGAAATAATCCTATAAATGTCATACATTTGTATTGTTAGTACATTTATTTCAATACCACTTTAAGCAACATCTCCAAGATTTACTTTAAAATTAACTGTGTTTTATTTAAGATTTTTCATGATTATGTCTCTGGTCAAATTCAGAATATCATATCATATTTCTGTATGGCAGTAATAGTGAGAGTCGTGTGCTAGTTTGCTTTTCTGAATTCAGCCAAAAATGCTTTTTAACCCAGTATTTGTTTTTTAACACTTGCTTGTGAAAGTCTCTTTGTGTTTGCAGGGTTGTTTGAGACTGTGGTCAGTGTGATAAAGATGCTCTTCAGCTTGTGGTTTTCTTTAGATATATTTATTTATTCATTCAGTCAGGCCAAAGCACTTCAGCCGCCTGCTGGTGTGACTGAAAATGGAAATGTTTATCTTAGTAATGATGGACATAAAAAGATGCTGTGAATTTGTTTTGTATATGAAAAACAATAATATTATTTATAATGTATATGAATTCTATTGAGCTATTCTGTTCAAAATGGTTTAAGTAAGAATATTTCCTAGAGGGAAGTGCAATCTCAAAACTATATAACTAACTGCAATCATAAATAAGTGTGCATTATAAAAGATCTGCTTGCTTTTTAAATATTAAAAGTCCAACTGTTCAACCCCCTTTAATTTCTGTAGCACTAATACATTTTATATTGTTTCATATTAGCAACTTTATTCTGTGATTAGACAAAAATACAACGAAAAAAGAGAATGTGAATAAACAGTCGTTTTTGCATGTGTTTGACTCTGTATTTCATCCATGGTGACATCGAACCTTCTCTACACACGAGAGCCAATGAGGTTTAAGCGCAGTTTTGACTCCTCCCTTTTCTCCTTATATGGCGCTGAGCGCTGCGCGTCCGTTTGAATGCAAACAGTTCGCAGGTGAATCGTCATGTGATCAGGAAGATCAGAGAGGAAGATTTTCTGTGAGTAATCAATTAAATTTAAACCTGTTCCTCACTCAGACTTGTTTTATCTCGTCTTGTAAACACACACCACGAAGCGTGTGAATGACTATTATGCTACTATTTGATCTTGACAGCAGTGATTTAACTAACGGTCGTGCTGAGACTCGTGAATCTCACAATATCTTCACAAATTCACACAACACTGTTAAGTGACTGATAATTTATGAAATGCCTCATTATACAATATATAAATTAGTATACACCGATCAGGCATAACATTATGACCACTGATAGGTGAAGTGAATAACACTGACTATCTCTTCATCACGGCACCTGTTAGTGGGTGGGCTATATTAGGTAGCAAGTAAACATTTTGTCCTCAAAGTTGATGTGCTAGAAGCTGAAAAAATGGGCAAGGGATTTGAGCGAGATTGGCAAGGGCCAAATTGTGATGGCTAGACAACTGGGTCAGAGCATCTCCAAAACTGCAGCTCTTGTGGGGTGTTCCCGGTCTGCTTTGGACAGTATCTATCAAAAGTGGTCCAAGGAAGGAACAGTGGTGAACCAGCGATAGGGCGACAGGGTCAAGGCTCATTGATGCACGTGAGGAGCGAAGGCTGGCCCGTGTGGTCCAATCAAACAGATGAGCTACTGTAGCTCAAATTGCTCAAGTTAATGCTGGTTCTGATAGAAAGGTGTCAGAATACACAGTGCATCGCAGTTTGTTGCGTATGGGGCTGCATAGCCGCAGACCAGTCAGGGTGCCCATGCTGACCCCTGTCCACCGCTGAAAGCGCCAACAGTGGGCATGTGAGCATCAGAACTGGACCACGGAGCAATGGAAGAAGGTGGCCTGGTCTGAGGAATCACATTTTCTTTTACATCACGTGGATGGCCGGGTGCTTGTACGTCGCTTACCTGGGGAACACATGGCACCAGGATGCACTATGGGAAGAATGCAAGCCGGCGGAGGCAGTGTGATAGTTTGGGCAATGTTCTGCTGGGAAACCTTGGGTCCTGCCATCCATGTGGATGTTACTTTGACATGTACCACCTACCTAAGCATTGTTGCAGACCATGTACACCCTTTCATGGAAACAGTATTCCCTGGTGGCTGAGGCCTCTTTCAGCAGGATAATGCGCCTTGCCACAAAGCAAAAATGGTTCAGGAATGGTTTGAGGAGCACAGCAACGAGTTTGAGGTGTTGATTTGGCCTCCAAATTCCCCAGATCTCAATCCAATCGAGCATCTGTGGGATGCAAACAAGTCCGATCCATGGAGGCCCCACCTCGCAACTTACAGGACTTAAAGGATATGCTGCTAACATCTTAGTGCCAGATACCACAGCACACCTTCAGGGGTCTAGTGGAGTCCATGCCTCGACGGGTCAGGGCTGTTTGGGCAGCAAAAGGGGGACCAACACAATATTAGGAAGGTGGTTATAATGTTATGCCTGATTAAACATCTTACTCTAAAACTTGAGAAATATAAAAAGGACTCGAACATTAGGCCTACATCCAACTATATGTACATTTTATGAAAGAAATGTGAATACTTCGTGCAAAACTTGCCCCCACAATGCACTGGGATGGTTGCCAGGTCTTTAAAAATTGTGTAAATTGTATAATTAATTCATTCCATATATAGATGAATTATGCACACTGCAACCTTTCAGAAACAGGATGAAAACTACCATTTTGTGAAACTCCTTAGTTTCGTTTAATTAGAGACAACAAAGACATCAAATAATACATATTCTGTGAAAAGATTCCTTGAGAGCATCAACTTGACTGAGACTGTAAACACAAATGTCTTATTGAATCCTCTGTCTCCATCTAGTGGTAAATGTGTGTTAATGACTTAAATGTCTTAGTTTAATTGAAATGATCTTTGTGTAGGTTATGGTGTGTTAGTTGATAGAGTAGATGCATGTTTCTTATTCTTCTGTTTTTATTAATTATAAATGGCACTGATTTACATGTTTCTTTTGAGTTTGAAATGAAAGAGTCAATCTTGAGGAATTAAACACAGGTATAATATTTGTTATATACAAACCCGATTCCAAAAACGTTGGGACACTGTACAAATTGTGAATAAAAAAGGAATGCAATAATTTACAAATCTCATAAACTTATATTTTATTCACAATAGAATATAGATAACATATCAAATGTTGAAAGTGAGACATTTTGAAATGTCATGCCAAATATTGGCTCATTTTGGATTTCATGAGAGCTACACATTCCAAAAAAGTTGGGACAGGTAGCAATAAGAGGCCGGAAAAGTTAAATGTACATATAAGGAACAGCTGGAGGACCAATTTGCAACTTATTAGGTCAATTGGCAACATGATTGGGTATAAAAAGAGCCTCTCAGAGTGGCAGTGTCTCTCAGAAGTCAAGATGGGCAGAGGATCACCAATTCCCCCAATGCTGCGGCGAAAAATAGTGGAGCAATATCAGAAAGGAGTTTCTCAGAGAAAAATTGCAAAGAGTTTGAAGTTATCATCATCTACAGTGCATAATATCATCCAAAGATTCAGAGAATCTGGAACAATCTCTGTGCGTAAGGGTCAAGGCCGGAAAACCATACTGGATACCCGTGATCTTCGGCCCTTAGACGGCACTGCATCACATACAGGAATGCTACTGTAATGGAAATCACAACATGGGCTCAGGAATACTTCCAGAAAACATTGTCGGTGAACACAATCCACCGTGCCATTCGCCGTTGCCGGCTAAAACTCTATAGGTCAAAAAAGAAGCCATATCTAAACATGATCCAGAAGCGCAGGCGTTTTCTCTGGGCTAAGGCTCATTTAAAATGGACTGTGGCAAAGTGGAAAACTGTTCTGTGGTCAGACGAATCAAAATTTGAAGTTCTTTTTGGAAAACTGGGACGCCATGTCATCCGGACTAAAGAGGACAAGGACAACCCAAGTTGTTATCAGCGCTCAGTTCAGAAGCCACATACTGCATCAATTACAACATCATGGCTGCGTAGAAGAAGGATCCGGGTACTGAAATGGCCAGCCTGCAGTCCAGATCTTTCACCCATAGAAAACATTTGGCGCATCATAAAGAGGAAGATGCGACAAAGAAGACCTAAGACAGTTGAGCAACTAGAAGCCTGTATTAGACAAGAATGGGACAACATTCCTATTCCTAAACTTGAGCAACTTGTCTCCTCAGTCCCCAGACGTTTGCAGACTGTTATAAAAAGAAGAGGGGATGCCACACAGTGGAAAACATGGCCTTGTCCCAACTTTTTTGAGATGTGTTGATGCCATGAAATTTAAAATCAACTTATTTTTCCCTTAAAATGATACATTTTTTCAGTTTAAACATTTGATATGTCATCTATGTTGTATTCTGAATAAAATATTGAAATTTGAAACTTCCACATCATTGCATTCTGTTTTTATTCACAATTTGTACAGTGTCCCAACTTTTTTGGAATCGGGTTTGTACTTGGACTCATTTTTCCTGTACATGTTTTTATGACCAAAGAGATGAAGGAAAGGAAGCAGATGAAGTCAAGTCTCAGCATTTCACTCCTTGTCCAGTTTGTGTTGTTAAACTGTCATCAGTGATGCTGAAGTTTGATTGACAGCTGAATCAACAACTGCCTGTTACATTTACATTTAGTCCTTTAGCAGACGCTTTTATCCAAAGCCACTTACAAATGAGTAGAGCAATAGAAGCAATCAGACCAACAAGGGGCAACAGTATGCAAGTGCTGTAACGAGTCTCAGTTAGTCTAGCACACTAAACATAGCAAGGTTTTGTTTTTGTTTTTTTTGTTTTTTTTATAAAGAAAAGTGCTAGTCTTAATTGGTCAGGTGCTGCTGGAAAAGATGTGTCTTTAGACATTTTTTGAAAATGGCTACAGTCTCGGCTGCTTGATTTGAGATTGGCAGGTTATTCCACCAGGTGTAAACGGTCCAAGAAAAGGTCTGTGAGAGTGATTTTGTGCCTCTTTGGGATGGCATCACGAGGCATCGTTCACTTGCAGTACGCAAGCTTCTGGAGGGCACATAAGTGTGAACAAGCAAGTTTAGGTATATTGGTGCCGAGCCAGTGGTTGTCTTGTAGGCAAGCACCAGTACCTTGAATTTGATGCAAGTGGCGATTGGCAGCCAGTGCAGACTGATGAAGAGAGGTGTGATGTGGGCTTTCTTCGGCTCGTTGAAAACCACCCTTGCTGCTGCATTATGGATCAGTTGCAAAGGATTGATAGTGCATGCCGGAAGGCCCACTAAGAGAGCGTTACAATAGTCCAGTCTGGAGAGAACAATAGCTTGGACCAGGAGTTGTGTGGCCTGCTCTGATAGGAAGGGTCTAATCTTCCTAATGTTGTATAACGCAAATCTGCAGAACCGGGCCGTTGTAGCAATGTGGTCTGTGAAGTTGAACTGATCATCAAGCACAACTCCAAGGTTCCTGACTGTCCTGGATGGAGTTATGGTTGATGAACCAAGCTGAATGGAGAAGTTGTGATGAAATGCTGGGTTGGCCGGGACCACAAGCAGTTCTGTCTTAGTAAGGTTGAGTTGAAGGTGATGGTCCTTCATCCAGCCAGAAATGTCTGTCAGGCAGGCTGCAATACGAACAGCACCCGTTGGATCATCTGGTTGAAATGAGAAGTAGAGTTAAGTGTCATCAGCATAGAAGTGATAGGAAAAGCCATGTTTCAGAATGACAGATCCTAATGACGACATGTAGATTGAGAAGAGAAGTGGTCCCAGCACTGAGCCCTGAGGCACTCCAGTTGCTAGATGTTGTGACTTAGACACTTCACCCCTCCACAACACCCTGAAAGTAGTGATGTTACGTTCTGTGTCGAGAAATCCCGGAAGCTTTCAGTGAAGCGCGTATCGAGGCTTCCCATAGGAAAAATGTATTGCTCAGTGATTGCTTTTCTTAAGCTTATGAGACTTAGTTGTGATTCTCATATATCTCTCATTTCAGTATCAACAGAGTTTCAGATGTTTCTCCTAAAATTCTTTAGGATATATAATTCATGACTAACTTTTAAGACTAGTCTAAGAAGTTTTTGCAACCAACCCCAGATGTCTTAATTTATTTTAGGAGAAACATGTTACATTTAATTTTTTTACTAATATTGTGAATACTGAAACTATCATTCAAATAGCTTGTTATGGTCAACATTTTCCATTACATGTACAACCCATTTTGCATGCATGTAAACAAAGTTTTATGATTGTTTTGTTCATTGTGCAACAAAACAATGCATGTATTTTGCTTGATTGAAATGGTGTGGATGAATGACATAGAAGCTACCCAGAGGGGAAAAAAAAAAAAAAACCTTTAACAATGCAAATGTTTCTGCGAGACATAAATGAGGTTACATTAACATCAAAAGGAGACTTTTGCTTGAGTCTCCTGTTTCTCACACTTGTCTCCTGAGACAAAAACTAACATTTTCACATTTGTCTCCTTTAAATTTTTAAAATAGATCTCAACATCATCACACACTGTGCTCAGACTTTTCTCCTCAGCTAGAAACACTGGAGCTCTCACACTTGTCTTCTCTGAAGTTTCATAAGAGATCTCAACAACATCACACACTGTGCTCAGACTTTTCTCCCTTGTTAAGCTCGTTTACCCCTCTGTTTAAATAGCTCTTGTGTTCTCTGGTTCTCTGTCAGTCGTTGTTTGATGTCATGCAGGTGTCTGCAGTTCCCTGTGTTTTTTTTTGTTCCTGATTTATGTTATGATTGTGTATCTTCACGTCCTCTTATGGCCTTAATACCGATGACTTAATCGCATTGTCTTCTTCAACTTGTCAAAGTATTTTGGATACAGTGGCCCCTTTTAGGATGGTTCGAGATAAAACTAGAGTTCAACCGTGGCTGAATGCTACTACTCGAGCTATAAGGCTTGAGTGCAGAAGGGCGGAACGTCGCTGGAAGAAGGACAAATTACAGATTTCCTTTGATATTCTATAGAAGAATTTGTCTAAATATAAAAAAACTGTTAGATCTGAGAAATCAGAGTATCTCTCTGTCATCTGTGTAAGAATCGGTTTTACTGCTGAGACAAAAGCTGAAGATCCAACCCCCTGCAATAGAACAATAACAACTCACTAATCTGGAGAGAAGATCTCACAGAAAGAGTGTAGGACATCGGCCTGCCCAAACCTTCTCCCCCTCTCCCTCACCGACTCCCTTCCCTCTGATTCAAGTCACAGAATGCAAATATACCACAGATGATGTATCTTGTTAATCTATTGTTTTTCCCCTTTTATGTATGGTATCTTTTTAAAGGTCTCAGTGTGATTGGTAAAATGGTCTCAACTTCACAGCTGTCACTGGTAGGATGAGAAAGATTGAAACTTGCCCCCATGCAGTGCTGTGTCAGTGTCCGAGAGGCACTCACACACACTGTATGTACAGTGCCAGATATAATGACTCTTTGAAACTATTTTTCATGTTACTTTGTAATTGTATTTTATATTTTTATGCTGAAAGTTGTGTACCATGGATTCGTGTTTCATTATCTTTATGTAAGTTCTGTCTGGCCAAAATAAATGTTAATCTTGATTTATCTTGTATTATTCTGAAATCATTATTCTAGTATGGATCAATGTGGAGTCCTTTATTTCCGCAAATCTTTGGCCAGAATAGATCAAACCGAGGACCCCATGACTGAAGCATGGAGCGCAGCATGCGGGGTAATCCGATTTCTGACTATTACTGTATTAGCAAGTTGCAGCTCTCGTGTCTATTAATCAAATTACACTTTTTGTTGAGTAAGCAGGTGCGACCACATCAAGGTAAAATATTCACTCTGTAATCCGCTGACTAATATTAGAACTGGCCAGTTTGTGTTCGTGAACGCGCGACTCGCGACGCGTCTGTTTCTGTGCGATATCGGGTCCCTTGATGAACGAATATTTGAAAATAAGAGATACTAAGAAAAATCAACGATCCAAATTAAATCACAACGAATCATCAGCTGTTAAATTACGAACGTAACAAATTGAACGAAGTCACATAAAATTGGAGTCAGATCACTTTATTCATGGAGTCAGATTTAAAATTAGATGTTAATAAATTAAGTGAATTTAACAGAAATGCTGAAAAGGCTTACACGCAGAATCCTTCAACCAAGCCGTTAGATTCCGTTTTTGGGCTAACGGATGGATCTTACATCTGTAAGAACTCTCATAAGCCAACTGTACTATCGAAATGTGTGAACATTTTTTACACTTTTTTTATTTACAAGATTGAGGCTATTAGAGCAAATATTTCTCTCCCACTGACTTTATCCATTTTCATTGAGTGCTCTGCTGTTTTGAATCAGTTTGAGCTGGTGTCTCTTGCCTCATTGAGGGAGATCATTGTTGAAATGAAATCATCCTCATGTGGCATGGATATTGTTCCTCCACATCTTCTAAAAGACTCTTTTGTAACTATTGGTCCTGAAATTCTTGCAATTATTAAGAGTAGCCTGGCCTCAGGAGTTGTACCTAAGTCTTTTAAACATGGAGTAGTGGAACCAGTAATCAAGAAATCTAATTTGGATTCATCAGTCCTTGCTAATTTTAGACTTCCGTTTCTTTCTAAACTACTGGAGAAGGTCGTATTTGGACAATTGAATCCATTTCTGGATCTACATGGTATTCATTAAGTGTTTCAGTCTGGTTTTAAATCCCTACATAGCACAGAAACTGCACTGTTGAAGGTTTTTAATGACTTGTTACTTGCTACTGACTCTGGGGACTGTGCGATTTTAATTTTACTAGATCTTTCGGCTGCATTTGATACTGTAGACCATAAGATCTTGATTACATGCTTAGAACAATGTGTTGGTATTAAGGGTACTGCGTTGGGATGGTTTAGATCCTATTTGTCTGAAAGAACTTTCTCAGTTCGTCTCGGGGAATTTGTCTCCTCAACTGCTTCTTCCACGTGTGGGGTCCCCCAGGGCTCCATCTTGGGGCCTATTTTGTTCTCCCTGTATCTGCTGCCCTTAAGACACATTCTTAGGAAATTCGGTATTTCTTTTCATTGTTATGCAGACGATACGCAAATTTATCTGCACTTTAGCCCCCCTATTGCAGTGTCTTGAGGAAATTAAGGCCTGGATGGCACTAAATTTTCTTAGTTTTAATGAACAAAAAACAGAAGTTATACTGTTTACGCCAGGAGGCACTTATGAGTCATTAGATTTGGACCTTGGTGAGCTGACTCCACTCGTGAAGCCCTATGTAAAAAATGTAGATGTTATTATGGATTGTAATTTTAAATTGGACAAACAGATTAACTTGGTAGTTAAATCTATTTTTTTCCAATTGAGACAACTCCCCAAGGTGAAATCCTTTCTGTCTTTTAAAGACTCTTAAAGACTTGTGCATATTTTTATCTCAACTCGTCTGGATTATTGTAATGGCCTCTATATTGGTATTAGTCAGGCCTCTCTCTCCAGACTGCAGATGGTTCAGAATGCGGCAGCTCACCTGTTGACGGGTACACGAAAGCGGGAACATATTACCCCTGTTCTCGCCTTTCTAAACCGGTTACCTGTCCATTTCAGGATTCATTTTAAGATTCTGGTGTTTGTTTTGTAAGGGTGGGTCGCCTACAGTGGTTCAGGCTGCAGGGTTGCCGAAAGACTAAAGAAACGTTATCAGCAAGATTGTAGAAAACTGTACATTTCTCGTCTTTACCACCCACTGCAACTTATACCAACGACCGAAATAAGCGCAGTTACAATAGCAAAATATGTGGGAGAGCGTTGCTATAATGTGACTATATTGTATTGCAATAGGTAGCACTTCAAAGTCAATACCGAATCAAAACTAGTTAGCACATCATTTGTAATAGAAAGGATTTAATGACAAAATCTGGTTATGGTTACACTTACAATAGTTACAAAATAGATGTATGAGGTGATAATAACTTAGACCATTAATCGTACCCAGCATGAATAGAATGTTACCTGAGGGATAGAAAGTGAGTGAGAGAGAGAAAGAGGAAGTGTAGAGAGAAAGAGACAAAGAGAAGAGAGCAAAGAAGAGAAGAGCCAAAAAGCAGGCCCCAAGAAGAGAGAGAGCCAGAGAATCAAGAGAGACAGAGCAACAGCTACAATCTTCTTTTTATCTCTTCCTTGACCATGTGACTGAAACCCTAATGTGAGGCATTCAAACTGGCCAATCAGACCAAACTTCCCCTACTGTACTAAAGATGTGACACACATTTGGCCTACAGACATCTTTTTGTCTTTAGGAATTCCAAATGGCCCTTCTGATAAGAAAGATGGGGGTTGAAAACAGTAAAGCAAATTTCTTTGTTCAATTTCAAATATCAAATATCTTCGATTATTTTCAATCCTACAGTTTTTTTTATCATAGGTACTCTTCAACTGTGAGTGATGGAATCTAAAACAAAAATCCAAAAAAACACATTGTATGATTTTTAAGTAATTAATTTGCATTTTATTGCATGACATAAGTATTTGATACATCAGAAAAGCAGAACTTAATATTTGGTACAGAAACCTTTGTTTGCAATTACAGAGATCATACGTTTCCTGTAGTTCTTGACCAGGTTTTGCAAAGTTGAAGAGCAGGGGGGACCGAGCATTTGCAGTGGCGGCCCCGAAGCTCTGGAATAGTTTGCCCCTCTATATTAGACAGGCTCAAACACTTGCTGTTTTTAAATCTAGCCTAAAAACGTATTTTTATAGACTGGCATTTGACGCTATGTGAGAGTTGCTTTTTTTATTGTTTTATTGTGTCTTACTGTTTTCCTTTGTGCTGTTGACTGTTTGTATCATTTATATTTTACTTTTATGTGTGTACAGCACTTTGATAAACACTTGCTGTTTTTTAAAAGTGCTTTATAAATAAACCTTGACTTGACTTGACTTCATTAAAATCTCCCTGCATTTGGATCCTCATCTCTGCCTGCCGTCTTTGATTTCCCTCGTATTCCGTGACAGAATGACCAACCCTAAATGGATCCAGCGGGGAGATTAACGCGTCTCCGTCAAGGAGAGCACAGCAATGAGGACTATGTGCTGGAATTTATCAGGTTGGCTCGCTTGACTAAGATGGACAAAGTATGCCTGATGATATTCTTTCGGGGGGGATTATCAGAGTGGCTCCGTTCACACATGCCGCTATGGGACCCTGACTGGACGCTGGAATGCTACATGGGTCTTGCACTGCAGCTGAGCAGCTCAGTATTGACTCTGGGAGTTGATCCAGTAGCCATCACGCCCGAGTCTTCAGCCATCATGGACGCCAAGTCAGAGTTCCCGGTAGAAGTAATTGTTGCCGATGAAGACATTAGGGTGGTATTTGAGACTGGCGTCGAGTCTGGAGGACACAACGCTTTGTGCAGTGTGAGCAGCTGGCGTAGCTGCGGTGGGGTCAAGCCTGGGGGTTTTAGCCAGGATGGCCACCATGGCCGTGTCTACAGCCAAATTGCCTGAGTCTTTGGCTAAGATGGTCGCCACGCCAGAATCTCCAATAACGTCTTCTTCAGAGTGTGCAGCGCTGACCATTGTGGCCACGGCTATGTCGTGTGTGGGCAGCACACACATTGGTGCAAGTCCCTGTCCAGAGTCCAGAGAGGACTTCCGCCCTTGTCCAGAGTCCAGAGAGGACTTCCGCCCAGGTCACCTGACCAGCCTGCGCCGTCCAGGCCACCTGACCAGCCTGTTTCACACTGGCCATCTGCCCAGCTTGTGCCACCCAGGCCACCTAACCAGCCTGTTTCACACTGGCCACCTCCCCAGCTTGCGCTGCCCAGGCCACCTGACCAGTCTGCTCCACACTGGCCACCTGATCTGCCGGCTCTGCCCTGGCCACCTGACCCGCCCCAATCCCCATCCTGTTTCCACTCTGCGTTCCTGACCCTCTATCCCTCCCCCTGTTCCGCCGCCGCTTCACCTCCCTCCGAGACTGGTTGTGGAGCGTCTGGAAGCCACTCCTTTGAGGGGGGGGTAATGTCAGATCTGCTTCTGTGTCTTGCGCTCTGTGGAACTTTTATGTTGAAATTTCTGTTCTTTCCTGTGTCATGTTTCCTGTGGCCATGTTGTATTTTTATTCCATTTTCATTAGTCTTCTCCAGGTCTGTCAGTTTCCTTGTTAAGCTCGTTTACCCCTCTGTTTAAATAGCCCTTGTATTCTCTGGTTCTCTGTCGGTCGTTGTTAGATGTCATGCAGGTGTCTGCAGTTCCCTGTGTTTTCTTTGTTTTTTCTCAGTGTTATTTTGTTCCTGATTTTTGTTATGATTGTTTATCTTCATTAAAATCTCTCTGCATTTGGATCCTCATCTCTGCCTGCCGTCTTTGATTTCCCTCGTATTCCGTGACAGTGACAGACTAGAAACACTGTAGACAGAATGAGATGTTCAGATCTGAATAAATTTGCCTTCTTATAGCACGTTACAAAACTTATGGAAGTTTATATGACAACAGTTGTATTTTGATCAATGTAAATATAATTTTTATAGGCATTAAATATTTAACCTGCAAGTCAAATCATGTCTGTTTCCTCCTCCTAAAAACTTATTATTATTATTATTATTATTATTATTATTATTTTTACAGCTGATAAAGATTTCAAAAACTCAAAGTAAATGTGAATACAAAAGTATCATGTTTTTTATTTCCTTGTCACAGGAAGATGATGCTATTTAATAAAGACATGAAGTTTCTGTTTGGGAGTGAAGCCTTTGTAACTCAACATTTCCTGATGTGTGAATTATGTCAGTTGTATGGGATATATTTTGTACTATAACTTGTGTTTTAAGCATTTTAATTATGCTTTGTTGTTTTAACCTTTTGTTTTAAATTATTTTAATTGTGAAGCTGTAAGTTTACTGAGGCCCCCTATAGACACATTACATGTAAATGATACTGTCACCCTCTAGAGGAATATTTATAAAATGCAGATCAGTGTCATGTGTCCTTATATAGAGAAGATGAAGCCTGTGTGAGCTCTCAGTATCAGGCACTGTAGCCTCCTCTAGGTGGCGCTCTTTCAGTGTGATTAATGTAATATTCAGTCAGTGGTGATGGTGGGAGGGGCCAGTAAAGCTGCTCATTACTGATAAAGAGCTGAAGAAAGAGGAAGTAACTAAAGCAGACAGATGTAGAGACAGAGAGATTCAGCAGAAAGAAGACTGAACTCAACTCACAATGAAGATCCTCCTCATCTTCTTCACTTTCTGCCTGATCTCAGGTCAGAGATTTTCTCTTTCATCACTGCAGTAATGATGCTGTTTTCTGTTCATGAGGTTTTTGATCACAGTATCAATCTGATTGACAGGTGCAGTGAGATGCTTTAGCGTCACTGGATATTCTGGCGGAAGTCTTGGCATAAAGACAATGCTAAATACACGCAAAAGCAACAGAGAACAACAATAATACATAATAGGAAACATGATCAATGGATTAATAACGAGAGATTCACTTTATTTTGCAATGGATATTCTGGCCTCATGATCTACATTAGAGAACTGAACACACAAGATGCTGGAATTTACCGGATTGAGGTTGATGGCAAATGGTCCATTGATATGACTCTAATGTGAAAGAAGGTCAGTCATTTTAAGATCAAAGTGGTTGCTTAATAAAACTACTGATAATTTGAAAGCTTTTATATGTATGAAATATATTTCTTTGTTATGTGAATGACAGATTCATGTTGCAAAGTGTCAAAGAGAGTGATGGTGAATATTGGAGAAACTGCCACATTCAGCTGTGAATATTCACAGAATCATGTTAATGATCCCAAGATCATATTCAAAGAAGGAAAAGACTCCATTGAGATGATTTACAGCAAATGGTATAAGAAAGAAAGATTCAGTGTTTCTGATGACAAACACAAACTCATGACTGTGAGAATTACAGCTGTGACACCAGATGATGGAGGAGTTTATTTATGTGGAGTTTGGATCTATGGACACTCGTACAGTTACTCCATTATTAAACAAAACACAACTGTCAGAGCATGTGACCAGTGTTGCGGAAAGTTACTTTTAAAAGTTGTGATCCAGAGTTGCGAGGTACGTTACTTTTGTTACTTTTTCTCACCTGCTTGTTTGATTTTTAATAACAAAAATAGTTCTATTTTTTGGCAAATGTAAAGGGCCTTTTCCCACCAAAAGTGAAATGAATAGCTAGGGTTAGTGCACATTTTGAATGGCACCGATGTGTGTGGCGAACCGTCTGACCTGTCTGTTCTGTGTGTTGTTGTCGGTTATTTTAATGGTATTTTTAACTAAGATTTAACTACATTTTTAACCTATGGCCTTCAAAGTCCTGTTATCAATAGCTTACAACCAGGTTGTTTGTATTCTATTGTATTCAGATTTTAGTTGTGTATTTAGTTTTGTGCAAGTGAGATGAGTAAATGCCTGCTCACATTTAGTCTAGAACTACAATAACCATCATGTTTACACAGCACACACAACGCCTCTGCACTTACTCACAGTTTCTCTCAACATGTGGATAGGAGAGCTGTCAGTCAATGAATAGGAAAACAAAGTAACTTGCATTACTTGTTTGAAAAACTCAGATATTTTGTTGTAAATTTAAAAGTAAAGCATTCATTTTTCATTATTGATTAAGCAATTTTTCATTATTGATTAATATTAATTAATTGATTAATATTAGGGCTTAAATACACAACCAGACCAATCAATGAAATGAACCACAGGTGTAACTGAATCAGTAACTAAGGCAACAAACTTGGTAAGGTGGGAAAACTAGAACAAAGGAAACATGCACAAAACACAGAAATCTGGAACATAACTCTGAAATTTCCCCCCCATGAAGGAGGCGCATCCTCGTGCCTCCATAATAACAAAGTCAGAGAAGGGTGGGAGGCAGGGGGCTTTGGTGGGGGATGCAGAGGAGGAACACAGGACAGGCAGGGCCAAGGTGGAGACAAAGGTGGGGGGAGCCAGGCAGAAACCCCAGCAGGAGGGCCATGACGCAGGCCCATTGCGGAGTCGTGGTAGAGAGGGGCCATGGAGGAGGCTTGACAGTCGGAACCAGTGGAACGACAGACTGAGGTGGAGCTACTGGTGGTGGCGACCCAGGCGGAGACAAGAAACTGAAGGGACTGGCCGACACAGAAGGCCCTGCAGAGCAGGGCGAAGCTGCAGCGATGAGCAACCAAGGTGAAGCTAGAGTTCTGAAGGGTGAGTGACCAAGGACCAAGGCGAAGCTGGAGGGAAGGAGGAGCCCAACAGAGCCAAATGGGTGGAGGGACGAAGTGCAACTAAAGGCCCAGAAGTTCGTGGCGGAGCTAGTGGGTCGACACTCCAGTGCTGGACTGGCGAACGCAAGGCCCAAGGCACATCCAAGCGGGAAGGTGGAGCCAGCATGGGAAGAGATGAAGGACTGTGAGGATACAGTGCAGGCAGGGCTGAAGGACTGGGAAATGCAGACAGGAATTTCACAAATAACGCTCTAGGTAGACACAGGACAGACAAATCTCTCAGGAACGACACTTAACCGACACAGAACAGGCAGACATCTTAGAAATGACCCCTTTGGCCGACATGGAACAGGCAGACATATTTCACTAGGCTAACTCGAAACATTTAGAGGAGGTGGGAGTGGGAGGCAGGGCGGGAACACAGACTTTAACAACTTGTTACTGGGTGACGTAACAGGCTCAGTGTAGGGTGACAAGACAGGCAGGATACACTCACTCTCAAAGTCAATTAGCAAATCTTCCTCCACTACAGTAGAGGGGGTAGGGCTCCACTTCATGACCTCAAAGTCCACCAAGATTCCTTCAGGGACTGACGTTGTGGCCGGCTCACATACCTGGTCAGACATTTCTTTGGGCTTAGGCTCTGGGATGATCCTTGGCTCAGTCTCTTTTGTTACTGGTGCTGGTATCGTGGCGGACTCTGGCTCCACGTCTGCGGTGGGACAGGCACATCCGTCGTTGGGGTGGTGGCTGCAGCTGGCACGCTGTTTTCCTCCTCACTCTTGTAGCTGGTGAAAGGTGAACCTTTGTGGAGGAGTACTCACTCCACGTGCTCCATAAAAGTCCCTAGAGGCTCAAAAAGCACACACAGGCAGTCGTCATCGTAGTGGACGATGCGGGACTGGTTCCCCTGCGAGAGGAGGAGGATACGATCTGCTGCTAGATCCATTTTTGGTCAGTTCTTCTGTCACAGTTGGGTTGAAATAAAGCTAAGGAAAGGATCTAAGCACAGCAGAATAAAGTTATTAAACAAAGACCTCAATAACCAAACACTCAGGGCACAATAACAGAACAAAATGGCTATAACGCGACGAGAACTGAAAGAAACACAGGACTTAAACCAATCAAAGAAATCAACCACAGGTGTAACTGAATCATTAACCAAATCAACAATCTCAGTAGTTAACATAGGCGGGAAAACGTACAAAAAACAGGAGAATTGAACATAACCCTGACAAAAGCAGCTTAAAAAAAAAATATTGAATTTTTCATTTTTATTTTTGCCATGAATTTTCTGTTTGTTTAATGTAGGTTTAAATATACATATGTACATCCCCATTTCTCTCTAATCATAACTGTATGTGTTTATGTATTTTCAGATTTCTCTTTGTTCAACATTATTTCAATGTGTTCGACTGTGCTGCTGATTGGAGGATTCACTGTGACTGAGTGTTTATTAAGATGAGGGGATGCTGTCCTTCATGAACACACATAAACCTTTATCTAAATGAGAACATATCATAGTCTAGATAGCAAGCCACCATCAAAACAACATTAAATCAGTGTTAATGTTTCAATGTTAACCGAATTGAGTCAACATCACGTTTGCACCTGCAATTAATGTTGAAAAATTTTTGAAATTTCATCCAAAGCCACAAAGCCTGAAATGAACTGAAGATAAAAGACATTACATCTCTCAAGATCTCAGCAGAAGTTCATTTTGAGAATTAACAGAGGTTTAGATGTTGATGTTTTATTGAAAATGTTTTGTCACCATTATGGGGATCAGTGTTTGTTTTAGTTGGGCAGTTTGACTCTTGGCTTTTATGTGAGTTTGTGGTCTTTGTAACAGTGTGCATAATTTTTGGCGAAGAAACCCAAAAACAAAAATGATCAGGTGATATAGTTTTCAGTGTCATAAAATAGAATAATTCATTAATCTTACCCTTGACCAAAAGTGATTATTTGTTATTAAAGGGGTCATATGATGTGATTTCTTGTTTTGCTTTCTCTTTAGTGTGTTATGTAGCTGTTTGTGCATGTATAAGATCTGCAGAGTTACAAAGCTCAAAGTCTCAAACCCAAAGAGGTATTCCTTGTAAAAGTTAAGGCTCAGCCACACCGTCCTAAAACACTTCGTTCAAACACTCCCCCACAAATCTACGTCAGTCTGTGGGGGCAGAGTTTCATAACACCGCCCAAATGTATACGCAAAGAAAGAAGGTGTAACTTTTATTCTCGCTGTAGTATTGTTGTCGCCAGCGCCGCCATGTCGTGGAGACGCTGTGTTTTTCATTGCGAAATCCAAACTACTTTGTTTGGCCTTCAAAAAGAGGGGACAATTAGAAAACAGTGGCTAAGCTTTAGTTACAACACTGTTCCAGAACAGTACAACCCAAATATTCGACTGTGTGCTGCGCATTTTTCGGAGGACTGTTTCTAGCCCCTGGGAGAGCACAGACCGTTTCTACGTCTTTGTCGTTTTTACGATAACAAATGCAAACTTACCGATCAGCTTGGTCATCTGCATCATTCAGATCAGATTCGGCTCGAATTGATAAGGTAGGACCGACATTATCATCAGTCAATATTGTTTTGCTTTGGGAGCTGATGTTCCAAATATGGTACTAAGGAGCGTGACATTTCCGTCAGACGCTTAAGGTATTCGGGCCAATCACAATGCACTGGATCGCTGGCCAACCAGAGCACACTGTGCTTTTCAGAACGTTGAGCTTTGTAAATTGCGTTTCAGAAAGGAGGAGCATAGAGGAGCAACAATAATGACTTTTTTTAACCTAAAACCACATAAACACATTGCATTAAACCAAATACCCAAAATAATGTTCTTTTCAGAACCATCACATGACTCCTTTAATAAATGATATTCACCAACAAAACTTTCTTTCCACAGATCAGACACTTTGTAGGAATGTTTTTTTTTTTGTTTGTTTTGTTTTGTTTTTGTTAAAGACACGCACAGACATCTAGAATCAGTATAAGAATCTCAACAATGGTGACATGCTTCATGCTGCAATGCATGCTGGGAGCCATGAGTTTTATACTATGGTGCTCCCAGCATGCATTGCAGCATGAATCATGTCACCATTGTTGAGATTCATATACTGATTCTTGATGTCTGTGTGTGTGTCTACATTTAATTTCCTATAATGTCTTTTTAAAAATCAAAATTCAGAATGTCTCATCTGTGGTGAGAAAGTATTGTTGGTGAACATAATCTGTTATTAACAAATAGCCACTTTTGGTCAGTGATGAGATTAGTGAATTTCTTTATTTTATGAGGCTAAAAACTATATCATCTGATTATCTTTGTTTCTTTGCAACAAATTATGTGTTTTGGCAAAGACTGTTACAAAGACCACAAGCGCACATGAAAAGCCAAGAGTCAAACTGCCCAACTAAAGCAAACACTGATCACCATAATGGTGACCAAACATTTTCAATAAAACATCAACATCTAAACCTGTTAATTCTCAAAAAGAACTTCTGCTGAGATCTTGAGAGATTCATCTTCAGTTGATTTCAGGCTGTGTGGCTTTAGTTGTAGTTGTGTTTCATTTTCTGAGAGTGCAAGCATGATGTTGAACCAACATCACATTGTAACATTGATTCAATGCCATTACCGTTGATTTTTGGATGAAATTTCAACATTTTTTCAACATTAATTGCGGGTGCAAACGTGATGGTGATTCAATGCAGTTAACGTTGACACATTAACATTGATTTAACATTGTTTCGATGGTGGCTTGCTATCTTGTAGACTTCTGTTGTTTAGTATGATGTTTGTTATAACGACGAGACACAGTGAAGCAGTGAGTCTGTGTCTTCATTCTCTGAAGTTCTATTTTTTGTCTAAGTTTAATTCTACACATCATGCTTTTCTCTTGTTTAATCTCAGATTGTACATTCTTGAGCAGATCCAAATTGCTCCTCTACCCACCTACCCACAATCCCCTCTGATCTACACCAGCCACTTTACTCTACTGCACACTTACCCATAATCCCCTCTGATGGCGTCACACGTACCATTTCCAGAAGCATGAAGATCCTACAGACACCTTCAGAAACATGGACATTTCCTCTGGCTCCAGCGCTGTCAGTTACTGCAGACTGAATTCACTCACAGACAGCAGAGATCACAGATCATCACACATCACCACCAGTTCACCTTGACCCTTGTCAAACAAAGTATTGTTCTTCAAACCACACATTTCATTTGGTTATCAATAATTGGATACGAAGCTGCTTTTTAACTTCATATTAATCTTCAAAGCAACAGTCTTTGAAGTGTTAATGCTTTTTCTTTCTTTCTTTTTCATTTTAGTTGCTATATTGAAAGATTTTTTTAATGCAAGATTGCTGTTTTTTGTGTTACTTACTCAGGAAACCCACAGTTAGACACATGAGACTGAGGAGAGAGACACAGAGGATAAACATCCATTGTGGCAGGAAGACAAGAAGACTAAAGCTGTGTTCACACTGCCAGTGACTTTTTTTGTGAATATCTCACAAAGTTTCTCATGAATGCTGGAGGTGATTTCATGATGAACATGTAGTTTTTCCTTCCACAGAAAGGGCGTATAGGAGGTGGGAGCTCTAACAAGGAGGCTAAAGACCGCAGCCGTTAGCATCAGTCGCTAGAGCGCCTCTTGAGATCAGGGGAGTGAGGTTTACAACACACGTCCGTTACATAACTCTTTATAGTCTGAAGATCTGCACACTTTCCACTTCATCAGTCTGTTTCTGTCTCTGTTCAGTCTCATGTGTCTCACTGAGGGTTTCCTGAACACATCTGTTTATTCTTCGCCATCAAACTAAACTGAGACCCTGAAACTGGCTGTTGTTTACTAGGTTAAAGAGGCTTACTTATAAAAGTCTCAGTGCTTTGTGTTTGCAGGGCTGTTTGAGACTATGGTCAGTGTGATAAAGAGCAACAGCATGAGATGCTCTTCAGCATATATGAAACATTTTTATATTTTTATAACACATCCCAGCTCTTCCTCCAAAAGGTTTTAATCAGGTCATTTGAAATATTTTTTAGAGTACAACTGCAGTCATAAATAAATGTGCATTATAAAATATCTGCTTGCTTTTCAGTGTTTTCTATAGCACTAACACATTTCACATTGTTGCACACTGGCATTCAGCTTCATTCTGTTATAAATAGATGTAAATCTCTTCAGTGGAATGAGCTGTATTTGCATCTGCGTCTGTCTCTGTCTCTCATCCACGGTGGCACATTTGGGTGTTTGCAAACAGTGATGATGCGTTTAGGGGGCGGAGCTTACCTGCTGGCAGAAAATGACCGTTCTGCAGTAGCAGTCTATGGGAGCCTTTTCTAAGAGTAAAATAGGTAATTTTGAGTTTTTATCTCACAATTATGAGAGGAAAAATCAGAATTGCGAGATATAAACTCATTATTCTGTCTCATTTCCCCAGAATTGTGAATTTATATCCCGCAAAATCCCCAGTTCTATCAACACTGCATCTGCCGTAAAAAGCTGTGTAAAGATTTTAGATTACTTATAATTTTCCAAAGCTCATGTTGTCTGGTATATTTTTGATATACGATTTTTATTTTTGCAGTGTTTTGTCAAAAGATCAATTCTAAAACACATTAAATAACAGTACACCCCACTGAAGACATCTATGTCTATCCCTCACAGCCTCGCTTTCATTCCCGTTAAAAATCAAAGATGGCGCTGCTGTGAATAAGGTCTATTGTTTACATCAAATTCTTGCAACCATAAACACTTGCGTTTAGCTTCAGGGCGTCTTCAATGACGGTATTCCATAAAATGAAGCCCATCTTTTTTGCATTCCGATTCTGACATCCAAAGGCACAAGAAGACTTTTTTTTTTTCTCTTATTCCATGTATTTTTCCCTTTTTCCTTCACTTGTTACCACTGTTTTTCTGCCACCACAATGCGCACGCAGCTGCAAGTGACGTGACTGACAGACTACAAAGGCATTAAACTAATACATATTCTGTGAAAGTATTCCTTAAGAACATCAACTTGACTGAGACTGTAAACACAAACTGTATTGAAACCTCTGGCTCCATCTAGTGGCAAATATGTGTTAATGCCTTGGTTTTAGTAAATGATCTTTGTGTAGGTTATGTTAGTTGATACAGTTTTATAACCAAAGTTTAAGATGAAACAAATGAAAACAAGTCTCAGCATTTCACTCTTTGTCCAGTTTGTGTTGTTAAACTGTCATCAGTGATGCTGAAGTTTGATTGACAGCTGCTGTCCGTGGTGCTGAAGTCAGATCATGTCTGTTTCTTACAGCTGATAGAGATGTCAAAAACTCAAAGTATAGGCCTATACCAAAACCAAAGTATCAGATGCATTTTTTTATTTCCCAGATTCACAGGTTGATGATGCTGTTTAATAAAGACATAATATCGCTCAACATGTTTCTGTTTGAATCAGCCTGTGCCAACTCAACATTTCTGATATATAAATAATGTCAGTTGTATGGGATATATTTTGTACTATATGTTATGTTTTAAGAACTTTCATTATGCTTTGTTGTTTTAACCTTTTGTTTTAAATTATTTTAATTGTGAAGCTGTAAGTTTACTGAGGCCCCCTATAGACACATTACATGTAAATGATACTGTCACCCTCTAGAGGAATATTTATATAATGCAGATCAGTGTCATGTGTCCTTATATAGAGAAGATGAAGCCTGCGAGCTCTCAGTATCAGGCACTGTAGCCTCCTCTAGGTGGCGCTCTTTCAGTGTGATTAATGTAATATTCAGTCAGTGGTGATGGTGGGAGGGGCCAGTAAAGCTGCTCATTACTGATAAAGAGCTGAAGAAAGAGGAAGTAACTAAAGCAGACAGATGTAGAGACAGAGAGATTCAGCAGAAAGAAGACTGAACTCAACTCACAATGAAGATCCTCCTCATCTTCTTCACTTTCTGCCTGATCTCAGGTCAGAGCTTTTCTCTTTCATCACTGCAGTAATGATGCTGTTTTCTGTTCATGAGGTTTCTGATCACAGTATCAATCTGATTGACAGGTGCAGTGAGATGCTTTAGCGTCACTGGATATTCTGGAGGAAGTCTTCTTGTTGATTCACAGAAACTTTGGTTTAGTGATTTTGCTAAATATATGGCCAAATTACCAGAGTGGAGAACAATAATAAATGATAAGAAACATGATCAATGGATCAATGAAGGACGATTCACACTGTTTCGTAACAATAAGGGAAACCTCATGATCTACATCAGAGAACTGAACCAACGTGACGCTGGAAGATACGCAATTGAAGTTCTTCACAACTGGCGGATATATATGACTTTGAATGTGGAAGAAGGTCAGTCATTTTAAGAAGTCTTTGTGTAGTAAAACTATTTCAAAGCTTTTATAATTATAAAATAGTATTTTTTTTATTATGAATGACAGATTCATGTTGTAAAGTGTCAAAGAGAGTGATGGTGAATATTGGAGAAACTGCCACATTCAGCTGTGAATATTCACAGAATCATATTAATGATCCCAAGATCTTATTCAAAGAAGGAAAAGACTCCATTGAGATGATTTACAGCACAAGGGAGAAGAAAGAAAGATTCAGTGTTTCTGATGACAAACACAAACTCATGACTGTGAGAATTACAGCTGTGACACCAGATGATGGAGGAGTTTATTTATGTGGAGTTTGGATCTATGGACACTCGTACAGTTACTCCATTATTAATACTGTTCATCTGCACATCATGAGTAAGTGAAACAAACAAACATATCTGGTACAAAAGTATCTACAGTCTCTGTTTGTGACAGATTTTTGTGTTATTTGTGATTGACTCCTAGAGGGCCATTATCCTGCTGAATTTAGCTCCAATCCTAATCAAACACACCTGAATAAGATAATCGAGGTCTCAGGATTATTATAAACTTTCAGGGGTCTTTCACACTGGCAGTTTAGTTTAAAACGGGACATGGTTCACATGAAAAATTGGTAATGTGAAAGCTGTCATGCTTATGGAAGCCCGTTTCCGCCACTAAATAAAAAAAAAATAAAAAGAGTCATTGCGACTTTTTATCTCAGAATTCTGACTTTATAACTCACAATTGTGAGAAAAAAAGTCAGAATTCTGAGATAAAAAGTCGCAATTACTCTTTTTATTTTTTATTTAGTGGCGGAAACGGGCTTCCATACACATGCGGGTACTACAGAATCCGAGACTGCCTGTAGGAGGAGGTCTGAGTTCGGTTGCACTCGATTGCGAATGTGAAAGCATCTTAGACTCGGGTGCCCATTTGTTCAGGAAGTAAAGTAACCTGCGCATGTGTTTTAGCCGATGACGATGTCATTAGTTAAACAAAACACATGTATGGGATGACAATGGTGTTGATTTACCTTGGATACGAGCGAGAGTGAGCGTGTAGTGTAATCATGCAGAGTGATTGGGAAATTAAAGGGATAGTTCACCCAAAAATGTAAATTCTGTCATTAATTCCTCACCCTCATGTCGTTCCAAACCCGTAAGACCTTCGTTCATCTTCAGAACACAAATGAAGATATTTTTGATGAAATCCGAGAGCTCTCTGACCCCCTCCATAGACAGCAATGTAATTAACACTTTCAAGGCCCAGAAAGGAAGTAAAGACATTGTTAAAATAGTCCATATGACTCCAGTGGTTCAGCCTTAATATTATGAAGCGACGAGAATACTTTTGTGTGCAAAAAACAAACAAAAATAACGACTTTATTCAACAATTTTGAGCACCATGACACATGCGTGTGCTTCTGGCGCAGGAGACGGTCAATACTGAGCCTGAGTTCTGAAATGGTTGAAAAAGTCATTATTTTAGGTTTTTTTTGAGCACAAAAAGTATTCTCGTCGCTTCATAACATTAAGGCTGAACCACTGTCGTCACATGGACTATTTTAACAATGTCTTTACTGCCTTTCTGGGCCCTGAAAGTGTTCATTAAATTGCTGTCTATGGAGGGGAGAGCTCTTGGATTTCATCAAAAATATCTTCATTTGTGTTCTGAAGATGAACGAAGGTCTTACGGGTTTGGAACGACATGAGGAAGAGGAATTAATGACAGAATTTACATTCTGAATGAACTATCCCTTTAAGTGGCCTTCATGTGACGCACATATAGTAGACGCAAGTGTCATTCACTCTGCTGCATATAATAGCACCAAATTAATAAAAAAATCCTAATATATTGACCCGAGTTCTGTTTTCTATCATGCACCGTGGATGTTTGCCCAGTGTGAAAACCACAAGCGTGTCGGAGCTAAGCAGGACTTTGGCCCTCCAGAAGCAGGACTGGACACCTGGTCTAAAGAGACTAGCTCAGGAGGTGTTTGGTGTGTGTGATGTGTTTATTCCAGATCAAAACCACAGAAATGAGCTGAAGGTTCGGAGTCTGTCACGTTCAGTTTTAGTTTCAGTTTAGTTTTCATTCTGTTGTCATAGTTACTCGTTGTTGCATTGATTCCTTTCACCTGCTCCTGGTTTAGTTCTCATTATCCTGTGTATATATGTGTACGCGTTCAGATCTTTGTCTGCTGTTGTTTGTGTATAGCACACACTGTTACAGTATGTTTGTTTAGCCTCTTTTGGATTATCTGCTCGTTGTATTTTTGTTTAATAAAGTTAAAAGTGCTGCATATTAGATCTGTTTAGCCTCTCATCATCTTCCTGCCTGACGAAACGTTACAGAGTCTCAGTTTAGTTTACCTGTGAAGAATTAGCCGTCTTTATTCAGGAAACCCACAATAAGACCACATAGACTCAGCAGAGACAGAAACAGAGATGAAGCAGATCTGCAGAAGAGAGACTAAAATACACGCATGTTACTGCAGAGTAATTCAGTTCTAATGAATAATACGTCAAAATAAAATGTATGAAGCTACGCATGTAAAATCCCTCAGTGATGTTGCCCAGTAAGTGATCAACAAATGATACTAACAGCTCTTTTAAAATTATTTATTTATATAATATTATTATACATGCATATAAATATATAATTATTTTTAAATTAATTATAATATTATATAATTAATTGTATTTTAGTTCTTATAATTTAGTTCACAAATGCTCAGTGCTCTTTATTTATAACCTGTAAGTGTTTAGTGCTGGCTATAAAAGCACACTGAGTTGGATTTCATGGTCAAAAATAAATAAATATATAAATAGCCACAAAAACAGAAACAGAGCAGCTTTATGTTTACAGATTAGACATCACTTTAGCTCATGTTATATATTCATGTTAACAAAGTAAATGAATATTTCAATATTTGTGTAGATATTATTTCATTCATGTGTATGTCTTGTTTTCTCTTTAATTAACTCTATGTTTGTGTGTTTGTTTCAGATTTCTCCATGATCATCATTATTGGTGTGTGTGTGATTCTGCTGCTGATCGGTGGATTCATTCTGACTGTGTGTAAATTAAGACACAAGAGACGAGGTGATGCTCACACACACAGGTCAATTCGGTCTACTGCACAGTTACCCACAATCCCCTCTGATGAGCTCCTGTACACGTCTGTCAGTTTCCAGAAGCATGAAGAGTCTCTCAGTGACGCTACAGTCTCCTTCAGTAAGGACCAGATTCACTCTGATTACACCACGGTCATTTACCACACAAGACTCAACTAGTTCCTCCTTTATAACGGAGATCACAGATCAGCACTTGTTACTACCAGTGTTAATGTACAGATGTCATTCAGTCTGTTGAATCATGAGACACTTTAAAGTTTCCGCTGCTGCTCATGTTGCTTCTTTCACATGTTTAAAATAGTTTGTCATCTCAGTTTATCTGATGAAGACAGGAAATAAAAGCCCTGAGTGACACTTATAGAAAATGCTGTAACATTTCCACTCCAAATGCAGAGGCACAGCAGCTTTTGACACATTTAGTCAATAACATCTTTTTAGTAACTAATCTTTATGATGAGAAACATGTAACTTGAGAATCATGTGTACTCTATTCAGAGCTGTTAAATGACTGTTTTTTGTTCTCATCTTTCTGGTGCTCTCTGACCAGCTTTAGATTTCTACATACCAGGATTCCAGTCATAAATGTATTGTGAGAAAGTCTGCTTTATATGGAAGCCCGTTTCCGCCACTAAATAAAAAAATAAAAAGAGTAATTGCGACTTTTTATCTCAGAATTCTGACTTTTTTCTCACAATTGTGAGTTATAAAGTCAGAATTCTGAGATATAAACTCGCAATTGTGTGATATAAGGTCACAATTCTGACTTTTTTTCTCAGTCAGAATTGTGACTTTATATCACGTAATTGCGACTTTATAACTCACAATTGTGAGAAAAAAAGTCAGAATTCTGAGAGAAAAAGTCGCAATTACTCTTTTTATTTTTTTATTTAGTGGCGGAAACAGGCTTCCATAGCTTTAAGACTTGATTGTTGTTTTTCATTGATTCAGTGTTTTTACACAGCAAAATCCCCAGTGTTAAATCAGAAAAGTGAATCATTCAACCTTATGATGCTAAAAACTATATCACCTGATGGCCTTTGTTTCTGGCTTTCTTTGCAATAAATTATATGTTTCGGTAAATACTGTTACAAAAACCACAAACTCACATAAAAAGCCAAGAGTCAAACTGCCCAACTAAAGGAAACGCTGATCACCATAATGGTGACCAAACATTTTCAATAAATCATCAACATCTAAACCTCTGTTAATTCTCAATAAGAGCTTCTGTAGACGTCTGACAGAAATAAAGTCAGTCTGGTTAGTAATGTGTGAAGCTGGTAATGCTGTTTGTGGAGTTGTTTAATCCTCCTCTACTGAGATCTTCAGAGATTTGCCCCCAGTTTCACAGACCTGGGGTCCGTTCTTCATACGTCGCTAACTCGGTTAGCTGGATTTGATTGTTAATGATTTGGCATGATCTTGGATTGTTTGGTTCTTCGACGCTCATCCTGGACTTGCTGTCATAGCAACAGGTCCGGAAGCTTAAACCTGCTCGGGAGCAGCTTATTTCATGTAAACAGGATTAGATTGCATCTTTTTAAACGGCGTTGATACTTAAAATTTGTCCCAACCACTGCTACTTTAGTAGAGTTCCTTACTGAAACAGGGGCAGTAATAATTTTAAATAATAACAATAATAATAATAATAATATAAAAATGTATTTGAAAATGATATTATAATGTTGTGTATAAAACTATAGACACAGATTTATTTGTGATAGAATAATTACTTTGTTATTGTCTTATTGTAAGAGTCTTACACACATGCTGTACAGTTACTCTGAGCCCTGCATTAATTTGAGTGATGACGGATATTATGGGATGGCTTGATGCAGCGCAGGAGGAGCAGATAACTTGATCTTGACCCTTAAGAAACTTTAATTAATGCTGTCACGTAACAAATCTGCTTCAAATTTAATAAAAAATTAAATGAATTGCTAATTACAACATTGAAATAAAAATGTAAAGGATGTACAAATACTATAAAATCGTCAATATAAATAATTGGGAATCATGTTTAAAAAAAAACAGTGCACATTTAATTTATTTATTATAACTTTTATGTTGTTTTGGTTGTTTCCTTATAAAGGTCCAGAAATTCATGTTTTTTTTTTTTTTTTTTTAATTTGTCAAGTTTTTGCCAGGTGGCTTTTTTAATTATATGATGTCAGCTGCATTGCTGATCGTGGTTTCGAGTATCGATGCATCTGCCCTCTTCAGGGAACACAGGAACGTGCAGTAATCTCAGACAATTTAATCCAAATATTTTAATCCAATCCGCAAATTAGTTTGAAGAACCAAATTAGCCAGAGATCAGTTATCATGATTAGAAGATCTGGGATCTGTCAAATCATCTCAATGTATTAAGCGAGGTACGAAGACCAGAGCCCAGTCTTAAACTAGTCCCAGACTAAAATGCATGTTTGAGTTGTTTTAACTGAAAGCAACTTGCACTGTCATATCTTAAAATATGTCACTGTCATTGTTTTGTCTCAAGATGCACAACAGTAATGTTTTTACCAGTAAGGCAAGTTTATAAAATATACTTAAATGTTCTAATTGAACAAAGGCCTAAACTTGGCTTAATCAAAATCAAATCAAATCACCTTTATTTATATAGCGCTTTTTACAATGGCAATTGTTTCAAAGCAGCTTCACAGTGGTAACAGGAAAATAATGCAACGGAATTCGATTCGGCTGTACAGCCGCTCTGGAGAAAACGGTGATGTCATCCAGCTCATTTCAATTATCATATAGTGTCAATGCGGGCGGATCAGTAATATAATTGAAATTTAGGTGTCCCCAACTGAGCAAGCCAAAAGCCAAAGGCGACGGTGGCAAGGAACCAAAACTCCTTCAGGGCCAGAATGGAGAAAAAAACCTTGGGAGAAACCAGGCTCAGTCGGGGTGCCAGTTCTTCTCTGGCCGACGAACAAATAGTGTATGATTATGATTCTGGCAACATTACAGGTCAGAAGTCATATTAGATAAATAGATATTCGTAGGATTATTCGAAAGATTGGAGTTGTCACGCCGGGGACGGGTTTAATTAGGATGTTGTGTCGATTCGGCATTTACAGGGGGGAGTTTAATTGACACTATTGTCTCTACAGACACTTCAGGGATATGGTCGTCATGTCCAGGCTAAGGTCCACCATCTGGTCTGGATACGGCCCGGATCCGGCCGACTGCAGTAAACCTCGGGATAAACAGAGAGACTAACATTAGCGTAGATGCCATTCTTCTTATGATGTAACGAGTACATCAGGTGTTATGGGAAGTGTTCCCGGTTCCGGCTGACCTAGTTAATGCAGCCTAAAACAATCATTTAACTGATTTGAATAACAGAAATTAAAAATGTTTTATGTGTATGCCATAGTAAAGAGATGTGTTTTTAGTCTAGATTTAAACTGACAGAGTGTGTCTGCTTCCCGAACAATGCTAGGAAGACTGTTCCAGAGTTTAGGTGCTAAATAGGAAAAGGACCGACCGCCTGCAGTTGATTTTGATATTCTAGGTATTAACAACTGGCCAGAATTTTGAGACCGCAATAGACGTGATGGAGTATAATGCGTTAAGAGCTCACTCAAGTACTGGGGCGCTAAACCATTTAGTGCTTTGTAAGTAATCAGCAAGATTTTAAAATGTATACGATGTTTAATAGGGAGCCAATGCAGTGTTGCCAGAACCGGGCTAATATGGTCATACTTCCTGGTTCTAGTAAGAACTCTAGCTGCTGCGTTTTGGACCAGCTGCAGTTTATTTATTAAGCGAGCAGGGCAACCACCCAGTAGAGCATTACAATAATCTAGCCTTGAGGTCATGAACGCATGAACTAACTGTTCAGCATTTTGCATTGAAAGCATGTGCCTTAATTTAGATATATTTTTAAGATGGTAGAATGCAGTTTTACAGATGCTAGAAACGTGGCTTTCAAATGAGAGATTGGTATCAAAGAGCACACCCAGGTTCCTAACTGACGACGAGGACTTGACAGAGCAGCCATCGAGTGTTAGACAGTATTCTAGGTTACTGCTTGTGGAGTTTTTTTTGTCCAATGATTAAAAATTCATTTTTTTCTGAATTAAGTTGCAGGAAATTACTAGTCATCCAATTTTTTATATCAGCTATGCATTCCGTTAATCTTGTGAATTGGTAAGTTTCGTCAGGGCGTGAAGAAATATAGAGCTGAGTATCGTCAGCATAACAATGAAAATGAATGCCATGCTTCCTAATAATATCTCCCAGTGGTAGCATGTACAGGGTGAAAAGCAACGGTCCTAGCACTGAGCCCTGCGGTACTCCATACTGAACTTGTGTTCGGTGTGACATCTCTTCATTTACTGCTACAAACTGATAACGGTCAGATAAGTATGATTTAAACCATGCCAATGAAGTTCCACTAATGCCAACATAATTTTCGAGTCTATTCAAAAGAATGTTGTGGTCGATAGTATCGAATGCAGCGCTAAGATCGAGTAACACTAACAGAGAGATACAACCACGATCGGATGATAAGAGTAAATCATTTGTAACTCTAATGAGAGCAGTCTCAGTACTATGATACGGTCTAAATCCTGACTGGAAATCCTCACAGATACCATTTCTTTCTAGGGTAGATTTGACTAATTTTGTAGGATCAAGTTGTGGTTTTTTAATAAGTGGTTTAATAATAGCCAGTAATAACCATATTTGTTGATTAATCCAACTCACCACAGTTGTTTAATGAACTCAGAAAACAAGAGACCCGAGTGCAGAGATGGCAAGCTAACAGGCTAGCGAAATGCTAACGCGTGATAGTGATTTAGATTGAAAGCTAGAGGTGTCAGATTTAATGTGGTAGGCAATATTAGACAATATATGGTGATGGGTAAATTATATTTAGCAGTTTAAACAACAGGGAATGATATCAAATAAAGATTCAAAAGCAAGCAGAGCACACGCGAGAAGGACAAACAGGAGGCAGTCTGAGTGACACTTATAGAATAAACTGTAAAGTTTCCACTCCAAATGCAGAGACACGTCTAGTTAATAAAGGCTCTTTAACAGCAGCTGTTTAAATGACTGTTTTCTCTTTCTCATCTCTCTGAATATTGATTCTCTTTGACCTGCTTTCGATTTGTACATGCAAATTTGCTAATGTTGTTTTTTTAGTTCATTCTTGCTCTGTTGATACTGCGGTCATTTTTCTGATGTAAGAGGTTTATTTTATAATCATATATTTTATTCATTGAAAATTTTTTTTTTGCTATTAGGCTATTTCTTTTTTATTGCCCAAAGCTGTTATTTAAAGTTGTACAATCAGAGATTATTATTTAAATGACAAACATTGTCATGGCACGCCATTGACAAAATTTTGGAGGTGTTTTTTTTTTGTGTGTGTGTGTGTGTGTGTGTGTGTGTGTGTGTGTGTGTGTGTGTGTGTGTGCGTGTGTGTGAACAGGCTGTTTTTTCCGTCCAGCTCAAAGCCACAGAAAACTGGTGAAGGTTCAGGGTCTCAGTTCAGTTTAAAGAAACACTTACTCAGGAAACCCACAGAGACACACACTAGACCGAACAGAGACACACAGAGGATGAACAGAGGACAATAAAGACTAAGAGCTGATCACTCAGTAATTCACCTTTAACATTTACTGAAAGTGATGAACTTTTCTTATTAAAAATAATTAATCATTTGTGATTTGACGATGACAGAGCATGTCTGAAATAATCCTATAAATGTCATACATTTGTATTGTTAGTACATTTATTTCAATACCACTTTAAGCAACATCTCCAAGATTTACTTTAAAATTAACTGTGTTTTATTTAAGATTTTTCATGATTATGTCTCTGGTCAAATTCAGAATATCATATCATATTTCTGTATGGCAGTAATAGTGAGAGTCGTGTGCTAGTTTGCTTTTCTGAATTCAGCCAAAAATGCTTTTTAACCCAGTATTTGTTTTTTAACACTTGCTTGTGAAAGTCTCTTTGTGTTTGCAGGGTTGTTTGAGACTGTGGTCAGTGTGATAAAGATGCTCTTCAGCTTGTGGTTTTCTTTAGATATATTTATTCATTCAGTCAGACCAAAGCACTTCAGCCGCCTGCAGGTGTGACTGAAAATGGAAATGTTTATCTTAGTAATGATGGACATAAAAAGATGCTGTGAATTTGTTTTGTATATGAAAAATAATAATATTATTTATAATGTATATGAATTCTATTGAGCTATTCTGTTCAAAATGGTTTAAGTAAGAATATTTGCTAGAGGGAAGTGCAATCTCAAAACTATATAACTAACTGCAATCATAAATAAGTGTGCATTATAAAAGATCTGCTTGCTTTTTAAATATTAAAAGTCCAACTGTTCAACCCCCTTTAATTTCTGTAGCACTGATACATTTTATATTGTTTCATATTGGCAACTTTATTCTGTGATTAAACAAAAATACAACGAAAAAAGAGAATGTGAATAAACAGTCGTTTTTGCATGTGTTTGACTCTGTATTTCATCCATGGTGACATCGAACCTTCTCTACACACGAGAGCCAATGAGGTTTAAGTGCAGTTTTGACTCCTCCCTTTTCTCCTTATATGGCGCTGAGCGCTGCGCGTCCGTTTGAATGCAAACAGTTCGCAGGTGAATCGTCATGTGATCAGGAAGATCAGAGAGGAAGATTTTCTGTGAGTAATCAATTCAATTTAAACCTGTTCCTCACTCAGACCTGTTTTATCTCGTCTTGTAAACACACACCACGAAGCGTGTGAATGACTATTATGGTACTATTTGATCTTGACAGCAGTGATTTAACTAACGGTCGTGCTGAGACTCGTGAATCTCACAATATCTTCACAAATTCACACAACACTGTTAAGTGACTGATAATTTATGAAATGCCTCATTATACAGTATATAAATTAGTATACACCGATCAGGCATAACATTATGACCACTGATAGGTGAAGTGAATAACACTGACTATCTCTTCATCACGGCACCCATGCTGACCCCTGTCCACCGCTGAAAGCCAGTGGGCATGTGAGCATCAGAACTGGACCACGGAGCAATGGAAGAAGGTGGCCTGGTCTGAGGAATCACGTTTTCTTTTACATCACGTGGATGGCCGGGTGCTTGTGCGTCGCTTACCTGGGGAACACATGGCACCAGGATGCACTATGGGAAGAAGGCAAGCCGGCGGAGGCAGTGTGATAGTTTGGGCAATGTTCTGCTGGGAAACCTTGGGTCCTGCCATCCATGTGGATGTTACTTTGACATGTACCACCTACCTAAGCATTGTTGCAGACCATGTACACCCTTTCATGGAAACGGTATTCCCTGGTGGCTGAGGCCTCTTTCAGCAGGATAATGCGCCTTGCCACAAAGCAAAAATGGTTCAGGAATGGTTTGAGGAGCACAACGAGTTTGAGGTGTTGATTTGGCCTCCAAATTCCCCAGATCTCAATAAAATCGAGCATCTGTGGGATGCAAACAAGTCCGATCCATGGATGCCCCACCTCGCAACTTACAGGACTTAAAGGATATGCTGCTAACATCTTGGTGCCAGATACCACAGCACACCTTCAGGGGTCTAGTGGAGTCCATGCCTCGACGGGTCAGGGCTGTTTGGGCAGCAAAAGGGGGACCAACACAATATTAGGAAGGTGGTTATAATGTTATGCCTGATTAAACATCTTACTCTAAAACTTGAGAAATATAAAAAGGACTCGAACATTAGGCCTACATCCAACTATATGTACATTTTATGAAAGAAATGTGAATACTTCGTGCAAAACTTGCCCCCACAATGCACTGGGATGGTTGCCAGGTCTTTAAAAATTGTGTAAATTGTATAATTAATTCATTCCATATATAGATGAATTATGCACACTGCAACCTTTCAGAAACAGGATGAAAACTACCATTTTGTGAAACTCCTTAGTTTCGTTTAATTAGAGACAACAAAGACATCAAATAATACATATTCTGTGAAAAGATTCCTTGAGAGCATCAACTTGACTGAGACTGTAAACACAAATGTCTTATTGAATCCTCTGTCTCCATCTAGTGGTAAATGTGTGTTAATGACTTAAATGTCTTAGTTTAATTGAAATGATCTTTGTGTAGGTTATGGTGTGTTAGTTGATAGAGTAGATGCATGTTTCTTATTCTTCTGTTTTTATTAATTATAAATGGCACTGATGTACATGTTTCTTTTGAATTTGAAATGAAAGAGTCAATCTGGAGGAATTAAACACAGGCATAATATTTGTTATATACAAACCCGATTCCAAAAAGTTGGGACACTGTACAAATTGTGAATAAAAAAGGAATGCAATAATTTACAAATCTCATAAACTTATATTTTATTCACAATAGAATATAGATAACATATCAAATGTTGAAAGTAAGACATTTTGAAATGTCATGCCAAATATTGGCTCATTTTGGATTTCATGAGAGCTACACATTCCAAAAAAGTTGGGACAGGTAGCAATAAGAGGCCGGAAAAGTTAAATGTACATATAAGGAACAGCTGGAGGACCAATTTGCAACTTATTAGGTCAATTGGCAACATGATTGGGTATAAAAAGAGCCTCTCAGAGTGGCAGTGTCTCTCAGAAGTCAAGATGGGCAGAGGATCACCAATTCCCCCAATGCTGCGGCGAAAAATAGTGGAGCATTATCAGAAAGGAGTTTCTCAGAGAAAAATTGCAAAGAGTTTGAAGTTATCATCATCTACAGTGCATAATATCATCCAAAGATTCAGAGAATCTGGAACAATCTCTGTGCGTAAGGGTCAAGGCCGGAAAACCATACTGGATGCCCGTGATCTTCGGGCCCTTAGACGGCACTGCATCACATACAGGAATGCTACTGTAATGGAAATCACAACATGGGCTCAGGAATACTTCCAGAAAACATTGTCGGTGAACACAATCCACCGTGCCATTCGCCGTTGCCGGCTAAAACTCTATAGGTCAAAAAAGAAGCCATATCTAAACATGATCCGGAAGCGCAGGCGTTTTCTCTGGGCCAAGGCTCATTTAAAATGGACTGTGGCAAAGTGGAAAACTGTTCTGTGGTCAGACGAATCAAAATTTGAAGTTCTTTTTGGAAAACTGGGACGCCATGTCATCCGGACTAAAGAGGACAAGGACAACCCAAGTTGTTATCAGCGCTCAGTTCAGAAGCCTGCATCTCTGATGGTATGGGGTTGCATGAGTGCGTGTGGCATGGGCAGCTTACACATCTGGAAAGGCACCATCAATGCTGAAAGGTATATCCAAGTTCTAGAACAACATATGCTCCCATCCAGACGTCGTCTCTTTCAGGGAAGACCTTGCATTTTCCAACATGACAATGCCAGACCACATACTGCATCAATTACAACATCATGGCTGCGTAGAAGAAGGATCCGGGTACTGAAATGGCCAGCCTGCAGTCCAGATCTTTCACCCATAGAAAACATTTGGCGCATCATAAAGAGGAAGATGCGACAAAGAAGACCTAAGACAGTTGAGCAACTAGAAGCCTGTATTAGACAAGAATGGGACAACATTCCTATTCCTAAACTTGAGCAACTTGTCTCCTCAGTCCCCAGACGTTTGCAGACTGTTATAAAAAGAAGAGGGGATGCCACACAGTGGAAAACATGGCCTTGTCCCAACTTTTTTGAGATGTGTTGATGCCATGAAATTTAAAATCAACTTATTTTTCCCTTAAAATTATACATTTTCTCAGTTTAAACATTTGATATGTCATCTATGTTGTATTCTGAATAAAATATTGAAATTTGAAACTTCCACATCATTGCATTCTGTTTTTTATTCACAATTTGTACAGTGTCCCAGCTTTTTTGGAATCGGGTTTGTACTTGGACTCATTGTTCCTGTACATGTTTTTATGACCAAAGAGATGAAGGAAAGGAAGCAGATGAAGTCAAGTCTCAGCATTTCACTCCTTGTCCAGTTTGTGTTGTTAAACTGTCATCAGTGATGCTGAAGTTTGATTGACAGCTGAATCAACAACTGCCTGTTACATTTACATTTAGTCCTTTAGCAGACGCTTTTATCCAAAGCCACTTACAAATGAGTAGAGCAATAGAAGCAATCAGACCAACAAGGGGCAACAGTATGCAAGTGCTGTAACGAGTCTCAGTTAGTCTAGCACACTAAACATAGCAAGGTTTTTTTTTTGTTTTTTTTTAAAGAAAAGTGCTAGTCTTAATTGGTCAGGTGCTGCTGGAAAATATGTGTCTTTAGACATTTTTTGAAAATGGCTACAGACTCGGCTGCTTGATTTGAGATTGGCAGGTTATTCCACCAGGTGTAAACGGTCCAAGAAAAGGTCTGTGAGAGTGATTTTGTGCCTCTTTGGGATGGCATCACGAGGCATTGTTCACTTGCAGAACGCAAGCTTCTGGAGGGCACATAAGTGTGAACAAGCAAGTTTAGGTATATTGGTGCCGAGCCAGTGGTTGTCTTGTAGGCAAGCACCAGTACCTTGAATTTGATGCAAGTGGCGATTGGCAGCCAGTGCAGACTGATGAAGAGAGGTGTGATGTGGGCTTTCTTCGGCTCGTTGAAAACCACCCTTGCTGCTGCATTATGGATCAGTTGCAAAGGATTGATAGTGCATGCCGGAAGGCCCACTAAGAGAGCGTTACAATAGTCCAGTCTGGAGAGAACAATAGCTTGGACCAGGAGTTGTGTGGCCTGCTCTGATAGGAAGGGTCTAATCTTCCTAATGTTGTATAACGCAAATCTGCAGAACCGGGCCGTTGTAGCAATGTGGTCTGTGAAGTTGAACTGATCATCAAGCTCAACTCCAAGGTTCCTGACTGTCCTGGATGGAGTTATGGTTGATGAACCAAGCTGAATGGAGAAGTTGTGATGAAGTGCTGGGTTGGCCGGGACCACAAGCAGTTCTGTCTTAGTAAGGTTGAGTTGAAGGTGATGGTCCTTCATCCAGCCAGAAATGTCTGTCAGGCAGGCTGCAATACGAACAGCACCCGTTGGATCATCTGGTTGAAATGAGAAGTAGAGTTGAGTGTCATCAGCATAGAAGTGATATGAAAAGCCATGTTTCAGAATGACAGATCCTAATGACAACATGTAGATTGAGAAGAGAAGTGGTCCCAGCACTGAGCCCTGAGGCACTCCAGTTTCTAGATGTTGTGACTTAGACACTTCACCCCTCCACAACACCCTGAAAGTAGTGATGTTACGTTCTGTGCCGAGGCTTCGGAGCGTGTGTCGAGAAATCCCGGAAGCTTTCAGTGAAGCGCGTATCGAGGCTTCCCATAGGAAATATGTATTGCTCAGTGATTGCTTTTCCTAAGCTTATGAGACTTAGTTGTGATTCTCATATATCTCTCATTTCAGTATCAACAGAGTTTCAGATGTTTCTCCTAAAATTCTTTAGGATGTATAATTCATGACTAACTTTTAAGACTAGTCTAAGAAGTTTTTGCAACCAACCCCAGATGTCTTAAAATTTATTTTAGGAGAAACATGTTACATTTAATTTTTTTACTAATATTGTGAATACTGAAACTATCATTCAAATAGCTTGTTATGGTCAACATTTTCCATTACATGTACAACCCATTTTGCATGCATGTAAACAAAGTTTTATGATTGTTTTGTTCATTGTGCAACGAAACAATGCATGTATTTTGCTTGATTGAAATGGTGTGGATGAATGACATAGAAGCTACCCAGAGGGAAGAAAAAAAAAAACCTTTAACAATGCAAATGTTTCTGCGAGACATAAATGAGGTTACATTAACATCAAAAGGAGACTTTTGCTTGAGTCTCCTGTTTCTCACACTTGTCTCCTGAGACAAAAACTGTAACATTTTCACATTTGTCTCCTTTAAAGTTTTAAAATAGATCTCAACATTATCACACACTGTGCTCAGACTTTTCTCCTTAGCTAGAATCATTGGAGCTCTCACACTTGTCTTCTCTGAAGTTTCATAAGAGATCTCAACAACATCACACACTGTGCTCAGACTTTTCTCCTTAGCTAGAATCATTGGAGCTCTCACGCTTGTCTTCTCTGAAGTTTCATAAGAGATCTCAATAACATCACACACTGTGCTCAGACTTTTCTCCCTTGTTAAGCTCGTTTACCCCTCTGTTTAAGTAGCTCTTGTGTTCTTTGGTTCTCTGTCGGTCGTTGTTTGATGTCATGCAGGTGTCTGCAGTTCCCTGTGTTTTTTTTTTGTTCCTGATTTATGTTATGATTGTGTATCTTCACGTCCTCTTATGGCCTTAATACCGATGACTTAATCTCATTGTTTTCTTCAACTTGTCAAAGTATTTTGGATACAGTGGCCCCTTTTAGGACGGTTCGAGAAAAAACTAGAGTTCAACCGTGGCTGAATGCTACTACTCGAGCTATAAGGCTTGAGTGCAGAAGGGCGGAACGTCGCTGGAAGAAGGAATTACAGATTTCCTTTGATATTCTATAGGAGAATTTGTCTAAATATAAAAAAAAACTGTTAGATCTGAGAAATCAGAGTATCTCTCTGTCATCTGTAAGAACTCTCATAAGCCAGCTGTACTGTTCAGTACTATTAATGCTGTTTTGAACATTCCCCAAGCTACTTGTTTAGAGCCTTCTATCGAAATGTGTGAACATTTTTTACACTTTTTTTATTTACAAGATTGAGGCTATTAGAGCAAATATTTCTCTCCCACTGACTTTATCCATTTTCACTGAGTGCTCTGCTGTTTTGAATCAGTTTGAGCCGGTGTCTCTTGCCTCATTGAGGGAGATCATTGTTGAAATGAAATCATCCTCGTGTGGCATGGATATTGTTCCTCCACATCTTCTAAAAGACTCTTTTGTAACTATTGGTCCTAAAATTCTTGCAATTATTAAGAGTAGCCTGGCCTCAGGAGTTGTACCTAAGTCTTTTAAACATGGAGTAGTGGAACCAGTAATCAAGAAATCTAATTTGGATTCATCAGTCCTTGCTAATTTTAGACTTCCGTTTCTTTCTAAACTACTGGAGAAGGTTGTATTTGGACAATTGAATCCATTTCTGGATCTACATGGTATTCATTAAGTGTTTCAGTCTGGTTTTAAATCCCTACATAGCACAGAAACTGCACTGTTGAAGGTTTTTAATGACTTGTTACTTGCTACTGACTCTGGGGACTGTGCGATTTTAATTTTACTAGATCTTTCGGCTGCATTTGATACTGTGGACTATAAGATCTTGATTACATGCTTAGAACAATGTGTTGGTATTAAGGGTACTGCGTTGGGATGGTTTAGATCCTATTTGTCTGAAAGAACTTTCTCAGTTCGTCTCGGAGAATTTGTCTCCTCAACTGCTTCTTCCACGTGTGGGGCTATTCCAGGGCTCCATCTTGGGGCCTATTTTGTTCTCCCTTTATATGCTGCCCTTAGGACACATTCTTAGGAAATTCGGTATTTCTTTTCATTGTTATGCAGACGATACGCAAATTTATCTGCCTTTGAAGCGAAAAGATACTTGCACTTTAGCCCCCCTATTGCAGTGTCTTGAGGAAATTAAGGCCTGGATGGCACTAAATTTTCTTAGTTTTAATGAACAAAAAACAGAAGCTATACTGTTTACGCCAGGAGGCACTTATGAGTCATTAGATTTGGACCTTGGTGAGCTGACTCCACTCGTGAAGCCCTATGTAAAAAATGTAGGTGTTATTATGGATTGTGATTTTAAATTGGACAAACAGATTAACTTGGTAGTTAAATCTATTTTTTTCCAATTGAGACAACTCCCCAAGGTGAAATCCTTTCTGTCTTTTAAAGACTTTCAAAGACTTGTGCATATTTTTATCTCAACTCGTCTGGATTATTGTAATGGCCTCTATATTGGTATTAGTCAGGCCTCTCTTTCCAGACTGCAGATGGTTCAGAATGGGCAGCTCGCCTGTTGACGGGTACACGAAAGCGGGAACATATTACCCCTGTTCTCGCCTTTCTAAATTGGTTACCTGTCCATTTCAGGATTCATTTTAAGATTTTGGTGTTTGTTTTGTAAGGGTGGATCGCCTACAGTGGTTCAGGCTGCAGGGTTGCCGAAAGACTAAAGAAACGTTATCAGCAAGATTGTAGAAAACTGTACATTTCTCGTCAATAACCACCCACTGCAACTTATACCAACGATGGAAATAAGCGCAGTTACAATAGCAAAATATGTGGGAGAGCGTTGCTATAATGTGACTATATTGTATTGCAATAGGTAGCACTTCAAAGTCAATACCGAATCAAAACTAGTTAGCTCATCATTTGTAATAGAAAGGATTTAATGACAAAATCTGGTTATGGTTACACTTAAAATAGTTACAAAATAGATGTATGAGGTGATAATAACTTAGACCATTAATCGTACCCAGCATGAATAGAATGTTACCTGAGGGATAGAAAGTGAGTGAGAGAGAGAAAGAGGAAGTGTAGAGAGAAAGAGACAAAGAGAAGAGAGCAAAGAAGAGAAGAGCCAAAAAGCAGGCCCCAAGAAGAGAGAGAGCCAGAGAATCAAGAGAGACAGAGCAACAGCTACAATCTTCTTTTTATCTCTTCCTTGACCATGTGACTGAAACCCTAATGTGAGGCATTCAAAGTGACCAATCAGACCAAACTTCCCCCACTGTACTAAAGGTGTGTACTAAAAGTATTTGATACATCAGAAAAGCAGAGCTTAATATTTGGTACAGAAACCGTTGTTTGCAATTACAGAGATCATACGTTTCCTGTAGTTCTTGACCAGGTTTGCACACACTGCAGAAGGGATTTTGGCCCACTCCTCCATACAGACCTTTCTTCAGATCCTTCAAGTTTCGGGGCTGTCGCTGGGCAATATGGACTTTCAGCTCCCTCCAAAGATTTTCTATTGGGTTCAGGTCTGGAGACTGGCTAGGCCACTCCAGGACCTTGAGATGCTTCTTACGGAGCCACTCCTTAGTTGCCCTGGCTGTGTGTTTCGGGTCGTTGTCATGCTGGAAGACCCAGCCACGACCCATCTTCAGTGCTCTTACTGAAGGAAGGAGGTCGTTGGCCAAGATCTCACGATACATGGCCCCATCCATCCTCCCCTCAATACGGTGCGGTCGTCCTGTCCCCTTTGCAGAAAAGCATCCCCAAAGAATGATGTTTCCACCTCCATGCTTCACGGTTGGGATGGTGTTCTTGGGGTTGTACTCATCCTTCTTCTTCCTCCAAACACGGCGAGTGGAGTTTAGACCAAAAAGCTCTATTTTTGTCTCATCAGACCACATGACCTTCTCCCATTCCTCCTCTGGATCATCCAGATGGTCATTGGCAAACTTCAGAGACGGGCCTGGACATGTGCTGGCTTGAGCAGGGGGACCTTGCGTGCACTGCAGGATTTTATTCCATGACGGCGTAGTGTGTTACTAATGGTTTTCTTTGAGACTGTGGTCCCAGCTCTCTTCAGGTCATTGACCAGGTCCTGCCGTGTAGTTCTGGGCTGATCCCTCACCTTCCTCATGATCATTGATGCCCCACGAGGTGAGATCTTGCATGGTGCCCCAGACCGAGGGAGATTGACCATCATCTTGAACTTCTTCCATTTTCTAATAATTGCGCCAACAGTTGTTGCCTTCTCACCAAGCTGCTTGCCTATTGTCCTGTAGCCCATCCCAGCCTTGTGCAGGTCTACAATTTTATCCCTGATGTCCTTACACAGCTCTCTGGTCTTGGCCATTGTAGAGAGGTTGGAGTCTGTTTGATTGAGTGTGTGGACAGGTGTCTTTTATACAGGTAACAGTTCAAACAGGTGCAGTTAATACAGGTAATAAGTGGAGAACAGGGGGGCTTCTTAAAGAAAAACTAACAGGTCTGTGAGAGCCTGTGATTTTTGTGGTTGGTAGGTGATCAGATACTTATGTCATGCAATAAAATGCAAATTAATTATATAAAAATTATACAATGTGATTTTCTGGATTTCTGTTTTAGATTCCGTCTCTCACAGTTGAAGTGTACCTATGATAAAAATTACAGACTTCTACATGCTTTGTAAGTGGGCAAACCTGCAAAATCGGCAGTGTATCAAATACTTGTTCTCCCCAATGTAAATATCTTTCAGACCTGATTAAGCTGTATGCTCCGCTAAGAGCTCTTAGGTCTGCTGACCACTTGCTTTTAGTTGTCCCACGGCGAAGTGCTTTTTTTTTATTGTTTTTTTGTGTCTTACTGTTTTCCTTTGTGCTGTTGACTGTTTGTATCATTTATATTTTACTTTTATGTGTGTACAGCACTTTGATAAACACTTGCTGTTTTTTAAAAGTGCTTTATAAATAAACCTTGACGTGACTTGACTTCATTAAAATCTCCCTGCATTTGGATCCTCATCTCTGCCTGCCGTCTTTGATTTCCCTCGTATTCCGTGACAGAATGACCAACCCTAAATGGATCCAGCGGGGAGATTAACGCGTCTCCGTCAAGGAGAGCACAGCAATGAGGACTATGTGCTGGAATTTATCAGGTTGGCTCGCTTGACTAAGATGGACAAAGTATGCCTGATGATCATCTTTCGGGGGGGGATTATCAGAGTGGCTCCGTTCACACATGCCGCTATGGGACCCTGACTGGACGCTGGAATGCTACATGGGTCTTGCACTGCAGCTGAACAGCTCAGTATTGACTCTGGGAGTTGATCCAGTAGCCATCACGCCCAAGTCTTCAGCCATCATGGACGCCAAGTCAGAGTTCCCGATAGAAGTGATTGTTGCTGATGAAGACATTAGGGTGGTCCATAGGTATTTGAGACTGGTGTCGAGTCTGGAGGACACAACGCTTTGTTCAGTGTGAGCAGCTGGCGTAGCTGCGGTGGGGTCAAGCCTGGGGGTTTCAGCCAGGATGGCCACCATGGCCGTGTCTACAGCCAAAATGCCTGAGCACACACATCGGTGCAAGTCCCTGACCAGGGGGTTCCGCCCCCGTCCAGAGTCCAGAGAGGACTTCTGCCCCCCTCCAGAGTCCAGAGAGGACTTCCGTCCCCGTCCAGAGTCCAGAGAGGACTTCCGTCCCCGTCCAGAGTCCAGAGAGGACTTCCGCCCTTGTCCAGAGTCCAGAGAGGACTTCCGCCCTTGTCCAGAGTCCAGAGAGGACTTCCGCCCTTGTCCAGAGTCCAGAGAGGACTTCCGCCCTTGTCCAGAGTCCAGAGAGGACTTCCGCCCTTGTCCAGAGTCCAGAGAGGACTTCCGCCCTTGTCCAGAGTCCAGAGAGGACTTCCGCCCTTGTCCAGAGTCCAGAGAGGACTTCCGCCCTTGTCCAGAATCCAGAGAGGACTTCCGCCCTTGTCCAGAGTCCAGAGAGGACTTCCGCCCTTGCCCAGAGTCCAGAGAGGACTTCCGCCCTTGCCCAGAGTCCAGACAGGACTTCCGCCCTTGTCCAGAGTCCAGAGAGGACTTCCGCCCTTGTACAGAGTCCAGAGAGGACTTCCGCCCTTGTCCAGAGTCCAGAGAGGACTTCCGCCCTTGTCCAGAGTCCAGAGAGGACTGGACTCATAGTCCTGTTTCACACTGGCCACCTGCCCAGCTTGCGCCGCCCAGGCCACCTGACCAGCTTGCCCCACCCGACCAGTCTGCTCCACACTGGCCACCTGATCTGCCGGCTTTGCCCTGGCCACCTGACCCGCCCCAGTCCCCATCCTGTTTCCACTCTGCGTTCCTGACCCTCCATCCCTCCCCCTGTTCCGCCGCCGCTTCACCTCCCTCCGGGACTGGTTGTGGAGCGTCTGGAAGCCACTCCTTTGAGGGGGGGGTAATGTCAGATCTGCTTCTGTGTCTTGCGCTCTGTGGAACTTTTATGTTAAATTTCTGTTCTTTCCTGTGTCATGTTTCCTGTGGCCATGTTGTAGTTTTTTTCCATTTTCATTAGTCTTCTCCAGGTCTGTCAGTTTCCTTGTTAAGCTCGTTTACCCCTCTGTTTAAATAGCCCTTGTATTCTCTGGTTCTCTGTCGGTTGTTGTTAGATGTCATGCAGGTGTCTGCAGTTCCCTGTGTTTTCTTTGTTTTTTCTCAGTGTTATTTTGTTCCTGATTTTTGTTATGATTGTTTATCTTCATTAAAATCTCCCTGCATTTGGATCCTCATCTCTGCCTGCCGTCTTTGATTTCCCTCGTATTCCGTGACAGTGACAGACTAGAAACACTGTAGACAGAATGAGATGTTCAGATCTGAATAAATTTGCCTTCTTATAGCACGTTACAAAACTTATGGAAGTTTATATGACAACAGTTGTATTTTGATCAATGTAAATATTATTTTTATAGGCATTAAATATTTAACCTGCAAGTCAAATCATGTCTGTTTCCTCCTAAAAACGTATTATTATTATTTTATTTTTATTTATTTTTTTACAGCTGATAAAGATTTCAAAAACTCAAAGTAAATGTGAATACAAAAGTATCATGTTTTTTATTTCCTTGTCACAGGAAGATGACAAGAAGATGCTATTTAATAAAGACATGAAGTTTCTGTTTGGGAGTGAAGCCTTTGTAACTCAACATTTCCTGATGTGTGAATTATGTCAGTTGTATGGGATATATTTTGTACTATAACTTGTGTTTTAAGCATTTTAATTATGCTTTGTTTTAACCTTTTGTTTTAAATTATTTTAATTGTGAAGCTGTAAGTTTACTGAGGCCCCCTATAGACACATTACATTTAAATGATACTGTCACCCTCTAGAGGAATATTTAAAATTTGTGATGAAAGCTTGAAAGTTGTGAGCTAGTGGGTCGACACTCCAGTGCTGGACTGGCGAACACAAGGCCCAAGGCACATCCAAGCGGGAAGGTGGAGCCAGCATGGGAAGAGATGAAGGACTGTGAGGATACAGTGCAGGCAGGGCTGAAGGACTGGGAAATGCAGACAGGAATTTCACAAATAACTCTCTAGGTAGACACAGGACAGACAAATCTCTCAGGAACGACACTTAACCGACACAGAACAGGCAGACATCTTAGAAATGACCCCTTTGGCCGACATGGAACAGGCAGACATATTTCACTAGGCTAACTCGAAACATTTAGAGGAGGTGGGAGTGGGAGGCAGGGCGGGAACACAGACTTTAACAACTTGTTACTGGGTGACGTAACAGGCTCAGTGTAGGGTGACAAGACAGGCAGGATACACTCACTCTCAAAGTCAATTAGCAAATCTTCCTCCACTACAGTAGAGGGGGTAGGGCTCCACTTCATGACCTCAAAGTCCACCAAGATTCCTTCAGGGACTGACGTTGTGGCCGGCTCACATACCTGGTCAGACATTTCTTTGGGCTTAGGCTCTGGGATGATCCTTGGCTCAGTCTCTTTTGTTACTGGTGCTGGTATCGTGGCGGACTCTGGCTCCACGTCTGCGGTGGGACAGGCACATCCGTCGTTGGGGTGGTGGCTGCAGCTGGCACGCTGTTTTCCTCCTCACTCTTGTAGCTGGTGAAGGGGGAACCTTTGTGGAGGAGTACTCACTCCACGTGCTCCATAAAAGTCCCTAGAGGCTCAAAAAGCACACACAGGCAGTCGTCATCGTAGTGGACGATGCGGGACTGGTTCCCCTGCGAGAGGAGGAGGATACGATCTGCTGCTAGATCCATTTTTGGTCAGTTCTTCTGTCACAGTTGGGTTGAAATAAAGCTAAGGAAAGGATCTAAGCACAGCAGAATAAAGTTATTAAACAAAGACCTCAATAACCAAACACTCAGGGCACAATAACAGAACAAAATGGCTATAACGCGACGAGAACTGAAAGAAACACAGGACTTAAACCAATCAAAGAAATCAACCACAGGTGTAACTGAATCATTAACCAAGTCAACAATCTCAGTAGTTAACATAGGCGGGAAAACGTACAAAAAACAGGAGAATTGAACATAACCCTGACAAAAGCAGCTTAAAAAAAATATTGAATTTTTCATTTTTATTTTTGCCATGAATTTTCTGTTTGTTTAATGTAGGTTTAAATATACATATGTAAATCTCCATTTCTCTCTAATCATAACTGTATGTGTTTATGTATTTTCAGATTTCTCTTTGTTCAACATTATTTCAATGTGTTCGACTCTGCTGCTGATTGGAGGATTCACTGTGGCTGAGTGTTTATTAAGATGAGGGGATGCTGTCCTTCATGAACACACATAAACCTTTATCTAAATGAGAACATATCATAGCCCAGATAGCAAGCCACCATCAAAACAACATTAAATCAGTGTTAATGTTTCAATGTTAACTGCATTGAGTCAACATCACGTTTGCACCCGCAATTAATGTTGAAAAATTTTTGAAATTTCATCCAAAGCCACAAAGCCTGAAATGAACTGAAGATAAAAGACATTACATCTCTCAAGATCTCAGCAGAAGTTCAATTTGAGAATTAACAGAGGTTTAGATGTTGATGTTTTATTGAAAATGTTTTGTCACCATTATGGGGATCAGTGTTTGCTTTAGTTGGGCAGTTTGACTCTTGGCTTTTATGTGAGTTTGTGGTCTTTGTAACAGTGTTTACTAAAATGCATAATTTTTGGTGAAGAAACCCAAAAACAAAGATGATCAGGTGATATAGTTTTCAGTGTCATAAAATAGAATAATTCATTAATCTTACCCTTGACCAAAAGTGATTATTTGTTATTAAAGGGGTCATATGATGCGATTTCTTGTTTTGCTTTCTCTTTAGTGTGTTATGTAGCTGTTTGTGCATGTATAAGACCTGCAGAGTTACAAAGCTCAAAGTCTCAAACCCAAAGAGATATTCCTTGTAAAAGTTAAGGCTCAGCCACACCGTCCTAAAACACTTCGTTCAAACACTTCCCCACAAATCTACGTCAGTCTGTGGGGGCAGAGTTTCATAACACCGCCCAAATGCTTCATGCTGCAATGCATGCTGGGAGCCATGAGTTTTATACTATGGTGCTCCCAGCATGCATTGCGGCATGAATCATGTCACCATTGTTGAGATTCATATACTGATTCTTGATGTCTGTGTGTGTGTCTACATTTCATTTCCCATAATGTCTTTTTAAAAATCAAAATTCAGAATGTCTCATCTGTGGTGAGAAAGTATTGTTGGTGAACATAATCTGTTATTAACAAATAGCCACTTTTGGTCAGTGATGAGATTAGTGAATTTCTTTATTTTATGATGCTGAAAACTATATCATCTAATTATCTTTGTTTCTGGGTTTCTTTGCAACAAATTATGTGTTTTGGCAAAGACTGTTACAAAGACCACAAGCGCACATGAAAAGCCAAGAGTCAAACTGCCCAACTAAAGCAAACACTGATCACCATAATGGTGACCAAACATTTTCAATAAAACATCAACATCTAAACCTGTTAATTCTCAAAAAGAACTTCTGCTGAGATCTTGAGAGATTCATCTTCAGTTGATTTCAGGCTGTGTGGCTTTAGTTGTAGTTGTGTTTCATTTTCTGAGAGTGCAAGCATGATGTTGAACCAACATCACATTGTAACATTGATTCAATGCCATTACCGTTGATTTTTGGATGAAATTTCAACATTTTTTCAACATTAATTGCGGGTGCAAACGTGATGGTGATTCAATGCAGTTAACGTTGACACATTAACATTGATTTAACATTGTTTCGATGGTGGCTTGCTATCTTGTAGACTTCTGTTGTTTAGTATGATGTTTGTTATAACGACGAGACACAGTGAAGCAGTGAGTCTGTGTCTTCATTCTCTGAAGTTCTATTTTTTGTCTAAGTTTAATTCTACACATCATGCTTTTCTCTTGTTTAATCTCAGATTGTACATTCTTGAGCAGATCCAAATTGCTCCTCTACCCACCTACCCACAATCCCCTCTGATCTACACCAGCCACTTTACTCTACTGCACACTTACCCATAATCCCCTCTGATGGCGTCACACGTACCATTTCCAGAAGCATGAAGATCCTACAGACACCTTCAGAAACATGGACATTTCCTCTGGCTCCAGCGCTGTCAGTTACTGCAGACTGAATTCACTCACAGACAGCAGAGATCACAGATCATCACACATCACCACCAGTTCACCTTGACCCTTGTCAAACAAAGTATTGTTCTTCAAACCACACATTTCATTTGGTTATCAATAATTGGATACGAAGCTGCTTTTTAACTTCATATTAATCTTCAAAGCAACAGTCTTTGAAGTGTTAATGCTTTTTCTTTCTTTTTTTTCATTTTAGTTGCTATATTGAAAGATTTTTTTAATGCAAGATTGCTGTTTTTTGTGTTACTTACTCAGGAAACCCACAGTTAGACACATGAGACTGAGGAGAGAGACACAGAGGATAAACATCCATTGTGGCAGGAAGACAAGAAGACTAAAGCTGTGTTCACACTGCCAGTGGCTTTTTTTGTGAATATCTCACAAAGTTTCTCATGAATGCTGGAGGTGATTTCATGATGAACATGTAGTTTTTCCTTCCACAGAAAGGGCGTATAGGAGGTGGGAGCTCTAACAAGGAGGCTAAAGACCGCAGCCGTTAGCATCAGTCGCTAGAGCGCCTCTTGAGATCAGGGGAGTGAGGTTTACAACACACGTCCGTTACATAACTCTTTATAGTCTGAAGATCTGCACACGTTCCACTTCATCAGTCTGTTTCTGTCTCTGTTCAGTCTCATGTGTCTCACTGAGGGTTTCCTGAACACATCTGTTTATTCTTCGCCACCAAACTAAACTGAGACCCTGAAACTGGCTGTTGTTTACTAGGTTAAGAGGCTTACTTATAAAAGTCTCAGTGCTTTGTGTTTGCAGGGCTGTTTGAGACTATGGTCAGTGTGATAAAGAGCAACAGCATGAGATGCTCTTCAGCATATATGAAACATTTTTATATTTTTATAACACATCCCAGCTCTTCCTCCAAAAGGTTTTAATCAGGTCATTTGAAATATTTTTTAGAGTACAACTGCAGTCATAAATAAATGTGCATTATAAAATATCTGCTTGCTTTTCAGTGTTTTCTATAGCACTAACACATTTCACATTGTTGCACACTGGCATTCAGCTTCATTCTGTTATAAATAGACGTAAATCTCCTCAGTGGAATGAGCTGTATTTGCATCTGCGTCTGTCTCTGTCTCTCATCCACGGTGGCACATTTGGGTGTTTGCAAACAGTGATGATGCGTTTAGGGGGCGGAGCTTACCTGCTGGCAGAAAATGACCGTTCTGCAGTAGCAGTCTATGGGAGCCTTTTCTAAGAGTAAAATAGGTAATTTTGAGTTTTTATCTCACAATTATGAGAGGAAAAATCAGAATTGCGAGATATAAACTCATTATTCTGTAGAATTGTGAATTTATATCCCGCAAAATCCCCAGTTCTATCAACACTGCATCTGCTGTAAAAAGCTGTGTAAAGATTTTAGATTACTTATAATTTTCCAAAGCTCCTGTTGTCTGGTATATTTTTGATATACGATTTTTATTTTTGCAGTGTTTTGTCAAAAGATCAATTCTAAAACACATTAAATAACAGTACATCCCACTGAAAACATCTATGTCTATCCCTCACAGCCTCGCTTTCATTCCCGTTAAAAATCAAAGATGGCGCTGCTGTGAATAAGGTCTATTGTTTACATCAAATTCTTGCAACCATAAACACTTGCGTTTAGCTTCAGGGCGTCTTCAATGACGGTATTCCATAAAATGAAGCCCATCTTTTTTGCATTCCGATTCTGACATCCAAAGGCACAAGAAGACTTTTTTTTTTCTCTTATTCCATGTATTTTTCCCTTTTTCCTTCACTTGTTACCACTGTTTTTCTGCCACCACAAGGCGCACGCAGCTGCAAGTGACGTGACTGACAGACTACAAAGGCATTAAACTAATACATATTCTGTGAAAATATTCCTTAAGAACATCAACTTGACTGAGACTGTAAACACAAACTGTATTGAAACCTCTGGCTCCATCTAGTGGCAAATATGTGTTAATGCCTTGGTTTTAGTAAATGATCTTTGTGTAGGTTATGTTAGTTGATACAGTTTTATAACCAAAGTTTAAGATGAAACAAATGAAAACAAGTCTCAGCATTTCACTCTTTGTCCAGTTTGTGTTGTTAAACTGTCATCAGTGATGCTGAAGTTTGATTGACAGCTGCTGTCCGTGGTGCTGAAGTCAGATCATGTCTGTTTCTTACAGCTGATAGAGATGTCAAAAACTCAAAGTATAGGCCTATACCAAAACCAAAGTATCAGATGCATTTTTTTATTTCCCAGATTCACAGGTTGATGATGCTGTTTAATAAAGACATAATATCGCTCAACATGTTTCTGTTTGAATCAGCCTGTGCCAACTCAACATTTCTGATATATAAATAATGTCAGTTGTATGGGATATATTTTGTACTATATGTTATGTTTTAAGAACTTTCATTATGCTTTGTTGTTTTAACCTTTTGTTTTAAATTATTTTAATTGTGAAGCTGTAAGTTTACTGAGGCCCCCTATAGACACATTACATGTAAATGATACTGTCACCCTCTAGAGGAATATTTATATAATGCAGATCAGTGTCATGTGTCCTTATATAGAGAAGATGAAGCCTGCGAGCTCTCAGTATCAGGCACTGTAGCCTCCTCTAGGTGGCGCTCTTTCAGTGTGATTAATGTAATATTCAGTCAGTGGTGATGGTGGGAGGGGCCAGTAAAGCTGCTCATTACTGATAAAGAGCTGAAGAAAGAGGAAGTAACTAAAGCAGACAGATGTAGAGACAGAGAGATTCAGCAGAAAGAAGACTGAACTCAACTCACAATGAAGATCCTCCTCATCTTCTTCACTTTCTGCCTGATCTCAGGTCAGAGCTTTTCTCTTTCATCACTGCAGTAATGATGCTGTTTTCTGTTCATGAGGTTTCTGATCACAGTATCAATCTGATTGACAGGTGCAGTGAGATGCTTTAGCGTCACTGGATATTCTGGAGGAAGTCTTCTTGTTGATTCACAGAAACTTTGGTTTAGTGATTTTGCTAAATATATGGCCAAATTACCAGAGTGGAGAACAATAATAAATGATAAGAAACATGATCAATGGATCAATGAAGGACGATTCACACTGTTTCGCAACAATAAGGGAAACCTCATGATCTACATCAGAGAACTGAACCAACGTGACGCTGGAAGATACGCAATTGAAGTTCTTCACAACTGGCGGATATATATGACTTTGAATGTGGAAGAAGGTCAGTCATTTTAAGAAGTCTTTGTGTAGTAAAACTATTTCAAAGCTTTTATAATTATAAAATAGTATTTTTTTTATTATGAATGACAGATTCATGTTGTAAAGTGTCAAAGAGAGTGATGGTGAATATTGGAGAAACTGCCACATTCAGCTGTGAATATTCACAGAATCATATTAATGATCCCAAGATCATATTCAAAGAAGGAAAAGACTCCATTGAGATGATTTACAGCACATGGGAGAAGAAAGAAAGATTCAGTGTTTCTGATGACAAACACAAACTCATGACTGTGAGAATTACAGCTGTGACACCAGATGATGGAGGAGTTTATTTATGTGGAGTTTGGATCTATGGACACTCGTACAGTTACTCCATTATTAATACTGTTCATCTGCACATCATGAGTAAGTGAAACAAACAAACATATCTGGTACAAAAGTATCTACAGTCTCTGTTTGTGACAGATTTTTGTGTTATTTGTGATTGACTCCTAGAGGGCCATTATCCTGCTGAATTTAGCTCCAATCCTAATCAAACACACCTGAATAAGATAATCGAGGTCTCAGGATTATTATAAACTTTCAGGGGTCTTTCACACTGGCAGTTTAGTTTAAAACGGGACATGGTTCACATGAAAAATTGGTAATGTGAAAGCTGTCATGCTTATGGAAGCCCGTTTCCGCCACTAAATAAAAAAAAAATAAAAAGAGTAATTGCGACTTTTTATCTCAGAATTCTGACTTTATAACTCACAATTGTGAGAAAAAAAGTCAGAATTCTGAGATAAAAAGTCGCAATTACTCTTTTTATTTTTTATTTAGTGGCGGAAACGGGCTTCCATACACATGCGGGTACTACAGAATCCGAGACTGCCTGTAGGAGGAGGTCTGAGTTCGGTTGCACTCGATTGCGAATGTGAAAGCATCTTAGACTCGGGTGCCCATTTGTTCAGGAAGTAAAGTAACCTGCGCATGTGTTTTAGCCGATGACGATGTCATTAGTTAAACAAAACACATGTATGGGATGACAATGGTGTTGATTTACCTTGGATACGAGCGAGAGTGAGCGTGTAGTGTAATCATGCAGAGTGATTGGGAAATTAAAGGGATAGTTCACCCAAAAATGTAAATTCTGTCATTAATTCCTCACCCTCATGTCGTTCCAAACCCGTAAGACCTTCGTTCATCTTCAGAACACAAATGAAGATATTTCTGATGAAATCCGAGAGCTCTCTGACCCCCTCCATAGACAGCAATGTAATTAACACTTTCAAGGCCCAGAAAGGAAGTAAAGACATTGTTAAAATAGTCCATATGACTCCAGTGGTTCAGCCTTAATATTATGAAGCGACGAGAATACTTTTGTGTGCAAAAAACAAACAAAAATAACGACTTTATTCAACAATTTTGAGCACCATGACACATGCGTGTGCTTCTGGCGCAGGAGACGGTCAATACTGAGCCTGAGTTCTGAAATGGTTGAAAAAGTCATTATTTTAGGTTTTTTTTTGAGCACAAAAAGTATTCTCGTCGCTTCATAACATTAAGGTTGAACCACTGTCGTCACATGGACTATTTTAACAATGTCTTTACTGCCTTTCTGGGCCCTGAAAGTGTTCATTAAATTGCTGTCTATGGAGGGGAGAGCTCTTGGATTTCATCAAAAATATCTTCATTTGTGTTCTGAAGATGAACGAAGGTCTTACGGGTTTGGAACGACATCCCTTTAAGTGGCCTTCATGTGACGCACATATAGTAGACGCAAGTGTCATTCACTCTGCTGCATATAATAGCACCAAATTAATAAAAAAATCCTAATATATTGACCCGAGTTCTGTTTTCTATCATGCACCGTGGATGTTTGCCCAGTGTGAAAACCACAAGCGTGTCGGAGCTAAGCAGGACTTTGGCCCTCCAGAAGCAGGACTGGACACCTGGTCTAAAGAGACTAGCTCAGGAGGTGTTTGGTGTGTGTGATGTGTTTATTCCAGATCAAAACCACAGAAATGAGCTGAAGGTTCGGAGTCTGTCACGTTCAGCTTTAGTTTCAGTTTAGTTTTCATTCTGTTGTCATAGTTACTCATTGTTGCATTGATTCCTTTCACCTGCTCCTGGTTTAGTTCTCATTATCCCGTGTATATATGTGTACGCGTTCAGATCTTTGTCTGCTGTTGTTTGTGTACAGCGCACACTGTTACAGTATGTTTGTTTAGCCTCTTTTGGATTATCTGCTCGTTGTATTTTTGTTTAATAAAGTTAAAAGTGCTGCATATTAGATCTGTTTAGCCTCTCATCATCTTCCTGCCTGACGAAACGTTACAGAGTCTCAGTTTAGTTTACCTGTGAAGAACTAACCGTCTTTATTCAGGAAACCCACAATAAGACCACATAGACTCAGCAGAGACAGAAACAGAGATGAAGCAGATCTGCAGAAGAGAGACTAAAATACACGCATGTTACTGCAGAGTAATTCAGTTCTAATGAATAATACGTCAAAATAAAATGTATGAAGCTACGCATGTAAAATCCCTCAGTGATGTTGCCCAGTAAGTGATCAACAAATGATACTAACAGCTCTTTTAAAATTATTTATTTATATAATATTATTATACATGCATATAAATATATAATTATTTTTAAATTAATTATAATATTATATAATTAATTGTATTTTAGTTCTTATAATTTAGTTCACAAATGCTCAGTGCTCTTTATTTATAACCTGTAAGTGTTTAGTGCTGGCTATAAAAGCACACTGAGTTGGATTTCATGGTCAAAAATAAATAAATATATAAATAGCCACAAAAACAGAAACAGAGCAGCTTTATGTTTACAGATTAGACATCACTTTAGCTCATGTTATATATTCATGTTAACAAAGTAAATGAATATTTGAATATTTGTGTAGATATTATTTCATTCATGTGTATGTCTTGTTTTCTCTTTAATTAACTCTATGTTTGTGTGTTTGTTTCAGATTTCTCCATGATCATCATTATTGGTGTGTGTGTGATTCTGCTGCTGATCGGTGGATTCATTCTGACTGTGTGTAAATTAAGACACAAGAGACGAGGTGATGCTCACACACACAGGTCAATTCGGTCTACTGCACAGTTACCCACAATCCCCTCTGATGAGCTCCTGTACACGTCTGTCAGTTTCCAGAAGCATGAAGAGTCTCTCAGTGACGCTACAGTCTCCTTCAGTAAGGACCAGATTCACTCTGATTACACCACGGTCATTTACCACACAAGACTCAACTAGTTCCTCCTTTATAACGGAGATCACAGATCAGCACTTGTTACTACCAGTGTTAATGTACAGATGTCATTCAGTCTGTTGAATCATGAGACACTTTAAAGTTTCCGCTGCTGCTCATGTTGCTTCTTTCACATGTTTAAAATAGTTTGTCATCTCAGTTTATCTGATGAAGACAGGAAATAAAAGCCCTGAGTGACACTTATAGAAAATGCTGTAACATTTCCACTCCAAATGCAGAGGCACAGCAGCTTTTGACACATTTAGTCAATAACATCTTTTTAGTAACTAATCTTTATGATGAGAAACATGTAACTTGAGAATCATGTGTACTCTATTCAGAGCTGTTAAATGACTGTTTTTTGTTCTCATCTCTCTGGTGCTCTCTGACCAGCTTTAGATTTCTACATACCAGGATTCCAGTCATAAATGTATTGTGAGAAAGCCTGCTTTATATGGAAGCCCGTTTCCGCCACTAAATAAAAAAATAAAAAGAGTAATTGCGACTTTTTATCTCAGAATTCTGACTTTTTTTCTCACAATTGTGAGTTATAAAGTCAGAATTCTGAGATATAAAGTCGCAATTACTCTTTTTATTTTTTTATTTAGTGGCGGAAACAGGCTTCCATAGCTTTAAGACTTGATTGTTGTTTTTCATTGATTCAGTGTTTTTACACAGCAAAATCCCCAGTGTTAAATCAGAAAAGTGAATCATTCAACCTTATGATGCTAAAAACTATATCACCTGATGGCCTTTGTTTCTGGCTTTCTTTGCAATAAATTATATGTTTCGGTAAACACTGTTACAAAAACCACAAACTCACATAAAAAGCCAAGAGTCAAACTGCCCAAATAAAGGAAACGCTGATCACCATAATGGTGACCAAACATTTTCAATAAATCATCAACATCTAAACCTCTGTTAATTCTCAATAAGAGCTTCTGTAGACGTCTGACAGAAATAAAGTCAGTCTGGTTAGTAATGTGTGAAGCTGGTAATGCTGTTTGTGGAGTTGTTTAATCCTCCTCTACTGAGATCTTCAGAGATTTGCCCCCAGTTTCACAGACCTGGGGTCCGTTCTTCATACGTCGCTAACTCGGTTAGCTGGATTTCATTGTTGACGATTTGGCACGATCTTGGATTGTTTGGTTCTTCGACGCTCATCCTGGACTTGCTGTCATAGCAACAGGTCCGGAAGCTTAAACCTGCTCGGGAGCAGCTTATTTCATGTAAACAGGATTAGATTGCATCTTTTTAAACGGCGCTGATACTTAAAATTTGTCCCAACCACTGCTACTTTAGTAGAGTTCCTTACTGAAACAGGGGCAGTAATAATTTTAAATAATAACAATAATAATAATATAAAAATGTATTTGAAAATTATATTATAATGTTGTGTATAAAACTATAGACACAGATTTATTTGTGATAGAATAATTACTTTGTTATTGTCTTATTGTAAGAGTCTTACACACATGCTGTACAGTTACTCTGAGCCCTGCATTAATTTGAGTGATGACGGATATTATGGGATGGCTTGATGCAGCGCAGGAGGAGCAGATAACTTGATCTTGACCCTTAAGAAACTTTAATTAATGCTGTCACGTAACAAATCTGCTTCAAATTTAATAAAAAATTAAATGAATTGCTAATTACAACATTGAAATAAAAATGTAAAGGATGTACAAATACTATAAAATCGTCAATATAAATAATTGGGAATCATGTTTAAAAAAAAACAGTGCACATTTAATTTATCTATTATAACTTTTATGTTGTTTTGGTTGTTTCCTTATAAAGGTCCAGAAATTCATGTTTTTTTTTTTTTTTTTTTAATTTGTCAAGTTTTTGCCAGGTGGCTTTTTTAATTATATGATGTCAGCTGCATTGCTGATCGTGGTTTCAAGTATCGATGCATCTGCCCTCTTCAGGGAACACAGGAACGTGCAGTAATCTCAGACAACTTAATCCAAATATTTTAATCCAATCCGCAAATTAGTTTGAAGAACCAAATTAGCCAGAGATCAGTTATCATGATTAGAAGATCTGGGATCTGTCAAATCATCTCAATGTATTAAGCGAGGTACGAAGACCAGAGCCCAGTCTTAAACTAGTCCCAGACTAAAATGCATGTTTGAGTTGTTTTAACTGAAAGCAACTTGCACTGTCATATCTTAAAATATGTCACTGTCATTGTTTTGTCTCAAGATGCACAACAGTAATGTTTTTACCAGTAAGGCAAGTTTATAAAATATACTTAAATGTTCTAATTGAACAAAGACCTAAACCTGGCTTAATCAAAATCAAATCAAATCACCTTTATTTATATAGCGCTTTTTACAATGGCAATTGTTTCAAAGCAGCTTCACAGTGGTAACAGGAAAATAATGCAACGGAATTCGATTCGGCTGCAAAGCCGCTCTGGAGAAAACGGTGATGTCATCAGCTCATTTCAATTATCATATAGTGTCAATGCGGGCGGATCAGTAATATAATTGAAATTTAGGTGTCCCCAACTGAGCAAGCCAAAAGCCAAAGGCGACGGTGGCAAGGAACCAAAACTCCTTCAGGGCCAGAATGGAGAAAAAAACCTTGGGAGAAACCAGGCTCAGTCGGGGTGCCAGTTCTTCTCTGGCCGACGAACAAATAGTGTATGATTATGATTCTGGCAACATTACAGGTCAGAAGTCATATTAGATAAATAGATATTCGTAGGATTATTCGAAAGATTGGAGTTGTCACGCCGGGGACGGGTTTAATTAGGATGTTGTGTCGATTCGGCATTTACAGGGGGGAGTTTAATTGACACTATTGTCTCTACAGACACTTCAGGGATATGGTCGTCATGTCCAGGCTAAGGTCCACCATCTGGTCTGGATACGGCCCGGATCCGGCCGACTGCAGTAAACCTCGGGATAAACAGAGAGACTAACATTAGCGTAGATGCCATTCTTCTTATGATGTAACGAGTACATCAGGTGTTATTGGAAGTGTTCCCGGTTCCGGCTGACCTAGTTAATGCAGCCTAAAACAATCATTTAACTGATTTGAATAATAGAAATTAAAAATGTTTTATGTGTATGCCATAGTAAAGAGATGTGTTTTTAGTCTAGATTTAAACTGACAGAGTGTGTCTGCTTCCCGAACAATACTAGGAAGACTGTTCCAGAGTTTAGGTGCTAAATAGGAAAAGGACTGACCGCCTGCAGTTGATTTTGATATTCTAGGTATTATCAACTGGCCAGAATTTTGAGACCGCAATAGACGTGATGGAGTATAATGCGTTAAGAGCTCGCTCAAGTACTGGGGCGCTATACCATTTAGTGCTTTGTAAGTAATCAGCAAGATTTTAAAATGTATACGATGTTTAATAGGGAGCCAATGCAGTGTTGCCAGAACCGGGCTAATATGGTCATACTTCCTGGTTCTAGTAAGAACTCTAGCTGCTGCGTTTTGGACCAGCTGCAGTTTATTTATTAAGCGAGCAGGGCAACCACCCAGTAGAGCATTACAATAATCTAGCCTTGAGGTCATGAACGCATGAACTAACTGTTCAGCATTTTGCATTGAAAGCATGTGCCGTAATTTAGATATATTTTTAAGATGGTAGAATGCAGTTTTACAGATGCTAGAAACGTGGCTTTCAAATGAGAGATTGGTATCAAAGAGCACACCCAGGTTCCTAACTGACGACGAGGACTTGACAGAGCAGCCATCGAGTGTTAGACAGTATTCTAGGTTACTACTTGTGGAGTTTTTTTGTCCAATGATTAAAAATTCAGTTTTTTCTGAATTAAGTTGCAGGAAATTACTAGTCATCCAATTTTTTATATCAGCTATGCATTCTGTTAATCTTGTGAATTGGTAAGTTTCGTCAGGGCGTGAAGAAATATAGAGCTGAGTATCGTCAGCATAACAATGAAAATGAATGCCATGCTTCCTAATAATATCTCCCAGTGGTAGCATGTACAGGGTGAAAAGCAGCGGTCCTAGCACTGAGCCCTGCGGTACTCCATACTGAACTTGTGTTCGGTGTGACATCTCTTCATTTACTGCTACAAACTGATAACGGTCAGATAAGTATGATTTAAACCATGCCAATGAAGTTCCACTAATGCCAACATAATTTTCGAGTCTAAGAATATTGTGGTCGATAGTATCGAATGCAGCGCTAAGATCGAGTAACACTAATAGAGATATACAACCACGATCGGATGATAAGAGTAAATCATTTGTTACTCTGATGAGAGCAGTCTCAGTACTATGATACGGTCTAAATCCTGACTGGAAATCCTCACAGATACCATTTCTTTCTAAAAAGGAGCATAATTGTGAGGACACTGCCTTTTCTAGTATTTTTGACAGAAAGGGTAGATTTGAGATTGGCCTGTAATTGACTAATTTTGTAGGATCAAGTTGCTTTTTTTTAATAAGTGGTTTAATAATAGCCAACTTAAAAGTTTTCGGTACATATCCTAATGTCAAGGATGAATTAATGATATTAAGGAGAGGATCTATGACCTCTGGAAGCATCTCTTTTAGTAGTTTAGTCGGTATGGGGTCGAGCATACATGTTGTTGATTTTGATGATTTAACGAGTTTAGCCAATTCTTCTTCTCCTATAGCAGTGAATGAATGTAATTTTTCCTCAGTGACACTACAATGCACTGTCTGATGTGATACTGTAGTAGACGGCTGCATTGTTATAATTTTTTTCCTAATATTATCAGTCTTACAGGTAAAGAAGTTCATAAAGTCATTACTGCTGTGCTGTTTACAAACATCAGAAGGTGAAGCTTTATCTTTGGTTAATTTAGCCACTGTATCGAATAAATACCTAGGGTTGTGTTTGTTTTCTTCTAAGAGAGTCGAGAAATAAGCAGATCTAGCAGTTTTTAGGGCCTTTCTGTATGCAATCATGCTCTCTTTCCAAACTTCTAGTTTTGTTTTCTTCCAGCTGCGCTCCATTTTTCTGGCTGCTGTTTTAAGGGCCTGGGTGTGCTCGTTGTACCACGGCGTTGGACTATTTTCTTTAATCTTCTTTAAGCGCCGGGGAGCAACTGTGTCTAAAGTGCTGGAAAAGAGAGAGTCAGTAGTTTCTGTTGCAACATCGAGTTCCTCTAGGCTATCTGGGATGCTGAGGAGATGAAACTGATGAGGAAGATTATTTACAAAGAAACCTTTAGTTGCAGCAGTGATAGTCCTGCCATATTTAAAGCGAGGGGACGGCTTTGCAGCCTTTGCTAAATTAAGTGTACATGATACTAGGTAATGATCTGAGATGTCATCGCTCTGCTGCAGAATTTCAATGGTATCAACATTTATTCCATGTGACAGTATTAGGTCTAACGTATGATTACGGCGATGAGTGGGTCCTGACACGTTTTGCCTTACTCCAATAGAGTTTAGAATGTCTCTAAATGCCAATCCCAGTGCGTCTTTTTCATTGTCTACATGGATATTAAAATCACCAACAATTAGGACTTTATCTGCAGCAAGTACTAACTCTGATAGAAAATCAGCAAATTCTCTGGTAAAGTCTGTATGGTGCCCTGGTGGCCTATATACAGTAGCCAGCACAAATGTCAAACGGGATTTATCGATTTCACTACATAATGTTACATAAAGCACCAAAACTTCAAAGGAATTATATTTGAAACTAGACTTGTGAGTAATACCGAAGATATTATTATAAATTACAGCAACACCTCCCCCTTTACCTTTCAGACGCGGCTCATGTTTATAACAATAATCTTGGGGGGTGGACTCATTTAAAGTAATGTAATCGTCAGGTTTTAGCCAGGTTTCTGTCAAACACAGCACATCTAGGTTATGATCTGTAATCATATCATTAACAATAAGCGCTTTTGAGGAAAGGGATCGAATATTCAGCAACCCGAGCTTTATCATTTGATCATCTGTATTATATCTGTTGTTTATTTGTTGGACATCAATTAAATTTTTACCGTTGAATGATTTTGATGGTTTTTTGTATTTACTAATTCGTGGAACAGACACAGTCTCTATGTGATAATATCTAGGTGAAAGAGTCTCTATGTGCTGGGATTTATCTGACTTCTGTGACGTGAGACAGCTAGCAGGCGGTCGGGTAAGCCAGTCCGTCTGCTTCCTGACCTGGGCCCCAGTTAGTCAAGGTTTAGCTCTAAGACTATGTGCCAAATTACTAGAGAGAAGAGCGGCACCATCCCAGGAAGGATGAATACCATCTTTTTTCAACAGGTCAGGTCTGCCCCAAAAGCTTTTCCAATTGTCTATGAACCCTATGTTATTTTGCGGACACCACTTAGACAACCAGCCATTGAGTGATGATAGTCTGCTAAGTATCTCATCACTCCTTTTAACGGGGAGGGGACCAGAGCAAAAAACGTCATCTGCCATCGTACTTGCGAGTTTACACACCTCTTTAATGTTAATTTTGGTGATCTCCGACTGGCGAAGTCGAACATCATTTGTGCCGACGTGAATAATAATCTTAGAGAATTTACGATTAGCATTAGCCAGCACTTTTAAATTTGCTTTGATGTCAGGCGCTCTGGCTCCCGGTAAACATGTGACTATGGTGGCTGGTGTCTCTATTTTCATGTTCCGTGTAATAGAATCGCCAATAACTAGGGCACTTTCAACAGGATTCTCAGTGGGTGCATCACTGAGTGGGGAGAACCTGTTTGATGTTCTAATCGGAACGGAAGAGTGGTTTTTTGATCCGCGACTATGCCGTCTCACCGTCACCCAGTTGCCCTGCTGCACGGGCTCTACAGCCGGAACCGAACAATGTACAGAGTTCACTAAGCTATTCGCATCCAAAGCAGTGTCTAAAGCTGTTACATTCTCACTACTCTCAAATAAAGTCTGGATGCGTGTCTCTAATTCTGAAATCTTCTCCGTCAGCCTGACTATCTCCTTACATTTATCACATGTGAAGCCCTGTTCGCCAACGGAAAAAGATATACTAAACATGAAACATGCAGTGCAAGTGACAATGACAGGAGAAGAAGACATGGCTTACCGTATTTGTTGATTAATCCAACTTACCACAGTTGTTTGATGAACTCAGAAAACAAGAGACCCGAGTGCAGAGATGGCAAGCTAACAGGCTAGCGAAATGCTAACGCGTGATAGTGATTTAGATTAAAAGCTAGCGGTGTCAGATTTAATATGGTAGGCAATATTAGACAATATATGGTGATGGGTAAATTATATTTAGCAGTTTAAACAACAGGGAATGATATCAAATAAAGATTCAAAAGCAAGCAGAGCACACGCGAGCACAGCAGTCAGAAGGACAAACAGGAGGCAAACAGGAGGCAAACAGGAGGCAGACAGGAGCAATCGATCCAAGACAGGAGCAATCGAATGGTTCAGTCCCCTTAATCTAAGCCCTGTCTGTGAAACCAGGCCTTAATGTCTTCTTTTATCTTCAGTTGATTTCATCTAAAGCCATATTCAGACGGTAATTGTTTCTCATGTGGACGTCCATAAAAATAAATTTGCATGCCACCTCAGTGATAAAACACATGCATTCGGATGGTGATTTATTCACGGTGGAGGAGCGAGTTTTGTGATCATACGAACCTGGGCTGCTCACGTGGTCATTAGCATGATTGTCTGCTGTAAATAAAATGTCGGCTTGGAATAATAAGAATAAATTCATATTTAATTTAATAATAGGAAATTATCAATTATTTAAATCTCCTTTTTAAAAAATAGGAAGATAGGATGTCATTTTAATGTGGAAATGAGCGGAAATAAATCAATACAGCCTCTTATTTACATGAGGTAAACATAATGCTGCTAATTTAAGGTATATAACGTTTCGGTTACGTATGTAACCCTTGTTCCCTGAAGGAGGGAACGGAGACGCCACGTCGGAGACCGACGAATAGGAATCTTGCTCGCGAGAGCCAATCTACTTTGAGTGTAGCTAAACGAGCCAATGCACATTGGCATGCAATGATTGCACCAGGTGCTCATGCCACGCAGCGCGGATATAAATGAGACACAGGTGCTTGCATCAAATTAGCTTCTTTTGCTGAGGAGCCGAGTAGGTAACTGGCACCCCAGCAGGGTAGGATGCAACACTTCTAGTAGAGTGTGCTCGCACTCTGAGCGGACAGGGCACACCTTGTGCTTGGTAAGCCAAGGTGATGGCATCCACTATCCAGTGGGCCATCCTCTGCTTGGAGACAGCCTTTCCCTTCTGCTGGCCTCCGTGACAGACAAAGGGCTGATCTGAGGTCCTGAAGCTTTGCGTTCTATCCACGCAGAGCGCGGACAGGACAGAGCAAAGCTAGGGCTGGGTTTGCCTCCTCCAAGGGCAGTGCTTGCAGGTTCACCACCTGGTCCCTGAAGGGAGTGGTAGGAACCTTGGGCACATAGCCAGGCCGGGGTCTCAGTACTGGCAGTGGGACGTTTCTGGGGAAGCAAACAGGTTGACCTGTGCCACCCCGAACTGTCTCCAGATCAGCTGGACCACCTGGGGGTGGAGTCGCCATTCTCCCAGGAGCGCAGCTCGTGACAGCTCGTCGGCCACACGGTTGCGCACACCAGGGACATGAATGGCCCGAAGCGACCTCAGACACTTCTGACTCCAGAGGAGGAGATGGCGGGCGAGTTGCGACATGCGACGGGAGCGTAGACCACCTTGTAGGTTGATGTATGCAACGGTCGCAGTGTTGTCCGTACGGACCAATACATCTTTGCCCCGTAACAGCCTTTTGAGGCGGCTCAGTGCAAGATGTACTGCTAGCAACTCGAGGCAGTTGATGTGCCAATGCAGGTGCGAGCCTGTCCAAACCCCTGACACTGCATGCCCGTTGTACGTGGTTCCTCAGCCCATGGCAGAGGCATCTGTGAAAACCACAGCATGCCTGGACACCTGTTCCAAGGGCACCCCGGCCCAAAGGAACAAGGGGTCTGACCACGGGCTGAAGGTTTGGCGGCAGGCCAGTGTGATACTCACCCGGTGAGTTGCCACGCCCATCTCGGGACCCGGCCGTGAAGCCAATGCTGAAGCGGTCTCATATGAAGCAGGCCGAGCGGTGTTACTGCCACCGCGGCCACCATATGCACCAGGAGCCTCTGAAATTGTTTCAGTGGGACCGCCATCCTGCCTTGAAACGTGTTCAGGCAGTTCAGCATCGACTGGACGTGCTCCTCTGTGAGGCGCGCCGTCCATTTGACCGAATCCAACTCCATACCGAGAAAAGAGATCCTCTGCACGGGGGCGAGTTTGCTCTTTTCCCAGTTGACCCGAAGACCCAGCTGGCTGAGGTGTCTGAGCACCAGGTCCCTGTGTTCGCACAACTGATCCCTGGACTGTGCTAGAATGAGCCAGTCGTCGAGATAGTTGAGGATGCGAACGCCCTGTTCTCTCATGGGCACAAGGGCCCCCTCCGTGACCTTCGTAAAGACACGGGGGGACAGGGACAGCCCGAAGGGCAGGACTTGTACTGATATGCTCGACCCTCGAATGCAAAGCGCAGAAATGGCCTGTGTCGAGGGAGAATCGAGACATGAAAGTACGCGTCCTTCAGGTCGATCGCTGCAAACCAATCTCGGGGACGGATGCACTCGAAAATGCGTTTCTGCGTGAGCATCTTGAACGGTAGCTTGTGAAGGCTCCGATTCAGAACTCGCAGGTCCAAGATTGGCCGTAACCCACAAGGTTTTCTTGGGTACAATGAAGTACGGGCTGTAGAAGCCTGTCTTCATATCGGCTGGAGGGACCGGCTCTATCGCGTCCTTCGCCAGTAGGACTGCGATCTCTGCACGCAGGACATGGGCATCTGCAGCATTCACCGAAGTGAAGCGGACGCCCATGAACCTGGGGGGACGCCGGGCGAACTGAATCGCATAGCCGAGCCTGATGGTTCGAATGAGCCAGCGAGACGGACTGGGGAGCGCTAGCCAGGCTCGCAGAGACCGTACAAGAGGGACCAAAGGAACGACCGGCGTGGGGCACCGTGGGGCAGCGAGGTGGAATGCAGGTACCGGGCTGGGGCAGCTGTCTCGTGGAGGCGGCCCGCAACGAGGTGAGAGTGTGCTATGCAACACTTACCTGATTCCACGAGTGGGCAGGGGGTACGTGAGGAGGCTTGGTTGCGCCCTCGAGCCGTCCACGGCTGCCCGCTGGCGAAGGGGGAGGATGAGTGTGGTCCGGCGTTTGACCGGCCACAGCTCTCCGAGCCCCCTGAGGACCCGGAGATAGAGGAAACTGCTCTTTTATTGAAAATTTGGATACCGCTGGAACACAAAGAAAACGGAACCAAAGATTCGCCGAACGGCCCTCCTCCGGGGGATGGAGCGGTGCGATCACTGTCTCCTGAAGAGCAGTCCTCCCCATCTCCGGGTCGCCCGTCTCAAGGCCGCTTGCCCTTGGCCTTGCCAACCCTCTTGGCGGGGCGGCCTGCTTGCGTCCGGCTCCTCGACGTCGCTTGGGTGGAAGCTGCTGTTGCGACGCGGGAGCGGAGGCTCGCTGAGCAGGCTGAGGCGCTGCCGGCGGCGGGGTGGAGACAGCAGCTGACCGCCGTGGCAGGATGTGACTGATCGCCTCAGTCTGCTTCCGTGCGGCCGAGAACTGCTGTGCGAAGTTCTGGACCACGTCACAGAAGAGGCCGGTCTGGGACATGGGAGAATTAAGGAACCTGATCTTGTCGGTTTCCCTCATGTCAGCCAGACACAGCCAGAGATGGCGTTCCTGGACCACCATCGTGGACATCGCACGACCCACTGCCATAACCTTCGTCGCACGAAGCACGAGGTCCGTTGCGGTTCTCAGTTCGTGCAGAACTGCGGGATCGTGACCACCCTTGTGCAAGGTCTTCAGTGCCTGGGCCTGATGGACCTGCAACAACGCCATGGCGTGTAAGGCAGACCCAGCATCTCCACAAGCCTGGTAGGCCTTTCCGATCAGATCGGGCGAGTACCTACAGGCCCGGGAGGGGAGACACGGGTTCCCCCTGGATGTGGAGTTAGGGCACAGTTGCATAGCAACGGCCCGTTCCACGGGAGGAACCTGCGTGTAACCCTTTGCAGATCCGCCATCGAGGGTGGTGAGGGAGGAGGATCCACCAGGCCGGTTTCGGGCAGTAAAAGGTGCCGTCCATGACTTGGTGAGCTCCTCGTGCACCTCCGGAAAGAAAGGAACCGGGGTGGGGCGCAGAGAACCAGCACGGGCCACCCCGAGAAACCAGTCGTCCAGCCTCGAGGGTTCGGGACACGGTGGAGGGTTCCACGCGAGCCCGACTCTCTCAGTGGCCCGGGAAAGCATGGCCATCATTTCTGGATCCATATCGGGCACAGCGGATCTTCCCGAAGGAGCCCCCTGCACCGACACGTCATCTCCCGAAAATTCTGACCCTCCCTCTGATGCAGCGATGGACATCTGATCATCGAGAGGAGCCCCGAAGGATACAGATGGTACACACCTCGTGGGTGGCCCACCGCGTTCCGACGGCAGCTCTACTGGCTGCGAAGTGCGGGAGGGGTGAGGGTTCCCCGGGGGTTGGGTCCCTGGGGGAAGCGCGCTCACCGTAAGATCATTGCGAGATGGAGTCTTGACCGCAACTCCGAGATGGTCATGTTCCCGCAGTGAGAACATGAGTCATCCACCAGCGCTGCCTCAGCGTGCTGAACGCCCAAACACGAGATACAGCACTGGTGACCATCCCTCGGTGACAGGTAACCACCGTATCCAGAAACACACAGATAGAATGTCATCTTGAAAAAGACGCAAGCTCTATCTGTGTAAGCTCTTTTAGAAGGACGCTCTCCTTGGTGCTGAAGCATGCAGGGGGAAGGGTCGCGGCGACACAGTCAGGGAATAGTGCAGCCTGACGTGCGCACTCTCTCTCACAAAGGCTCTCTCTTACCAGCCGTAGGAACGGCTTTTCAGCGCTCTCCACCTAGCGCACCGAACCAGCTGTGAGAACAGCCTTTGTGTTTGCTCTATCAAACAAAAAAGAGAGATGATCAAAGAACCACACGACCTGCTGCAGCGCTGTCACACCAACACCTACTGAAGAGATCACTTCAAAAAGGCAGGCTTCAGTCAGTTCCACTGCGTAGAAGCGAGTGATATCTGGACAAACCATTTACCACTCGGCTCCGAAGCAAAAAGCTAATCTGATGCAAGCACCTGTGTCTCATTTATACCCGCGCTGCGTGGCATGAGCACCTGGTGCAATCATTGCATGCCAATCTGCATTGGCTCGTTTAGTTACACTCGAAGTAGAATGGCTCTCGCGAGCGAGATTCCTATTTGTCGGTCTCCGACGTGGCGTCGGACGTGACCGACTGAATAGGCAATTAAATTACCACACGTCCTTGTTGTTTGTCTAAAAACAGTAGGTAATTTGGCCGGGGATTTTTACGTGGGTGGTGGGAGAAAAACACTGACATTCTGGATTCGGACGGCAATTAAATCACAGACTAGCCCCTGTCAATGATGAAAATACCTTACGACCCCACGAGAAACAATTACCGTCCGAATAGGGCTTTAGGCTGTGGCTGAAGTCAGTTATAGTTCTTGTTGTGTCTCTTTCCTTCAGTGATTCTGCTCATTATCATCAGGTGTCTTCAATAATGCTCAATCATCACTCAATTAATCACTTAATTATCTCATTAACTTTAACACTGATTCAGTGTTACTTTAACACTCTGTAGAGTGGGACCATAGGGGTATTCCAGAAAGCAGGTTATGTGACATAATATAATATACAATATTATATATTAATTCTAAAGCACTATTACAACAAGGTAATGTTTAAATGTTAATTCAATTCAAATATATTTATTATTTATTTTATTGTCATCTCACACATGGATCTGCATTCAATTAATTAGCATCAAACAAACAATATAATCCTTATTTTCAGTGAATAAAGATTACTTATTAAACGAAAAGATCGAAAATACGATTGCACAACCACCAAATAGGTGGCGATGTGCACTAAGTAGGTTATGTAAATCGCCATTAAACAAAAGAAGAAGGAAGTAGAATGGCGTGCTTTTTCTTAGCGTCTGTTTCCATGGTGAATCATCAATTCGTCGCTCTGTTGAGAATGTCTTGTGTGTTCACGGTTAACATACTCTGGGTTGTCTGAACTTACTCGCGGACGTGTTTTTGGAACCAGCATACTTCGAGTAAGCAAGGTTTGGGTTAATCAACCGAGAGCTCAAGGTATACGCAACGGTAAGTTATCTTTGCTTTCTGGAATACCCCCCTGTTGTGCTCTGAGCAGTGTTGATTTAACACTGGGGATTTTGCTGTGTACTTGTTTATGTACTTAACCTGGAATAATAACCCTTTTTATTCATAAAGAAAAATAAATCCTGTTTTGCAGTTGTTTCCTGCTTATGATTGTTACGACCCTTCTTTAGGCTATTAAACATCTAGGGAGTAAAAAGGGGAACATTAAGCCAGTTGCGACAATTGTCACCATTAACTCTTTCCCCGCCAAACGCGGAATTTTCTGGGTTTCCGTGTTTTCACTGTTATACGGTAGGGAGCGCTATTACGCATCTTCTGAATGAGTACAGAATCTCCTGATCAAAACACAGGCGAAGACGCAAAAAAACAAGCGATTGCATGTAAGCAGATGCATATGTAAAATAACGTGATCATCAACATTAAACATCATATAAATCAAAACTATCTAATGATACTGAATGAAATGTCGGCCCAGGACGAGCTGTAGGACTGTGCAAGCATTAGGGGTGTTGATGGATGTCCAGGGTGTCCATCTGTGTGTGATCATCGCTCACAATCTGATCTGGATGTAGTCTTTGACAAAAACGTGATTTTCTCAGCTTTTTGTTCAAAATGTTGCTTTTTCTGTGGAACTTATACTTAACTTAAACCCATATTCAAGTGTTGATAAAAAAGGAATGCAAGAAGCTAGAATAAAACGTTTTTTGTTTAAAAGCAGAGGGTCTGCTCTTTATTTTGATATATTGCATGCTCAGATATTCATACAACAAAATATTCTATGGGCCATTACATTTTTGTGAAAATGATCAAAAACACTGGCGGTGGCTGGCAACTTTTTTTTGAAAAACGCTGGCGGGGAAAGAGTTAAACACTGAAAATGTATAAGAGAAATAGGAGAGTATGAGGCGAGTACCAGTGAACTTATGTTTATTTTTACAGGCTGTGATAAGTTATCTACAAGGAAAATATAATAAAGAACATAGTTATTTACAAGCAGGAAAGAAAGAAAAACTATTTCCACAAAGCAAAAACAAAAACACACTGGGAGGACAAAGGGAACTGGATTGTGCCAAATAAAAGAAAAGAATAAATAAATAAAAAACATTTCTAACCTGTGTACAACTAAACCTAACTAATACAAAAGAAAATTATTTTTAAAAATCTTCATCGTCCAAGACATTGTATCTTACCTACACTATCTAACAAAACAAAGAACCTAATTTGTTTAAACAAAAATCAAACAAACATAAGTGTGCACCATGTACAGTGGGGAGAACAAGTATTTGATACACTGCCGATTTTGCAGGTTTGCCCACTTACAAAGCATGTAGAAGTCTGTAGTTTTTATCATAGGTACTCTTCAACTGTGAGTGACGGAATCTAAAACAAAAATCCAGAAAATCACATTGTATGATTTTTAAGTAATTAATTTGCATTTTATTGCATGACATAAGTATTTGATACATCAGAAAAGCAGAACTTAATATTTGGTACAGAAACCTTTGTTTGCAATTACAGAGATCATACGTTTCCTGTAGTTCTTGACCAGGTTTGCACACACTGCAGCAGGGATTTTGGCCCACTCCTCCATACAGACCTTCTCCAGATCGTTCAGGTTTCGGGGCTGTCACTGGGCAATACGGACTTTCAGCTCCCTCCAAAGATTTTCTATTGAGTTCAGGTCTGGAGACTGGCTAGGCCACTCCAGGACTTTGAGATGCTTCTTATGGAGCCACTCCTTAGTTGCCCTGGCTGTGTGTTTCGGGTCGTTGTCATGCTGGAAGACCCAGCCACGACCCATCTTCAATGCTCTTACTGAGGGAAGGAGGTTGTTGGCCAAGATCTCGCGATACATGGCCCCATCCATCCTCCCCTCAGTACGGTGCAGTCGTCCTGTCCCCTTTGCAGAAAAGCATCCCCAAAGAATGATGTTTCCACCTCCATGCTTCACGGTTGGGATGGTGTTCTTGGGGTTGTACTCATCCTTCTTCTTCCTCCAAACACGGCGAGTGGAGTTTAGACCAAAAAGCTCTATTTTTGTCTCATCAGACCACATGACCTTCTCCCATTCCTCCTCTGGATCATCCAGATGGTCATTGGCAAACTTCAGAGACGGGCCTGGACATGCGCTGGCTTGAGCAGGGGGACCTTGCGTGCACTGCAGGATTTTAATCCATGACGGCGTAGTGTGTTACTAATGGTTTTCTTTGAGACTGTGGTCCCAGCTCTCTTCAGGTCATTGACCAGGTCCTGCCGTGTAGTTCTGGGCTGATCCCTCACCTTCCTCATGATCATTGATGCCCCACGAGGTGAGATCTTGCATGGTGCCCCAGACCGAGGGAGATTGACTGTCATCTTGAACTTCTTCCATTTTCTAATAATTGCGCCAACAGTTGTTGCCTTCTCACCAAGCTGCTTGCCTATTGTCCTGTAGCCCATCCCAGCCTTGTGCAGGTCTACAATTTTATCCCTGATGTCCTTACACAGCTCTCTGGTATGTTTGCCTTTAATTTTCTCCAAAACTATACAGTAAAATGACTTGAAAATATATACATTAATAGTTAAGGTCACTCTGAACAAGAATCAAATAAAAGAATGAGCAAACCTATATAGGAAAGATTTTTATGAGTGTTTGAAAATGGGACATTGTGTAAGTGCTTGAATGCACTTAGATTTTTGGGGTGAGTTTGCCTTAATTTTCTCCAAAACCATACAGTAAAATGACTTGAAAATAAATACAGTTATAGTCAGGGTCACTCTGAACAAGAATCAATTGAAAGAATGAGCAAACCTATGAAGGCAAGATTTTTTTAAAAATTGGACATTGTGTAAGTGCTTGAATGCAGTGTGTTTTGGATTGAGTTTGCCTATAATTTTCTCCAAAACTATACAGTAAAATGACTTTAAACATAATACAGTTATAGTCAGGGTCACTCTAAACAAATATCAAATGACAGAATGAGCAAACCTATAAAGGCAAAATTTTTATGAGTGTTTGAAAATTGGACATGGTGTAAGTGCTTGAATGCACTTTGATTTTAAATGACCAGAAATATATATTTCATACATCCGTTTTTTATAGCTCATATATGTAATTCAATGATAATTGACAGATGCCATTTCCATTTACATTAACATGAAAAAAATGCCTGTTGTGTCATACCATAAAAAAATAAAATGAAATTAAAGCTGCAAGCAGCGATGAAAGGGCCCTCGCACCCGGGAGCACCGCCACCCGGTGGCCTCAGGAAAACAGCGAATGACATTCATTTAAGTGGGTAAATATAGGAGAAATATGGCAAAGTCACTTCAATGTGCCACACTTCCTGCTGCCAGCTTTGGTGCTTTGACTATAACTGAATATTGCCATGTAGATGTCTTCAGGCCTGGACTATTATCAAACGTGTGAAGTTTGGGGCAGATCGGACACTGTATGCCTGAGTTACAGCAACTTCCTGTTTTGTGGCGTAAATCGCATACATTAGCACTTAGCCAAGTGTTGCATGATTTAATGTGTTTCTAGCATGTTTGGGACTTGATGGCATATTTAAATGTGTTTCTGGGAGGGAATTACAGTGCCATTTCCTGTTGCCCACAGGTGGCGCTATGCCTGTAACTGAATATTGGCGTTTAGATGTCTTCGGGCCAGGACTCTAATAATACATGTGAAGTTTGGGGCAGATCGGAAATTGTATGTCCGAGTTACAACAACTTCCTGTTTCATGGCGAAACATCGAAATTTGTCAGGCCGCCACGGACACGCCCTTCGGGGAAAACTCAAGATCTTCACAATTTAACATCACAAAGGCCTTTAGATTAGACTGTGCAATTATGATGATGATCTGATTAAATCTCTAGGAGGAGTTCGTTAAAGTACAACGATTTTGCAAAGAAAATTCAAAATATCTCACTTCCTGTTGGTTTTCAGATTTCGTACCAGGAGACTTTTTTGTAGGTGTTGGGCTGTTACATGTGTACCGAATTTCATACCTGTACGTGAAACGTAGCGGGAGGGGCACTTTGTTGAAATGTTGTAGGTGGCGCTATCGAGCCATTTTGCCACGCCTAATTCTGAAACCCATAACAGACGTAAATTTTCACCACTTTTGACGCGTGTGCAAAGTTTCATGAGTTTTCGAGCATGTTTAGGCCATCAAAAATGCGATTCATTTGGGAGAAGAATAATAATAAACAGAGCAATTCCAATAGAGTCCTCACACCATCGGTGCTCGGGCCCTAATAATATAAAATAAAATAAAAAAGTAACATTAATGATGTATGATAATTAACATGAATATTAACATTAATTATTAGTACTAAATAATGCATAATAATTAATATATAATATATATAAAAATATTAAAATCAAAAAGTAATAAAATTAAAATTAATAAATGATATATAATAATTAATGTATAGCATATACAAACATTAAAATAAAAAGGAAAAGTCATATTTATTTATAAGTGTCATGTGTCCTTATATAGAGAAGATGAAGCCTGTGTGAGCTCTCAGTATCAGGCACTGTAGCCTCCTCTAGGTGGCGCTCTTTCAGTGTGATTAATGTAATATTCAGTCAGTGGTGATGGTGGGAGGGGCCAGTAAAGCTGCTCATTACTGATAAAGAGCTGAAGAAAGAGGAAGTAACTAAAGCAGACAGATGTAGAGAAAGAGAGATTCAGCAGAAAGAAGACTGAGCTCAACTCACAATGAAGATCCTCCTCATCTTCTTCACTTTCTCCCTGATCTCAGGTCAGAGCTTTTCTCTTTCATCACTGCAGTAATGATGCTGTTTTCTGTTCATGAGGTTTCTGATCACAGTATCAATCTGATTGACAGGTGCAGTGAGATGCTTTAGCGTCACTGGATATTCTGGAGGAAGTCTTCTTGTTGATTCATGGAAGCCTTGGCATAAAGACAATGCTAAATACATGCAAAAGCAACAGAGAACAACAATAATACATAATAGGAAACATGATCAATGGATTAATGAAGGAAGATTCACTTTATTTTGCACTGAATATGGAAACCTCATGATCTACATCAGAGATTTAAATCGACAAGATGCTGGAACTTACTGGATTGGGGTTCATGGCAAATGGTCCATTGATATGACTCTGAATGTGAAAGAAGGTCAGTCATTTTAAAAGTCTTTGTGTAGTAACATTGCTGATCATTTAAAAAAAATTTTATACTCATATGTTTCTTTATGGGAATGACAGATTCATGTTGTAAAGTGTCAAAGAGAGTGATGGTGAATATTGGAGAAACTGCCACATTCAGCTGTGAATATTCACAGAATCATATTAATGATCCCAAGATCATATTCAAAGAAGGAAAAGACTCCATTGAGATGGTTTACAACACATGGGAGAAGAAAGAAAGATTCAGTGTTTCTGATGACAAACACAAACTCATGACTGTGAGAATTACAGCTGTGACACCAGATGATGGAGGAGTTTATTTATGTGGAGTTCAGATCTACAGACACTCGTACAGTTACTCCATTATTAATACTGTTCATCTGCACATCATGAGTAAGTGAAACAAACTCTAAATCAAATCTGGCAAATAAAAAAATATATTTTTCTTTGAGATTTTATGACATTGGTGATTGACAGCTAAAGTGGGCGTGTCTAGAGCGACTGGCCACTCAGGAGGTCGTATGATGATCAAGTGTGAACATCCTCAATACAAAACCAGGCCAAAATACATCTGTAAAGAGTCAGATGGATGTTCAGAGAGGAAGAATCCAGGAGTTCAGGATGAATGGATAGAGAATGGAGATGTTTCTTTATATGACGACACCAGAGCAGGAGTCTTGGTGGTGTTTTTTAGAGAGCTGAAAGCTGCAGATGCAGGAACATACAGGTGTGGAGTGAATGTGTCTCACTATACTGAGAGCTTCACTGAACTTCAGCTGCACGTCACACACATTGAGGAACCACAAATACTTTAGCTCGCATGTTTGAAGTGTCTAATCTGATTTTTTTGTCAAATTATCTTGGTTTACAGATGCAACATTTCTGACTGAATCTGCTCATCTTGGTGAAGAAGTCAACATCACCTGTCAGATCCCAGAGGAACATGAAGTTCATTTCTGCAAAGAGGATGATAATCACATCTGCCAAACCATCAGCACGTCTACAGTGACACAAATGAGTGGTTCATCTGAGAGAAATGAAGAGAGAGTTTTTACAGTGAGCATCAGTAATGTGAGCGTGAGAGATGCTGGAGTTTACTGGTGTGGAGCAGAAACCAGAGACACAGATCTGACTTTCATCTCCCTGACCACCAAAATTCAGCTCATCATCATCAGTGAGTGAATTCAGAGGATTTCATTGTAGTAAATGCAGTCTATTCAGAATCGTGTGTGTTAAATGTCTGTGTGTTTGCAGTGTCTCCAGTAGTGAGACGTGAAGGAGAATCTGCTGAGATCATCTGCCCTTATGATTCAATCTATAAATCAAAGTCAAAGTCTCTCTGTAAGGGGAAGTGCTCCACTAGAGATAGAAATACTCTCAATGAGACTGTGAGAGAAGAGAAAGAGACCAAGACTGACAGATTGACTCTGAATGATGACGTCACTGCAAGTGTCTTCAGTGGGACCATCACTGGACTGACAGCAGAGGATGCTGGGAAATACTGGTGTGCAGTGACATTAGAGAGAGACGTGAATTATCTTTACACTCATCTGATCGTCATCATGAACGAGGGTGAGGAAGGTTTATTCATCTGAATATGTCAAACTATGGCTGTAAATTGATGTTCTTATATTTCTAATCATTTCCAGAGCTGATCTTGACTAAGTATGAAGGAGACGACATGTCAATCCAGTGCAAACATCATGATGAACATCAGAAATGCTTCTGCAAAGCACATGAACCCTCCATGTGTGTGAAGGATGGAGTTTCATTGGAGACGATCAGAGATGATCGATTGTCTTTCAGTGATGAAGCATCTACTGGAGTCTTTACTGTAAACATCACTGATCTGAGAGAAGAGGATTCTGGGATATACTGGTGTGGAGCTCACATCATCACTAAAGTGCATTTAAACGTCAACAAGGATAAGGATAAAGGTAAGAGTTTACTCAATTTGCCAAAATATGAACACTTGAACAATCACTCAGAGAGACATTGAGAGGGTTGTTCTAAAGTCATTCTTGGAGACTTTAATATATTGCTTTTGTTGCTCTTATATTTGATGCACTGAACCTTGTTTTATTATTTCACACAACTAAAGAGATATTAACATAATAATTTATCCTCACTCGATAAAATTGTTGACATACTACACATCTGGGTCTCTCTGGGTTTTTATGGAACTTTATTTCAAACATGTACTTTTTTCTGCAAACCTCCCAATTGCCTTTTATCTCTCAGGGAATCGGGTTACATACCCTGAGACATTTCATGTGTTTTTGTGATTCTTGGTGTTCGAGAATCGTAATTCCTTTATTGCTTATGAAAACGTTGAATCTCATTTAGTGACATGAATGCAGGAGGTGTTTAGTGTTTGTGGTGAATAGGGTGTTTTATTTAACATAAAACCACAGAAATGAGCTGAAGGTTCAGAGTCTCAGTTTAGTTTACCTGTGAAGAATTAACCGTCTTTATTCAGGAAACCCATGAATAAACCGCATGAGACTCGAGAGAGACAGAAACAGAGATGAAGCAGATCTGCAGAAGAGAGACTAAAATGTGCTCATTTGTCCCATAATTTAGTTTAATTGGATCAATCAATAGTCAGTCACATGTATTTCCTAATGTGTGGAGGTTAATTAACACTAATATGTTTGTGTGTTTTATCTTCAGATTTCTCCATGATCATCATTATTGGTGTGTGTGTGATTCTGCTGCTGATCGGTGGATTCATTCTGACTGTGTGTAAATTAAGACACAAGAGACGAGGTTTGATCATTTATTATCTGTTGAAACAAATGAATAATTAGTTATTTGAGCTGCTTCAATCTTCTGACTGTCAGCGGCAGGAAAATCTCACGGACTCGATGAGTTTCTGTCTCAGATGCTGCTGTTCGTCTTTCTCTGACTGATCGATTCATTTTGTTTTGGGTTATTAGGAAGAACCTCGACATCAGACAAGAGAAAGAGGGAGAAAAATACAACGGTGAGTCAGAGTGTGTGTGTGTGTGTGTGTGTGTGTGTGTGTGTGTGTTTGCACATATATTGTGCTTATGAGATTTTTCACCTTTTAATATACATTTTCTCTCTATTTTATCCATGTTCAGTCATCATGTTCAGACTGCAGACGTGATTCTCGCACAGATCCTGGATCAGCTCAGATTAACAGTCATGATGAACTACCCACAATCCCCTCTGATCAGCTCCTGTACGCGTCTGTCAGTTTCCAGAAGCATGAAGAGTCTCTCAGTGACGCTACAGTCTCCTTCAGTAAGGACCAGATTCACTCTGATTACGCCACGGTCATTTACCACACGAGACTCAACTAACTCACAGATCACAGATCAGCACACATTACACCAGAGTTTGCTTATGATTACAGTTAATTGATAAAAATCCCTTAATTTAGTGTTAAACAGATGTTCTATTGATCAGGGTTGTTCAGTGTGTTGAATCATGAGACACTTTAAAGTTTCCGCTGATGCTCATGTTGCTTCAAATAGCAGTTGTGTCAAAGGTTTATTGGTGTGTGTAAAGCGTTTGTCATCTCAGTTTATCTGAAGGTGTGATTAAAAACAGGAAACACAAACCTTAAGTGACACAAAATGTACTACAGTATAAAGTTTCCACTCCAGATGCAGAGACACATTTAAAATGCAGCGAAATAAAAAGGAAATAAAACCCCTGAGTGACACTTATAGAATAAACTGTAAAGTTTCCACTCCAAATGCAGAGACACGTCTAGTTAATAAAGGCTCTTTAACAGCAGCTGTTTAAATGACTGTTTTCTCTTTCTCATCTCTCTGAATATTGATTCTCTTTGACCTGCTTTCGATTTGTACATGCAAATTTGCTAATGTTGTTTTTTTAGTTCATTCTTGCTCTGTTGATACTGCGGTCATTTTTCTGATGTAAGAGGTTTATTTTATAATCATATATTTTATTCATTGAAAATTTTTTTTTTTACTATTAGGCTATTTCTTTTTTATTGCCCAAAGCTGTTATTTAAAGTTGTACAATCAGAGATTATTATTTAAATGACAAACATTGTCATGGCACGCCATTGACAAAATTTTGGAGGTGTTTTTTGTGTGTGTGTGTGTGTGTGTGTGTGTGTGTGTGTGTGTGTGTGTGTGTGTGTGTGTGTGTGTGAACAGGCTGTTTTTTCCGTCCAGCTCAAAGCCACAGAAAACTGGTGAAGGTTCAGGGTCTCAGTTCAGTTTAAAGAAACACTTACTCAGTACACTAACTTTTCTTATTAAAAATAATTATCCATGTGTGATTTGACGATGACAGAGCATGTCTGAAATAATCCTATAAATGTCATACATTTGTATTGTTAGTACATTTATTTCAATACCACTTTAAGCAACATCTCCAAGATTTACTTTAAAATTAACTGTGTTTTATTTAAGATTTTTCATGATTATGTCTCTGATCACATTCAGAATATCATATCATATTTCTGTATGGCAGTAATAGTGAGAGTCGTGTGCTAGTTTGCTTTTCTGAATTCAGCCAAAAATGCTTTTTAACCCAGTATTTGTTTTTTAACACTTGCTTGTGAAAGTCTCTTTGTGTTTGCAGGGTTGTTTGAGACTGTGGTCAGTGTGATAAAGATGCTCTTCAGCTTGTGGTTTTCTTTAGATATATTTATTCATTCAGTCAGGCCAAAGCACTTCAGCCGCCTGCTGGTGTGACTGAAAATGGAAATGTTTATCTTAGTAATGATGGACATAAAAAGATGCTGTGAATTTGTTTTGTATATGAAAAATAATAATATTATTTATAATGTATATGAATTCTATTGAGCTATTCTGTTCAAAATGGTTTAAGTAAGAATATTTGCTAGAGGGAAGTGCAATCTCAAAACTATATAACTAACTGCAATCATAAATAAGTGTGCATTATAAAAGATCTGCTTGCTTTTTAAATATTAAAAGTCCAACTGTTCAACCCCCTTTAATTTCTGTAGCACTAATACATTTTATATTGTTTCATATTGGCAACTTTATTCTGTGATTAGACAAAAATACAACGAAAAAAGAGAATGTGAATAAACAGTCGTTTTTGCATGTGTTTGACTCTGTATTTCATCCATGGTGACATCGAACCTTCTCTACACACGAGAGCCAATGAGGTTTAAGCGCAGTTTTGACTCCTCCCTTTTCTCCTTATATGGCGCTGAGCGCTGCGCGTCCGTTTGAATGCAAACAGTTCGCAGGTGAATCGTCATGTGATCAGGAAGATCAGAGAGGAAGATTTTCTGTGAGTAATCAATTAAATTTAAACCTGTTCCTCACTCAGACCTGTTTTATCTCGTCTTGTAAACACACACCACGAAGCGTGTGAATGACTATTATGGTACTATTTGATCTTGACAGCAGTGATTTAACTAACGGTCGTGCTGAGACTCGTGAATCTCACAATATCTTCACAAATTCACACAACACTGTTAAGTGACTGATAATTTATGAAATGCCTCATTATACAGTATATGAATTAGTATACACCGATCAGGCATAACATTATGACCACTGATAGGTGAAGTGAATCTCTTCATCACGGCACCTGTTAGTGGGTGGGCTATATTAGGTAGCAAGTAAACATTTTGTCCTCAAAGTTGATGTGCTAGAAGCTGAAAAAATGGGCAAGGGATTTGAGCGAGTTTGGCAAGGGCCAAATTGTGATGGCTAGACAACTGGGTCAGAGCATCTCCAAAACTGCAGCTCTTGTGGGGTGTTCCCGGTCTGCTGTGGACAGTATCTATCAAAAGTGGTCCAAGGAAGGAACAGTGGTGAACCAGCGATAGGGCGACAGGGTCAAGGCTCACTGATGCACGTGAGGAGCGAAGGCTGGCCCGTGTGATCCAATCAAACAGATGAGCTACTGTAGCTCAAATTGCTCAAGTTAATGCTGGTTCTGATAGAAAGGTGTCAAAATACACAGTGCATCGCAGTTTGTTGCATATGGGGCTGCATAGCCGCAGACCAGTCAGGGTGCCCATGCTGACCCCTGTCCACCGCTGAAAGCGCCAACAGTGGGCATGTGAGCATCAGAACTGGACCACGGAGCAATGGAAGAAGGTGGCCTGGTCTGAGGAATCACGTTTTCTTTTACATCACGTGGATGGCCGGGTGCTTGTGCGTCGCTTACCTGGGGAACACATGGCACCAGGATGCACTATGGGAAGAAGGCAAGCCGGCGGAGGCAGTGTGATAGTTTGGGCAATGTTCTGCTGGGAAACCTTGGGTCCTGCCATCCATGTGGATGTTACTTTGACATGTACCACCTACCTAAGCATTGTTGCAGACCATGTACACCCTTTCATGGAAACAGTATTCCCTGGTGGCTGAGGCCTCTTTCAGCAGGATAATGCGCCTTGCCACAAAGCAAAAATGGTTCAGGAATGGTTTGAGGAGCACAGCAACGAGTTTGAGGTGTTGATTTGGCCTCCAAATTCCCCAGATCTCAATCCAATCGAGCATCTGTGGGATGCAAACAAGTCCGATCCATGGAGGCCCCACCTCGCAACTTACAGGACTTAAAGGATATGCTGCTAACATCTTAGTGCCACATACCACAGCACACCTTCAGGGGTCTAGTGGAGTCCATGCCTCGACGGGTCAGGGCTGTTTGGGCAGCAAAAGGGGGACCAACACAATATTAGGAAGGTGGTTATAATGTTATGCCTGATTAAACATCTTACTCTAAAACTTGAGAAATATAAAAAGGACTCGAACATTAGGCCTACATCCAACTATATGTACATTTTATGAAAGAAATGTGAATACTTCGTGCAAAACTTGTCCCCACAATGCACTGGGATGGTTGCCAGGTCTTTAAAAATTGTGTATAATTAATTCATTCCATATATAGATGAATTATGCACACTGCAACCTTTCAGAAACAGGATGAAAACTACCATTTTGTGAAACTCCTTAGTTTCGTTTAATTAGAGACAACAAAGACATCAAATAATACATATTCTGTGAAAAGATTCCTTGAGAGCATCAACTTGACTGAGACTGTAAACACAAATGTCTTATTGAATCCTCTGTCTCCATCTAGTGGTAAATGTGTGTTAATGACTTAAATGTCTTAGTTTAATTGAAATGATCTTTGTGTAGGTTATGGTGTGTTAGTTGATAGAGTAGATGCATGTTTCTTATTCTTCTGTTTTTATTAATTATAAATGGCACTGATTTACATGTTTCTTTTGAGTTTGAAATGAAAGAGTCAATCTGGAGGAATTAAACACAGGCATAATATTTGTTATATACAAACCCGATTCCAAAAAAGTTGGGACACTGTACAAATTGTGAATAAAAAAGGAATGCAATAATTTACAAATCTCATAAACTTATATTTTATTCACAATAGAATATAGATAACATATCAAATGTTGAAAGTGAGACATTTTGAAATGTCATGCCAAATATTGGCTCATTTTGGATTTCATGAGAGCTACACATTCCAAAAAAGTTGGGACAGGTAGCAATAAGAGGCCGGAAAAGTTAAATGTACATATAAGGAACAGCTGGAGGACCAATTTGCAACTTATTAGGTCAATTGGCAACATGATTGGGTATAAAAAGAGCCTCTCAGAGTGGCAGTGTCTCTCAGAAGTCAAGATGGGCAGAGGATCACCAATTCCCCCAATGCTGCGGCGAAAAATAGTGGAGCAATATCAGAAAGGAGTTTCTCAGAGAAAAATTGCAAAGAGTTTGAAGTTATCATCATCTACAGTGCATAATATCATCCAAAGATTCAGAGAATCTGGAACAATCTCTGTGCGTAAGGGTCAAGGCCGGAAAACCATACTGGATGCCCGTGATCTTCGGGGCCTTAGACGGCACTGCATCACATACAGGAATGCTACTGTAATGGAAATCACAACATGGGCTCAGGAATACTTCCAGAAAACATTGTCGGTGAACACAATCCACCGTGCCATTCGCCGTTGCCGGCTAAAACTCTATAGGTCAAAAAAGAAGCCATATCTAAACATGATCCGGAAGCGCAGGCGTTTTCTCTGGGCCAAGGCTCATTTAAAATGGACTGTGGCAAAGTGGAAAACTGTTCTGTGGTCAGACGAATCAAAATTTGAAGTTCTTTTTGGAAAACTGGGACGCCATGTCATCCGGACTAAAGAGGACAAGGACAACCCAAGTTGTTATCAGCGCTCAGTTCAGAAGCCTGCATCTCTGATGGTATGGGGTTGCATGAGTGCGTGTGGCATGGGCAGCTTACACATCTGGAAAGGCACCATCAATGCTGAAAGGTATATCCAAGTTCTAGAACAACATATGCTCCCATCCAGACGTCGTCTCTTTCAGGGAAGACCTTGCATTTTCCAACATGACAATGCCAGACCACATACTGCATCAATTACAACATCATGGCTGCGTAGAAGAAGGATCCGGGTACTGAAATGGCCAGCCTGCAGTCCAGATCTGTCACCCATAGAAAACATTTGGCGCATCATAAAGAGGAAGATGCGACAAAGAAGACCTAAGACAGTTGAGCAACTAGAAGCCTGTATTAGACAAGAATGGGACAACATTCCTATTCCTAAACTTGAGCAACTTGTCTCCTCAGTCCCCAGACGTTTGCAGACTGTTATAAAAAGAAGAGGGGATGCCACACAGTGGAAAACATGGCCTTGTCCCAACTTTTTTGAGATGTGTTGATGCCATGAAATTTAAAATCAACTTATTTTTCCCTTAAAATGATACATTTTCTCAGTTTAAACATTTGATATGTCATCTATGTTGTATTCTGAATAAAATATTGAAATTTGAAACTTCCACATCATTGCATTCTGTTTTTATTCACAATTTGTACAGTGTCCCAACTTTTTTGGAATCGGGTTGTACTTGGACTCATTGTTCCTGTACATGTTTTTATGACCAAAGAGATGAAGGAAAGGAAGCAGATGAAGTCAAGTCTCAGCATTTCACTCCTTGTCCAGTTTGTGTTGTTAAACTGTCATCAGTGATGCTGAAGTTTGATTGACAGCTGAATCAACAACTGCCTGTTACATTTACATTTAGTCCTTTAGCAGACGCTTTTATCCAAAGCCACTTACAAATGAGTAGAGCAATAGAAGCAATCAGACCAACAAGGGGCAACAGTATGCAAGTGCTGTAACGAGTCTCAGTTAGTCTAGCACACTAAACATAGCAAGGTTTTGTTTTTGTTTTTTTTGTTTTTTTTTTAAAGAAAAGTGCTAGTCTTAATTGGTCAGGTGCTGCTGGAAAAGATGTGTCTTTAGACATTTTTTGAAAATGGCTACAGACTCGGCTGCTTGATTTGAGATTGGCAGGTTATTCCACCAGGTGTAAACGGTCCAAGAAAAGGTCTGTGAGAGTGATTTTGTGCCTCTTTGGGATGGCATCACGAGGCATCGTTCACTTGCAGAACGCAAGCTTCTGGAGGGCACATAAGTGTGAACAAGCAAGTTTAGGTATATTGGTGCCGAGCCAGTGGTTGTCTTGTAGGCAAGCCCCAGTACCTTGAATTTGATGCAAGTGGTGATTGGCAGCCAGTGCAGACTGATGAAGAGAGGTGTGATGTGGGCTTTCTTCGGCTCGTTGAAAACCACCCTTGCTGCTGCATTATGGATCAGTTGCGAAGGATTGATAGTGCATGCCGGAAGGCCCACTAAGAGAGCGTTACAATAGTCCAGTCTGGAGAGAACAATAGCTTGGACCAGGAGTTGTGTGGCCTGCTCTGATAGGAAGGGTCTAATCTTCCTAATGTTGTATAACGCAAATCTGCAGAACTGGGCCGTTGTAGCAATGTGGTCTGTGAAGTTGAACTGATCATCAAGCACAACTCCAAGGTTCCTGACTGTCCTGGATGGAGTTATGGTTGATGAACCAAGCTGAATGGAGAAGTTGTGATGAAATGCTGGGTTGGCCGGGACCACAAGCAGTTCTGTCTTAGTAAGGTTGAGTTGAAGGTGATGGTCCTTCATCCAGCCAGAAATGTCTGTCAGGCAGGCTGCAATACGAACAGCACCCGTTGGATCATCTGGTTGAAATGAGAAGTAGAGTTAAGTGTCATCAGCATAGAAGTGATAGGAAAAGCCATGTTTCAGAATGACAGATCCTAATGACGACATGTAGATTGAGAAGAGAAGTGGTCCCAGCACTGAGCCCTGAGGCACTCCAGTTGCTAGATGTTGTGACTTAGACACTTCACCCCTCCACAACACCCTGAAAGTAGTGATGTTACGTTCTGTGTCGAGAAATCCCGGAAGCTTTCAGTGAAGCGCGTATCGAGGCTTCCCATAGGAAAAATGTATTGCTCAGTGATTGCTTTTCTTAAGCTTATGAGACTTAGTTGTGATTCTCATATATCTCTCATTTCAGTATCAACAGAGTTTCAGATGTTTCTCCTAAAATTCTTTAGGATATATAATTCATGACTAACTTTTAAGACTAGTCTAAGAAGTTTTTGCAACCAACCCCAGATGTCTTAATTTATTTTAGGAGAAACATGTTACATTTAATTTTTTTACTAATATTGTGAATACTGAAACTATCATTCAAATAGCTTGTTATGGTCAACATTTTCCATTACATGTACAACCCATTTTGCATGCATGTAAACAAAGTTTTATGATTGTTTTGTTCATTGTGCAACAAAACAATGCATGTATTTTGCTTGATTGAAATGGTGTGGATGAATGACATAGAAGCTACCCAGAGGAAAAAAAAAAAAAAAAACCTTTAACAATGCAAATGTTTCTGCGAGACATAAATGAGGTTACATTAACATCAAAAGGAGACTTTTGCTTGAGTCTCCTGTTTCTCACACTTGTCTCCTGAGACAAAAACTAACATTTTCACATTTGTCTCCTTTAAATTAAAATAGATCTCAACATCATCACACACTGTGCTCAGACTTTTCTCCTCAGCTAGAAACACTGGAGCTCTCACACTTGTCTTCTCTGAAGTTTCATAAGAGATCTCAACAACATCACACACTGTGCTCAGACTTTTCTCCCTTGTTAAGCTCGTTTACCCCTCTGTTTAAATAGCTCTTGTGTTCTCTGGTTCTCTGTCAGTCGTTGTTTGATGTCATGCAGGTGTCTGCAGTTCCCTGTGTTTTTTTTTGTTCCTGATTTATGTTATGATTGTGTATCTTCACGTCCTCTTATGGCCTTAATACCGATGACTTAATCGCATTGTCTTCTTCAACTTGTCAAAGTATTTTGGATACAGTGGCCCCTTTTAGGATGGTTCGAGATAAAACTAGAGTTCAACCGTGGCTGAATGCTACTACTCGAGCTATAAGGCTTGAGTGCAGAAGGGCGGAACGTCGCTGGAAGAAGGACAAATTACAGATTTCCTTTGATATTCTATAGGAGAATTTGTCTAAATATAAAAAAACTGTTAGATCTGAGAAATCAGAGTATCTCTCTGTCATCTGTGTAAGAATCGGTTTTACTGCTGAGACAAAAGCTGAAGATCCAACCCCCTGCAATAGAACAATAACAACTCACTAATCTGGAGAGAAGATCTCACAGAAAGAGTGTAGGACATCGGCCTGCCCAAACCTTCTCCCCCTCTCCCTCACCGACTCCCTTCCCTCTGATTCAAGTCACAGAATGCAAATATACCACAGATGATGTATCTTGTTAATCTATTGTTTTTCCCCTTTTATGTGTGGTATCTTTTTAAAGGTCTCAGTGTGATTGGTAAAATGGTCTCAACTTCACTGCTGTCACTGGTAGGATGAGAAAGATTGAAACTTGCCCCCATGCAGTGCTGTGTCAGTGTCCGAGAGGCACTCACACACACTGTATGTACAGTGCCAGATATAATGACTCTTTGAAACTATTTTTCATGTTACTTTGTAATTGTATTTTATATTTTTATGCTGAAAGTTGTGTACCATGGATTCGTGTTTCATTATCTTTATGTAAGTTCTGTCTGGCCAAAATAAATGTTAATCTTGATTTATCTTGTATTATTCTGAAATCATTATTCTAGTATGGATCAATGTGGAGTCCTTTATTTCCGCAAATCTTTGGCCAGAATAGATCAAACCGAGGACCCCATGACTGAAGCATGGAGCGCAGCATGCGGGGTAATCCGATTTCTGACTATTACTGTATTAGCAAGTTGCAGCTCTCGTGTCTATTAATCAAATTACACTTTTTGTTGAGTAAGCAGGTGCGACCACATCAAGGTAAAATATTCACTCTGTAATCCGCTGACTAATATTAGAACTGGCCAGTTTGTGTTCGTGAACGCGCGACTCGCGACGCATCTGTTTCTGTACTAAGAAAAATCAACGATCCAAATTAAATCACAACGAATCATCAGCTGTTACATTACGAACGTAACAAATTGAACGAAGTCACATAAAATTGGAGTCAGATCACTTTATTCATGGAGTCAGATTTAAAATTAGATGTTAATAAATTAAGTGAATTTAACAGAAATGCTGAAAAGGCTTACACGCAGAATCCTTCAACCAAGCCGTTAGATTCCGTTTTTGGGCTAACGGATGGACCTTACAAAGTGGTGACCCGGCCCTCCGTGATCTCCAGGTTGCGAGTGCCTTTTCAGCGAAATATTGGGATTGCAACAAGCAAGAGGTTTGATTTCCATCTCTTTCTTCAGCTGTTATGGTAAGTCCATTCTTATTTGCCTTTTAGAAATGTTGGGAGTATATACTGAATACCGCGACAGGGCTTGAGAATTAGACAACCACATTGCTTATCAGGGACATGAAACCAGCAGCGTAGAGTAGAAATAATATCCCTTGCTTTAAATTTCTCCTTGTTTGCCTACGCAGCAAGAGAGGAAACCTAAACTGGAATAACATCATCCAAATTTTATTTTGGTACTCAAAAGAGGCCCGTAAATTAAAACATAAAGTCTGAGGAAAAAATGTCCAGTTACATTTGTTTATTTGCGTTGCTTTAACAACGTTGCAACACGGAAAAAGAGCAAATGGTCATGCAAACTTGTTAATGAAATCTTGTGATTAGATGAGCTAAAACATATCAATGAAAACATCTCACTGGAATCCTTTGTGTGTAAAATGTGAAGGTGGACAAAATCGGTTCAGGGCTGATGTCACAATTATAAATGTCTTATAAAATATAACGTTTTACCTTGGTCTTATTTCAGACCTTGCAATCGCTACACATTTGTGTGTTTATTAGTGTCTCAAAAGAGACTGAGACAATTAACAGACCAAAAGTAAACTTTTGGCTCTCCCTCAGACCCGTGTTTGTCAAACCTTTCTTTTCATATGCAAATAGATTCTCTAAAGAATGCAACTGATAATATCTCAGCCCAAAACAAGAAAATTGTGCCCAATTCTATATTGTAGTCACAAAAATCTTTAAACTGAGTAATGATTTGACCCGTGCGCTCAGTGTTTGCAGTTTATTGAATGTCCACAGCAACTAAGTTTATAACTGGTTTCCAGTTTGATCTTGTTGCTGTGCACACAATGCACATGCCAGCACATCTGGAGCTTCAGGGCCAATCAAAGGTGTGCCTTCTAAAAGATCAGTGAGATGATAACAAGTCATTCTGGACAAATTACTCAGCAGGGACCCTCTTGAGACCAACAAATAAAATGTTTAATTTATACTATATTTATAGTATAGAATATGATTTATGTTATGATCACATTATAATGTAGATTATATCATAATGGCCACAAATGGCTTTTAATCTCATTATTATTAAGCATTATTTAGAAGAGGAAAGAATGTTGAAGAAGTAGAAAAAGGATCAGAAGGTAGAAAGATGGATGTGTGGGATGTGCAGGTAAGAGCACTACTAGTGTTGAAATGATGGGAAGGAGAATATAGATGGTTAGAGAAAGAACTGTTAAGAAAGAAAACTGAAATGAAAAAACTAAAGAGAAAGAACTTCTGTACCTTCTACTTGTGCAAGAATCTTTAATGAGAAAAATTACAATGCCCAGTTAAAATGATTAACCTGATTGCTGTAACTTGAGTAGGCCGAATTCATTCAAGGCCTAAGAATTTACATTTCAGTGATCTGGAACCCAGTGAGAACGGGGAGGTGCAAGTTTTCCATTGTAATAAAACCAAAAACAAAGGAGCGCAAGCGTTAGAAAACTCCTCTCTGGGAGCGTCAGATTACATGGGATCTGATCGGGGAAGTTATTTTACTGGAAATGTAATGAAAGTTGTGTGTTATGTTAACCTCAGGCATTAACTCCACAGGGTTTACAGACCACAGAGATCCAAATGGTCAAGTGTTTGAATGGTGCCGTAAATACCAAATCTTAAACAAACGGCACAGCACCACACCTGGTGATCTGATGCTCTAAACACAGATCTGGCTTGAGTAAACAGCATTATTTAAAGAGATTCCCCCCAGGGGACCTGGGTGTGATAATGCTATCAACAAAGCAGTTTGTGTAAACTCAACTGCAACAGCAGCTTAAGGTGCAACATGTTTGACTGTGCTTACACACCAGCAGTCAGACCTGACCATTATAAATCAGTTTATTTGACCTTTTTTCTTTACAGAAACATGATCATGATGATGATCAATGTCTTTGTAAACTAAAATAAATTTTCTCATAATGGCATAAAACCTTAACAGGTTAAAGCCATCTAAACAACTGTCTGGCTAAGACCATTAAAGAAAAAATCAGATAGCACCATCTATCTTAATGAAATTTGTGTAAAGGTTCAATATTAGACTGTGTTTCCCTCTCTGTGTTTGTTTTCCTTTCAGGCTGATGGCTGCCACTCTTCAGACCCAGATTCCACAGGGACTGGGCTGGCCTGCATCAGCCAGGACACACACACAACTTAACATGTAGGAGATGGGAGTGAAGAGACTTCAAGAGGCCATTCATACCTCACAGCACACATAGCTACATGGCTTCCCAGTTTAAAAACTGGAACTAAATTATACAACACAGATTATGGTAGGATAGACACCACCCATCTCCTATACACAACATACACAACACACACCCTTAATTCTACAACCACACAACATCTCTACCTGGCATAGATCATAGGACTATCCAGGCCAAAATCATTCACATAATGCAAATCTATCAAACATTATTTACCTTCATACATATAGGACAAGGGGAATTATTTTCATAATTCTTTTTCAGTTATGTTGAATAATTTTACGGCTTACAGCCATGTCAACTTCCTGTATGTAAACACTGTAAGATGCATAAGACATGTGCATGGCTATAGTCACACATCAACTGATTGACAATTAATTGATCAGTGAATTGATGGAGAAAATGTGTATTATGTCCAGTCCTTAGCATTGTTTCAAACTGGGAGGGCCCCCTAGTTTCCAACATATGACTAATGACAATAAAAATATATCTAAAGAGTTAGATCTGGAATGCAGGCATTTCTATCAATTAATTAAACAATTTCCAGTAAGACCGGCATCATTGAGTGTGACTTAGCCTGTACATCAAATGCACAGAAGATGAGTGCAAAAGCTAAACTAGAGATTTTAAATCTCTGTTTCTGTAAATCTCATTCTATAAGTGATCTGACTGAAACATTAGCTTTCAGTAATGATTTGCAATTAAAACAGCTAATATAGACAATTTTATAATGGCAATTATTAAATTGTGTATTTCCATGTTTAATTATGTGATATATCTTAATTATGCATACTGCTGGTAAAGATACTAGTTATATTGATGTTTTGGTACCCTTCCTTTAATTCATCCAGACCACGTTTAAATTCCACTTCCATGTCACAGTGGTAGTGAAGAATCTGGTGATCAAATGAGACCTACCCACTAGATATAGGACACTGAGAAATGAGACCTTATTTACCACTCACACTTCTGACATGAGATTATCATGTGTTGTTATTTTTATGTTCTTGTGTTTATCCAACAACTCTCTTTTCCCATGTCACAATAACCACAAATTCATCAGTGTTCAAATTATTGCATGGTTAATCAGAAGTTGTTCAGGTGTCTCACACACAATGGAGCATCATCAGTGAAACGATTCCTTCACCCATGGAGATCTGACCTGCCCGGCAAACCAAACCTTCTGCTTGAAGGTGACTGAGGACTTCTCAAAGGGTCAGCTATAGCTAAGCATCCTGGGGAGGACACAGATGTTTCCTCAAAGTGTAAAGACACTTTCCACTGACACTTTCTGCTCATGCTAACTAACACAACAGACTTGGGACAACAAGTCATTCTACAGACTGAGAACCATCACAATCAAGTGCAGGTGGAAGCAAACCTGACCAACAGGATCATGCACCATTGCTACAGCACCCAGTCAGCACAGTACGCCTACACCTAAAGGGCACAGTCACAGAGGTGCATTTTGCAGTGTTTTCATCTTCATGTTCAGCCGTCTTAATGTTGTTATTTCAGGTGACTACTTGATTCATGCACCCATTGACTCGTGCTGTTAACTCAAGGATCAGCACCACGAACAGTCCGGAAACAACATCCAAAATTTGGAAACAGGGAATGTCCAAATATGTCCCCTTGGGAACTAATTTGAATTTGTCCCAAGGGGCCAGGGGCCGTCTGTAAGAATCGGTTTTACTGCTGAGACAAAAGCTGAAGATCCAACCCCCTGCAATAGAACAATAACAACTCACTAATCTGGAGAGAAGATCTCACAGAAAGAGTGTAGGACATCGGCCTGCCCAAACCTTCTCCCCCTCTCCCTCACCGACTCCCTTCCCTCTGATTCAAGTCACAGAATGCAAATATACCACAGATGATGTATCTTGTTAATCTATTGTTTTTCCCCTTTTATGTGTGGTATCTTTTTAAAGGTCTCAGTGTGATTGGTAAAATGGTCTCAACTTCACTGCTGTCACTGGTAGGATGAGAAAGATTGAAACTTATGAGAATTCTGTTCTCCTTTTGAGTAGTCTCAGAAGATATCTGATCCTCTCCCCCGAAACCAGGTGTTTGTGTTGCAGATATTTACAACCCTTTGTTCTGGTCTGGGTAATTAAGGAAGGGTGGCAGAGCTGCCATTTGGGAACATTCTGTAGCCAGAGCCCCCATGCAGTGCTGTGTCAGTGTCCGAGAGGCACTCACACACACTGTATGTACAGTGCCAGATATAATGACTCTTTGAAACTATTTTTCATGTTACTTTGTAATTGTATTTTATATTTTTATGCTGAAAGTTGTGTACCATGGATTCGTGTTTCATTATCTTTATGTAAGTTCTGTCTGGCCAAAATAAATGTTAATCTTGATTTATCTTGTATTATTCTGAAATCATTATTCTAGTATGGATCAATGTGGAGTCCTTTATTTCCGCAAATCTTTGGCCAGAATAGATCAAACCGAGGACCCCATGACTGAAGCATGGAGCGCAGCATGCGGGGTAATCCGATTTCTGACTATTACTGTATTAGCAAGTTGCAGCTCTCGTGTCTATTAATCAAATTACACTTTTTGTTGAGTAAGCAGGTGCGACCACATCAAGGTAAAATATTCACTCTGTAATCCGCTGACTAATATTAGAACTGGCCAGTTTGTGTTCGTGAACGCGCGACTCGCGACGCGTCTGTTTCTGTGCGATATCGGGTCCCTTGATGAACGAATATTTGAAAATAAGAGATACTAAGAAAAATCAACGATCCAAATTAAATCACAACGAATCATCAGCTGTTAAATTACGAACGTAACAAATTGAACGAAGTCACATAAAATTGGAGTCAGATCACTTTATTCATGGAGTCAGATTTAAAATTAGATGTTAATAAATTAAGTGAATTTAACAGAAATGCTGAAAAGGCTTACACGCAGAATCCTTCAACCAAGCCGTTAGATTCCGTTTTTGGGCTAACGGATGGACCTTACAGTACAGAGAATTTGTCTAAATATAAAAAAACTGTTAGATCTGAGAAATCAGAGTATCTCTCTGTCATCTGTAAGAACTCTCATAAGCCAGCTGTACTGTTCAGTACTATTAATGCTGTTTTGAACATTCCCCAAGCTACTTGTTTAGAGCCTTCTATCGAAATGTGTGAACATTTTTTACACTTTTTTTATTTACAAGATTGAGGCTATTACAGCAAATATTTCTCTCCCACTGACTTTATCCATTTTCATTGAGTGCTCTGCTGTTTTGAATCAGTTTGAGCTGGTGTCTCTTGCCTCATTGAGGGAGATCATTGTTGAAATGAAATCATCCTCATGTAGCATGGATATTGTTCCTCCACATCTTCTAAAAGACTCTTTTGTAACTATTGGTCCTAAAATTCTTGCAATTATTAAGAGTAGCCTGGCCTCAGGAGTTGTACCTAAGTCTTTTAAACATGGAGTAGTGGAACCAGTAATCAAGAAATCTAATTTGGATTCATCAGTCCTTGCTAATTTTAGACTTCCGTTTCTTTCTAAACTACTGGAGAAGGTCGTATTTGGACAATTGAATCCATTTCTGGATCTACATGGTGTTCATTAAGTGTTTCAGTCTGGTTTGAAATCCCTACATAGCACAGAAACTGCACTGTTGAAGGTTTTTAATGACTTGTTACTTGCTACTGACTCTGGGGACTGTGCGATTTTAATTTTACTAGATCTTTCGGCTGCATTTGATACTGTAGACCATAAGATCTTGATTACATGCTTAGAACAATGTGTTGGTATTAAGGGTACTGCGTTGGGATGGTTTAGATCCTATTTGTCTGAAAGAACTTTCTCAGTTCGTCTCGGAGAATTTGTCTCCTCAACTGCTTCTTCCATGTGTGGGGTCCCCCAGGGCTCCATCTTGGGGCCTATTTTGTTCTCCCTGTATATGCTGCCCTTAAGACACATTCTTAGGAAATTCGGTATTTCTTTTCATTGTTATGCAGACGATACGCAAATTTATCTGCACTTTAGCCCCCCTATTGCAGTGTCTTGAGGAAATTAAGGCCTGGATGGCACTAAATTTTCTTAGTTTTAATGAACAAAAAACAGAAGTTATACTGTTTACGCCAGGAGGCACTTATGAGTCATTAGATTTGGACCTTGGTGAGCTGACTCCACTCGTAAAGCCCTATGTAAAAAATTTAGATGTTATTATGGATTGTAATTTTAAATTGGACAAACAGATTAACTTGGTAGTTAAATCTAGTTTTTTCCAATTGAGACAACTCCCCAAGGTGAAATCCTTTCTGTCTTTTAAAGACTCTTAAAGACTTGTGCATATTTTTATCTCAACTCGTCTGGATTATTGTAATGGCCTCTATATTGGTATTAGTCAGGCCTCTCTCTCCAGACTGCAGATGGTTCAGAATGCGGCAGCTCACCTGTTGACGGGTACACGAAAGCGGGAACATATTACCCCTGTTCTCGCCTTTCTAAACTGGTTACCTGTCCATTTCAGGATTCATTTTAAGATTTTGGTGTTTGTTTTGTAAGGGTGGGTCGCCTACAGTGGTTCAGGCTGCAGGGTTGCCGAAAGACTAAAGAAACGTTATCAGCAAGATTGTAGAAAACTGTACATTTCTCGTCTTTACCACCCACTGCAACTTATACCAACGACCGAAATAAGCGCAGTTACAATAGCAAAATATGTGGGAGAGCGTTGCTATAATGTGACTATATTGTATTGCAATAGGTAGCACTTCAAAGTCAATACCGAATCAAAACTAGTTAGCACATCACTTGTAATAGAAAGGATTTAATGACAAAATCTGGTTATGGTTACACTTACAATAGTTACAAAATAGATGTATGAGGTGATAATAACTTAGACCATTAATCGTATCCAGCATGAATAGAATGTTACCTGAGGGATAGAAAGTGAGTGAGAGAGAGAAAGAGGAAGTGTAGAGAGAAAGAGACAAAGAGAAGAGAGCAAAGAAGAGAAGAGCCAAAAAGCAGGCCCCAAGAAGAGAGAGAGCCAGAGAATCAAGAGAGACAGAGCAACAGCTACAATCTTCTTTTTATCTCTTCCTTGACCATGTGACTGAAACCCTAATGTGAGGCATTCAAACTGACCAATCAGACCAAACTTCCCCCACTGTACTAAAAATGTGACACACATTTGGCCTACAGACATCTTTTTGTCTTTAGGAATTCCAAATGGCCCTTCTGATAAGAAAGATGGGGGTTGAAAACAGTAAAGCAAATTTCTTTGTTCAATTTCAAATATCAAATATCTTCCATTATTTTCAGTCCTACAGTTTTTTTTATCATAGGTACTCTTCAACTGTGAGTGATGGAATCCAAAACAAAAATCCAAAAAAACACATTGTATGATTTTTAAGTAATTAATCTGCATTTTATTGCATGACATAAGTATTTGATACATCAGAAAAGCAGAACTTAATATTTGGTACAGAAACCTTTGTTTGCAATTACAGAGATCATACGTTTCCTGTAGTTCTTGACCAGGTTTTGCAAAGTTGAAGAGCAGGGGTGACCGAGCATTTGCAGTGGCGGCCCCGAAGCTCTGGAATAGTTTGCCCCTCTATATTAGACAGGCTCAAACACTTGCTGTTTTTAAATCTAGCCTAAAAACGTATTTTTATAGACTGGCATTTGACGCTATGTGAGAGTTGCTTTTTTTATTGTTTTATTGTGTCTTACTGTTTTCCTTTGTGCTGTTGACTGTTTGTATCATTTATATTTTACTTTTATGTGTGTACAGCACTTTGATAAACACTTTATAAATAAACCTTGACTTGACTTGACTTCATTAAAATCTCCCTGCATTTGGATCCTCATCTCTGCCTGCCGTCTTTGATTTCCCTCGTATTCCGTGACAGAATGACCAACCCTAAATGGATCCAGCGGGGAGATTAACGCGTCTCCGTCAAGGAGAGCACAGCAATGAGGACTATGTGCTGGAATTTATCAGGTTGGCTCGCTTGACTAAGATGGACAAAGTATGCCTGATGATATTCTTTCGGGGGGGATTATCAGAGTGGCTCCGTTCACACATGCCGCTATGGGACCCTGACTGGACGCTGGAATGCTACATGGGTCTTGCACTGCAGCTGAGCAGCTCAGTATTGACTCTGGGAGTTGATCCAGTAGCCATTGTTGCCGATGAAGACATTAGGGTGGTATTTGAGACTGGCGTCGAGTCTGGAGGACACAACGCTTTGTGCAGTGTGAGCAGCTGGCGTAGCTGCGGTGGGGTCAAGCCTGCGGGTTTCAGCCAGGATGGCCACCATGGCCGTGTCTACAGCCAAAATGCCTGAGTCTTTGGCTAAGATGGTCGCCACGCCAGAATCTCCAATAAAGTCTTCTTCAGAGTGTGCAGCGCTGACCATTGTGGCCACGGCTATGTCGTGTGTGGGCAGCACACACATTGGTGCAAGTCCCTGTCCAGAGTCCAGAGAGGACTTCCGCCCTTGTCCAGAGTCCAGAGAGGACTTCCGCCCAGGTCACCTGACCAGCCTGCGCCGTCCAGGCCACCTGACCAGCCTGTTTCACACTGGCCATCTGCCCAGCTTGGTCCACCCAGGCCACCTAACCAGCCTGTTTCACACTGGCCACCTGCCCAGCTTGCGCTGCCCAGGCCACCTGACCAGTCTGCTCCACACTGGCCACCTGATCTGCCGGCTCTGCCCTGGCCACCTGACCCGCCCCAGTCCCCATCCTGTTTCCACTCTGCGTTCCTGACCCTCCATCCCTCCCCCTGTTCCGCCGCCGCTTCACCTCCCTCCGGGACTGGTTGTGGAGCGTCTGGAAGCCACTCCTTTGAGGGGGGGGTAATGTCAGATCTGCTTCTGTGTCTTGCGCTCTGTGGAACTTTTATGTTGAAATTTTTGTTCTTTCCTGTGTCATGTTTCCTGTGGCCATGTTGTAGTTTCATTCCATTTTCATTAGTCTTCTCCAGGTCTGTCAGTTTCCTTGTTAAGCTCGTTTACCCCTCTGTTTAAATAGCCCTTGTATTCTCTGGTTCTCTGTCGGTCGTTGTTAGATGTCATGCAGGTGTCTGCAGTTCCCTGTGTTTTCTTTGTTTTTTCTCAGTGTTATTTTGTTCCTGATTTTTGTTATGATTGTTTATCTTCATTAAAATCTCTCTGCATTTGGATCCTCATCTCTGCCTGCCGTCTTTGATTTCCCTCGTATTCCATGACAGTGACAGACTAGAAACACTGTAGACAGAATGAGATGTTCAGATCTGAATACATTTGCCTTCTTATAGCACGTTACAAAACTTATGGAAGTTTATATGACAACAGTTGTATTTTGATCAATGTAAATATTATTTTTATAGGCATTAAATATTTAACCTGCAAGTCAAATCATGTCTGTTTCCTCCTCCTAAAAACTTATTATTATTATTATTATTATTATTATTATTTTTACAGCTGATAAAGATTTCAAAAACTCAAAGTAAATGTGAATACAAAAGTATCATGTTTTTTATTTCCTTGTCACAGGAAGATGATGCTATTTAATAAAGACATGAAGTTTCTGTTTGGGAGTGAAGCCTTTGTAACTCAACATTTCCTGATGTGTGAATTATGTCAGTTGTATGGGATATATTTTGTACTATAACTTGTGTTTTAAGCATTTTAATTATGCTTTGTTGTTTTAACCTTTTGTTTTAAATTATTTTAATTGTGAAGCTGTAAGTTTACTGAGGCCCCCTATAGACACATTACATGTAAATGATACTGTCACCCTCTAGAGGAATATTTATATAATGCAGATCAGTGTCATGTGTCCTTATATAGAGAAGATGAAGCCTGCGAGCTCTCAGTATCAGGCACTGTAGCCTCCTCTAGGTGGCGCTCTTTCAGTGTGATTAATGTAATATTCAGTCAGTGGTGATGGTGGGAGGGGCCAGTAAAGCTGCTCATTACTGATAAAGAGCTGAAGAAAGAGGAAGTAACTAAAGCAGACAGATGTAGAGACAGAGAGATTCAGCAGAAAGAAGACTGAACTCAACTCACAATGAAGATCCTCCTCATCTTCTTCACTTTCTGCCTGATCTCAGGTCAGAGCTTTTCTCTTTCATCACTGCAGTAATGATGCTGTTTTCTGTTCATGAGGTTTCTGATCACAGTATCAATCTGATTGACAGGTGCAGTGAGATGCTTTAGCGTCACTGGATATTCTGGAGGAAGTCTTCTTCTTGATTCACAGAAACTTTGGTTTAGTGATTTTGCTAAATATATGGCCAAATTACCAGAGTGGAGAACAATAATAAATGATAAGAAACATGATCAATGGATCAATGAAGGACGATTCACACTGTTTCGCAACAATAAGGGAAACCTCATGATCTACATCAGAGAACTGAACCAACGTGACGCTGGAAGATACGCAATTGAAGTTCTTCACAACTGGCGGATATATATGACTTTGAATGTGGAAGAAGGTCAGTCATTTTAAGAAGTCTTTGTGTAGTAAAACTATTTCAAAGCTTTTATAATTATAAAATAGTATTTTTTTTATTATGAATGACAGATTCATGTTGTAAAGTGTCAAAGAGAGTGATGGTGAATATTGGAGAAACTGCCACATTCAGCTGTGAATATTCACAGAATCATATTAATGATCCCAAGATCTTATTCAAAGAAGGAAAAGACTCCATTGAGATGATTTACAGCACAAGGGAGAAGAAAGAAAGATTCAGTGTTTCTGATGACAAACACAAACTCATGACTGTGAGAATTACAGCTGTGACACCAGATGATGGAGGAGTTTATTTATGTGGAGTTTGGATCTATGGACACTCGTACAGTTACTCCATTATTAATACTGTTCATCTGCACATCATGAGTAAGTGAAACAAACAAACATATCTGGTACAAAAGTATCTACAGTCTCTGTTTGTGACAGATTTTTGTGTTATTTGTGATTGACTCCTAGAGGGCCATTATCCTGCTGAATTTAGCTCCAATCCTAATCAAACACACCTGAATAAGATAATCGAGGTCTCAGGATTATTATAAACTTTCAGGGGTCTTTCACACTGGCAGTTTAGTTTAAAACGGGACATGGTTCACATGAAAAATTGGTAATGTGAAAGCTGTCATGCTTATGGAAGCCCGTTTCCGCCACTAAATAAAAAAAAAATAAAAAGAGTAATTGCGACTTTTTATCTCAGAATTCTGACTTTATAACTCACAATTGTGAGAAAAAAAAGTCAGAATTCTGAGATAAAAAGTCGCAATTACTCTTTTTATTTTTTATTTAGTGGCGGAAACGGGCTTCCATACACATGCGGGTACTACAGAATCCGAGACTGCCTGTAGGAGGAGGTCTGAGTTCGGTTGCACTCGATTGCGAATGTGAAAGCATCTTAGACTCGGGTGCCCATTTGTTCAGGAAGTAAAGTAACCTGCGCATGTGTTTTAGCCGATGACGATGTCATTAGTTAAACAAAACACATGTATGGGATGACAATGGTGTTGATTTACCTTGGATACGAGCGAGAGTGAGCGTGTAGTGTAATCATGCAGAGTGATTGGGAAATTAAAGGGATAGTTCACCCAAAAATGTAAATTCTGTCATTAATTCCTCACCCTCATGTCGTTCCAAACCCGTAAGACCTTCGTTCATCTTCAGAACACAAATGAAGATATTTTTGATGAAATCCGAGAGCTCTCCCCTCCATAGACAGCAATTTAATGAACACTTTCAAGGCCCAGAAAGGAAGTAAAGACATTGTTAAAATAGTCCATATGACTCCAGTGGTTCAGCCTTAATATTATGAAGTGATGAGAATACTTTTGTGTGCAAAAAACAAACAAAAATAACGACTTTATTCAACAATTTTGAGCACCATGACACATGCGTGTGCTTCTGGCGCAGGAGACGGTCAATACTGAGCCTGAGTTCTGAAATGGTTGAAAAAGTCATTATTTTAGGTTTTTTTTGAGCACAAAAAGTATTCTCGTCGCTTCATAACATTAAGGTTGAACCACTGTCGTCACATGGACTATTTTAACAATGTCTTTACTGCCTTTCTGGGCCCTGAAAGTGTTCATTAAATTGCTGTCTATGGAGGGGAGAGCTCTTGGATTTCATCAAAAATATCTTCATTTGTGTTCTGAAGATGAACGAAGGTCTTACGGGTTTGGAACGACATGAGGAAGAGGAATTAATGACAGAATTTACATTCTGAATGAACTATCCCTTTAAGTGGCCTTCATGTGACGCACATATAGTAGACGCAAGTGTCATTCACTCTGCTGCATATAATAGCACCAAATTAATAAAAAAATCCTAATATATTGACCCGAGTTCTGTTTTCTATCATGCACCGTGGATGTTTGCCCAGTGTGAAAACCACAAGCTTGTCGGAGCTAAGCAGGACTTTGGCCCTCCAGAAGCAGGACTGGACACCTGGTCTAAAGAGACTAGCTCAGGAGGTGTTTGGTGTGTGTGATGTGTTTATTCCAGATCAAAACCACAGAAATGAGCTGAAGGTTCGGAGTCTGTCACGTTCAGCTTTAGTTTCAGTTTAGTTTTCATTCTGTTGTCATAGTTACTCATTGTTGCATTGATTCCTTTCACCTGCTCCTGGTTTAGTTCTCATTATCCCGTGTATATATGTGTACGCGTTCAGATCTTTGTCTGCTGTTGTTTGTGTACAGCGCACACTGTTACAGTATGTTTGTTTAGCCTCTTTTGGATTATCTGCTCGTTGTATTTTTGTTTAATAAAGTTAAAAGTGCTGCATATTAGATCTGTTTAGCCTCTCATCATCTTCCTGCCTGACGAAACGTTACAGAGTCTCAGTTTAGTTTACCTGTGAAGAATTAACCGTCTTTATTCAGGAAACCCACAATAAGACCACATAGACTCAGCAGAGACAGAAACAGAGATGAAGCAGATCTGCAGAAGAGAGACTAAAATACACGCATGTTACTGCAGAGTAATTCAGTTCTAATGAATAATACGTCAAAATAAAATGTATGAAGCTACGCATGTAAAATCCCTCAGTGATGTTGCCCAGTAAGTGATCAACAAATGATACTAACAGCTCTTTTAAAATTATTTATTTATATAATATTATTATACATGCATAAAAATATATAATTATTTTTAAATTAATTATAATATTATATAATTAATTGTATTTTAGTTCTTATAATTTAGTTCACAAATGCTCAGTGCTCTTTATTTATAACCTGTAAGTGTTTAGTGCTGGCTATAAAAGCACACTGAGTTGGATTTCATGGTCAAAAATAAATAAATATATAAATAGCCACAAAAACAGAAACAGAGCAGCTTTATGTTTACAGATTAGACATCACTTTAGCTCATGTTATATATTCATGTTAACAAAGTAAATGAATATTTCAATATTTGTGTAGATATTATTTCATTCATGTGTATGTCTTGTTTTCTCTTTAATTAACTCTATGTTTGTGTGTTTGTTTCAGATTTCTCCATGATCATCATTATTGGTGTGTGTGTGATTCTGCTGCTGATCGGTGAACTCATTCTGACTGTGTGTAAATTAAGACACAAGAGACGAGGTGATGCTCACACACACAGGTCAATTCGGTCTACTGCACAGTTACCCACAATCCCCTCTGATGAGCTCCTGTACACGTCTGTCAGTTTCCAGAAGCATGAAGAGTCTCTCAGTGACGCTACAGTCTCCTTCAGTAAGGACCAGATTCACTCTGATTACACCACGGTCATTTACCACACAAGACTCAACTAGTTCCTCCTTTATAACGGAGATCACAGATCAGCACTTGTTACTACCAGTGTTAATGTACAGATGTCATTCAGTCTGTTGAATCATGAGACACTTTAAAGTTTCCGCTGCTGCTCATGTTGCTTCTTTCACATGTTTAAAATAGTTTGTCATCTCAGTTTATCTGATGAAGACAGGAAATAAAAGCCCTGAGTGACACTTATAGAAAATGCTGTAACATTTCCACTCCAAATGCAGAGGCACAGCAGCTTTTGACACATTTAGTCAATAACATCTTTTTAGTAACTAATCTTTATGATGAGAAACATGTAACTTGAGAATCATGTGTACTCTATTCAGAGCTGTTAAATGACTGTTTTTTGTTCTCATCTCTCTGGTGCTCTCTGACCAGCTTTAGATTTCTACATACCAGGATATTATAATGTTGTGTATAATACTATAGACACAGATTTATTTGTGATAGAATAATTACTTTGTTATTGTCTTATTGTAAGAGTCTTACACACATGCTGTACAGTTACTCTGAGCCCTGCATTAATTTGAGTGATGACGGATATTATGGGATGGCTTGATGCAGCGCAGGAGGAGCAGATAACTTGATCTTGACCCTTAAGAAACTTTAATTAATGCTGTCACGTAACAAATCTGCTTCAAATTTAATTAAAAATTAAATGAATTGCTAATTACAACATTGAAATAAAAATGTAAAGGATGTACAAATACTATAAAATCGTCAATATAAATAATTGGGAATCATGTTTAAAAAAAAACAGTGCACATTTAATTTATCTATTATAACTTTTATGTTGTTTTGGTTGTTTCCTTATAAAGGTCCATAAATTCATGTTTTTTTTTTTTATTTTTAATTTGTCAAGTTTTTGCCAGGTGGCTTTTTTAATTATATGATGTCAGCTGAATTGCTGATCGTGGTTTCGAGTATCGATGCATCTGCCCTCTTCAGGGAACACAGGAACGTACAGTAATCTCAGACAACTTAATCCAGATATTTTAATCCAATCCGCAAATTCGTTTGAAGAACCAAATTAGCCAGAGATCAGTTATCATGATTAGAAGATCTGGGATCTGTCAAATCATCTCAATGTATTAAGCGAGGTACGAAGACCAGAGCCCAGTCTTAAGCTAGTCCCAGACTAAAATGCATGTTTGAGTTGTTTTAACTGAAAGCAACTTACACTGTCATATCTTAAAATATGTCACTGTCATTGTTTTGTCTCAAAATGCACAACAGTAATGTTTTTACCAGTAAGGCAAGTTTATAAAATATACTTAAATGTTCTAATTGAACAAAGGCCTAAACCTGGCTTAATCTAAGCCCTGTCTGTGAAACCAGGCCTTAATGTCTTCTTCTATCTTCAGTTGATTTCATCTAAAGCCATATTCAGACGGTAATTGTTTCTCATGTGGACGTCCATAAAAATAAATTTGCATGCCACCTCAGTGATAAAACACATGCATTCGGATGGTGATTTATTCACGGTGGAGGAGCGAGTTTTGTGATCATATACGAACCTGGGCTGCTCACGTGGTCATTAGCATGATTGTCTGCTGTAAAAAAAATGTCGGCTTGGAATAATAAGAATAAATTCATATTTAATTTAATAATAGGAAATTATTAATTATTTAAATCTCCTTTTTAAAAAATAGGAAGATAGGATGTCATTTTAAAAATGTGGAAATGAGCGGAAATAAATCAATACAGCCTCTTATTTACATGAGGTAAACATAATGCTGCTAATTTAAGGTATATAACGTTTCGGTTACGTATGTAACCCTTGTTCCCTGAAGGAGGGAACGGAGACGCCACGTCGGAGACCGACGAATAGGAATCTTGCTCGCGAGAGCCAATCTACTTTGAGTGTAGCTAAACGAGCCAATGCACATTGGCATGCAATGATTGCACCAGGTGCTCATGCCACGCAGCGCGGATATAAATGAGACACAGGTGCTTGCATCAAATTAGCTTCTTTTGCTGAGGAGCCGAGTAGGTAACTGGCACCCCAGCAGGGTAGGATGCAACACTTCTAGTAGAGTGTGCTCGCACTCTGAGCGGACAGGGCACACCTTGTGCTTGGTAAGCCAAGGTGATGGCATCCACTATCCAGTGGGCCATCCTCTGCTTGGAGACAGCCTTTCCCTTCTGCTGGCCTCCGTGACAGACAAAGGGCTGATCTGAGGTCCTGAAGCTTTGCGTTCTATCCACGCAGAGCGCGGACAGGACAGAGCAAAGCTAGGGCTGGGTCTGCCTCCTCCAAGGGCAGTGCTTGCAGGTTCACCACCTGGTCCCTGAAGGGAGTGGTAGGAACCTTGGGCACATAGCCAGGCCGGGGTCTCAGTACTGGCAGTGGGACGTTTCTGGGGAAGCAAACAGGTTGACCTGTGCCACCCCGAACTGTCTCCAGATCAGCTGGACCACCTGGGGGTGAAGTCGCCATTCTCCCAGGAGCGCAGCTCGTGACAGCTCGTCGGCCACACGGTTGCGCACACCAGGGACATGAATGGCCCGAAGCGACCTCAGACACTTCTGACTCCAGAGGAGGAGATGGCGGGCGAGTTGCGACATGCGACGGGAGCGTAGACCACCTTGTAGGTTGATGTATGCAACGGTCGCAGTGTTGTCCGTACGGACCAATACATCTTTGCCCCGTAACAGCCTTTTGAGGCGGCTCAGTGCAAGATGTACTGCTAGCAACTCGAGGCAGTTGATGTGCCAATGCAGGTGCGAGCCTGTCCAATCCCCTGACACTGCATGCCCGTTGTACGTGGTTCCTCAGCCCATGGCAGAGGCATCTGTGAAAACCACAGCATGCCTGGACACCTGTTCCAAGGGCACCCCGGCCCAAAGGAACAAGGGGTCTGACCACGGGCTGAAGGTTTGGCGGCAGGCCAGTGTGATACTCACCCGGTGAGTTGCCACGCCCATCTCGGGACCCGGCCGTGAAGCCAATGCTGAAGCGGTCTCATATGAAGCAGGCCGAGCGGTGTTACTGCCGCCGCAGCCACCATATGCACCAGGAGCCTCTGAAATTGTTTCAGTGGGACCGCCATCCTGCCTTGAAACGTGTTCAGGCAGTTCAGCATCGACTGGACGCGCTCCTCTGTGAGGCGCGCCGTCCATTTGACCGAATCCAACTCCATACCGAGAAAAGAGATCCTCTGCACGGGGGCGAGTTTGCTCTTTTCCCAGTTGACCCGAAGACCCAGCTGGCTGAGGTGTCTGAGCACCAGGTCCCTGTGTTCGCACAACTGATCCCTGGACTGTGCTAGAATGAGCCAGTCGTCGAGATAGTTGAGGATGCGAACGCCCTGTTCTCTCATGGGCACAAGGGCCCCCTCCGTGACCTTCGTAAAGACACGGGGGGACAGGGACAGCCCGAAGGGCAGGACTTGTACTGATATGCTCGACCCTCGAATGCAAAGCGCAGAAATGGCCTGTGTCGAGGGAGAATCGAGACATGAAAGAACGCGTCCTTCAGGTCGATCGCTGCAAACCAATCTCGGGGACGGATGCACTCGAAAATGCGTTTCTGCGTGAGCATCTTGAACGGTAGCTTGTGAAGGCTCCGATTCAGAACTCGCAGGTCTAAGATTGGCCGTAACCCACCGGTTTTCTTGGGTACAATGAAGTACGGGCTGTAGAAGCCTGTCTTCATATCGGCTGGAGGGACCGGCTCTATCGCGTCCTTCGCCAGTAGGACTGCGATCTCTGCACGCAGGACATGGGCATCTGCAGCATTCACCGAAGTGAAGCGGACACCCATGAACCTGGGGGGACGCCGGGCGAACTGAATCGCATAGCCGAGCCTGATGGTTCGAATGAGCCAGCGAGACGGACTGGGGAGCGCTAGCCAGGCTCGCAGAGACCGTACAAGAGGGACCAAAGGAACGACCGGCATGGGGCACCGTGGGGCAGCGAGGTGGAATGCAGGTACCGGGCTGGGGCAGCTGCCTCATGGAGGCGGCCCGCAACGAGGTGAGAGTGTGCTATGCAACACTTACCTGATTCCACGAGTGGGCAGGGGGTACGTGAGGAGGCTTGGTTGCGTCCTCGAGCCGTCCACGGCTGCCCGCTGGCGAAGGGGGAGGCTGAGTGTGGTCCGGCGTTTGACCGGCCACAGCTCTCCGAGCCCCCTGAGGACCCGGAGATAGAGGAAACTGCTCTTTTATTGAAAATTTGGATACCGCTGGAACACAAAGAAAACGGAACCAAAGATTTGCCGAACGGCCCTCCTCCGGGGGATGGAGCGGTGCGATCACTGTCTCCTGAAGAGCAGTCCTCCCCATCTCCGGGTCGCCCGTCTCAAGGCCGCTTGCCCTTGGCCTTGCCAACCCTCTTGGCGGGGCGGCCTGCTTGCGTCCGGCTCCTCGACGTCGCTTGGGTGGAAGCTGCTGTTGCGGCGCGGGAGCGGAGGCTCGCTGAGCAGGCTGAGGCGCTGCTGGCGGCAGGGTGGAGACAGCAGCTGACCGCCGTGGCAGGATGTGACTGATCGCCTCAGTCTGCTTCCGTGCGGCCGAGAACTGCTGTGCGAAGTTCTGGACCACGTCACCGAAGAGGCCGGTCTGGGACATGGGAGAATTAAGGAACCTGATCTTGTCGGTTTCCCTCATGTCAGCCAGACACAGCCAGAGATGGCGTTCCTGGACCACCATCGTGGACATCGCACGACCCACTGCCATAACCTTCGTCGCACGAAGCGCGAGGTCCGTTGCGGTTCTCAGTTCGTGCAGAACTGCGGGATCGTGACCACCCTTGTGCAAGGTCTTCAGTGCCTGGGCCTGATGGACCTGCAACAATGCCATGACGTGTAAGGCAGACCCAGCATCTCCACAAGCCTGGTAGGCCTTTCCGATCAGATCGGGCGAGTACCTACAGGCCCGGGAGGGGAGACACGGGTTCCCTCTGGATGTGGAGTTAGGGCACAGTTGCATAGCAACGGCCCGTTCCACGGGAGGAACCTGCGTGTAACCCTTTGCAGATCCGCCATCGAGGGTGGTGAGGGAGGAGGATCCACCAGGCCGGTTTCGGGCAGTAAAAGGTGCCGTCCATGACTTGGTGAGCTCCTCGTGCACCTCCGGAAAGAAAGGAACCGGGGTGGGGCGCAGAGAACCAGCACGGGCCACCCCGAGAAACAAGTCGTCCAGCCTCGAGGGTTCGGGACACGGTGGAGGGTTCCACGCGAGCCCGACTCTCTCAGTGGCCCGGGAAAGCATGGCCATCATTTCTGGATCCATATCGGGCACAGCGGATCTTCCCGAAGGAGCCCCCTGCACCGACACGTCATCTCCCGAAAATTCTGACCCTCCCTCCGATGCAGCGATGGACATCTGATCATCGAGAGGAGCCCCGAAGGATACGGATGGTACACACCTCGTGGGTGGCCCACCGCGTTCCGACGGCAGCTCTACTGGCTGCGAAGTGCGGGAGGGGTGAGGGTTCCCCGGGGGTTGGGTCCCTGGGGGAAGCGCACTCACCGTAAGATCATTGCGAGATGGAGTCTTGACCGCAACTCCGAGATGGTCATGTTCCCGCAGTGAGAACATGAGTCATCCACCAGCGCTGCCTCAGCGTGCTGAACGCCCAAACACGAGATACAGCACTGGTGACCATCCCTCGGTGACAGGTAACCACCGCATCCAGAAACACACAGATAGAATGTCATCTTGAAAAAGACGCAAGCTCTATCTGTGTAAGCTCTTTTAGAAGGACGCTCTCCTTGGTGCTGAAGCATGCAGGGGGAAGGGTCGCGACGACACAGTCAGGGAATAGTGCAGCCTGATGTGCGCACTCTCTCTCACAAAGGCTCTCTCTTACCAGCCGTAGGAACGGCTTTTCAGCGCTCTCCACCTAGCGCACCGAACCAGCTGTGAGAACAGCCTTTGTGTTTGCTCTATCAAACAAAAAAGAGAGATGATCAAAGAACCACACGACCTGCTGCAGCGCTGTCACACCAACACCTACTGAAGAGATCACTTCAAAAAGGCAGGCTTCAGTCAGTTCCACTGCGTAGAAGCGAGTGATATCTGGACGAACCATTTACCACTCGGCTCCGAAGCAAAAAGCTAATCTGATGCAAGCACCTGTGTCTCATTTATACCCGCGCTGCGTGGCATGAGCACCTGGTGCAATCATTGCATGCCAATGTGCGTTGGCTCGTTTAGTTACACTCGAAGTAGAATGGCTCTCGCGAGCGAGATTCCTATTTGTCGGTCTCCGACGTGGCGTCGGACGTGACCGACTGAATAGGCAATTAAATTACCACACGTCCTTGTTGTTAGTCTAAAAACAGTAGGTAATTTGGCCGGGGATTTTTACGCGGGTGGTGGGAGAAAAACACTGACATTCTGGATTCGGACGGCAATTAAATCACAGACTAGCCCCTGTCAATGATGAAAATACCTTACGACCCCACGAGAAACAATTACCGTCCGAATAGGGCTTTAGGCTGTGGCTGAAGTCAGTTATAGTTCTTGTTGTGTCTCTTTCCTTCAGTGATTCTGCTCATTATCATCAGGTGTCTTCAATAATGCTCAATCATCACTCAATTAATCACTTAATTATCTCATTAACTTTAACACTGATTCAGTGTTACTTTAACACTCTGTAGAGTGGGACCATGGGGGTATTCCAGAAAGCAGGTTATGTGACATAATATAATATACAATATTATATATTAATTCTAAAGCACTATTACAACAAGGTAATGTTTAAATGTTAATTCAATTCAAATATATTTATTATTTATTTTATTGTCATCTCACACATGGATCTGCATTCAATTAATTAGCATCAAACAAACAATATAATCCTTATTTTCAGTGAATAAAGATTACTTATTAAACGAAAAGATCGAAAATACGATTGCACAACCACCAAATAGGTGGCGATGTGCACTAAGTAGGTTATGTAAATCGCCATTAAACAAAAGAAGAAGGAAGTAGAATGGCGTGCTTTTTCTTAGCGTCTGTTTCCATGGTGAATCATCAATTCGTCGCTCTGTTGAGAATGTCGCGGACGTGTTTTTGGAACCAGCATACTTCGAGTAAGCAAGGTTTGGGTTAATCAACCGAGAGCTCAAGGTATACGCAACGGTAAGTTATCTTTGCTTTCTGGAATACCCCCCTGTTGTGCTCTGAGCAGTGTTGATTTAACACTGGGGATTTTGCTGTGTACTTGTTTATGTACTTAACCTGGAATAATAACCCTTTTTATTCATAAAGAAAAATAAATCCTGTTTTGCAGTTGTTTCCTGCTTATGATTGTTACGACCCTTCTTTAGGCTATTAAACATCTAGGGAGTAAAAAGGGGAACATTAAGCCAGTTGCGACAATTGTCACCATTAACTCTTTCCCCGCCAAACGCGGAATTTTCTGGGTTTCCGTGTTTTCACTGTTATACGGTAGGGAGCGCTATTACGCATCTTCTGAATGAGTACAGAATCTCCTGATCAAAACACAGGCGAAGACGCAAAAAAACAAGCGATTGCATGTAAGCAGATGCATATGTAAAATAACGTGATCATCAACATTAAACATCATATAAATCAAAACTATCTAATGATACTGAATGAAATGTCGGCCCAGGACGAGCTGTAGGACTGTCAAATCAAATCAAATCACCTTTATTTATATAGCGCTTTTTACAATGGAAAAACAGGAAATAAAACCCCTGAGTCAAATCAAATCAAATCAAATCAATGGCAATTGTTTCAAAGCAGCTTCACAGTGGTAACAGGAAAATAATGCAACGGAATTTGATTCGGCTGTACAGCCGCTCTGGAGAAAACGGTGATGTCATCCAGCTCATTTCAATTATCATATAGTGTCAATGCGGGCGGATCAGTAATATAATTGAAATTTAGGTGTCCCCAACTGAGCAAGCCAAAAGCCAAAGGCGACGGTGGCAAGGAACCAAAACTCCTTCAGGGCCAGAATGGAGAAAAAAAAACCTTGGGAGAAACCAGGCTCAGTCGGGGTGCCAGTTCTCCTCTGGCCGACGAACAAATAGTGTATGATTATGATTCTGGCAACATTACAGGTCAGAAGTCATATTAGATAAATAGATATTCGTAGGATTATTCGAAAGATTGGAGTTGTCACGCCGGGGACGGGTTTAATTAGGATGTCGTGTCGATGCGGCATTTACAGGGGGGAGTTTAATTGACACTAATCGATCACTGTGCAAGCATTAGGGGTGTTGATGAATGTCCAGGGTGTCCATCTGTGTGTGATCATCGCTCAGAATCTGATCTGGATGTAGTCTTTGACAAAAACGTGATTTTCTCAGCTTTTTGTTCAAAATGTTGCTTTTATGGAACTTATACTTAACTTAAACCCATATTTAAGTGTTGATAAAAAAGGAATGCATGAAGCTAGAATAAAACGTTTTTTGTTTAAAAGCAGAGGGTCTGCTCTTTATTTTGATATATTGCATGCTCAGATATTCATACAACAAAATATTCTATGGGCCATTACATTTTTGTGAAAATGATCAAAAACACTGGCGGTGGCTGGCAACTTTTTTTTGAAAAACGCTGGCGGGGAAAGAGTTAAACACTGAAAATGTATAAGAGAAATAGGAGAGTATGAGGCGAGTACCAGTGAACTTATGTTTATTTTTACAGGCTGTGATAAGTTATCTACAAGGAAAATATAATAAAGAACATAGTTATTTACAAGCAGGAAAGAAAGAAAAACAATTTCCACAAAGCAAAAACAAAAACACACTGGGAGGACAAAGGGAACTGGATTGTGCCAAATAAAAGAAAAGAATAAATAAATAAAAAACATTTCTAACCTGTGTACAACTAAACCTAACTAATACAAAAGAACATTATTTTTAAAAATCTTCATCGTCCAAGACATTGTATCTTACCTACACTATCTAACAAAACAAAGAACCTAATTTGTTTAAACAAAAATCAAACAAACATAAGTGTGCACCATGTACAGTGGGGAGAACAAGTATTTGATACACTGCCGATTTTGCAGGTTTGCCCACTTACAAAGCATGTAGAAGTCTGTAATTTTTATCATAGGTACTCTTCAACTGTGAGTGACGGAATCTAAAACAAAAATCCAGAAAATCACATTGTATGATTTTTAAGTAATTAATTTGCATTTTATTGCATGACATAAGTATTTGATACATCAGAAAAGCAGAACTTAATATTTGGTACAGAAACCTTTGTTTGCAATTACAGAGATCATACGTTTCCTGTAGTTCTTGACCAGGTTTGCACACACTGCAGCAGGGATTTTGGCCCACTCCTCCATACAGACCTTCTCCAGATCCTTCAGGTTTCGGGGCTGTCGCTGGGCAATGCGGACTTTCAGCTCCCTCCAAAGATTTTCTATTGGGTTCAGGTCTGGAGACTGGCTAGGCCACTCCAGGACCTTGAGATGCTTCTTACGGAGCCACTCCTTAGTTGCCCTGGCTGTGTGTTTCGGGTCGTTGTCATGCTGGAAGACCCAGCCACGACCCATCTTCAATGCTCTTACTGAGGGAAGGAGGTTGTTGGCCAAGATCTCGCGATACATGGCCCCATCCATCCTCCCCTCAATACGGTGCAGTCGTCCTGTCCCCTTTGCAGAAAAGCATCCCCAAAGAATGATGTTTCCACCTCCATGCTTCACGGTTGGGATGGTGTTCTTGGGGTTGTACTCATCCTTCTTCTTCCTCCAAACACGGCGAGTGGAGTTTAGACCAAAAAGCTCTATTTTTGTCTCATCAGACCACATGACCTTCTCCCATTCCTCCTCTGGATCATCCAGATGGTCATTGGCAAACTTCAGACGGGCCTGGACATGCGCTGGCTTAAGCAGGGGGACCTTGCGTGCGCTGCAGGATTTTAATCCATGACGGCGTAGTGTGTTACTAATGGTTTTCTTTGAGACTGTGGTCCCAGCTCTCTTCAGGTCATTGACCAGGTCCTGCCGTGTAGTTCTGGGCTGATCCCTTACCTTCCTCATGATCATTGATGCCCCACGAGGTGAGATCTTGCATGGTGCCCCAGACCGAGGGAGATTGACCGTCATCTTGAACTTCTTCCATTTTCTAATAATTGCGCCAACAGTTGTTGCCTTCTCACCAATCTGCTTGCCTATTGTCCTGTAGCCCATCCCAGCCTTGTGCAGGTCTACAATTTTATCCCTGATGTCCTTACACAGCTCTCTGGTCTTGGCCATTGTGGAGAGGTTGGAGTCTGTTTGAGTGTGTGGACATGTGTCTTTTATACAGGTAACAAGTTCAAACAGGTGCAGTTAATACAGGTAATGAGTGGAGATCAGGAGGGCTTCTTAAAGAAAAACGAACAGGTCTGTGAGAGCCGGAATTCTTACTGGTTGGTAGGTGATCAAATACTTATGTCATGCAATAAAATGCAAATTAATTATTTAAAAATCATACAATGTGATTTTCTGGATTTTTGTTTTAGATTCCGTCTCTCACAGTTGAAGTGTACCTATGATAAAAATTACAGACTTCTACATGCTTTGTAAGTGGGCAAACCTGCAAAATCGGCAGTGTATCAAATACTTGTTCTCCCCACTGTATATCACGTGACAGAGCTTACCTATCCCTTCTCCTCCGTCCAGTTCAACACAGCTTTGAGAAGCTTTTTAAAGCTTTCACAGCCTCACAAATGAGGAATTATAGGACAGCCAGATAAGCAACTTTCACATGGCACTCAAAGCACATCAACAAAGCAAAAACTCAAGAAAGAAAAGAGAACAACAATAAAAATCACAGCTCAAGTTCACACAAAGGCTAGCTGCCTCTACGGCACTGGTGTTTCTCTTGTATAGCATCCCCGGACGTCCGACAGAGGAACAATTGGAGAACAACCCCCTTGTACGAAATTCCCTGCCTCACGCATGCGCAAGTCAAACTTCAGACTTGTCTGGTGCATGCGCAGAAAGTTTCATTTCAGCAGCGTCCAGTAGCAGAGTTATACGGAGTTTTCCTGGCTTTATTTATTCTTTAAAAGTCTGTTTTTAACTCCGTAAGTAACAATATTTATTATCATTGTTTCAGAGTGTGTCATAACGTAATTCAATTGATTTTACCTCAGAAGTATTATTGTGTCAATACATACAATCAGCGTAATGCTCACTTATTTGAAGAATCATCCGGTTATTTTGTTATCAACGTTGTTTATTCGTTTATAAAAAAGAGTTGCTTGTCGTGTATGTTGATGAAAATATGTATCCAATGTCTGATCGGCATATTAACAATTGTTATAAAGAGCGCACGGCAGCGCTAAAGCGGCGCACACACTTATCTGACACCGCTTGTTAATTTAGCTGCATTTAGCGCTTATATGTTACAATAAGCTCTGGTTTACTGTTACATCACACAATTGTAACGTATCAGTGACTAGTTATACAGTTCTTATCTGTGTATCTTCTGTCATGTCACATTATCATGTATATTTATCATCCTTATTTTGTTCTCTCACAGAAACCACATTTATGTACATATCCACGCAAACCTGTTTATGCCTAATAAACATTGCGATCATCAAAGTTCACTCTGGAGTAGCTGCAGTTCTTTCTAATCGAAGAATTAGACCAGTTGAGTTCCAACCATCCCACTGCGCGCAGAATATCCCACACCCCTCATCACACCTAATCCACTCGTCCCAAATGATTAACAGCCGCGCGTTGAAAATACATGGTCAAGCCAGCCGCACTTTTTTTTAGTATGCGCGTCTAATCGTGCTCTTACGGTATGGGTGCTGGAAGCGGTCAAAATGGATTTAAAGACTCTAATAAAGGCGTTTCATTTATACTTTACATTTAACCCTAAAAAGGGCAAGACCTTTATAATACAGTAATAGTCAGGGTCACTCTACATACGAATCAATTGAAACAAATAGCAAACCTATAAAAGAAAACTTTTTATTTTTATAAAGATTTTAAGTTTTTGAAAATGGGACATGGTGGAAGAGCTTGAATGCACTTTGATGTTTGGGTTGAGTTTGCCTTTAATTTTCTCCAAAACTATACAGTAAAATGGCTTGAAAATAAATATTGTAACAGTTAGGGTCACTCTGAACAAATTTAAAATGACAGAATGAGCAAACCTATATAGGAAAGATTGTTAGGAGTTTTTGATAATTGGACATGGTCTAAGTGCTTGAAAACACTGATTTTTGGGGTGTTTGCCTTTAATTTTCTCCAAAACTATACAGTAAAATGACTTGAAAATATATACATTAATAGTTAAGGTCACTCTGAACAAGAATCAATTGAAAGAATGAGCAAACCTATGAAGGCAAGATTTGGACATGGTGTAAGTGCTTGAATGCACTTGAAAATATATAAATGACCAGAAATATATATTTCATACATCCGGTTTTTATAGCTCATATATGTAATTCAATGATAATTGACAGATGCCGTTTCCATTTACATTAACATGAAAAAAATGCCTGTTGTGTCATACCATAAAAAAATAAAATGAAATTAAAGCTGCAAGCAGCGATGAAAGGGCCCTCGCACCCGGGAGCACCGCCACCCGGTGGCCTCAGGAAAACAGCGAATGACATTCATTTAAGTGGGTAAATATAGGAGAAATATGGCAAAGTCACTTCAATGTGCCACACTTCCTGCTGCCAGCTTTGGTGCTTTGACTATAACTGAATATTGCCATGTAGATGTCTTCAGGCCTGGACTATTATCAAACGTGTGAAGTTTGGGGCAGATCGGACACTGTATGCCTGAGTTACAGCAACTTCCTGTTTTGTGGCGTAAATCGCATACATTAGCACTTAGCCAAGTGTTGCATGATTTAATGTGTTTCTAGCATGTTTGGGACTTGATGGCATATTTAAATGTGTTTCTGGGAGGGAATTACAGTGCCATTTCCTGTTGCCCACAGGTGGCGCTATGCCTGTAACTGAATATTGGTGTGTAGATGTCTTCGGGCCAGGACTCTAATAATACATGTGAAGTTTGGGGCAGATCGGAAATTGTATGTCCGAGTTACAACAACTTCCTGTTTCATGGCGAAACATCGAAATTTGTCAGGCCGCCACGGACACGCTCTTCGGGGAAAACTCAAGATCTTCACAATTTAACATCACAAAGGCCTTTAGATTAGACTGTGCAAATATGATGATGATCTGATTAAATCTCTAGGAGTTCGTTAAACTAAAGCGTCTGGAAATGGCAAAATTTGCAACAATTTTGCAAAGAAAATTCAAAATATCTCACTTCCTGTTGGTTTTCAGATTTCATACCAGGAGACTTTTTTGTAGGTATTGGGCTGTTACATGTCTACCGAATTTCATACATGTACGTGAAACGTAGCGGGAGGGGCACTTCATTGAAATGTTGTAGGTGGCGCTATCGAGCCATTTTGCCACGCCTAATTCTGAAACCCATAACAGACGTAAATTTTCACCACTTTTGGGCCGCCACACGTGTGCAAAGTTTCATGAGTTTTCGAGCATGTTTAGGCCATCAAAAATGCGATTCATTTGGGAGAAGAATAATAATAGGCTGAGCAATTCCAATAGAGTCCTCACACCATCGGTGCTCGGGCCCTAATAATATAAAATAAAATAAAAAAGTAACATTAATGATGTATGATAATTAACATGAATATTAACATTAATTATTAGTACTAAATAATGTATAATAATTAATATATAATATATATAAAAATATTAAAATCAAAAAGTAATAAAATTAAAATTAATAAATGATATATAATAATTAATGTATAGCATATACAAACATTAAAATAAAAAAGAAAAGTCATATTTATTTAAAAAAAAAAAAAAACTAAATTGTATTATTTGTGTCCTAATAAGATGGAAAATAGCAATATATAAATTTTTTGATGTCTCTTTATGGTCTTGCCCTTTTTAGGGTTAAATGTAAAGTATAAATGAAACGCCTTTATTAGAGTCTTTAAATCCATTTTGACCGCTTCCAGCACCCATACCGTAAGAGCACGATTAGATGGCTTGACCATGTATTTTCAACGCGCTGGTGGCTTGACCGCAGTTCAGCACGTCACCTACAAAAGTGAAAGTGAGAGAGAGAACGGCAGAGAAAAACATGGGAGAGACGATACAAAACACCCAAACCAGAACTCAACGTCACATAGGGACGTAACAATAATCTACAGACATTTTATTTCAGGTCTGAGAGTCACATAAAAGGTCTTTCGCTAAAGTTCATTCAGTTACATTACTGCTTTCTGGACTCAGCAACTGTCCACTGTCCAGTTACAGGACAACTGAAGTGGAGATGTACTGCATTCATACACGTACGTATTTAGCCAGTTTTTCATCTTCCAAGGGGTTGTCTTCTGTCCACACTAGTGGAGATGATCCGTGATGGCGATACATGTGAGGGTTAATGATGTTTAAATGCAAAGTTTGCAGGTGAATCTTTAACCCTAATGGAGCCTAACAGCAGTGTGCGTGAGATGTGTTGAAAATAAATAACGATCATCTAGACGCACTTCTACACTGACTCCCTGTTTTGTTCTTTTGTTTTGTTTTGTTTTTTACCTAATTTTCCAGTCCAGATGCTCCATCAAATCCTCTAGGTGGCGCTCTTTCAGTGTGATTAATGTAATATTCAGTCAGTGGTGATGGTGGGAGGGGCCAGTAAAGCTGCTCATTACTGATAAAGAGCTGAAGAAAGAGGAAGTAACTAAAGCAGACAGATGTAGAGACAGAGAGATTCAGCAGAAAGAAGACTGAACTCAACTCACAATGAAGATCCTCCTCATCTTCTTCACTTTCTGCCTGATCTCAGGTCAGAGCTTTTCTCTTTCATCACTGCAGTAATGATGCTGTTTTCTGTTCATGAGGTTTCTGATCACAGTATCAATCTGATTGACAGGTGCAGTGAGATGCTTTAGCGTCACTGGATACTCTGGAGGAAGTCTTCTTGTTGATTCACGGAGACTTTGGTTTAGTGATTTTGCTAAATATATGGCCAAATTACCAGAGTGGAGAACAATAATAAATGATAAGAAACATGATCAATGGATCAATGAAGGACGATTCACACTGTTTCGTAACAATAAGGGAAACCTCATGATCTACATCAGAGAACTGAACCAACGTGACGCTGGATTATACGCAATTGAAGTTCTTCACAACTGGATATATATGACTTTGAATGTGGAAGAAGGTCAGTCATTTTAAGAAGTCTTTGTGTAGTAAAACTATTTTTACTAAACAAGCTTTTATATTTATAGAATATAAATATAAATATATATATATATATATTTTTTTTTTATTATGAATGACAGATTCATGTTGTAAAGTGTCAAAGAGAGTGATGGTGAATATTGGAGAAACTGCCACATTCAGCTGTGAATATTCACAGAATCATATTAATGATCCCAAGATCTTATTCAAAGAAGGAAAAGACTCCATTGAGATGATTTACAGCACATGGGAGAAGAAAGAAAGATTCAGTGTTTCTGATGACAAACACAAACTCATGACTGTGAGAATTACAGCTGTGACACCAGATGATGGAGGAGTTTATTTATGTGGAGTTTGGATCTATGGACACTCGTACAGTTACTCCATTATTAATACTGTTCATCTGCACATCATGAGTAAGTGAAACAAACTCTAAATCAAATCTGGCAAATAAAAAAATATATTTTTCTTTGAGATTTTATGACATTGGTGATTGACAGTTAAAGTGGGCGTGTCTAAAGTGACTGGCCACTCAGGAGGTCGTATGATGATCAAGTGTGAACATCCTCAATACAAAACCAGGCCAAAATACATCTGTAAAGAGTCAGATGGATGTTCAGAGAGGAAGAATCCAGGAGTTCAGGATGAATGGATAGAGAATGGAGATGTTTCTTTATATGACGACACCAGAGCAGGAGTCTTGATGGTGTTTTTTAGAGAGCTGAAAGCTGCAGATGCAGGAACATACAGGTGTGGAGTGAATGTGTCTCACTATACTGAGAGCTTCACTGAACTTCAGCTGCACGTCACACACGGTGAGGAACCACAAATACTTTAGCTCGCATGTTTGAAATATTAGTTCAGATTTTTATGTAATTTCTCTTGGTTTACAGATGCAACATTTCTGACTGAATCTGCTCATCTTGGTGAAGAAGTCAACATCACCTGTCAGATCCCAGAGGAACATGAAGTTCATTTCTGCAAAGAGGATGATAATCACATCTGCCAAACCATCAGCACGTCTACAGTGACACAAATGAGTGGTTCATCTGAGAGAAATGAAGAGAGAGTTTTTACAGTGAGCATCAGTAATGTGAGCGTGAGAGATGCTGGAGTTTACTGGTGTGGAGCAGAAACCAGAGACACAGATCTGACTTTCATCTCCCTGACCACCAAAATTCAGCTCAACCTCATCAGTGAGTGAATTCAGAGCATTTCATTGTAGTAAATGCAGTCTATTCAGAGTCGTGTGTGTTAAATGTCTGTGTGTTTGCAGTGTCTCCAGTAGTGAAACGTGAAGGAGAATCTGCTGAGATCATCTGCCCTTATGATTCAATCTATAAATCAAAGTCAAAGTCTCTCTGTAAGGGGAAGTGCTCCACTAGAGATAGAAATACTCTCAATGAGACTGTGAGAGAAGAGAAAGAGACCAAGACTGACAGATTGACTCTGAATGATGACGTCACTGCAAGTGTCTTCACTGGGACCATCACTGGACTGACAGCAGAGGATGCTGGGAAATACTGGTGTGCAGTGACATTAGAGAGAGACGTGAATTATCTTTACACTCATCTGATCGTCATCATGAACGAGGGTGAGGAAGGTTTATTCATCTGAATATGTTCGATCTACAGAATGTTCAGAGGTGAGAGGAAGAGAGAGAATGAAAAGTGTTGCAGAGAGAAAACATCAGTAGGTGTTTTAAATGTTTAATGATGATTCAAATCATGCAGATTTAAAAATAAAAGTTTTTATGGACGTGACAAAAAATCTTGAAAGGAAGCTCACCTTTTGTCGGTATATGGCTGATTTATTCAACTCTGTCAGATAGAAATATTTGTACCATTGAACCATGCACTGCATTGTTGTATAGATAATGACACACCGTTTCTGTGTTTTTCAGATCTTTCCACAATCATAATTATTTGTGTGAGTGTGATTCTGCTGCTGACTGGAGGATTCACTCTGATTGTGTGTAAATTGAGACAAGGTGATGCTCTTCTTTTTAAACACACATATACACACACATTTCTGTCCTCTAAGTAAATAACTACCTGTTGTAACTGTTTCTGATGTTGTGCTGTGATCGTAGGGATGAGCTCATCATCAGACGGGACACAGATGAGAAATTTTGAAATGGTGAGTTTGTCTTCATGCACTGAAGTTCTTGTGTGTTTCATCTGTAAGTTTAATTCTGCACATCACGTTTCAGTTTCAGACTCCACATTCTCACTCAGATGCTGGAGCAGACGCACTTTGCTCCTCTAATTACCTTCCTACTCGCTCCTCTGATCTACAAAGTCCAATTTACTCTACTGCACAGTTACCCACAATCCCCTCTGATGAGCTCCTGTACACGTCTGTCAGTTTCCAGAAGCATGAAGAGTCTCTCAGTGACGCTACAGTCTCCTTCAGTAAGGACCAGATTCACTCTGATTACACCACGGTCATTTACCACACAAGACTCAACTAACTCACAGATCACAGATCAGCACACATTACACCAGAGTTTGCTTATGATTACAGTTAATTGATAAAAATCCCTTAATTTAGTGTTAAACAGATGTTCTATTGATCAGGGTTGTTCAGTGTGTTGAATCATGAGACACTTTAAAGTTTCCGCTGATGCTCATGTTGCTTCAAATAGCAGTTGTGTCAAAGGTTTATTGGTGTGTGTAAAGCGTTTGTCATCTCAGTTTATCTGAAGGTGTGATTAAAAACAGGAAACACAAACCTTAAGTGACACAAAATGTACTACAGTATAAAGTTTCCACTCCAGATGCAGAGACACATTTAAAATGCAGCGAAATAAAAAGGAAATAAAACCCCTGAGTGACACTTATAGAATAAACTGTAAAGTTTCCACTCCAAATGCAGAGACACGTCTAGTTAATAAAGGCTCTTTAACAGCAGCTGTTTAAATGACTGTTTTCTCTTTCTCATCTCTCTGAATATTGATTCTCTTTGACCTGCTTTCGATTTGTACATGCAAATTCAGTTCAGTTTAAAGAAACACTTACTCAGTACACTTACTTTTCTTATTAAAAATAATTATCCATGTGTGATTTGACGATGACAGAGCATGTCTGAAATAATCCTATAAATGTCATACATTTGTATTGTTAGTACATTTATTTCAATACCACTTTAAGCAACATCTCCAAGATTTACTTTAAAATTAACTGTGTTTTATTTAAGATTTTTCATGATTATGTCTCTGGTCAAATTCAGAATATCATATCATATTTCTGTATGGCAGTAATAGTGAGAGTCGTGTGCTAGTTTGCTTTTCTGAATTCAGCCAAAAATGCTTTTTAACCCAGTATTTGTTTTTTAACACTTGCTTGTGAAAGTCTCTTTGTGTTTGCAGGGTTGTTTGAGACTGTGGTCAGTGTGATAAAGATGCTCTTCAGCTTGTGGTTTTCTTTAGATATATTTATTCATTCAGTCAGGCCAAAGCACTTCAGCCGCCTGCTGGTGTGACTGAAAATGGAAATGTTTATCTTAGTAATGATGGACATAAAAAGATGCTGTGAATTTGTTTTGTATATGAAAAATAATAATATTATTTATAATGTATATGAATTCTATTGAGCTATTCTGTTCCAAATGGTTTAAGTAAGAATATTTGCTAGAGGGAAGTGCAATCTCAAAACTATATAACTAACTGCAATCATAAATAAGTGTGCATTATAAAAGATCTGCTTGCTTTTTAAATATTAAAAGTCCAACTGTTCAACCCCCTTTAATTTCTGTAGCACTGATACATTTTATATTGTTTCATATTGGCAACTTTATTCTGTGATTAGACAAAAATACAACGAAAAAAGAGAATGTGAATAAACAGTCGTTTTTGCATGTGTTTGACTCTGTATTTCATCCATGGTGACATCGAACCTTCTCTACACACGAGAGCCAATGAGGTTTAAGTGCAGTTTTGACTCCTCCCTTTTCTCCTTATATGGCGCTGAGCGCTGCGCGTCCGTTTGAATGCAAACAGTTCGCAGGTGAATCGTCATGTGATCAGGAAGATCAGAGAGGAAGATTTTCTGTGAGTAATCAATTAAATTTAAACCTGTTCCTCACTCAGACCTGTTTTATCTCGTCTTGTAAACACACACACCACGAAGCGTGTGAATGACTATTATGGTACTATTTGATCTTGACAGCAGTGATTTAACTAACGGTCGTGCTGAGACTCGTGAATCTCACAATATCTTCACAAATTCACACAACACTGTTAAGTGACTGATAATTTATGAAATGCCTCATTATACAGCATATAAATTAGTATACACCGATCAGGCATAACATTATGACCACTGATAGGTGAAGTGAATAACACTGACTATCTCTTCATCACGGCACCCATGCTGACCCCTGTCCACCGCTGAAAGCCAGTGGGCATGTGAGCATCAGAACTGGACCACGGAGCAATGGAAGAAGGTGGCCTGGTCTGAGGAATCACGTTTTCTTTTACATCACGTGGATGGCCGGGTGCTCGTGCGTCGCTTACCTGGGGAACACATGGCACCAGGATGCACTATGGGAAGAAGGCAAGCCGGCGGAGGCAGTGTGATAGTTTGGGCAATGTTCTGCTGGGAAACCTTGGGTCCTGCCATCCATGTGGATGTTACTTTGACATGTACCACCTACCTAAGCATTGTTGCAGACCATGTACACCCTTTCATGGGAACGGTATTCCCTGGTGGCTGAGGCCTCTTTCAGCAGGATAATGCGCCTTGCCACAAAGCAAAAATGGTTCAGGAATGGTTTGAGGAGCACAACGAGTTTGAGGTGTTGATTTGGCCTCCAAATTCCCCAGATCTCAATAAAATCGAGCATCTGTGGGATGCAAACAAGTCCGATCCATGGATGCCCCACCTCGCAACTTACAGGACTTAAAGGATATGCTGCTAACATCTTAGTGCCAGATACCACAGCACACCTTCAGGGGTCTAGTGGAGTCCATGCCTCGACGGGTCAGGGCTGTTTGGGCAGCAAAAGGGGGACCAACACAATATTAGGAAGGTGGTTATAATGTTATGCCTGATTAAACATCTTACTCTAAAACTTGAGAAATATAAAAAGGACTCGAACATTAGGCCTACATCCAACTATATGTACATTTTATGAAAGAAATGTGAATACTTCGTGCAAAACTTGCCCCCACAATGCACTGGGATGGTTGCCAGGTCTTTAAAAATTGTGTAAATTGTATAATTAATTCATTCCATATATAGATGAATTATGCACACTGCAACCTTTCAGAAACAGGATGAAAACTACCATTTTGTGAAACTCCTTAGTTTCGTTTAATTAGAGACAACAAAGACATCAAATAATACATATTCTGTGAAAAGATTCCTTGAGAGCATCAACTTGACTGAGACTGTAAACACAAATGTCTTATTGAATCCTCTGTCTCCATCTAGTGGTAAATGTGTGTTAATGACTTAAATGTCTTAGTTTAATTGAAATGATCTTTGTGTAGGTTATGGTGTGTTAGTTGATAGAGTGGATGCATGTTTCTTATTCTTCTGTTTTTATTAATTATAAATGGCACTGATGTACATGTTTCTTTTGAATTTGAAATGAAAGAGTCAATCTGGAGGAATTAAACACATGCAAAAAAGTTGGGACACTGTACAAATTGTGAATAAAAAAGGAATGCAATAATTTACAAATCTCATAAACTTATATTTTATTCACAATAGAATATAGATAACATATCAAATGTTGAAAGTAAGACATTTTGAAATGTCATGCCAAATATTGGCTCATTTTGGATTTCATGAGAGCTACACATTCCAAAAAAGTTGGGACAGGTAGCAATAAGAGGCCGGAAAAGTTAAATGTACATATAAGGAACAGCTGGAGGACCAATTTGCAACTTATTAGGTCAATTGGCAACATGATTGGGTATAAAAAGAGCCTCTCAGAGTGGCAGTGTCTCTCAGAAGTCAAGATGGGCAGAGGATCACCAATTCCCCCAATGCTGCGGCGAAAAATAGTGGAGCATTATCAGAAAGGAGTTTCTCAGAGAAAAATTGCAAAGAGTTTGAAGTTATCATCATCTACAGTGCATAATATCATCCAAAGATTCAGAGAATCTGGAACAATCTCTGTGCGTAAGGGTCAAGGCCGGAAAACCATACTGGATGCCCGTGATCTTCGGGCCCTTAGACGGCACTGCATCACATACAGGAATGCTACTGTAATGGAAATCACAACATGGGCTCAGGAATACTTCCAGAAAACATTGTCGGTGAACACAATCCACCGTGCCATTCGCCGTTGCCGGCTAAAACTCTATAGGTCAAAAAAGAAGCCATATCTAAACATGATCCGGAAGCGCAGGCGTTTTCTCTGGGCCAAGGCTCATTTAAAATGGACTGTGGCAAAGTGGAAAACTGTTCTGTGGTCAGACGAATCAAAATTTGAAGTTCTTTTTGGAAAACTGGGACGCCATGTCATCCGGACTAAAGAGGACAAGGACTGCGTAGAAGAAGGATCCGGGTACTGAAATGGCCAGCCTGCAGTCCAGATCTTTCACCCATAGAAAACATTTGGCGCATCATAAAGAGGAAGATGCGACAAAGAAGACCTAAGACAGTTGAGCAACTAGAAGCCTGTATTAGACAAGAATGGGACAACATTCCTATTCCTAAACTTGAGCAACTTGTCTCCTCAGTCCCCAGACGTTTGCAGACTGTTATAAAAAGAAGAGGGGATGCCACACAGTGGAAAACATGGCCTTGTCCCAACTTTTTTGAGATGTGTTGATGCCATGAAATTTAAAATCAACTTATTTTTCCCTTAAAATGATACATTTTCTCAGTTTAAACATTTGATATGTCATCTATGTTGTATTCTGAATAAAATATTGAAATTTGAAACTTCCACATCATTGCATTCTGTTTTTTATTCACAATTTGTACAGTGTCCCAACTTTTTTGGAATCGGGTTTGTACTTGGACTCATTGTTCCTGTACATGTTTTTATGACCAAAGAGATGAAGGAAAGGAAGCAGATGAAGTCAAGTCTCAGCATTTCACTCCTTGTCCAGTTTGTGTTGTTAAACTGTCATCAGTGATGCTGAAGTTTGATTGACAGCTGAATCAACAACTGCCTGTTACATTTACATTTAGTCCTTTAGCAGACGCTTTTATCCAAAGCCACTTACAAATGAGTAGAGCAATAGAAGCAATCAGACCAACAAGGGGCAACAGTATGCAAGTGCTGTAACGAGTCTCAGTTAGTCTAGCACACTAAACATAGCAAGGTTTTGTTTTTGTTTTTTTTGTTTTTTTTATAAAGAAAAGTGCTAGTCTTAATTGGTCAGGTGCTGCTGGAAAATATGTGTCTTTAGACATTTTTTGAAAATGGCTACAGACTCGGCTGCTTGATTTGAGATTGGCAGGTTATTCCACCAGGTGTAAACGGTCCAAGAAAAGGTCTGTGAGAGTGATTTTGTGCCTCTTTGGGATGGCATCACGAGGCATTGTTCACTTGCAGAACGCAAGCTTCTGGAGGGCACATAAGTGTGAACAAGCAAGTTTAGGTATATTGGTGCCGAGCCAGTGGTTGTCTTGTAGGCAAGCCCCAGTACCTTGAATTTGATGCAAGTGGCGATTGGCAGCCAGTGCAGACTGATGAAGAGAGGTGTGATGTGGGCTTTCTTCGGCTCGTTGAAAACCACCCTTGCTGCTGCATTATGGATCAGTTGCAAAGGATTGATAGTGCATGCCGGAAGGCCCACTAAGAGAGCGTTACAATAGTCCAGTCTGGAGAGAACAATAGCTTGGACCAGGAGTTGTGTGGCCTGCTCTGATAGGAAGGGTCTAATCTTCCTAATGTTATATAACGCAAATCTGCAGAACCGGGCCGTTGTAGCAATGTGGTCTGTGAAGTTGAACTGATCATCAAGCTCAACTCCAAGGTTCCTGACTGTCCTGGATGGAGTTATGGTTGATGAACCAAGCTGAATGGAGAAGTTGTGATGAAGTGCTGGGTTGGCCGGGACCACAAGCAGTTCTGTCTTAGTAAGGTTGAGTTGAAGGTGATGGTCCTTCATCCAGCCAGAAATGTCTGTCAGGCAGGCTGCAATACGAACAGCACCCGTTGGATCATCTGGTTGAAATGAGAAGTAGAGTTGAGTGTCATCAGCATAGAAGTGATATGAAAAGCCATGTTTCAGAATGACAGATCCTAATGACAACATGTAGATTGAGAAGAGAAGTGGTCCCAGCACTGAGCCCTGAGGCACTCCAGTTGCTAGATGTTGTGACTTAGACACTTCACCCCTCCACAACACCCTGAAAGTAGTGATGTTACGTTCTGTGCCGAGGCTTCGGAGCGTGTGTCGAGAAATCCCGGAAGCTTTCAGTGAAGCGCGTATCGAGGCTTCCCATAGGAAATATGTATTGCTCAGTGATTGCTTTTCCTAAGCTTATGAGACTTAGTTGTGATTCTCATATATCTCTCATTTCAGTATCAACAGAGTTTCAGATGTTTCTCCTAAAATTCTTTAGGATGTATAATTCATGACTAACTTTTAAGACTAGTCTAAGAAGTTTTTGCAACCAACCCCAGATGTCTTAAAATTTATTTTAGGAGAAACATGTAACATTTAATTTTTTTACTAATATTGTGAATACTGAAACTATCATTCAAATAGCTTGTTATGGTCAACATTTTCCATTACATGTACAACCCATTTTGCATGCATGTAAACAAAGTTTTATGATTGTTTTGTTTATTGTGCAACAAAACAATGCATGTATTTTGCTTGATTGAAATGGTGTGGATGAATGACATAAAAGCTACCCAGAGGGAAGAAAAAAAAAAACCTTTAACAATGCAAATGTTTCTGCGAGACATAAATGAGGTTACATTAACATCAAAAGGAGACTTTTGCTTGAGTCTCCTGTTTCTCACACTTGTCTCCTGAGACAAAAACTGTAACATTTTCACATTTGTCTCCTTTAAAGTTTTAAAATAGATCTCAACATTATCACACACTGTGCTCAGACTTTTCTCCTTAGCTAGAATCATTGGAGCTCTCACACTTGTCTTCTCTGAAGTTTCATAAGAGATCTCAACAACATCACACACTGTGCTCAGACTTTTCTCCTCAGCTAGAATCATTGGAGCTCTCACGCTTGTCTTCTCTGAAGTTTCATAAGAGATCTCAATAACATCACACACTGTGCTCAGACTTTTCTCCCTTGTTAAGCTCGTTTACCCCTCTGTTTAAGTAGCTCTTGTGTTCTTTGGTTCTCTGTCGGTCGTTGTTTGATGTCATGCAGGTGTCTGCAGTTCCCTGTGTTTTTTTTTTGTTCCTGATTTATGTTATGATTGTGTATCTTCACGTCCTCTTATGGCCTTAATACCGATGACTTAATCTCATTGTTTTCTTCAACTTGTCAAAGTATTTTGGATACAGTGGCCCCTTTTAGGACGGTTCGAGAAAAAACTAGAGTTCAACCGTGGCTGAATGCTACTACTCGAGCTATAAGGCTTGAGTGCAGAAGGGCGGAACGTCGCTGGAAGAAGGAATTACAGATTTCCTTTGATATTCTATAGGAGAATTTGTCTAAATATAAAAAAAAACTGTTAGATCTGAGAAATCAGAGTATCTCTCTGTCATCTGTAAGAACTCTCATAAGCCAGCTGTACTGTTCAGTACTATTAATGCTGTTTTGAACATTCCCCAAGCTACTTGTTTAGAGCCTTCTATCGAAATGTGTGAACATTTTTTACACTTTTTTTATTTACAAGATTGAGGCTATTAGAGCAAATATTTCTCTCCCACTGACTTTATCCATTTTCACTGAGTGCTCTGCTGTTTTGAATCAGTTTGAGCCGGTGTCTCTTGCCTCATTGAGGGAGATCATTGTTGAAATGAAATCATCCTCGTGTGGCATGGATATTGTTCCTCCACATCTTCTAAAAGACTCTTTTGTAACTATTGGTCCTAAAATTCTTGCAATTATTAAGAGTAGCCTGGCCTCAGGAGTTGTACCTAAGTCTTTTAAACATGGAGTAGTGGAACCAGTAATCAAGAAATCTAATTTGGATTCATCAGTCCTTGCTAATTTTAGACTTCCGTTTCTTTCTAAACTACTGGAGAAGGTTGTATTTGGACAATTGAATCCATTTCTGGATCTACATGGTATTCATTAAGTGTTTCAGTCTGGTTTTAAATCCCTACATAGCACAGAAACTGCACTGTTGAAGGTTTTTAATGACTTGTTACTTGCTACTGACTCTGGGGACTGTGCGATTTTAATTTTACTAGATCTTTCGGCTGCATTTGATACTGTGGACTATAAGATCTTGATTACATGCTTAGAACAATGTGTTGGTATTAAGGGTACTGCGTTGGGATGGTTTAGATCCTATTTGTCTGAAAGAACTTTCTCAGTTCGTCTCGGAGAATTTGTCTCCTCAACTGCTTCTTCCACGTGTGGGGCTATTCCAGGGCTCCATCTTGGGGCCTATTTTGTTCTCCCTTTATATGCTGCCCTTAGGACACATTCTTAGGAAATTCGGTATTTCTTTTCATTGTTATGCAGACGATACGCAAATTTATCTGCCTTTGAAGCGAAAAGATACTTGCACTTTAGCCCCCCTATTGCAGTGTCTTGAGGAAATTAAGGCCTGGATGGCACTAAATTTTCTTAGTTTTAATGAACAAAAAACAGAAGCTATACTGTTTACGCCAGGAGGCACTTATGAGTCATTAGATTTGGACCTTGGTGAGCTGACTCCACTCGTGAAGCCCTATGTAAAAAATGTAGGTGTTATTATGGATTGTGATTTTAAATTGGACAAACAGATTAACTTGGTAGTTAAATCTATTTTTTTCCAATTGAGACAACTCCCCAAGGTGAAATCCTTTCTGTCTTTTAAAGACTTTCAAAGACTTGTGCATATTTTTATCTCAACTCGTCTGGATTATTGTAATGGCCTCTATATTGGTATTAGTCAGGCCTCTCTTTCCAGACTGCAGATGGTTCAGAATGGGCAGCTCACCTGTTGACGGGTACACGAAAGCGGGAACATATTACCCCTGTTCTCGCCTTTCTAAATTGGTTACCTGTCCATTTCAGGATTCATTTTAAGATTTTGGTGTTTGTTTTGTAAGGGTGGATCGCCTACAGTGGTTCAGGCTGCAGGGTTGCCGAAAGACTAAAGAAACGTTATCAGCAAGATTGTAGAAAACTGTACATTTCTCGTCAATAACCACCCACTGCAACTTATACCAACGATGGAAATAAGCGCAGTTACAATAGCAAAATATGTGGGAGAGCGTTGCTATAATGTGACTATATTGTATTGCAATAGGTAGCACTTCAAAGTCAATACCGAATCAAAACTAGTTAGCTCATCATTTGTAATAGAAAGGATTTAATGACAAAATCTGGTTATGGTTACACTTAAAATAGTTACAAAATAGATGTATGAGGTGATAATAACTTAGACCATTAATCATACCCAGCATGAATAGAATGTTACCTGAGGGATAGAAAGTGAGTGAGAGAGAGAAAGAGGAAGTGTAGAGAGAAAGAGACAAAGAGAAGAGAGCAAAGAAGAGAAGAGCCAAAAAGCAGGCCCCAAGAAGAGAGAGAGCCAGAGAATCAAGAGAGACAGAGCAACAGCTACAATCTTCTTTTTATCTCTTCCTTGACCATGTGACTGAAACCCTAATGTGAGGCATTCAAAGTGACCAATCAGACCAAACTTCCCCCACTGTACTAAAGGTGTGTACTAAAAGTATTTGATACATCAGAAAAGCAGAGCTTAATATTTGGTACAGAAACCGTTGTTTGCAATTACAGAGATCATACGTTTCCTGTAGTTCTTGACCAGGTTTGCACACACTGCAGCAGGGATTTTGGCCCACTCCTCCATACAGACCTTTCTTCAGATCCTTCAAGTTTCGGGGCTGTCGCTGGGCAATATGGACTTTCAGCTCCCTCCAAAGATTTTCTATTGGGTTCAGGTCTGGAGACTGGCTAGGCCACTCCAGGACCTTGAGATGCTTCTTACGGAGCCACTCCTTAGTTGCCCTGGCTGTGTGTTTCGGGTCGTTGTCATGCTGGAAGACCCAGCCACGACCCATCTTCAGTGCTCTTACTGAAGGAAGGAGGTCGTTGGCCAAGATCTCACGATACATGGCCCCATCCATCCTCCCCTCAATACGGTGCAGTCGTCCTGTCCCCTTTGCAGAAAAGCATCCCCAAAGAATGATGTTTCCACCTCCATGCTTCACGGTTGGGATGGTGTTCTTGGGGTTGTACTCATCCTTCTTCTTCCTCCAAACACGGCGAGTGGAGTTTAGACCAAAAAGCTCTATTTTTGTCTCATCAGACCACATGACCTTCTCCCATTCCTCCTCTGGATCATCCAGATGGTCATTGGCAAACTTCAGAGACGGGCCTGGACATGTGCTGGCTTGAGCAGGGGGACCTTGCGTGCACTGCAGGATTTTATTCCATGACGGCGTAGTGTGTTACTAATGGTTTTCTTTGAGACTGTGGTCCCAGCTCTCTTCAGGTCATTGACCAGGTCCTGCCGTGTAGTTCTGGGCTGATCCCTCACCTTCCTCATGATCATTGATGCCCCACGAGGTGAGATCTTGCATGGTGCCCCAGACCGAGGGAGATTGACCATCATCTTGAACTTCTTCCATTTTCTAATAATTGCGCCAACAGTTGTTGCCTTCTCACCAAGCTGCTTGCCTATTGTCCTGTAGCCCATCCCAGCCTTGTGCAGGTCTACAATTTTATCCCTGATGTCCTTACACAGCTCTCTGGTCTTGGCCATTGTAGAGAGGTTGGAGTCTGTTTGATTGAGTGTGTGGACAGGTGTCTTTTATACAGGTAACAGTTCAAACAGGTGCAGTTAATACAGGTAATAAGTGGAGAACAGGGGGGCTTCTTAAAGAAAAACTAACAGGTCTGTGAGAGCCTGTGATTTTTGTGGTTGGTAGGTGATCAGATACTTATGTCATGCAATAAAATGCAAATTAATTATATAAAAATTATACAATGTGATTTTCTGGATTTTTGTTTTAGATTCCGTCTCTCACAGTTGAAGTGTACCTATGATAAAAATTACAGACTTCTACATGCTTTGTAAGTGGGCAAACCTGCAAAATCGGCAGTGTATCAAATACTTGTTCTCCCCAATGTAAATATCTTTCAGACCTGATTAAGCTGTATGCTCCGCTAAGAGCTCTTAGGTCTGCTGACCACTTGCTTTTAGTTGTCCCACGGCGAAGTGCTTTTTTTTAATTGTTTTTTTGTGTCTTACTGTTTTCCTTTGTGCTGTTGACTGTTTGTATCACTTATATTTTACTTTTATGTGTGTACAGCACTTTGATAAACACTTGCTGTTTTTTAAAAGTGCTTTATAAATACACCTTGACTTGACTACATTAAAATCTCCCTGCATTTGGATCCTCAACTCTGCCTGCCGTCTTTGATTTCCCTCGTATTCCGTGACAGAATGACCAACCCTAAATGGATCCAGCGGGGAGATTAACGCGTCTCCGTCAAGGAGAGCACAGCAATGAGGACTATGTGCTGGAATTTATCAGGTTGGCTCGCTTGACTAAGATGGACAAAGTATGCCTGATGATCTTCTTTCGGGGGGGATTATCAGAGTGGCTCCGTTCACACATGCCGCTATGGGACCCTGACTGGACGCTGGAATGCTACATGGGTCTTGCACTGCAGCTGAACAGCTCAGTATTGACTCTGGGAGTTGATCCAGTAGCCATCACGCCCAAGTCTTCAGCCATCATGGACGCCAAGTCAGAGTTCCCGATAGAAGTGATTGTTGCTGATGAAGACATTAGGGTGGTCCATAGGTATTTGAGACTGGTGTCGAGTCTGGAGGACACAACGCTTTGTTCAGTGTGAGCAGCTGGCGTAGCTGCGGTGGGGTCAAGCCTGGGGGTTTCAGCCAGGATGGCCACCATGGCCGTGTCTACAGCCAAAATGCCTGAGCACACACATCGGTGCAAGTCCCTGACCAGGGGGTTCCGCCCCCGTCCAGAGTCCAGAGAGGACTTCCGTCCCCGTCCAGAGTCCAGAGAGGACTTCCGTCCCCGTCCAGAGTCCAGAGAGGACTTCCGTCCCCGTCCAGAGTCCAGAGAGGACTTCCGTCCCCGTCCAGAGTCCAGAGAGGACTTCCGTCCCCGTCCAGAGTCCAGAGAGGACTTCCGTTCACCGTCCAGAGTCCAGAGAGGACTTCCGTCCCCGTCCAGAGTCCAGAGAGGACTTCCGTCCCCGTCCAGAGTCCAGAGAGGACTTCCGTCCCCGTCCAGAGTCCAGAGAGGACTTCCGTCCCCGTCCAGAGTCCAGAGAGGACTTCCGCCCTTGTCCAGAGTCCAGAGAGGACTTCCGCCCTTGTCCAGAGTCCAGAGAGGACTTCCGCCCTTGTACAGAGTCCAGAGAGGACTTCCGCCCTTGTCCAGAGTCCAGAGAGGACTTCCGCCCTTGTCCAGAATCCAGAGAGGACTTCCGCCCTTGCCCAGAGTCCAGAGAGGACTTCCGCCCTTGCCCAGAGTCCAGACAGGACTTCCGCCCTTGTCCAGAGTCCAGAGAGGACTTCCGCCCTTGTACAGAGTCCAGAGAGGACTTCCGCCCTTGTCCAGAGTCCAGAGAGGACTTCCGCCCTTGTCCAGAGTCCAGAGAGGACTGGACTCATAGTCCTGTTTCACACTGGCCACCTGCCCAGCTTGCGCCGCCCAGGCCACCTGACCAGCTTGCCCCACCCGACCAGTCTGCTCCACACTGGCCACCTGATCTGCCGGCTTTGCCCTGGCCACCTGACCCGCCCCAGTCCCCATCCTGTTTCCACTCTGCGTTCCTGACCCTCCATCCCTCCCCCTGTTCCGCCGCCGCTTCACCTCCCTCCGGGACTGGTTGTGGAGCGTCTGGAAGCCACTCCTTTGAGGGGGGGGTAATGTCAGATCTGCTTCTGTGTCTTGCGCTCTGTGGAACTTTTATGTTAAATTTCTGTTCTTTCCTGTGTCATGTTTCCTGTGGCCATGTTGTAGTTTTTTTCCATTTTCATTAGTCTTCTCCAGGTCTGTCAGTTTCCTTGTTAAGCTCGTTTACCCCTCTGTTTAAATAGCCCTTGTATTCTCTGGTTCTCTGTCGGTTGTTGTTAGATGTCATGCAGGTGTCTGCAGTTCCCTGTGTTTTCTTTGTTTTTTCTCAGTGTTATTTTGTTCCTGATTTTTGTTATGATTGTTTATCTTCATTAAAATCTCCCTGCATTTGGATCCTCATCTCTGCCTGCCGTCTTTGATTTCCCTCGTATTCCGTGACAGTGACAGACTAGAAACACTGTAGACAGAATGAGATGTTCAGATCTGAATAAATTTGCTTTCTTATAGCACGTTACAAAACTTATGGAAGTTTATATGACAACAGTTGTATTTTGATCAATGTAAATATTATTTTTATAGGCATTAAATATTTAACCTGCAAGTCAAATCATGTCTGTTTCCTCCTAAAAACGTATTATTATTATTTTATTTTTATTTATTTTTTTACAGCTGATAAAGATTTCAAAAACTCAAAGTAAATGTGAATACAAAAGTATCATGTTTTTTATTTCCTTGTCACAGGAAGATGACAAGAAGATGCTATTTAATAAAGACATGAAGTTTCTGTTTGGGAGTGAAGCCTTTGTAACTCAACATTTCCTGATGTGTGAATTATGTCAGTTGTATGGGATATATTTTGTACTATAACTTGTGTTTTAAGCATTTTAATTATGCTTTGTTTTAACCTTTTGTTTTAAATTATTTTAATTGTGAAGCTGTAAGTTTACTGAGGCCCCCTATAGACACATTACATTTAAATGATACTGTCACCCTCTAGAGGAATATTTAAAATTTGTGATGAAAGTTTGAAAGTTGTGAGCTAGTGGGTCGACACTCCAGTGCTGGACTGGCGAACACAAGGCCCAAGGCACATCCAAGCGGGAAGGTGGAGCCAGCATGGGACGAGATGAAGGACTGTGAGGATACAGTGCAGGCAGGGCTGAAGGACTGGGAAATGCAGACAGGAATTTCACAAATAACTCTCTAGGTAGACACAGGACAGACAAATCTCTCAGGAACGACACTTAACCGACACAGAACAGGCAGACATCTTAGAAATGACCCCTTTGGCCGACATGGAACAGGCAGACATATTTCACTAGGCTAACTCGAAACATTTAGAGGAGGTGGGAGTGGGAGGCAGGGCGGGAACACAGACTTTAACAACTTGTTACTGGGTGACGTAACAGGCTCAGTGTAGGGTGACAAGACAGGCAGGATACACTCACTCTCAAAGTCAATTAGCAAATCTTCCTCCACTACAGTAGAGGGGGTAGGGCTCCACTTCATGACCTCAAAGTCCACCAAGATTCCTTCAGGGACTGACGTTGTGGCCGGCTCACATACCTGGTCAGACATTTCTTTGGGCTTAGGCTCTGGGATGATCCTTGGCTCAGTCTCTTTTGTTACTGGTGCTGGTATCGTGGCGGACTCTGGCTCCACGTCTGCGGTGGGACAGGCACATCCGTCGTTGGGGTGGTGGCTGCAGCTGGCACGCTGTTTTCCTCCTCACTCTTGTAGCTGGTGAAGGGGGAACCTTTGTGGAGGAGTACTCACTCCACGTGCTCCATAAAAGTCCCTAGAGGCTCAAAAAGCACACACAGGCAGTCGTCATCGTAGTGGACGATGCGGGACTGGTTCCCCTGCGAGAGGAGGAGGATACGATCTGCTGCTAGATCCATTTTTGGTCAGTTCTTCTGTCACAGTTGGGTTGAAATAAAGCTAAGGAAAGGATCTAAGCACAGCAGAATAAAGTTATTAAACAAAGACCTCAATAACCAAACACTCAGGGCACAATAACAGAACAAAATGGCTATAACGCGACGAGAACTGAAAGAAACACAGGACTTAAACCAATCAAAGAAATCAACCACAGGTGTAACTGAATCAATAACCAAGTCAACAATCTCAGTAGTTAACATAGGCGGGAAAACGTACAAAAAACAGGAGAATTGAACATAACCCTGACAAAAGCAGCTTAAAAAAAATATTGAATTTTTCATTTTTATTTTTGCCATGAATTTTCTGTTTGTTTAATGTAGGTTTAAATATACATATGTACATCCCCATTTCTCTCTAATCATAACTGTATGTGTTTATGTATTTTCAGATTTCTCTTTGTTCAACATTATTTCAATGTGTTCGACTCTGCTGCTGATTGGAGGATTCACTGTGACTGAGTGTTTATTAAGATGAGGGGATGCTGTCCTTCATGAACACACATAAACCTTTATCTAAATGAGAACATATCATAGCCCAGATAGCAAGCCACCATCAAAACAACATTAAATCAGTGTTAATGTTTCAAAGTTAACTGCATTGAATCAACATCACGTTTGCACCCGCAATTAATGTAGAAAAATTTTTGAAATTTCATCCAAAGCCACAAAGCCTGAAATGAACTGAAGATAAAAGACATTACATCTCTCAAGATCTCAGCAGAAGTTCATTTTGAGAATTAACAGAGGTTTAGATGTTGATGTTTTATTGAAAATGTTTTGTCACCATTATGGGGATCAGTGTTTGCTTTAGTTGGGCAGTTTGACTCTTGGCTTTTATGTGAGTTTGTGGTCTTTGTAACAGTGTTTACCAAAATGCATGATTTTTGGCGAAGAAACCCAAAAACAAAGATGATCAGGTGATATAGTTTTCAGTGTCATAAAATAGAATAATTCATTAATCTTACCCTTGACCAAAAGCGATTATTTGTTATTAAAGGGGTCATATGATGCGATTTCTTGTTTTGCTTTCTCTTTAGTGTGTTATGTAGCTGTTTGTGCATGTATAAGATCTGCAGAGTTACAAAGCTCAAAGTCTCAAACCCAAAGAGGTATTCCTTGTAAAAGTTAAGGCTCAGCCACACCGTCCTAAATCACTTCGTTCAAACACTCCCCCACAAATCTACGTCAGCCTGTGGAGGCAGAGTTTCATAACACCGCCCAAATGTATACGCAAAGAAAGGTGTAACTTTTATTCTCGCTGTAGTATTGTTGTCGCCGGCGCCGCCATGTCGTGGAGACGCTGTGTTTTTCATTGCGAAAGCCAAACTACTTTGTTTGGCCTTCAAAAAGTGGGGACAATTAGAAAACAGTGGCTAAGCTTTAGTTACAACACTGTTCCAGAACAGTACAACCCAAATATTCGACTGTGTGCTGCGCATTTTTCGGAGGACTGTTTCTAGCCCCTGGGAGAGCACAGACCGTTTCTACGTCTTTGTCATTTTTACGATAACAAATGCAAACTTACCGATCAGCTTGGTCATCTGCATCATTCGGATCAGATTCGGCTCGAATTGATAAGGTAGGACCGACATTATCATCAGTCAATATTGTTTTGCTTTGGGAGCTGATGTTCCAAATATGGTACTAAGGAGCGTGACATTTCCGTCAGACGCTTAAGGTATTCGGGCCAATCACAATGCACTGGATCGCTGGCCAATCAGAGCACACTGTGCTTTTCAGAACGTTGAGCTTTGTAAATTGCGTTTCAGAAAGGAGGAGCATAGAGGAGCAACAATAATGACTTTTTTTAACCTAAAGCCACATAAACACATTGCATTAAACCAAATACCCAAAATAATGTTCTTTTCAGAACCATCACATGACCCCTTTAATAAATGATATTCACCAACAAAACTTTCTTTCCACAGAGCAGACACTTTGTAGGAATGTTTTTTTTTTTTTTTTTTTTTTTTTTTTTTTTGTTTTGTTTTTGTTAAAGACACGCACAGACATCTAGAATCAGTATATGAATCTCAACAATGGTGACATGCTTCATGCTGCAATGCATGCTGGGAGCCATGAGTTTTATACTATGGTGCTCCCAGCATGCATTGCAGCATGAATCATGTCACCATTGTTGAGATTCATATACTGATTCTTGATGTCTGTGTGTGTGTCTACATTTCATTTCCCATAATGTCTTTTTAAAAATCAAAATTCAGAATGTCTCATCTGTGGTGAGAAAGTATTGTTGGTGAACATAATCTGTTATTAATAAATAGCCACTTTTGGTCAGTGATGAGATTAGTGAATTTCTTTATTTTATGATGCTGAAAACTATATCATCTGATTATCTTTGTTTCTGGGTTTCTTTGCAACAAATTATGTGTTTTGGCAAAGACTGTTACAAAGACCACAAGCGCACATGAAAAGCCAAGAGTCAAACTGCCCAACTAAAGCAAACACTGATCACCATAATGGTGACCAAACATTTTCAATAAAACATCAACATCTAAACCTGTTAATTCTCAAAAAGAACTTCTGCTGAGATCTTGAGAGATTCATCTTCAGTTGATTTCAGGCTGTGTGGCTTTAGTTGTAGTTGTGTTTCATTTTCTGAGAGTGCAAGCATGATGTTGAACCAACATCACATTGTAACATTGATTCAATGCCATTACCGTTGATTTTTGGATGAAATTTCAACATTTTTTAACATTAATTGCGGGTGCAAACGTGATGGTGATTCAATTCAGTTAACGTTGACACATTAACATTGATTTAACATTGTTTCGATGGTGGCTTGCTATCTTGTAGACTTCTGTTGTTTAGTATGATGTTTGTTATAACGACGAGACACAGTGAAGCAGTGAGTCTGTGTCTTCATTCTCTGAAGTTCTATTTTTTGTCTAAGTTTAATTCTACACATCATGCTTTTCTCTTGTTTAATCTCAGATTGTACATTCTTGAGCAGATCCAAATTGCTCCTCCACCCACCTACCCACAATCCCCTCTGATCTACACCAGCCACTTTACTCTACTGCACAATTACCCATAATCCCCTCTGATGGCGTCACACGTACCATTTCCAGAAGCATGAAGATCCTACAGACACCTTCAGAAACATGGACATTTCCTCTGGCTCCAGCGCTGTCAGTTACTGCAGACTGAATTCACTCACAGACAGCAGAGATCACAGATCATCACACATCACCACCAGTTCACCTTGACCCTTGTCAAACAAAGTATTGTTCTTCAAACCACACATTTCATTTGGTTATCAATAATTGGATACGAAGCTGCTTTTTAACTTCATATTAATCTTCAAAGCAACAGTCTTTGAAGTGTTAATCCTTTTTCTTTTTTTTCATTTTAGTTGCTATATTGAAAGATTTTTTTAATGCAAGATTGCTGTTTTTTGTGTTACTTACTCAGGAAACCCACAGTTAGACACATGAGACTGAGGAGAGAGACACAGAGGATAAACATCCATTGTGGCAGGAAGACAAGAAGACTAAAGCTGTGTTCACACTGCCAGTGACTTTTTTTGTGAATATCTCACAAAGTTTCTCATGAATGCTGGAGGTGATTTCATGATGAACATGTAGTTCTTCCTTCCACAGAAAGGGCGTATAGGAGGTGGGAGCTCTAACAAGGAGGCTAAAGACTGCAGCCGTTAGCATCAGTCGCTAGAGCGCCTCTTGAGATCAGGGGAGTGAGGTTTACAACACACGTCCGTTACATAACTCTTTCTAGTCTGAAGATCTGCACACGTTCCACTTCATCAGTCTGTTTCTGTCTCTGTTCAGTCTCATGTGTCTCACTGTGGGTTTCCTGAACACATCTGTTTATTCTTCGCCACCAAACTAAACTGAGACCCTGAAACTGGCTGTTGTTTACTAGGTTAAAGAGGCTTACTTATAAAAGTCTCAGTGCTTTGTGTTTGCAGGGCTGTTTGAGACTATGGTCAGTGTGATAAAGAGCAACAGCATGAGATGCTCTTCAGCATATATGAAACATTTTTATATTTTTGTAACACATCCCAGCTCTTCCTCCAAAAGGTTTTAGGTCATTTGAAATATTTTTTAGAGTACAACTGCAGTCATAAATAAATGTGCATTATAAAATATCTGCTTGCTTTTCAGTGTTTTCTATAGCACTAACACATTTCACATTGTTGCACACTGGCATTCAGCTTCATTCTGTTATAAATAGATGTAAATCTCTTCAGTGGAATGAGCTGTATTTGCATCTGCGTCTGTCTCTGTCTCTCATCCACGGTGGCACATTTGGGTGTTTGCAAACAGTGATGATGCGTTTAGGGGGCGGAGCTTACCTGCTGGCAGAAAATGACCGTTCTGCAGTAGCAGTCTATGGGAGCCTTTTCTAAGAGTAAAATAGGTAATTTTGAGTTTTTATCTCACAATTATGAGAGGAAAAATCAGAATTGCGAGATATAAACTCATTATTCTGTCTCATTTCCCCAGAATTGTGAATTTATATCCCGCAAAATCCCCAGTTCTATCAACACTGCATCTGCTGTAAAAAGCTGTGTAAAGATTTTAGATTACTTATAATTTTCCAAAGCTCATGTTGTCTGGTATATTTTTGATATACGATTTTTATTTTTGCAGTGTTTTGTCAAAAGATCAATTCTAAAACATTAATTAACAGTACATCCCACTGAAGACATCTATGTCTATCCCTCACAGCCTCGCTTTCATTCCCGTTAAAAATCAAAGATGGCGCTGCTGTGAATAAGGTCTATTGTTTACATCAAATTCTTGCAACCATAAACACTTGCGTTTAGCTTCAGGGCGTCTTCAATGACGGTATTCCATAAAATGAAGCCCATCTTTTTTGCATTCCGATTCTGACATCCAAAGGCACAAGAAGACTTTTTTTTTTCTCTTATTCCATGTATTTTTCCCTTTTTCCTTCACTTGTTACCACTGTTTTTCTGCCACCACAAGGCGCACGCAGCTGCAAGTGACGTGACTGACAGACTACAAAGGCATTAAACTAATACATATTCTGTGAAAATATTCCTTAAGAACATCAACTTGACTGAGACTGTAAACACAAACTGTATTGAAACCTCTGGCTCCATCTAGTGGCAAATATGTGTTAATGCCTTGGTTTTAGTAAATGATCTTTGTGTAGGTTATGTTAGTTGATACAGTTTTATAACCAAAGTTTAAGATGAAACAAATGAAAACAAGTCTCAGCATTTCACTCTTTGTCCAGTTTGTGTTGTTAAACTGTCATCAGTGATGCTGAAGTTTGATTGACAGCTGCTGTCCGTGGTGCTGAAGTCAGATCATGTCTGTTTCTTACAGCTGATAGAGATGTCAAAAACTCAAAGTATAGGCCTATACCAAAACCAAAGTATCAGATGCATTTTTTTATTTCCCAGATTCACAGGTTGATGATGCTGTTTAATAAAGACATAATATCGCTCAACATGTTTCTGTTTGAATCAGCCTGTGCCAGCTCAACATTTCTGATATATAAATAATGTCAGTTGTATGGGATATATTTTGTACTATATGTTGTGTTTTAAGAACTTTCATTATGCTTTGTTGTTTTAACCTTTTGTTTTAAATTATTTTAATTGTGAAGCTGTAAGTTTACTGAGGCCCCCTTATAGACACATTACATGTAAATGATACTGTCACCCTCTAGAGGAATATTTATATAATGCAGATCAGTGTCATGTGTCCTTATATAGAGAAGATGAAGCCTGCGTGAGCTCTCAGTATCAGGCACTGTAGCCTCCTCTAGGTGGCGCTCTTTCAGTGTGATTAATGTAATATTCAGTCAGTGGTGATGGTGGGAGGGGCCAGTAAAGCTGCTCATTACTGATAAAGAGCTGAAGAAAGAGGAAGTAACTAAAGCAGACAGATGTAGAGACAGAGAGATTCAGCAGAAAGAAGACTGAACTCAACTCACAATGAAGATCCTCCTCATCTTCTTCACTTTCTGCCTGATCTCAGGTCAGAGCTTTTCTCTTTCATCACTGCAGTAATGATGCTGTTTTCTGTTCATGAGGTTTCTGATCACAGTATCAATCTGATTGACAGGTGCAGTGAGATGCTTTAGCGTCACTGGATATTCTGGAGGAAGTCTTCTTGTTGATTCACAGAAACTTTGGTACAGTTACTCTGCTAAATACATGCAGATACACAAGTTATCTCAGTGGAGAACAATAGTGCATGATAAGAAACATGATAAATGGATTAATGAAGGACGATTCACACTGTTTCAAAACAATGAGGGAAACCTCATGATCTACATCAGAGATTTAAATCGACAAGATGCTGGAAGATACCAGATTAGTGTTGAAGGCCGCTGGTCCATCGATATGACTCTGAATGTGGAAGAAGGTCAGTCGTTTTAAAATCAAATTCTTAGTGTAGTAAAATTTCTGATCATATTTTTTTATATTTGTGAAATCTATTTCTTTGTTTTGTGAATTACAGATTCATATTGTAAAATGTCAAAGAGAGTGATGGTGAATATTGGAGAAACTGCCACATTCAGCTGTGAATATTCACAGAATCATATTAATGATCCCAAGATCTTATTCAAAGAAGGAAAAGACTCCATTGAGATGATTTACAGCACATGGGAGAAGAAAGAAAGATTCAGTGTTTCTGATGACAAACACAAACTCATGACTGTGAGAATTACAGCTGTGACACCAGATGATGGAGGAGTTTATTTATGTGGAGTTTGGATCTATGGACACTCGTACAGTTACTCCATTATTAATACTGTTCATCTACATATAATGGGTGAGTAGTACATACTATCAATATCATTTAGTAAGTTCACTAGTCAGTGTTTGCTGTTTCTTCTGTATTTGCTATGTGTCACATGTGATAAAGACACTGATTCAGTCAGATATTTGTGATTGACAGATAAACTGTCTCGAGCGACTGGCCACTCAGGAGGTCGTATGATGATCAAGTGTGAACATCCTCAATACAAAACCAGGCCAAAATACATCTGTAAAGAGTCAGATGGATGTTCAGAGAGGAAGAATCCAGGAGTTCAGGATGAATGGATAGAGAATGGAGATGTTTCTTTATATGACGACACCAGAGCAGGAGTCTTGGTGGTGTTTTTTAGAGAGCTGAAAGCTGCAGATGCAGGAACATACAGGTGTGGAGTGAATGTGTCTCACTATACTGAGAGCTTCACTGAACTTCAGCTGCACGTCACACACGGTGAGGAACCACAAATACTTTAGCTCGCATGTTTGAAATATTAGTTCAGATTTTTACGTAATTTCTCTTGGTTTACAGATGCAACATTTCTGACTGAATCTGCTCATCTTGGTGAAGAAGTCAACATCACCTGTCAGATCCCAGAGGAACATGAAGTTCATTTCTGCAAAGAGGATGATAATCACATCTGCCAAACCATCAGCACGTCTACAGTGACACAAATGAGTGGTTCATCTGAGAGAAATGAAGAGAGAGTTTTTACAGTGAGCATCAGTAATGTGAGCGTGAGAGATGCTGGAGTTTACTGGTGTGGAGCAGAAACCAGAGACACAGATCTGACTTTCATCTCCCTGACCACCAAAATTCAGCTCAACCTCATCAGTGAGTGAATTCAGAGCATTTCATTGTAGTAAATGCAGTCTATTCAGAATCGTGTGTGTGTTAAATGTCTGTGTGTTTGCAGTGTCTCCAGTAGTGAGACGTGAAGGAGAATCTGCTGAGATCATCTGCCCTTATGATTCAATCTATAAATCAAAGTCAAAGTCTCTCTGTAAGGGGAAGTGCTCCACTAGAGATAGAAATACTCTCAATGAGACTGTGAGAGAAGAGAAAGAGACCAAGACTGACAGATTGACTCTGAATGATGACGTCACTGCAAGTGTCTTCACTGGGACCATCACTGGACTGACAGCAGAGGATGCTGGGAAATACTGGTGTGCAGTGACATTAGAGAGAGACGTGAATTATCTTTACACTCATCTGATCGTCATCATGAACGAGGGTGAGGAAGGTTTATTCATCTGAATATGTCAAACTATGGCTGTGAATTGATGTTCTTATATTTCTAATCATTTCCAGAGCTGATCTTGACTAAGTATGAAGGAGACGACATGTCAATCCAGTGCAAACATCATGATGAACATCAGAAATGCTTCTGCAAAGCACATGAACCCTCCATGTGTGTGAAGGATGGAGTTTCATTGGAGACGATCAGAGATAATCGATTGTCTTTCAGTGATGAAGCATCTACTGGAGTCTTTACTGTAAACATCACTGATCTGAGAGAAGAGGATTCTGGGATATACTGGTGTGGAGCTCACATCATCACTAAAGTCAACCTCACTGTTAAAAAGGGTAAGATATATTTTAGTATTATTTTATAATGAAAATGAAGGTAATTTTACTGATTGCAGAACTTGTATACAAACATTACATGTCTTTTGTCAATGTTCATTGTCATCAACAAAACAATTGAGTAATGGCCCTAAATTTAAGGATTTAAATGGATTTAAACAGAAAAAGAACCAGAATTCATTGTAATCAGTTTGAACTATTTGAAGAGTTGCCAGCAGCCGTATCACCCTGTAGCCCAAGACTGGTTTCCCACTGAAGCTATGCAGGGTTGAGCCTGGTCAGTACCTGGATGGGAGACCTGGGAAAACTAGGTAGCTGCTGGAAGAGAGTTAGTGAGGCCAGCAGGGGGCGCTCACCCTGTGGTCTGTGTGGGTCCTAATGCCCCAGCATAGTGATGGGGACATTATCCCCCGGTTTCACAGACCAGGTTTAAGCTAGTCCCAGACTAAAATGCATGTTTGAGTTGTTTTAACTGAAAGCAGCATATCTTAAAATATGTCAGTGTTATTGTTTTGTCTCAAGATGCACATCAGTAATGTATTTTTCTAAGACACGTTTATAAAAGCTACGTAAATGCCCTAATTGAACTAAGGCCTAATCCTGACTTAATCTAAGCCCTGTCTGTGAAACCAGGCCTTAATTGTCAAAAAGCACCGTCCTTCAGATGAGATGTTAAACCGAGGTCCTGACTCTCTGTGGTCATAAAAAAACCCAGGATGTCCTTTGAGAAAAGAGTAAGGGTTTAACCCCGGCATCCTGGCCAAATTTGCTCTCTGTCCATCATGGCCTCCTAATCATCCCCATATAGATATGCTGACTGGCTTCATCACTGTGTGTCCTCTCCACCAATATGCTGGTGTGTGGTGGGCGTTCTGGCTCAGTGTTGAGGAGATTCCACCCTTTCATGTGTAAAGCGTGTTGAGTACCCAGAAAAGCGCTATATAATGTAGTAGAACATCACGGGTTGCCATCTCGTACTTACGACATGGCGTGAACGCAGCATAAGCTTGTTGTTTTGATCAGGAGGAACTGTGAAAGGCAGCTTCTGTTTGTGCTGATGACGTGTGATGTCTGTGCGAGCAGGTGCGCGGAGGTATGAAAATACATAGCTCACAGGCAGGTACGACATTGTATCCGACCGAATGCAATGATTAGATGAAAATTTTTTGGTCCTGAGACTTCCACAGAAGATCATATGTATATGTTTTAATATTTAGACCACTTCTATTATTGATTGCTTTCAGGATGAAAAGAGAGTTTCAACCAGTGTAACAAAAAGTGTTTATTAAAAAAAATGCCTACCCTACCTTTAAGCGTCATGTTTTGACTTTGATTGAAAATAATAAAGTTTGAAGTCACCATTATGGTGATTAGTGTTTGCTTTAGTTTTCAAACTACACTTTTATTTTCAATAAATCAACATCTAAACCTCTGTTAATTCTCAATAAGAGCTTCTGTAGACGTCTGACAGAAATAAAGTCAGTCTGGTTAGTAATGTGTGAAGCTGGTAATGCTGTTTGTGGAGTTGTTTAATCCTCCTCTGCTGAGATCTTCAGAGATTTAATGTCTTCTTTTATCTTCAGTTGATTTCATCTAAAGCTGTGGCTGAAGTCAGTTGTAGTTCTTGTGTTTCTCTGTCCTTCAGTGATTCTGCTTGTTAACAGCAGGTGTTCATCATTACTGCTCCATCATCACTCAATTAATCACTTAATTATCTCGTTAACTCCAACACTGATTCAGTGTTACATTTAACACACTGTAGTGTGCATGCTTAGTTTTCATTTAATCTGGGCTAACCCGTGTGGGGCCTCCATGGAAACTGAGGTCAGACCCATCTGGGCCCCACAGACTGTGCTGGCTGGGGAATAGTGCTAGCTATTTTATCAGCTGTTTTTTTTTTTTTTTTTACCGATCAAGTTCCTCACAGCTGGTGGAACGCATCATAAACTTGTGATAACAAGCCCCACCCATTTAGAGGAATGATATGATTGGTCAATTTGAAATTAGTCTCTCATTGATGTAAATGGCTTGGCCCTCTGTAATTTCACAGCTGGGCCACCAATCACAGAGCTGAAAACTTTAGGCAGAAAAATTATAATATGGAGAAAATGGGCATTTACACAACACAACACAAACTGAATAGACAGATTTGAAGGGTTTATTTAAAGATTTAGATGTTGATTGTCAAATTATAAATTCCTAATATAACATTAGAACTGATGATTTTTTTATTAAAAAAGTTTTTAAAAGTTTAAAGTTTGTAAATATTATTTTTTACATTAGTTTAGGCCCTATTTGAGGGCCTAGAGGGCCCTGACGGTTCCCCTCTGGTGAATACACAGCCCCATTTCTCTCTAATCATAACTGTATGTGTTTATGTATTTTCAGATTTCTCTTTGTTCAACATTATTTCAATGTGTTCGACTCTGCTGCTGATTGGAGGATTCACTGTGACTGAGTGTTTATTAAGATGAGGGGATGCTGTCCTTCACACACACAAACCTAAATCAGAACATAGACATTTATTATGAAGCTGATTATAAAAACTAACCAAAAAATCAATGATGTCAAACTTACTTTTAAGTCGTTGAAAATCCTTTTTTGTAAGAAAGTTTCTCATGAACGCTGGAGGTGTTTTTTGTGTGTGTGTGTGTGTGTGTGAACAGGCTGTTTTTTCCGTCCAGCTCAAAGCCACAGAAAACTGGTGAAGGTTCAGGGTCTCAGTTCAGTTTAAAGAAACACTTACTCAGGAAACCCACAGAGACACACACGAGACCGAACAGAGACACACAGAAGATCAACGTCCATTGTGAGCAGAAGACAAAGACTAAGATTTGCTTGTTATTACTGAAGAAGTTCCAAAAATACAAATTTAGTAATTAATTTTAAGTGTTGAATAAGAAAAGGCTGATTGGACAATTATTTTATTTTCTTAAAACAAGATCAAGAAATGAGATGAAAAACAAATAATTTTCATAGAACTATAAATGGCATCATGTTTGCAATGTTGAACCTTGTATATTTCTGTTCATTCTATTTTATAAAAGAAGCAACTGCAGGTTTATTACTGGAAATATATTTCATATTTTGTAATTATTCTGTAAATGTATCTTATATTGTTTGTGTACTTCTGCTCTCGATTGGTGGATTCACTCCAATTGTTTGTAAATTAATGGTATAATGTATGGACTGATTAAATGGAAACAAAGTTCACGGTTAAATGGTAAATTTTTATTAGTCAGAGCAGAAGGGAAGGTTTACTGTAAATATCTCCAATAGTTGATGTTTATCATTCACGCTGAACAATAAACATTAAACCTTACTGAAATACCAAAATGACTCTTGTCAAACAGTTTATCAAATGAGATTTTCATGATCTTAAGGTGATGCAAGTAGTAGTTGTTTGTGCCCACAGTGCCAGGTTTTTACTAAGTGGTCGGTGAACTAATGAGAAACTATCGCTCTTGTGGTTTTCTTTTGCTCTTGCTCTTCACATTCTGTTGGTCAAACCAAGAAGCTTTTCAACCACCTGCAGGTGTGATAAAAACAGGAAATGGTTTCTTCAGCAACGATGTTCACACACTTCATAAAGAGATGCTGTGAACTTGTGTAATATTATAAAAATGTTATTTATAGTATAATCCAGTTTTTCTTTCCAAAGTTTTTTTCAGGTCATCTAAAATGAAAGGTTTTAGAGGTCACGTTGCGTCTTTTACATGTAGAATAACTTTAGTTTTTGCAACATCACAGGGAGGAACAAGTTCAAAACTATTTTTTTTTTTTACTTCCAACTCCAGTCATAAATCAGTGTGTAAATGTCCGCTTGCTGTACAAATAGTAAAAGTTCTGTGATCACAAATGTTTGGACCTTTTTCTCTGGTTATGAATCAGTAAACACCGGCAGACACCGCCATGAAACCTTTGGCTCCATCTAGTGGCAAATCTGAGTTAATGTCTGATTTCTTGGTTTTATTGCAATGAGCTTTGTGTAGTTGTATGCTAGTTGAAAGTGTAGGTGGATTTTTCTTAGTCCTCTGTTCTGTTTTGATGAATTATAAATGGCACTGATTTACACACTTCCTGTCAGTTTGAGAGAAATGAATCCACAACGGCCTGTTAAAGAGACAGAAGCACCAATCAGACTCAGACTTCAGCCGATGAGCCTCTGATAAAGAGACAGAAGCACCAGTCAGACTCAGACTTCAGCCGATGAGCCTCTGATAAAGAGACAGAAGCACCAATCAGACTCAGACTTCAGCCGATGAGCCTCTGTTAAAGAGACAGAAGCACCAGTCAGACTCAGACTTCGGCCGATGAGCCTCTGTTAAAGAGACAGAAGCACCAATCAGACTCAGACTTCAGCCGATGAGCCTCTGTTAAAGAGACAGAAGCACCAATCAGACTCAGACTTCAGCCGATGAGCCTCTGATAAAGAGACAGAAGCACCAATCAGACTCAGACTTCAGCCGATGAGCCTCTGATAAAGAGACAGAAGCACCAATCAGACTCAGACTTCAGCCGATGAGCCTCTGTTAAAGAGACAGAAGCACCAATCAGACTCAGACTTCGGCCGATGAGCCTCTGTTAAAGAGACAGAAGCACCAATCAGACTCAGACTTCGGCCGATGAGCCTCTGATAAAGAGACAGAAGCACCAATCAGACTCAGACTTCGGCCGATGAGCCTCTGATAAAGAGACAGAAGCACCAATCAGACTCAGACTTCGGCCGATGAGCCTCTGTTAAAGAGACAGAAGCACCAATCAGACTCAGACTTCGGCCGATGAGCCTCTGATAAAGAGACAGAAGCACCAATCAGACTCAGACTTCAGCCGATGAGCCTCAAATGGTCTGATTTCACACTTTTTTTTAAAAAGTATTTTCGTTATGTTGCATTATTTCAACCTTTTGTTTTATATTAAGCTGTCTTGTATTGTATGTTTACCCTAAACCCCTTACAAATACATTATACCTTCACCCTCTAGTGGAAGATTTAAGTAATGCTGATCAATTTACTTGAGTGTCATTTGTCCTTATGTACAGACATTTACGTTTCAATCATCTAACTGATTATTAATCACTCAAAAATGTACTGTCAGTTAGCTGGTTATTTATGGTCATCCCTAAATCCAAGGTTATTTTTTCACACTTATAATTGCAAAGAAACAGAAGTAGCAACTTCAATATTGTGACACATCTGAGTGAAACTGGTTATCAAAAAATAAAAATAAATAAAAAGCCAAAAAATAAAAGTAAAAAGCTGACAACTTGGCTCTTCTAACCATCAGTTGTTGATTGGATGTTGCAATGAAAACACACCCCTTTTTTTTAAATGAAACATACATGTATGGAACAATTTTATAACATGCATTTAGAAAATACATAGACATTAAATGAAAATTCACCCTCTTTATGGATAAAAACAATTAAACACTTCTGTCCAGATGAACCTACCTATTGCAACTGAGCGTCAACAGGGGTGACCCCAGTGTACCCTTGGCCGCGGCCCCATCGAGGGCAGAGAAGGCGGAGGAGGCCGCCGAACGGTCGCGGGAAGACAACGGGGACTTCCAGGACCGCGTGACCTCCTCATGTATCCAGGGAGAGAAAGTAATTGGGGGCAGGGCCCGACGGCTGTCAGGACGCGTCGCACCCAAAGACCAAACATCCCCCGAGATGACATGGCTGTCAACTCCGGGTCGGACTCGGGCAATGCTGGCACACCCGAAGGCGGCAGCATAGCCGAATCTTCATCCCCAGAGGACTCCAGCCCACCTTCCACAAACGCTGCTTGAACGTGCTGAAGCCCAAACACGTCATGCAGCGATTGTGCCCATCAGATGGCAACAGAGATCGACCGCACCCAGAAGTGCACGGGCGGATTGTCTTTAAAAAGACGTGCCACGTGTGAGCTCTTTTGTGAGAGGGAGCTTCACAGCGATGCCGAAGGCGCCCAGGGAACGAATACCAGCTGGATGCAGATCACTGCACAGATCAGCAGGCAGGAAGTAAATACTCGCTGGAAAGCGCCATAACACCAACACCGACTGGAAAGCTGCTCATCTCGAAGAAGCTTGACGATATACTCAAAAAGGCTTAAGGAGTGAAGAGATAGATGCTCTTGGCTCTTTCGTACTTCCTTATATACCCACGCTGTGGGGCGGAGCTACGCTATGCAAATTCCGCATGCCCATGGCATTGGCACTGCCATTGGGCGTTTTCTAGATCTCGAAGATGATAGGCTTCTAGGCGAAACCCCCATTCGTCAGTCACTGACGTTACTCGCAGTGACTGAACGAAAGGGAACAGAAATTACATGAGAGTGTTTATTGCTCCATATTGCTCACATCGCTTCATTTTGGGTAAAAATAGAAAAATAATACTAAAGTACTTTGTAACATAGTAACTTGAGTAGTTTTAAACAACTTATTTACTGTTACTTGAGTCATATTATTTTTCAGTACTTCTACTAGTACTCAAGTAAATTATTTCTTAAGTACCAATACTTTTACTTTTAAATTTTTTTAGTACTCTTTCCACTACTGGCGGCGCGTTCATTTTCTGAGAGACAGACGGCAGAACGTGCATCATGTTTTTTTTCTTTATTTTGAGAAAAGCACAACATTTTGTTTTTATTGTGAGTGTACACAAATAAAAGTAGACACTGAAGAGTTTTGAATGATGTATAACACTTGTCTGTATGACTAAAATCGATGGCGTAATTTGAGTCTCTTTCGCACTGATGAGAATAAAAGCAGGGTGGTCACGCCGGCCGCAGGGGGTTCATTTAATATAAGAACATTTTTACACACTATTTTATTTATTTCATTTAAATTAAATAAAATGGGTCACAATTAATTTGGATTAACTCAAATGAATTTGCTGTAGTCGGTTAAACTTATTTGCAATTTTCTTTTGTTGGTCCAACTTAAATTTTTATTATGAATTTACTGAGGTTTTTACTAACTTATTTAATCAAATTTTCTGAACATTTTATGTTACATATTCATTTAAAGGGGACATATTATGCAAAATTCACTTTATAAGGTGTTTGAACACAGATGTGTGTCCACAGTGTGTAAGCAACCAGCCTACAATGGTAAAAATCCACCCAATACTTCTTTTTTTTATAATCCCCATCAGTCATTATTAATCTCTCATAATGCACTGTTTCATATTTCCCCCTAGTCCTACGTAAGAGTAGGGAAACCCCGCCCATGACTGTTGATGGTCTGCCCTTTTAGCATAAACACACCCCTGAGTGAGAAGCACAGAGACGCCATTTCTGTTTACTCGCTGTGTACATTACATTACTTTCTGTGTACATTACAACAGAAGTTGGATGTACCAACGAGTCTCCATAGACTCCCGGCATCCGAGCCACTGAGGACACCGTGGTTGAATTGTGAATTATTGAAATGTGCCGAAGAATGTCAGTAAAATGTTATATATTTGCGCAAATCATTTTACGCATGACTGCTTCACCAATGAGGGTCAGTACCATGCTGGATTTGTGAAAAATGTATACAACAATATATAGATTAACATGACGGTTCATGCTAGTCTGTGAGTTGAATCAACATAAAGCCACATCAACTAACGTTACATAAATGTATCCACTAACCATTCAGAAACGTCCAGGTGCAGTCTAAAAGTGTCAACCTCTTCCTGACTCTCTCCATCTGTGTCCGACTCCGGTTCAAACATGCAAGGCTGCACTCCAGACCACAACTGGTGAGATTGCGAGATTCGTCTGTTTTGTTGTTGACAGTGTAACGTACTGCTCTGAGACTTAAGGCGGAGAATCCAAGCACAACTTTATTAAAGGATAATCCACAATCGTAGTCGAAAGACTGGCAAAAGGTCATACACATGCAAGCAGTCCAAACAGGCAAACAAAACAGGAGAGACAGGCAAAAGGGTAATCCACGGAACGGGCAAATAATCCAAAACCAAGAGACGAGAAACCAGGGAAAACGCTTTGCAGTGAATGACAAGGTGAACATGGATTATATAGGCTGAGGTAATGAGGTAAATGAGACACAGGTGTAAACAATGAGTGCTGATGAGTCCGGGCAAAGGATAATGGGTAATGTAGTCTTTGATGGAATGACAGTCCGGGGTGGAGTGCCCTCTGGTGGTAATCAGGGGCACTCTCACTGGTGAATCGTGACATAGCCCCCCCTCAAAAGAGCGGCTTCCAGACACTCCTAAAACTATCCAGGAGGGAGGTGGAGCGGAGGCGGACCCGGGGGCGGGATGGAGGGCCAGGTAGATGACCAGGGTGGCACAGGCCGTACAGATGACCAGGGTGGCACAGGCAGGGCAGGCGACCAAGGCGAAGAAGGCTGGGCAGATGACCAGGGTGGCGCAGGCAGCCAGGGTGGAGCAGGCTGGGCAGATGACCAGACCGGCGCAGGCCGGACAGATGACCAGGGTGGCACAGGTAGAGCAGGCTGAACAGATGGACCTGCAGGTGGGCTTGAAGCCCCCCACGGCGGAGCAGACGACCACCACAGCAGTGCAGGTAGTTCAGGGGACCATGGGGGTGCAGATAGTTCAATAGACCATGGTGGCTCGGGCAGTTCAGGGAGCCATGGCAGCACAGACCCTTCAGGGCCAGCCTCCATGGATGGGTAGCCCCCACTCAAGCTCTTCTTGGGAGGCACTACAGACTCTGGAGCGAGGACAGGAGGGACAGGAGACGGAGTCCTCTCTGGACTCGTGACAGGAGACGGAGTCCTCTCTAGACTCGTGACAGGAGGCGGAGTCCTCTCTGGACTCGTGACGGAAGGAGACAGAGCCCTCTCTGGACTCGTGACGGAAGGAGACGGAGCCCTTTCTGGACTCGGGACAGAAGGAGACGGAGCCCTCTCTGGACTCGGGACGGAAGGAGACGGAGCCCTCTCTGGACGCTGGTCACGGGCTGGAGCCCTCTCTGGACGCTGGTCACGGGCTGGAGCCCTCTCTGGACTCTGGTCACGGGCTGGAGCCCTCTCTGGACTCTGGTCACGGGCTGGAGCCCTCTCTGGACTCTGGTCACGGGCTGGAGCCCTCTCTGGACTCTGGTCACGGGCTGGAGCCCTCTCTGGACTCTGGTCACGGGCTCGTTCATTCAAGTCAAATGTGCCAGCTCAATAAAGTCCTATACATAGTCCTCGATAGGACAATCTCCTTGACGGAGACACAGGATTCTTGCTGCTGGATTCATTGTTGCGGCGAAGTCTTCTGTAACGTACTGCTCCGAGTCTTAAGGCTGAGAATCCAAGCGCAGCTTTATTAAAGGATAATCCACAATCGTAGTCAAAAGACTGGCAAAAGGTCATACACATGCAAGCAGTCCAAACAGGCAAACAAAACAGGAGAAACAGGCAAAAGGGTAATCCACAGAACGGGCAAGTAATCCAAAACCAAGAGACAAGAAACTAAGGAAAACACTCAGAAATGCAGTGATACAACAAACAAGACTTCGTAGTGAATGACAAGGTGAACATGGTTTATATAGGCTGAGGTAATGAGCTAAATGAGACACAGGTGTAAACAATGAGTGCTGATGAGTCCGGGCAAAGGATAATGGGTAATGTAGTCTTTGACGGAATGACAGTCCGGGGTGGAGTGCCCTCTGGTGGTAATCAGGGGCACTCTCACTGGTGAATCGTAACAGACAGAGTATCTGAAGCTCCTCTAAAGGATCTGCCCTCTTCTGGAAGGGTGGTGGGGAGCAGCAGCTCATTTGCATTTAAAGGGACACACACACAAAAAATGGCACGCTTTTGCTCACACCCAAATAGTGGCAAATTTGACAAGCTATAGTAAATGATCTGGGGGTATTTTGAGCTGAATCTACAGACACATCCTGGGGACACCAGAGATCAAATGTGAATATTCACAGTATCACATTAATAATGCCAAGATAATCTTCAAAGAAGGAAAAGACTCTATTGATGAGATTATAAACAGCACATGGAAAACGAACAGGAGGTTCAGTATTTCTGAAAGAAGAGATCAACTATTCATGACTGTGAGAATTACAGCTGTGACACCAGATGATGGAGGAGTTTATTTATGTGGAGTTTGGATCTACAGACACTCGTACAGTTACTCCATTATTAATACTGTTCATCTACATATTATTATAAGTAAGTACACTGTAGATAGCTGTAGATGTTACCTTTCATTGCTGTAACCTAATACAGTCATATTGAATCAGTCATTCTTAATAATATATTTGATTTGAATAAAACCTAATGGATAAGATGTTGTAGTTTGATGTACATATAAAGTGATATTTGTGATTGACAGCTAAAGTGGGCGTGTCTCGAGTGACTCAGGAGGTCGTATGATGATCAAGTGTGAACATCCTCAATAGAAAACCAGGCCAAAATACATCTGTAAAGAGTCAGATGGATGTTCAGAGAGGAAGAATCCAGGAGTTCAGGATGAATGGATAGAGAATGGAGATGTTTCTTTATATGACGACACCAGAGCAGGAGTCTTGATGGTGTTTTTTAGAGAGCTGAAAGCTGCAGATGCAGGAACATACAGGTGTGGAGTGAATGTGTCTCACTATACTGAGAGCTTCACTGAACTTCAGCTGCACGTCACACACGGTGAGGAACCACAAATACTTTAGCTCGCATGTTTGAAGTGTCTAATCTGATTTTTTTGTCAAATTATCTTGGTTTACAGATGCAACGTTTGTGACTGAATCTGCTCATCTTGGTGAAGAAGTCAACATCACCTGTCAGATCCCAGAGGAACATAAAGTTCATTCAGCTCAACCTCATCAGTGAGTGAATTCAGAGCATTTCATTGTAGTAAATGCAGTCTATTCAGAATCGTGTGTGTTAAATGTCTGTGTGTTTGCAGTGTCTCCAGTAGTGAGACGTGAAGGAGAATCTGCTGAGATCATCTGCCCTTATGATTCAATCTATAAATCAAAGTCAAAGTCTCTCTGTAAGGGGAAGTGCTCCACTAGAGATAGAAATACTCTCAATGAGACTGTGAGAGAAGAGAAAGAGACCAAGACTGACAGATTGACTCTGAATGATGACGTCACTGCAAGTGTCTTCACTGGGACCATCACTGGACTGACAGCAGAGGATGCTGGGAAATACTGGTGTGCAGTGACATTAGAGAGAGACGTGAATTATCTTTACACTCATCTGATCGTCATCATGAACGAGGGTGAGGAAGGTTTATTCATCTGAATATGTCAAACTATGGCTGTGAATTGATGTTCTTATATTTCTAATCATTTCCAGAGCTGATCTTGACTAAGTATGAAGGAGACGACATGTCAATCCAGTGCAAACATCATGATGAACATCAGAAATGCTTCTGCAAAGCACATGAACCCTCCATGTGTGTGAAGGATGGAGTTTCATTGGAGACGATCAGAGATGATCGATTGTCTTTCAGTGATGAAGCATCTACTGGAGTCTTTACTGTAAACATCACTGATCTGAGAGAAGAGGATTCTGGGATATACTGGTGTGGAGCTCACATCATCACTAAAGTGCATTTAAACGTCAAAAATGGTAAAATAACTTAATTTAATCGATATACACTCTTTATCTTAATTATTCTGCCAGTTATTTGTCATAGCTTGAATAAATAATTTTGATTAAAATGTCCTAAGATTTTTGATTTACTCAGTTTTTGGCAACTTAATTATTATGTGTGTAGCTACCCCCAAAAATGCTAAATTTATCTGAATGTATAATTGTGTGCAATTTGAATGCATAATTTTAAATAAATTAAAACAAATAAAGTTGGGACAAATCAATTTTATTTTTTTTATAGAGTAGCAGTAAAAAAAAAACCCGCCAACAATCAAGCTGCACTCACAGTAACCACATAATTTATTAATGCCACGGTGCATGCTGGAAACTTGACTACCAGCAAGCATTTAAAAAAAAAAAATTATAATAATAATTTTATTCTTGTGTAAATGTAAATTGGACATAGGAACATTCTTAGTTTAAAAATGATTCAGTCAGTTAGTTGCCTTTGCTTATATAAATAGGCTAATGCTTATTTTAATTAAATTAAATGATGCTATATATGAAAAAGCACAAATTAGTCTAATTGATTTAGTAACACTTTACAATAAGGTTCATTAGTTAACATGAACTAATAATGAACTGCACTTATAAAGCATTTATTGATCTTTGTTAATGTTAATTTCAACATTTACTAATGCATTATTAAAATCTTGTTAACATTAGTTAATGCACTGTGAACTAACATGAACAAACCATGAATAGCTGTATTTTTATTAACTAACGTTAACAAAGATTAACAAATACAGTAACAAATGCCCTGCTCATGGTTTGTTCATGTTAACTAATGCATTAACTAATGTTAACTAATGCAACCTTATTGTAAAGTGTTACCGTTGATTTCTGAAGATCAGGTTTGAACTTTAAACAATATATTGCAGATTAATGCATTGTATAAATTAATTAACGATGTTGGGTTACCTTAACATTCTATACTATCTAGACTGAATATTTCTTACATTAACTTAAAATGGGGTAATCAATTTTTAGTTTCCAGCATGCTTTAAACGGGGCTGGTTCAGGGGCCGGATTCACAAAAACCCTCTTAGGAAAGAAGTAAATAAAATTCTTAAGATAAAGTTCGTAAGAATGTTCCTAAGTGAAATTCTTGAAAAAATCTTAAGTTCTCAAATATTTTCTTAAGAACATCTTTTATTTTCTTAAGAAGAAAATGAAAGTTGTTTTGGTGTTATTTGATTGAAAGGCGGGTATTGCAGAAGACTCACCGAATGAAACACACTTCAAAGCCCGTGGTTTTGCACTGCCTGCAGATTACCGCGGCAGCCTGTTTCACACATGCTCCGTTTGCAGTGCGGATTTTTCCCGTACCCATGTTAACCGGTTAGAGCTTTCACACTGCACGCAGATTGTATTTAAGACCGGTTGGAGGTTCTCTTAACTTTTAAGAAGTTATTTTTAAGAACATTCAATATGAATACTTCTTCAATTTAACCTTAAGAACAAGAAAAAAGAATACAAAATATTCTTATATTTTTTTTCTTAAGTTAGAAAATAAGAATTATAAAGAATTTTAAGAATGTTCCGTGGAGAGTAAATGTTCATTATGTAGAATAATTAAAAGATTTCCTGTTATGTCAAAGTTTTTGTGACTACCATTGTGCTCATTCATTGTGTTAAAATACACTCATTCCAAATCAGTAATTCAGTGACAACTCATTAAATACAGAGTTCTGTTTATATTTCATTTATATAAAATGTTTTTACAAGTGTTAAAACAGACATTAATTTTAGTGAAAAAATGAACACCATAAACTTTCATTCATGTGTATGTCTTGTTTTCTCTTTAATTAGCTCTATGTTTGTGTGTTTGTTTCAGATTTCTCCATGATCATCATTATTGGTGTGTGTGTGTGACTCTGCTGCTGATCGGTGGATTCATTCTGACTGTGTGTAAATTAAGACACAAGAGACGAGGTGATGCTCACACACACAGGTCAGTTCGGTCTTCACAGTTACCCACAATCCCCTCTGATGAGCTCCTGTACGCGTCTGTCAGTTTCCAGAAGCATGAAGAGTCTCTCAGTGACGCTACAGTCTCCTTCAGTAAGGACCAGATTCACTCTGATTACACCACGGTCATTTACCACACGAGACTCAACTAACTCACAGATCACAGATCAGCACACATTACACCTGAGTTTTAAGAAACAGACTGTTTAAACATTTGCTTATGTTCACAGTTCAATCTACTTATAATCCATAATTTAGTGTTAAACAGATGTTTGATCAGTGTGTTGAATCATGAGACACTTCAAAGCTGCTCATGTTATAATAAAACAGGAATAAGTGTAATAAAAACATTAAGTAAATTTCCACTCCAAATGCAGAGACAGCATCATTTGACAGTCTCCTTATAGCAGCTCTTAAACAGACATGAGTTCAACTACTGTTCAAACTTAGATTTGTACATTCAAGAGATACAGTACTAGTTACAGAGAAAGATTTTTAATAGTTTCATTATTTTAGCACATTGAGAACTTATCAAAACTGAAAACTTTAGACTTTTGTTGATGCTGTGTTTAGTTTGTTCATTCATGTTCAGTTTATTTTTCTTATGTGAGAACTACTTTTAAGGACCCTTTTCACATTTCTGGGATTGTAAAGATAAACATCAATAGGAGACCATAGAAGATATCATTTTTCCATTCTCATTTTCTACAGTTGCAAGAAAAATAAATACTACTTTTTTTACATTGATATATTCTACAAAAATATAGAGCATTATGTATAGTGAATGTACATTAATATTTATAAAATCTTTGCTAGATTTATAATGTTAATTATTGCATAAATGTGTCATCACAATCTGTGAAAAGGGTTTTTATTGTAGAAAAAAACACTTGTATTTTTTTTATAAATATTACTTTTTGATATTTTATGTTCTATTTTTTATTTGTATAATGTTATATGTTTATTTTTTACATTATATTTGAAATGTCAAACATTGTCATGGCATGACATTAAATAAAACAATATTACTTTAGATGACGATTGATTCTAGTTTTCTTACTGGTGAAATTAAGGTTACTAGATTCCTGAGAAACAGTGGCTTATAGTTTCAGGAGTTCGCAGGTTGAACTAATCCTTGAATAAAGGTGAAAGTAGACAGATTTGGCTTGAGTTTGAGACTTAACCCGAGCTTTAAGCTTCCCATTAGATTTACTTAAATTCAGTTACTAAATGTAAGAAGGAGTTGTGTTGGAGGAGGAATAAAGGAAGAATTATTACAGGAATGCGGTAAGTGTCCATTGAAATAAGCCTATTGATTGGATTGAATGAACACGATCCTCCCGAACTTTGTTTGAAACTCAAAATAAGACCTTAATAATCTAATAATCTGATTATCATTACAAAAGAGAGTGAGAAATAATTTCTGCAAGTAATAAAATGTAATTAATTTCACTTGCATGAACCTCGAGACTGATTTAAATGTTCAGATAAGATTTTTTTTTAATGAATTTATAAATAATTGTTGTACTATCATCAATATAATCTGACCATCTCACGGTAAAAATGTAATGTTCAAGACTTTGAATATCTTTTTGTCTCAAAGTTTCCCATGAACGACGGAGCTGTTTTTGTGTTTGCATGATGAACAGGTCAGTTTTTTCCATCTAGCTCAAAACCACGGAAAACAACAGCCAGTTTCAGGGTCTCAGTTTAGTTTGGTGGCGAAGAATAAACAGATGTGTTCAGGAAACCCTCAGTGAGACACATGAGACTGAACAGAGACAGAAATGTGTGCAGATCTGCAGAAGAGAAAGACTAAGACAAAAGACAAATGCAACATAAGTAAACAGACAGTTTCAATGTTCTGTAAAATCAAAAGTGTCATTTTAGAAAAATGCTCTTGAACACCGTATTTTTACTAGGTTAAAGAGACTTGCTTATAAAAGTCTCAGTGCTTTGTGTTTGCAGGGTTGTTTGAGACTGTGGTCAGTGTGATAAAGATCTACAGCATGAGATGCTCTTCAGCTTGTGGTTTTCTTTTGCTCTTTTTATATCCTTTGGGTCAAACCAAAGCACTTCAGCCTCCTGCATGATAAAAACAGGAAATGGTTTCTTTAGCAGCGATCAACAGACTTTCCACTCCAAGAAAAGATGCATGAATGCTTTTTTATGTATGAAAAATAAAAATATTATTTATAACTTACACTATGTTGCCAAACTTATTGGGACGCCCCTCCAAATCAATGAGTTCAGGTGTTCAATCACTCCATGTCCACAGGTGTATAAATCAAGCACTAGGCATGCAGACGCTTCTACAAACATTTGTGAAAGAATGGGTCGCTCTCAGGAGCTCAGTGAACTCAAGCGTGGTACCGTGATAGGTTGACACCTGTGCAATAAGTCCATTCCTGAAATTTCCTCACTACTAAATATTCCACGCTCAACTGTTAGTGGTATTATAACAAAGTGGAAGCAATTGGGAACAACAGCAACTCAGCCACGAAGTGGTAGGCCACGTAAAATCACAGAGTGGGGTCAGCGCATGCTGAGGGTCACAGTGCGCAGAAGTCACCAACTTTCTGCAGAGTCAATAGCTACAGACCTCCAAACTTCGTATGGCCTTCAGATTAGCTCAAGAACAGTGCGTAGAGAGCTTCATGGAATGGGTTTCCATGGCCGAGCAGCTCATCCAAGCCTTACATCACCAAGTGCAATGCAAAGCAGTGGGGTAAAGCACGCCGCCACTGGACTCTAGAGCAGTGGAGACGTGTTCTCTGGAGTGACCAATCACGCTTCTCTGTCTGGCAATCCCATGGATGAGTCTGGGTTTGGCGGTTGCCAGGAGAACGGTACTTGCCTGACTGCATTGTGCCAAGTGTAAAGTTTGGTGGAGGGGGGATTATGGGGTGGGGTTGTTTTTCAGGGGTTGGGCTTGGCCCCTTAGTTCCAGCGAAAGGAACTCTTAATGCTTCAGCATACCAAGACATTTTGGACAATTTCATGCTCCCAACTTTGTGGGAACAGTTTGGGGATGACCCCTTCCTGTTCCAGCATGACTGCGCACCAGTGCACAAAGCGTCGGTCCATAAAGACATGGATGAGCGAGTTTGGTGTGGAGGAACTTGACTGACCTGCACAGAGTCCTGACCTCAACCCGATAGAACACCTTTGGGATGAATTAGAGCGGAGACTGCGAGCCAGGCCTTCTCGTCCAACATCAGTGCCTGACCTCACAAATGAGCTTCTAGAAGAACGGTCAAAAATTCCCATAAACACACTCCTAAACCTTGTGGAAAGCCTTCCCAGAAGAGTTGAAGCTGTTAGAGCTGCAAAGGGTGGGCCAACTCCATATTAAACCCTACGGATTAAGAATGGGATGTCATTAAAGTTCATGTGCATGTAAAGGCAGACGTCCCAAAACTTTTGGCAATATAGTGTATCTCAGTTCTTCCTTCAAAAGGTTTTTGCCAAATTATCTAGTTTAAAATATTTACTAGAGAGAAGTACAATCCTCAAACTTTTTTCTTTTGCTAAGACAAATAAGTGTGCATTACAAAAGATCTGCTTGCTTTTCAAATGTTAAAAGTTCAGCCCGCTTTGATCTCTGAAGCATTTGGTACTTTTCACATTGTTTTACATGGCCGTTCAACTATATTCTGTGATTGAATTATTAAAACTTTCTCATTAGTAGACACAATGGAAGTCATTGTAAGCCGTATTTGCATGTGCGTCTGACTGAATCTCATCCCACACACGCTGGATTCTGAATATTCAAATATGACACGACAACATACACATGAGAGCCAACGAGGTTTAGGCATGGGTTCGACTCCTCCCTTTTCTCCTTAATGGCGCTAAGCGCTGCTTGTATTGAATTATTATTAATTACTAAATTTATTTATTATTAATTATAAAATGTAAACCTGTTTCTCATACAAAGCTGTTTTATGGCTTTAAGAAAACCATGAGGCGTATTAATGACTATTATGGTACTTTATTTGATCTTGACAGCAGTGGTTTAACTAACGGTTACGCTGAGGCTCATCAATCTCTCACAGCCATCTTCACAAATTCACACAACACTGTTAAGACCAATTCACACAGCACAGACAAACGGCAATAAACACCAACAAACGAGTTGGCCGTTGGATTTAGAATTTTATGGAAAATAACTGTCATGTTCACACTGCCCCAAAAGACAAACACTGATTGAATATGTTCAGTCAGGTGAAAACAAACCCTGACCAACTCCCAACAGACACCGACTGGGGAAACAACACACTGATCCAACAAAACCCAACTAACGTGTTTGTTGGTGTTAATCTGGGCTGTGTGAATTGGCCTTTAAATGAGGCAAAGGTAAGGTAAAATATGCATTAACCTTTTTTATATAGAGTATGCACATTAATACAGTAAACACCAAACTAAAACCTGATGAGATATGAAAGTGACTCATCTTAAGCAATATATCAACGTTTGTACATTTTCAGAAGGAAATGTGAATACTGCTGGCCCACAATGCAATGGGTGTTTGCCCGGTCTTAACGGTACAACTGCGTAAATGTATAACTATTTTCTATCCCAAATGTAGATTCATTAGGCAAATTGAAACCTTTCAGAATAAATAAACAGGATGAACACTACTATTTTGTGAAATTAATTTAGGAATAGTATCATTTAATGAGAGATAACAAATACATTGAACTTTTCATATTTTTGTTGTGTCTACAGTAAAAAGACAACTGGGTGTGTTATTGGAATCTCTAGCACCATCTTGGGGCAAATATGAGCGAATGGCTGGTACATTTCTTGGTTTTATTAGAGTTAGCTTGTAGTTGTATTGTATAGTAATTGATAGGGTGAAAATATTTTATCTTTTGTTTTGTTTTTATTATAAATCTAAATAAAGTTTGGGCACACTCTTTGAGTTTGTGTTGTTAAACTGTCATCAGTGGTGCTGAAGTCAGCTTGATAGCCGCTGTCCGTGGTGCTGAATCCATTACTTTTTTAAAAACGTTTTTTCCCTATGAATAAATTATCCAAACATATCCAGTCAAATGCCAGTTAAATCTGGTCTATTTCTAGATAGATATAAAAATGTAAAAAGCTCAAAGTATGATTGTCAAAACATTTTTTCAAGAGTATAAACCTCAGTGAACTTCCATGCACACTTTACTATCGCCCTCTAGTGTAAGATTTAATTAATGCTGATGTAGCAGTTTTACTCTGGTTGTGTTTTGTTGTTCTCAGTGAAGACAATGCGGATGGAAGAGGTCTCAGGATGTTTTATTCTGCAGAAATACACAGAGCATTATTTTTTTGGAATACACATCTCTACCCCTTCCCTCTGCCCGTACAGCACGGAGAAGCTAGTAAGCAAAAACATTTCTCAGTAAAACATTCAAAATGCAATTCGCTGCATTCAATTTCATGACATCACAGCCTTACATTACATTTAAACATTCTTTATCTCATGAAATAAATCGATGACATCATTTAATACACTTCAAAAATGTCCTTACCAGCACGCTCGTTAGAAGAGCGAGAGAAAGCACATCTGACCCAGTCAGCAGCAAATGTGCTTCTAAAGGGCTGGATCCCAAAGGGCACACTTCATATGCACTTTCGGTCTTGTGGATTTACAATGGCTGCCGCGTGCGCATGTCCGTTAAGTCCGCGAGACCGTAGGGTGTCCCATTCATCATTTTAGGTTTCAGAAGGCCCCTTAGCGGCCGTTATGCGCCCTCGACGCGCACTTCAGCTGAGCCCGCAACTACTTCGCGAACTACGCAGAGGATTTTACCCGGCAGTCAAAGCGGCATTACGTCACGAAAGTGACTCAGAGGAAAACCTGTGCTGCGTTCCAGTTGGTTTTTATTATGCCCTTCACTCGCTTACTTCCCTCCGTCTCGTTTACTCGGATGTGCGTCATTGCTTACGTTGCATGAGTGCCCACTACTGGCGGAACCTTTGCAATGGGCTGAACTGGAACGTCCTAAGCCCTTGATCACTTGGAATTATAATTACCACTATGGAGTTGATTTATTATTATTTTTTCCCCCTTACATATTGTTTAATGCAGCATTCTATATATATATAGGTGTGTTTGGGTTGTTTTAAATGTTTTTAAAAATAATAAAAATATCATAGAGTTGTTTGTGGTGTGGTAAATTAAACGCGATATGCGGTGACGTCACAATCGTGTTGCATTGTGGTATATGAAGCTGCCTGAAGTGTACATATGAAGTAGACTTGCTCCCTCGGTCAAAATGGAGGGAGCGAGGGTCTGTCCATATAAACTTCCCTCGTCCACTTCACAAAGTGGAACGCACTTCAAAATGGCGTCGGGGATTCCCCCGAGGGGAAGTGCTTAGGGAAGTTCGCAAGTGCGTGTCTAAAAGTGGAGTGGAACGCAGCCCGTAAGGGGTTTAGGGTGCCATTTGGAATCCAGCCAAGATGGCGCTGTTCGCACATCGCAAGAGGTATCGTGCGTCACCAATATGTGCCCCATATAAGACAATTTCTGCATGAATGGTTCCCACTAGAGTTTTTTGCACCCACAAATAATGTTGCTGTTGAGTCAGTGTAATTAACATTGACACATTAACATTGATTTAGCATTGGTTCAATGACTTCTTGCTATCTGAGTTTGGTTTTTAGTTTAATTGTAGAATCTTTTTTTTTTTTAATTCACAGAAAAATAAATACTTTTTGTTATCATTTCTTGTTCATTGCCCAAAGATGTTGTTAAGTCTTACAAATCAGTGATATTATTTTATGCACTATATTTAACAGGATTTATGGGGTTTTCCAGATCCCAGAGAAGCATTCAGAAATACTGTATAATGATCTGATTATTATCATGAAAGACAGTAAGAAAGGTTTATTCTCTGAAAAGGGGAAAATTTGAGTCTGAAATCTGAATAATCATTTTATGCACTTTACTTTGTAACGCCTTCATAAATTATTAAAACATTCACATATGAACTCCTAACAATAAGGTTAAAGTCTGATTAGTAATACATTTCAGTTTTTGAAATTATTTGTCGTTATTGTGATATTCAGTTTCTTATTAATGCAGAAGTTTGTGTGTGTGTGTGTGTGTGTGTGTGTGTGTGTGTGTGTGTGTGTGTGTGTGTGTGTGAACAGGCTGTTTTTTCCGTCCAGCTCAAAGCCACAGAAAACTGGTGAAGGTTCAGGGTCTCAGTTCAGTTTATAGAAACACTTACTCAGGAAACCCACAGAGACACACAGAAGATCAACGTCCATTGTGAGCAGAAGACAGTAAAGCTCTTCGTTCAGTAATTCAATATTATGTGTGAGATCCTCATCAGATAGCAAACAGACGAAACAGGGTGAAATGATGAGTCTGTATAGTTGTGTTAGAATGTATACAAAAATATTTTAAAGTGCCCCAATAGGTTGTTTGCACGTGACGTCACTGCTGAGGCGCGAAATGCAGATGGAGGGCAGGAAGCAATTTTCTACATAGGATGTACATTCTACAATACAATCAGAGCAGAGTAGACCAATCACAACACACTGGGCCATCTAGCCAATCAGAGCAGAGTAGACCAATCACAACACACTGGGCCGTCTAGCTAATCAGAGCAATGTAGACCAATCACAACACACTGGGCCGTCTAGCCAATCAGAGCAGAGTAGACCAATCACAACACACTGGGCCGTCTAGCTAATCAGAGCAATGTAGACCAATCACAACACACTGGGCCGTCTAGCCAATCAGAGCAGAGTAGACCAATCACAACAGACTGGCCCTGGCTCCATCTAGCGGCAAACACCTGTTATGACTTAAATATCTTGGTTTTAGGTATTGTAGGTTATGGTATGGTAGTTGATAGAGTAGATGCAAAATAAGATGCATGTCTTATTTTCCAAAATCAGAGATGAAGGGAAGGAAGCAGATAAACTGAAGTCTCAGCATTTCACTCTTTGTCCAGTTTGTGTTGTTAAACTGTCATCAGTGATGCTGAAGTTTGATTGACAGCTGCTGCCCGTGGTGACACACAGAATTTGCTATATATCTTGTGTTTTTAGCATTTTTAATATGTTATGTTATTTTAAAGATCTTGAAGCCACCTTGTACATGGTGTAGGGCCCTCAGTGAATTTACATGTACATTTTACTGTCGCCCTCTAGTGGAATATTTAAATAATTCTGATCAATTATCTTCAGTGTCATGTGTCCTTATATAGAGAAGATGAAGCCTGCGAGCTCTCAGTATCAGGCACTGTAGCCTCCTCTAGGTGGCGCTCTTTCAGTGTGATTAATGTAATATTCAGTCAGTGGTGATGGTGGGAGGGGCCAGTAAAGCTGCTCATTACTGATAAAGAGCTGAAGAAAGAGGAAGTAACTAAAGCAGACAGATGTAGAGACAGAGAGATTCAGCAGAAAGAAGACTGAACTCAACTCACAATGAAGATCCTCCTCATCTTCTTCACTTTCTGCCTGATCTCAGGTCAGAGCTTTTCTCTTTCATCACTGCAGTAATGATGCTGTTTTCTGTTCATGAGGTTTCTGATCACAGTATCAATCTGATTGACAGGTGCAGTGAGATGCTTTAGCGTCACTGGATATTCTGGAGGAAGTCTTCTTGTTGATTCACAGAAACTTTGGTTTAGTGATTTTGCTAAATATATGGCCAAATTACCAGAGTGGAGAATAATAATAAATGATAAGAAACATGATCAATGGATCAATGAAGGACGATTCACACTGTTTCGTAACAATAAGGGAAACCTCATGATCTACATCAGAGAACTGAACCAACGTGACGCTGGAAGATACGCAATTGAAGTTCTTCACAACTGGCGGATATATATGACTTTGAATGTGGAAGAAGGTCAGTCATTTTAAGAAGTCTTTGTGTAGTAAAACTATTTCAAAGCTTTTATAATTATAAAATAGTATTTTTTTTATTATGAATGACAGATTCATGTTGTAAAGTGTCAAAGAGAGTGATGGTGAATATTGGAGAAACTGCCACATTCAGCTGTGAATATTCACAGAATCATATTAATGATCCCAAGATCATATTCAAAGAAGGAAAAGACTCCATTGAGATGATTTACAGCACAAGGGAGAAGAAAGAAAGATTCAGTGTTTCTGATGACAAACACAAACTCATGACTGTGAGAATTACAGCTGTGACACCAGATGATGGAGGAGTTTATTTATGTGGAGTTTGGATCTATGGACACTCGTACAGTTACTCCATTATTAATACTGTTCATCTGCACATCATGAGTAAGTGAAACAAACAAACATATCTGGTACAAAAGTATCTACAGTCTCTGTTTGTGACAGATTTTTGTGTTATTTGTGATTGACTCCTAGAGGGCCATTATCCTGCTGAATTTAGCTCCAATCCTAATCAAACACACCTGAATAAGATAATCGAGGTCTCAGGATTATTATAAACTTTCAGGGGTCTTTCACACTGGCAGTTTAGTTTAAAACGGGACATGGTTCACATGAAAAATTGGTAATGTGAAAGCTGTCATGCTTATGGAAGCCCGTTTCCGCCACTAAATAAAAAAAAAATAAAAAGAGTAATTGCGACTTTTTATCTCAGAATTCTGACTTTATAACTCACAATTGTGAGAAAAAAAGTCAGAATTCTGAGATAAAAAGTCGCAATTACTCTTTTTATTTTTTTTTTAGTGGCGGAAACGGGCTTCCATACACATGCGGGTACTACAGAATCCGAGACTGCCTGTAGGAGAAGGTCCGAGTTCGGTTGCACTCGATTGTGAATGTGAAAGCATCTTAGACTCGGGTGCCCATTTGTTCAGGAAGTAAAGTAACCTGCGCATGTGTTTTAGCCGATGACGATGTCATTAGTTAAACAAAACACATGTATGGGATGACAATGGTGTTGATTTACCTTGGATACGAGCGAGAGTGAGCGTGTAGTGTAATCATGCAGAGTGATTGGGAAATTAAAGGGATAGTTCACCCAAAAATGTAAATTCTGTCATTAATTCCTCACCCTCATGTCGTTCCAAACCCGTAAGACCTTCGTTCATCTTCAGAACACAAATGAAGATATTTTTGATGAAATCCGAGAGCTCTCTGACCCCCTCCATAGACAGCAATGTAATTAACACTTTCAAGGCCCAGAAAGGAAGTAAAGACATTGTTAAAATAGTCCATATGACTCCAGTGGTTCAGCCTTAATGTTATGAAGCGATGAGAATACTTTTGTGTGCAAAAAACAAACAAAAATAACGACTTTATTCAACAATTTTGAGCACCATGACACATGCGTGTGCTTCTGGCGCAGGAGACGGTCAATACTGAGCCTGAGTTCTGAAATGGTTGAAAAAGTCATTATTTTAGGTTTTTTTTGAGCACAAAAAGTATTCTCGTCGCTTCATAACATTAAGGTTGAACCACTGTCGTCACATGGACTATTTTAACAATGTCTTTACTGCCTTTCTGGGCCCTGAAAGTGTTCATTAAATTGCTGTCTATGGAGGGGAGAGCTCTTGGATTTCATCAAAAATATCTTCATTTGTGTTCTGAAGATGAACGAAGGTCTTACGGGTTTGGAACGACATGAGGAAGAGGAATTAATGACAGAATTTACATTCTGAATGAACTATCCCTTTAAGTGGCCTTCATGTGACGCACATATAGTAGACGCAAGTGTCATTCACTCTGCTGCATATAATAGCACCAAATTAATAAAAAAATCCTAATATATTGACCCGAGTTCTGTTTTCTATCATGCACCGTGGATGTTTGCCCAGTGTGAAAACCACAAGCGTGTCGGAGCTAAGCAGGACTTTGGCCCTCCAGAAGCAGGACTGGACACCTGGTCTAAAGAGACTAGCTCAGGAGGTGTTTGGTGTGTGTGATGTGTTTATTCCAGATCAAAACCACAGAAATGAGCTGAAGGTTCGGAGTCTGTCACGTTCAGTTTTAGTTTCAGTTTAGTTTTCATTCTGTTGTCATAGTTACTCATTGTTGCATTGATTCCTTTCACCTGCTCCTGGTTTAGTTCTCATTATCCCGTGTATATATGTGTACGCGTTCAGATCTTTGTCTGCTGTTGTTTGTGTACAGCGCACACTGTTACAGTATGTTTGTTTAGCCTCTTTTGGATTATCTGCTCGTTGTATTTTTGTTTAATAAAGTTAAAAGTGCTGCATATTAGATCTGTTTAGCCTCTCATCATCTTCCTGCCTGACGAAACGTTACAGAGTCTCAGTTTAGTTTACCTGTGAAGAATTAACCGTCTTTATTCAGGAAACCCACAATAAGACCACATAGACTCAGCAGAGACAGAAACAGAGATGAAGCAGATCTGCAGAAGAGAGACTAAAATACACGCATGTTACTGCAGAGTAATTCAGTTCTAATGAATAATACGTCAAAATAAAATGTATGAAGCTACGCATGTAAAATCCCTCAGTGATGTTGCCCAGTAAGTGATCAACAAATGATACTAACAGCTCTTTTAAAATTATTTATTTATATAATATTATTATACATGCATATAAATATATAATTATTTTTAAATTAATTATAATATTATATAATTAATTGTATTTTAGTTCTTATAATTTAGTTCACAAATGCTCTGTGCTCTTTATTTATAACCTGTAAGTGTTTAGTGCTGGCTATAAAAGCACACTGAGTTGGATTTCATGGTCAAAAATAAATAAATATATAAATAGCCACAAAAACAGAAACAGAGCAGCTTTATGTTTACAGATTAGACATCACTTTAGCTCATGTTATATATTCATGTTAACAAAGTAAATGAATATTTCAATATTTGTGTAGATATTATTTCATTCATGTGTATGTCTTGTTTTCTCTTTAATTAACTCTATGTTTGTGTGTTTGTTTCAGATTTCTCCATGATCATCATTATTGGTGTGTGTGTGATTCTGCTGCTGATCGGTGGACTCATTCTGACTGTGTGTAAATTAAGACACAAGAGACGAGGTGATGCTCACACACACAGGTCAATTCGGTCTACTGCACAGTTACCCACAATCCCCTCTGATGAGCTCCTGTACACGTCTGTCAGTTTCCAGAAGCATGAAGAGTCTCTCAGTGACGCTACAGTCTCCTTCAGTAAGGACCAGATTCACTCTGATTACACCACGGTCATTTACCACACAAGACTCAACTAGTTCCTCCTTTATAACGGAGATCACAGATCAGCACTTGTTACGACCAGTGTTAATGTACAGATGTCATTCAGTCTGTTGAATCATGAGACACTTTAAAGTTTCCGCTGCTGCTCATGTTGCTTCTTTCACATGTTTAAAATAGTTTGTCATCTCAGTTTATCTGATGAAGACAGGAAATAAAAGCCCTGAGTGACACTTATAGAAAATGCTGTAACATTTCCACTCCAAATGCAGAGGCACAGCAGCTTTTGACACATTTAGTCAATAACATCTTTTTAGTAACTAATCTTTATGATGAGAAACATGTAACTTGAGAATCATGTGTACTCTATTCAGAGCTGTTAAATGACTGTTTTTTGTTCTCATCTCTCTGGTGCTCTCTGACCAGCTTTAGATTTCTACATACCAGGATTCCAGTCATAAATGTATTGTGAGAAAGTCTGCTTTATATGGAAGCCCGTTTCCGCCACTAAATAAAAAAATAAAAAGAGTAATTGCGACTTTTTATCTCAGAATTCTGACTTTTTTTCTCACAATTGTGAGTTATAAAGTCAGAATTCTGAGATATAAACTCGCAATTGTGTGATATAAGGTCACAATTCTGACATTTTTTCTCAGTCAGAATTGTGACTTTATATCACGTAATTGCGACTTTATAACTCACAATTGTGAGAAAAAAAGTCAGAATTCTGAGATATAAAGTCGTAATTACTCTTTTTATTTTTTTATTTAGTGGCGGAAACAGGCTTCCATAGCTTTAAGACTTGATTGTTGTTTTTCATTGATTCAGTGTTTTTACACAGCAAAATCCCCAGTGTTAAATCAGAAAAGTGAATCATTCAACCTTATGATGCTAAAAACTATATCACCTGATGGCCTTTGTTTCTGGCTTTCTTTGCAATAAATTATATGTTTCGGTAAATACTGTTACAAAAACCACAAACTCACATAAAAAGCCAAGAGTCAAACTGCCCAACTAAAGGAAACGCTGATCACCATAATGGTGACCAAACATTTTCAATAAATCATCAACATCTAAACCTCTGTTAATTCTCAATAAGAGCTTCTGTAGACGTCTGACAGAAATAAAGTCAGTCTGGTTAGTAATGTGTGAAGCTGGTAATGCTGTTTGTGGAGTTGTTTAATCCTCCTCTACTGAGATCTTCAGAGATTTGCCCCCAGTTTCACAGACCTGGGGTCCGTTCTTCATACGTCGCTAACTCGGTTAGCTGGATTTCATTGTTGACGATTTGGCACGATCTTGGATTGTTTGGTTCTTCGACGCTCATCCTGGACTTGCTGTCATAGCAACAGGTCCGGAAGCTTAAACCTGCTCGGGAGCAGCTTATTTCATGTAAACAGGATTAGATTGCATCTTTTTAAACGGCGCTGATACTTAAAATTTGTCCCAACCACTGCTACTTTAGTAGAGTTCCTTACTGAAACAGGGGCAGTAATAATTTTAAATAATAACAATAATAATAATAATAATATAAAAATGTATTTGAAAATTATATTATAATGTTGTGTATAAAACTATAGACACAGATTTATTTGTGATAGAATAATTACTTTGTTATTGTCTTATTGTAAGAGTCTTACACACATGCTGTACAGTTACTCTGAGCCCTGCATTAATTTGAGTGATGACGGATATTATGGGATGGCTTGATGCAGCGCAGGAGGAGCAGATAACTTGATCTTGACCCTTAAGAAACTTTAATTAATGCTGTCACGTAACAAATCTGCTTCAAATTTAATAAAAAATTAAATGAATTGCTAATTACAACATTGAAATAAAAATGTAAAGGATGTACAAATACTATAAAATCGTCAATATAAATAATTGGGAATCATGTTTAAAAAAAAACAGTGCACATTTAATTTATCTATTATAACTTTTATGTTGTTTTGGTTGTTTCCTTATAAAGGTCCAGAAATTCATGTTTTTTTTTTTTTAATTTGTAAAGTTTTTGCCAGGTGGCTTTTTTAATTATATGATGTCAGCTGCATTGTTGATCGTGGTTTCAAGTATCGATGCATCTGCCCTCTTCAGGGAACACAGGAACGTGCAGTAATCTCAGACAACTTAATCCAAATATTTTAATCCAATCCGCAAATTAGTTTGAAGAACCAAATTAGCCAGAGATCAGTTATCATGATTAGAAGATCTGGGATCTATCAAATCATCTCAATGTATTAAGCGAGGTACGAAGACCAGAGCCCAGTCTTAAACTAGTCCCAGACTAAAATGCATGTTTGAGTTGTTTTAACTGAAAGCAACTTGCACTGTCATATTTTAAAATATGTCACTGTCATTGTTTTGTCTCAAGATGCACAACAGTAATGTTTTTACCAGTAAGGCAAGTTTATAAAATATACTTAAATGTTCTAATTGAACAAAGACCTAAACCTGGCTTAATCAAAATCAAATCAAATCACCTTTATTTATATAGCGCTTTTTACAATGGCAATTGTTTCAAAGCAGCTTCACAGTGGTAACAGGAAAATAATGCAACGGAATTCGATTCGGCTGCACAGCCGCTCTGGAGAAAACGGTGATGTCATCAGCTCATTTCAATTATCATATAGTGTCAATGCGGGCGGATCAGTAATATAATTGAAATTTAGGTGTCCCCAACTGAGCAAGCCAAAAGCCAAAGGCGACGGTGGCAAGGAACCAAAACTCCTTCAGGGCCAGAATGGAGAAAAAAACCTTGGGAGAAACCAGGCTCAGTCGGGGTGCCAGTTCTTCTCTGGCCGACGAACAAATAGTGTATGATTATGATTCTGGCAACATTACAGGTCAGAAGTCATATTAGATAAATAGATATTCGTAGGATTATTCGAAAGATTGGAGTTGTCACGCCGGGGACGGGTTTAATGAGGATGTTGTGTCGATTCGGCATTTACAGGGGGGAGTTTAATTGACACTATTGTCTCTACAGACACTTCAGGGATATGGTCGTCATGTCCAGGCTAAGGTCCACCATCTGGTCTGGATACGGCCCGGATCCGGCCGACTGCAGTAAACCTCGGGATAAACAGAGAGACTAACATTAGCGTAGATGCCATTCTTCTTATGATGTAACGAGTACATCAGGTGTTATGGGAAGTGTTCCCGGTTCCGGCTGACCTAGTTAATGCAGCCTAAAACAATCATTTAACTGATTTGAATAATAGAAATTAAAAATGTTTTATGTGTATGCCATAGTAAAGAGATGTGTTTTTAGTCTAGATTTAAACTGACAGAGTGTGTCTGCTTCCCGAACAATACTAGGAAGACTGTTCCAGAGTTTAGGTGCTAAATAGGAAAAGGACCGACCGCCTGCAGTTGATTTTGATATTCTAGGTATTATCAACTGGCCAGAATTTTGAGACCGCAATAGACGTGATGGAGTATAATGCGTTAAGAGCTCGCTCAAGTACTGGGGCGCTATACCATTTAGTGCTTTGTAAGTAATCAGCAAGATTTTAAAATGTATACGATGTTTAATAGGGAGCCAATGCAGTGTTGCCAGAACCGGGCTAATATGGTCATACTTCCTGGTTCTAGTAAGAACTCTAGCTGCTGCGTTTTGGACCAGCTGCAGTTTATTTATTAAGCGAGCAGGGCAACCACCCAGTAGAGCATTACAATAATCTAGCCTTGAGGTCATGAACGCATGAACTAACTGTTCAGCATTTTGCATTGAAAGCATGTGCCGTAATTTAGATATATTTTTAAGATGGTAGAATGCAGTTTTACAGATGCTAGAAACGTGGCTTTCAAATGAGAGATTGGTATCAAAGAGCACACCCAGGTTCCTAACTGACGACGAGGACTTGACAGAGCAGCCATCGAGTGTTAGACAGTATTCTAGGTTACTACTTGTGGAGTTTTTTTGTCCAATGATTAAAAATTCAGTTTTTTCTGAATTAAGTTGCAGGAAATTACTAGTCATCCAATTTTTTATATCAGCTATGCATTCTGTTAATCTTGTGAATTGGTAAGTTTCGTCAGGGCGTGAAGAAATATAGAGCTGAGTATCGTCAGCATAACAATGAAAATGAATGCCATGCTTCCTAATAATATCTCCCAGTGGTAGCATGTACAGGGTGAAAAGCAGCGGTCCTAGCACTGAGCCCTGCGGTACTCCATACTGAACTTGTGTTCGGTGTGACATCTCTTCATTTACTGCTACAAACTGATAACGGTCAGATAAGTATGATTTAAACCATGCCAATGAAGTTCCACTAATGCCAACATAATTTTCGAGTCTAAGAATATTGTGGTCGATAGTATCGAATGCAGCGCTAAGATCGAGTAACACTAATAGAGATATACAACCACGATCGGATGATAAGAGTAAATCATTTGTTACTCTGATGAGAGCAGTCTCAGTACTATGATACGGTCTAAATCCTGACTGGAAATCCTCACAGATACCATTTCTTTCTAAAAAGGAGCATAATTGTGAGGACACTGCCTTTTCTAGTATTTTTGACAGAAAGGGTAGATTTGAGATTGGCCTGTAATTGACTAATTTTGTAGGATCAAGTTGCTTTTTTTTAATAAGTGGTTTAATAATAGCCAACTTAAAAGTTTTCGGTACATATCCTAATGTCAAGGATGAATTAATGATATTAAGGAGAGGATCTATGACCTCTGGAAGCATCTCTTTTAGTAGTTTAGTCGGTATGGGGTCGAGCATACATGTTGTTGATTTTGATGATTTAACGAGTTTAGCCAATTCTTCTTCTCCTATAGCAGTGAATGAATGTAATTTTTCCTCAGTGACACTACAATGCACTGTCTGATGTGATACTGTAGTAGACGGCTGCATTGTTATAATTTTTTTCCTAATATTATCAGTCTTACAGGTAAAGAAGTTCATAAAGTCATTACTGCTGTGCTGTTTACAAACATCAGAAGGTGAAGCTTTATCTTTGGTTAATTTAGCCACTGTATCGAATAAATACCTAGGGTTGTGTTTGTTTTCTTCTAAGAGAGTCGAGAAATAAGCAGATCTAGCAGTTTTTAGGGCCTTTCTGTATGCAATCATGCTCTCTTTCCAAACTTCTAGTTTTGTTTTCTTCCAGCTGCGCTCCATTTTTCTGGCTGCTGTTTTAAGGGCCTGGGTGTGCTCGTTGTACCACGGCGTTGGACTATTTTCTTTAATCTTCTTTAAGCGCCGGGGAGCAACTGTGTCTAAAGTGCTGGAAAAGAGAGAGTCAGTAGTTTCTGTTGCAACATCGAGTTCCTCTAGGCTATCTGGGATGCTGAGGAGATGAAACTGATGAGGAAGATTATTTACAAAGAAACCTTTAGTTGCAGCAGTGATAGTCCTGCCATATTTAAAGCGAGGGGACGGCTTTGCAGCCTTTGCTAAATTAAGTGTACATGATACTAGGTAATGATCTGAGATGTCATCGCTCTGCTGCAGAATTTCAATGGTATCAACATTTATTCCATGTGACAGTATTAGGTCTAACGTATGATTACGGCGATGAGTGGGTCCTGACACGTGTTGCCTTACTCCAATAGAGTTTAGAATGTCTCTAAATGCCAATCCCAGTGCGTCTTTTTCATTGTCTACATGGATATTAAAATCACCAACAATTAGGACTTTATCTGCAGCAAGTACTAACTCTGATAGAAAATCAGCAAATTCTCTGGTAAAGTCTGTATGGTGCCCTGGTGGCCTATATACAGTAGCCAGCACAAATGTCAAACGGGATTTATCGATTTCACTACATAATGTTACATAAAGCACCAAAACTTCAAAGGAATTATATTTGAAACTAGACTTGTGAGTAATACCGAAGATATTATTATAAATTACAGCAACACCTCCCCCTTTACCTTTCAGACGCGGCTCGTGTTTATAACAATAATCTTGGGGGGTGGACTCATTTAAAGTAATGTAATCGTCAGGTTTTAGCCAGGTTTCTGTCAAACACAGCACATCTAGGTTATGATCTGTAATCATATCATTAACAATAAGCGCTTTTGAGGAAAGGGATCGAATATTCAGCAACCCGAGCTTTATCATTTGATCATCTGTATTATATCTGTTGTTTATTTGTTGGACATCAATTACATTTTTACCGTTGAATGATTTTGATGGTTTTTTGTATTTACTAATTCATGGAACAGACACAGTCTCTATGTGATAATATCTAGGTGAAAGAGTCTCTATGTGCTGGGATTTATCTGACTTCTGTGACGTGAGACAGCTAGCAGGCGGTCGGGTAAGCCAGTCCGTCTGCTTCCTGACCAGGGCCCCAGTTAGTCAAGGTTTAGCTCTAAGACTATGTGCCAAATTACTAGAGAGAAGAGCGGCACCATCCCAGGAAGGATGAATACCATCTTTTTTCAACAGGTCAGGTCTGCCCCAAAAGCTTTTCCAATTGTCTATGAACCCTATGTTATTTTGCGGACACCACTTAGACAACCAGCCATTGAGTGATGATAGTCTGCTAAGTATCTCATCACTCCTTTTAACGGGGAGGGGACCAGAGCAAAAAACGTCATCTGCCATCGTACTTGCGAGTTTACACACCTCTTTAATGTTAATTTTGGTGATCTCCGACTGGCGAAGTCGAACATCATTTGTGCCGACGTGAATAATAATCTTAGAGAATTTACGATTAGCATTAGCCAGCACTTTTAAATTTGCTTTGATGTCAGGCGCTCTGGCTCCCGGTAAACATGTGACTATGGTGGCTGGTGTCTCTATTTTCATGTTCCGTGTAATAGAATCGCCAATAACTAGGGCACTTTCAACAGGATTCTCAGTGGGTGCATCACTGAGTGGGGAGAACCTGTTTGATGTTCTAATCGGAACGGAAGAGTGGTTTTTTGATCCGCGACTATGCCGTCTCACCGTCACCCAGTTGCCCTGCTGCACGGGCTCTACAGCCGGAACCGAACAATGTACAGAGTTCACTAAGCTATTCGCATCCAAAGCAGTGTCTAAAGCTGTTACATTCTCACTACTCTCAAATAAAGTCTGGATGCGTGTCTCTAATTCTGAAATCTTCTCCGTCAGCCTGACTATCTCCTTACATTTATCACATGTGAAGCCCTGTTCGCCAACGGAAAAAGATATACTAAACATGAAACATGCAGTGCAAGTGACAATAACAGGAGAAGAAGACATGGCTTACCGTATTTGTTGATTAATCCAACTTACCACAGTTGTTTGATGAACTCAGAAAACAAGAGACCCGAGTGCAGAGATGGCAAGCTAACAGGCTAGCGAAATGCTAACGCGTGATAGTGATTTAGATTAAAAGCTAGCGGTGTCAGATTTAATATGGTAGGCAATATTAGACAATATATGGTGATGGGTAAATTATATTTAGCAGTTTAAACAACAGGGAATGATATCAAATAAAGATTCAAAAGCAAGCAGAGCACACGTGAGCACAGCAGTCAGAAGGACAAACAGGAGGCAAACAGGAGGCAGACAGGAGGCAGACAGGAGCAATCGATCCAAGACAGGAGCAATCGAATGGTTCAGTCCCCTTAATCTAAGCCCTGTCTGTGAAACCAGGCCTTAATGTCTTCTTTTATCTTCAGTTGATTTCATCTAAAGCCATATTCAGACGGTAATTGTTTCTCATGTGGACGTCCATAAAAATAAATTTGCATGCCACCTCAGTGATAAAACACATGCATTCGGATGGTGATTTATTCACGGTGGAGGAGCGAGTTTTGTGATCATACGAACCTGGGCTGCTCACGTGGTCATTAGCATGATTGTCTGCTGTAAATAAAATGTCGGCTTGGAATAATAAGAATAAATTCATATTTAATTTAATAATAGGAAATTATCAATTATTTAAAACCCAGCTGGCTGAGGTGTCTGAGCACCAGGTCCCTGTGTTCGCACAACTGATCCCTGGACTGTGCTAGAATGAGCCAGTCGTCGAGATAGTTGAGGATGCGAACGCCCTGTTCTCTCATGGGCACAAGGGCCCCCTCCGTGACCTTCGTAAAGACACGGGGGGACAGGGACAGCCCGAAGGGCAGGACTTGTACTGATATGCTCGACCCTCGAATGCAAAGCGCAGAAATGGCCTGTGTCGAGGGAGAATCGAGACATGAAAGTACGCGTCCTTCAGGTCGATCGCTGCAAACCAATCTCGGGGACGGATGCACTCGAAAATGCGTTTCTGCGTGAGCATCTTGAACGGTAGCTTGTGAAGGCTCCGATTCAGAACTCGCAGGTCCAAGATTGGCCGTAACCCACAAGGTTTTCTTGGGTACAATGAAGTACGGGCTGTAGAAGCCTGTCTTCATATCGGCTGGAGGGACCGGCTCTATCGCGTCCTTCGCCAGTAGGACTGCGATCTCTGCACGCAGGACATGGGCATCTGCAGCATTCACCGAAGTGAAGCGGACGCCCATGAACCTGGGGGGACGCCGGGCGAACTGAATCGCATAGCCGAGCCTGATGGTTCGAATGAGCCAGCGAGACGGACTGGGGAGCGCTAGCCAGGCTCGCAGAGACCGTACAAGAGGGACCAAAGGAACGACCGGCGTGGGGCACCGTGGGGCAGCGAGGTGGAATGCAGGTACCGGGCTGGGGCAGCTGTCTCGTGGAGGCGGCCCGCAACGAGGTGAGAGTGTGCTATGCAACACTTACCTGATTCCACGAGTGGGCAGGGGGTACGTGAGGAGGCTTGGTTGCGCCCTCGAGCCGTCCACGGCTGCCCACTGGCGAAGGGGGAGGATGAGTGTGGTCCGGCGTTTGACCGGCCACAGCTCTCCGAGCCCCCTGAGGACCCGGAGATAGAGGAAACTGCTCTTTTATTGAAAATTTGGATACCGCTGGAACACAAAGAAAACGGAACCAAAGATTCGCCGAACGGCCCTCCTCCGGGGGATGGAGCGGTGCGATCACTGTCTCCTGAAGAGCAGTCCTCCCCATCTCCGGGTCGCCCGTCTCAAGGCCGCTTGCCCTTGGCCTTGCCAACCCTCTTGGCGGGGCGGCCTGCTTGCGTCCGGCTCCTCGACGTCGCTTGGGTGGAAGCTGCTGTTGCGACGCGGGAGCGGAGGCTCGCTGAGCAGGCTGAGGCGCTGCCGGCGGCGGGGTGGAGACAGCAGCTGACCGCCGTGGCAGGATGTGACTGATCGCCTCAGTCTGCTTCCGTGCGGCCGAGAACTGCTGTGCGAAGTTCTGGACCACGTCACAGAAGAGGCCGGTCTGGGACATGGGAGAATTAAGGAACCTGATCTTGTCGGTTTCCCTCATGTCAGCCAGACACAGCCAGAGATGGCGTTCCTGGACCACCATCGTGGACATCGCACGACCCACTGCCATAACCTTCGTCGCACGAAGCACGAGGTCCGTTGCGGTTCTCAGTTCGTGCAGAACTGCGGGATCGTGACCACCCTTGTGCAAGGTCTTCAGTGCCTGGGCCTGATGGACCTGCAACAACGCCATGGCGTGTAAGGCAGACCCAGCATCTCCACAAGCCTGGTAGGCCTTTCCGATCAGATCGGGCGAGTACCTACAGGCCCGGGAGGAGAGACACGGGTTCCCCCTGGATGTGGAGTTAGGGCACAGTTGCATAGCAACGGCCCGTTCCACGGGAGGAACCTGCGTGTAACCCTTTGCAGATCCGCCATCGAGGGTGGTGAGGGAGGAGGATCCACCAGGCCGGTTTCGGGCAGTAAAAGGTGCCGTCCATGACTTGGTGAGCTCCTCGTGCACCTCCGGAAAGAAAGGAACCGGGGTGGGGCGCAGAGAACCAGCACGGGCCACCCCGAGAAACCAGTCGTCCAGCCTCGAGGGTTCGGGACACGGTGGAGGGTTCCACGCGAGCCCGACTCTCTCAGTGGCCCGGGAAAGCATGGCCATCATTTCTGGATCCATATCGGGCACAGCGGATCTTCCCGAAGGAGCCCCCTGCACCGACACGTCATCTCCCGAAAATTCTGACCCTCCCTCTGATGCAGCGATGGACATCTGATCATCGAGAGGAGCCCCGAAGGATACAGATGGTACACACCTCGTGGGTGGCCCACCGCGTTCCGACGGCAGCTCTACTGGCTGCGAAGTGCGGGAGGGGTGAGGGTTCCCCGGGGGTTGGGTCCCTGGGGGAAGCGCGCTCACCGTAAGATCATTGCGAGATGGAGTCTTGACCGCAACTCCGAGATGGTCATGTTCCCGCAGTGAGAACATGAGTCATCCACCAGCGCTGCCTCAGCGTGCTGAACGCCCAAACACGAGATACAGCACTGGTGACCATCCCTCGGTGACAGGTAACCACCGTATCCAGAAACACACAGATAGAATGTCATCTTGAAAAAGACGCAAGCTCTATCTGTGTAAGCTCTTTTAGAAGGACGCTCTCCTTGGTGCTGAAGCATGCAGGGGGAAGGGTCGCGGCGACACAGTCAGGGAATAGTGCAGCCTGACGTGCGCACTCTCTCTCACAAAGGCTCTCTCTTACCAGCCGTAGGAACGGCTTTTCAGCGCTCTCCACCTAGCGCACCGAACCAGCTGTGAGAACAGCCTTTGTGTTTGCTCTATCAAACAAAAAAGAGAGATGATCAAAGAACCACACGACCTGCTGCAGCGCTGTCACACCAACACCTACTGAAGAGATCACTTCAAAAAGGCAGGCTTCAGTCAGTTCCACTGCGTAGAAGCGAGTGATATCTGGACAAACCATTTACCACTCGGCTCCGAAGCAAAAAGCTAATCTGATGCAAGCACCTGTGTCTCATTTATACCCGCGCTGCGTGGCATGAGCACCTGGTGCAATCATTGCATGCCAATCTGCATTGGCTCGTTTAGTTACACTCGAAGTAGAATGGCTCTCGCGAGCGAGATTCCTATTTGTCGGTCTCCGACGTGGCGTCGGACGTGACCGACTGAATAGGCAATTAAATTACCACACGTCCTTGTTGTTTGTCTAAAAACAGTAGGTAATTTGGCCGGGGATTTTTACGTGGGTGGTGGGAGAAAAACACTGACATTCTGGATTCGGACGGCAATTAAATCACAGACTAGCCCCTGTCAATGATGAAAATACCTTACGACCCCACGAGAAACAATTACCGTCCGAATAGGGCTTTAGGCTGTGGCTGAAGTCAGTTATAGTTCTTGTTGTGTCTCTTTCCTTCAGTGATTCTGCTCATTATCATCAGGTGTCTTCAATAATGCTCAATCATCACTCAATTAATCACTTAATTATCTCATTAACTTTAACACTGATTCAGTGTTACTTTAACACTCTGTAGAGTGGGACCATAGGGGTATTCCAGAAAGCAGGTTATGTGACATAATATAATATACAATATTATATATTAATTCTAAAGCACTATTACAACAAGGTAATGTTTAAATGTTAATTCAATTCAAATATATTTATTATTTATTTTATTGTCATCTCACACATGGATCTGCATTCAATTAATTAGCATCAAACAAACAATATAATCCTTATTTTCAGTGAATAAAGATTACTTATTAAACGAAAAGATCGAAAATACGATTGCACAACCACCAAATAGGTGGCGATGTGCACTAAGTAGGTTATGTAAATCGCCATTAAACAAAAGAAGAAGGAAGTAGAATGGCGTGCTTTTTCTTAGCGTCTGTTTCCATGGTGAATCATCAATTCGTCGCTCTGTTGAGAATGTCTTGTGTGTTCACGGTTAACATACTCTGGGTTGTCTGAACTTACTCGCGGACGTGTTTTTGGAACCAGCATACTTCGAGTAAGCAAGGTTTGGGTTAATCAACCGAGAGCTCAAGGTATACGCAACGGTAAGTTATCTTTGCTTTCTGGAATACCCCCCTGTTGTGCTCTGAGCAGTGTTGATTTAACACTGGGGATTTTGCTGTGTACTTGTTTATGTACTTAACCTGGAATAATAACCCTTTTTATTCATAAAGAAAAATAAATCCTGTTTTGCAGTTGTTTCCTGCTTATGATTGTTACGACCCTTCTTTAGGCTATTAAACATCTAGGGAGTAAAAAGGGGAACATTAAGCCAGTTGCGACAATTGTCACCATTAACTCTTTCCCCGCCAAACGCGGAATTTTCTGGGTTTCCGTGTTTTCACTGTTATACGGTAGGGAGCGCTATTACGCATCTTCTGAATGAGTACAGAATCTCCTGATCAAAACACAGGCGAAGACGCAAAAAAACAAGCGATTGCATGTAAGCAGATGCATATGTAAAATAACGTGATCATCAACATTAAACATCATATAAATCAAAACTATCTAATGATACTGAATGAAATGTCGGCCCAGGACGAGCTGTAGGACTGTGCAAGCATTAGGGGTGTTGATGAATGTCCAGGGTGTCCATCTGTGTGTGATCATCGCTCACAATCTGATCTGGATGTAGTCTTTGACAAAAACGTGATTTTCTCAGCTTTTTGTTCAAAATGTTGCTTTTTTATGGAACTTATACTTAACTTAAACCCATATTTAAGTGTTGATAAAAAAAGGAATGCATGAAGCTAGAATAAAACGTTTTTTGTTTAAAAGCAGAGGGTCTGCTCTTTATTTTGATATATTGCATGCTCAGATATTCATACAACAAAATATTCTATGGGCCATTACATTTTTGTGAAAATGATCAAAAACACTGGCGGTGGCTGGCAACTTTTTTTTGAAAAACGCTGGCGGGGAAAGAGTTAAACACTGAAAATGTATAAGAGAAATAGGAGAGTATGAGGCGAGTACCAGTGAACTTATGTTTATTTTTACAGGCTGTGATAAGTTATCTACAAGGAAAATATAATAAAGAACATAGTTATTTACAAGCAGGAAAGAAAGAAAAACAATTTCCACAAAGCAAAAACAAAAACACACTGGGAGGACAAAGGGAACTGGATTGTGCCAAATAAAAGAAAAGAATAAATAAATAAAAAACATTTCTAACCTGTGTACAACTAAACCTAACTAATACAAAAGAAAATTATTTTTAAAAATCTTCATCGTCCAAGACATTGTATCTTACCTACACTATCTAACAAAACAAAGAACCTAATTTGTTTAAACAAAAATCAAACAAACATAAGTGTGCACCATGTACAGTGGGGAGAACAAGTATTTGATACACTGCCGATTTTGCAGGTTTGCCCACTTACAAAGCATGTAGAAGTCTGTAATTTTTATCATAGGTACTCTTCAACTGTGAGTGACGGAATCTAAAACAAAAATCCAGAAAATCACATTGTATGATTTTTAAGTAATTAATTTGCATTTTATTGCATGACATAAGTATTTGATACATCAGAAAAGCAGAACTTAATATTTGGTACAGAAACCTTTGTTTGCAATTACAGAGATCATACGTTTCCTGTAGTTCTTGACCAGGTTTGCACACACTGCAGCAGGGATTTTGGCCCACTCCTCCATACAGACCTTCTCCAGATCCTTCAGGTTTCGGGGCTGTCGCTGGGCAATGCGGACTTTCAGCTCCCTCCAAAGATTTTCTATTGGGTTCAGGTCTGGAGACTGGCTAGGCCACTCCAGGACCTTGAGATGCTTCTTACGGAGCCACTCCTTAGTTGCCCTGGCTGTGTGTTTCGGGTCGTTGTCATGCTGGAAGACCCAGCCACGACCCATCTTCAATGCTCTTACTGAGGGAAGGAGGTTGTTGGCCAAGATCTCGCGATACATGGCCCCATCCATCCTCCCCTCAATACGGTGCAGTCGTCCTGTCCCCTTTGCAGAAAAGCATCCCCAAAGAATGATGTTTCCACCTCCATGCTTCACGGTTGGGATGGTGTTCTTGGGGTTGTACTCATCCTTCTTCTTCCTCCAAACACGGCGAGTGGAGTTTAGACCAAAAAGCTCTATTTTTGTCTCATCAGACCACATGACCTTCTCCCATTCCTCCTCTGGATCATCCAGATGGTCATTGGCAAACTTCAGACGGGCCTGGACATGCGCTGGCTTAAGCAGGGGGACCTTGCGTGCGCTGCAGGATTTTAATCCATGACGGCGTAGTGTGTTACTAATGGTTTTCTTTGAGACTGTGGTCCCAGCTCTCTTCAGGTCATTGACCAGGTCCTGCCGTGTAGTTCTGGGCTGATCCCTCACCTTCCTCATGATCATTGATGCCCCACGAGGTGAGATCTTGCATGGTGCCCCAGACCGAGGGAGATTGACCGTCATCTTGAACTTCTTCCATTTTCTAATAATTGCGCCAACAGTTGTTGCCTTCTCACCAAGCTGCTTGCCTATTGTCCTGTAGCCCATCCCAGCCTTGTGCAGGTCTACAATTTTATCCCTGATGTCCTTACACAGCTCTCTGGTCTTGGCCATTGTGGAGAGGTTGGAGTCTGTTTGAGTGTGTGGACATGTGTCTTTTATACAGGTAACAAGTTCAAACAGGTGCAGTTAATACAGGTAATGAGTGGAGATCAGGAGGGCTTCTTAAAGAAAAACGAACAGGTCTGTGAGAGCCGGAATTCTTACTGGTTGGTAGGTGATCAGATACTTATGTCATGCAATAAAATGCAAATTAATTATTTAAAAATCATACAATGTGATTTTCTGGATTTTTGTTTTAGATTCCGTCTCTCACAGTTGAAGTGTACCTATGATAAAAATTACAGACTTCTACATGCTTTGTAAGTGGGCAAACCTGCAAAATCGGCAGTGTATCAAATACTTGTTCTCCCCACTGTATATCACGTGACAGAGCTTACCTATCCCTTCTCCTCCGTCCAGTTCAACACAGCTTTGAGAAGCTTTTTAAAGCTTTCACAGCCTCACAAATGAGGAATTATAGGACAGCCAGATAAGCAACTTTCACATGGCACTCAAAGCACATCAACAAAGCAAAAACTCAAGAAAGAAAAGAGAACAACAATAAAAATCACAGCTCAAGTTCACACAAAGGCTAGCTGCCTCTACGGCACTGGTGTTTCTCTTGTATAGCATCCCCGGACGTCCGACAGCGGAACAATTGGAGAACAACCCCCTTGTACAAAATTCCCTGCCTCACGCATGCGCAAGTCAAACTTCAGACTTGTCTGGTGCATGCGCAGAAAGTTTCATTTCAGCAGCGTCCAGTAGCAGAGTTATACGGAGTTTTCCTGGCTTTATTTATTCTTTAAAAGTCTGTTTATAACTCCGTAAGTAACAATATTTATTATCATTGTTTCAGAGTGTGTCATAACGTAATTCAATTGATTTTAACTCAGAAGTATTATTGTGTCAATACATACAATCAGCGTAATGCTCACTTATTTGAAGAATCATCCGGTTATTTTGTTATCAACGTTGTTTATTCGTTTATAAAAAAGAGTTGCTTGTCGTGTATGTTGATGAAAATATGTATCCAATGTCTGATCGGCATATTAACAATTGTTATAAAGAGCGCACGGCAGCGCTAAAGCGGCGCACACACTTATCTGACACCGCTTGTTAATTTAGCTGCATTTAGCGCTTATATGTTACAATAAGCTCTGGTTTACTGTTACATCACACAATTGTAACGTATCAGTGACTAGTTATACAGTTCTTATCTGTGTATCTTCTGTCATGTCACATTATCATGTATATTTATCATCCTTATTTTGTTCTCTCACAGAAACCACATTTATGTACATATCCACGCAAACCTGTTTATGCCTAATAAACATTGCGATCATCAAAGTTCACTCTGGAGTAGCTGCAGTTCTTTCTAATCGAAGAATTAGACCAGTTGAGTTCCAACCATCCCACTGCGCGCAGAATATCCCACACCCCTCATCACACCTAATCCACTCGTCCCAAATGATTAACAGCCGCGCGTTGAAAATACATGGTCAAGCCAGCCGCACTTTTTTTTTAGTATGCGCGTCTAATCGTGCTCTTACGGTATGGGTGCTGGAAGCGGTCAAAATGGATTTAAAGACTCTAATAAAGGCGTTTCATTTATACTTTACATTTAACCCTAAAAAGGGCAAGACCTTTATAATACAGTAATAGTCAGGGTCACTCTACATACGAATCAATTGAAACAAATAGCAAACCTATAAAAGAAAACTTTTTATTTTTATAAAGATTTTAAGTTTTTGAAAATGGGACATGGTGGAAGAGCTTGAATGCACTTTGATGTTTGGGTTGAGTTTGCCTTTAATTTTCTCCAAAACTATACAGTAAAATGGCTTGAAAATAAATATTGTAACAGTTAGGGTCACTCTGAACAAATTTAAAATGACAGAATGAGCAAACCTATATAGGAAAGATTGTTAGGAGTTTTTGATAATTGGACATGGTCTAAGTGCTTGAAAACACTGATTTTTGGGGTGTTTGCCTTTAATTTTCTCCAAAACTATACAGTAAAATGACTTGAAAATATATACATTAATAGTTAAGGTCACTCTGAACAAGAATCAATTGAAAGAATGAGCAAACCTATGAAGGCAAGATTTGGACATGGTGTAAGTGCTTGAATGCACTTGAAAATATATAAATGACCAGAAATATATATTTCATACATCCGGTTTTTATAGCTCATATATGTAATTCAATGATAATTGACAGATGCCGTTTCCATTTACATTAACATGAAAAAAATGCCTGTTGTGTCATACCATAAAAAAATAAAATGAAATTAAAGCTGCAAGCAGCGATGAAAGGGCCCTCACACCCGGGAGCACCGCCACCCGGTGGCCTCAGGAAAACAGCGAATGACATTCATTTAAGTGGGTAAATATAGGAGAAATATGGCAAAGTCACTTCAATGTGCCACACTTCCTGCTGCCAGCTTTGGTGCTTTGACTATAACTGAATATTGCCATGTAGATGTCTTCAGGCCTGGACTATTATCAAACGTGTGAAGTTTGGGGCAGATCGGACACTGTATGCCTGAGTTACAGCAACTTCCTGTTTTGTGGCGTAAATCGCATACATTAGCACTTAGCCAAGTGTTGCATGATTTAATGTGTTTCTAGCATGTTTGGGACTTGATGGCATATTTAAATGTGTTTCTGGGAGGGAATTACAGTGCCATTTCCTGTTGCCCACAGGTGGCGCTATGCCTGTAACTGAATATTGGTGTGTAGATGTCTTCGGGCCAGGACTCTAATAATACATGTGAAGTTTGGGGCAGATCGGAAATTGTATGTCCGAGTTACAACAACTTCCTGTTTCATGGCGAAACATCGAAATTTGTCAGGCCGCCACGGACACGCTCTTCGGGGAAAACTCAAGATCTTCACAATTTAACATCACAAAGGCCTTTAGATTAGACTGTGCAAATATGATGATGATCTGATTAAATCTCTAGGAGTTCGTTAAACTAAAGCGTCTGGAAATGGCAAAATTTGCAACAATTTTGCAAAGAAAATTCAAAATATCTCACTTCCTGTTGGTTTTCAGATTTCATACCAGGAGACTTTTTTGTAGGTATTGGGCTGTTACATGTCTACCGAATTTCATACATGTACGTGAAACGTAGCGGGAGGGGCACTTTGTTGAAATGTTGTAGGTGGCGCTATCGAGCCATTTTGCCACGCCTAATTCTGAAACCCATAACAGACGTAAATTTTCACCACTTTTGACGCGTGTGCAAAGTTTCATGAGTTTTCGAGCATGTTTAGGCCATCAAAAATGCGATTCATTTGGGAGAAGAATAATAATAGGCTGAGCAATTCCAATAGAGTCCTCACACCATCGGTGCTCGGGCCCTAATAATATAAAATAAAATAAAAAAGTAACATTAATGATGTATGATAATTAACATGAATATTAACATTAATTATTAGTACTAAATAATGCATAATAATTAATATATAATATATATAAAAATATTAAAATCAAAAAGTAATAAAATTAAAATTAATAAATGATATATAATAATTAATGTATAGCATATACAAACATTAAAATAAAAAAGAAAAGTCATATTTATTTAAAAAAAAAAAAAAACTAAATTGTATTATTTGTGTCCTAATAAGATGGAAAATAGAAATATATAAATTTTTTGATGTCTCTTTATGGTCTTGCCCTTTTTAGGGTTAAATGTAAAGTATAAATGAAACGCCTTTATTAGAGTCTTTAAATCCATTTTGACCGCTTCCAGCACCCATACCGTAAGAGCACGATTAGATGGCTTGACCATGTATTTTCAACGCGCGGGTGGCTTGACCGCAGTTCAGCACGTCACCTACAAAAGTGAAAGTGAGAGAGAGAACGGCAGAGAAAAACATGGGAGAGACGATACAAAACACCCAAACCAGAACTCAACGTCACATAGGGACGTAACAATAATCTACAGACATTTTATTTCAGGTCTGAGAGTCGCATAAAAGGTCTTTCGCTAAAGTTCATTCAGTTACATTACTGCTTTCTGGACTCAGCAACTGTCCACTGTCCAGTTACAGGACAACTGAAGTGGAGATGTACTGCATTCATACACGTACGTATTTAGCCAGTTTTTCATCTTCCAAGGGGTTGTCTTCTGTCCACACTAGTGGAGATGATCCGTGATGGCGATACATGTGAGGGTTAATGATGTTTAAATGCAAAGTTTGCAGGTGAATCTTTAACCCTAATGGAGCCTAACAGCAGTGTGCGTGAGATGTGTTGAAAATAAATAACGATCATCTAGACGCACTTCTACACTGACTCCCTGTTTTGTTTTTTTGTTTTGTTTTGTTTTTTACCTAATTTTCCAGTCCAGATGCTCCATCAAATCCTCTAGGTGGCGCTCTTTCAGTGTGATTAATGTAATATTCAGTCAGTGGTGATGGTGGGAGGGGCCAGTAAAGCTGCTCATTACTGATAAAGAGCTGAAGAAAGAGGAAGTAACTAAAGCAGACAGATGTAGAGACAGAGAGATTCAGCAGAAAGAAGACTGAACTCAACTCACAATGAAGATCCTCCTCATCTTCTTCACTTTCTGCCTGATCTCAGGTCAGAGCTTTTCTCTTTCATCACTGCAGTAATGATGCTGTTTTCTGTTCATGAGGTTTCTGATCACAGTATCAATCTGATTGACAGGTGCAGTGAGATGCTTTAGCGTCACTGGATATTCTGGAGGAAGTCTTCTTGTTAGATCATGGAAGCCTTGGCATAAAGACAATGCTAAATACATGCAAAAGCAACAGAGAACAACAATAATACATAATAGGAAACATGATCAATGGATTAATGAAGGAAGATTCACTTTATTTTGCACTGAATATGGAAACCTCATGATCTACATCAGAGATTTAAATCGACAAGATGCTGGAACTTACTGGATTGGGGTTCATGGCAAATGGTCCATTGATATGACTCTGAATGTGGAAGAAGGTCAGTCATTTTAAAAGTCTTTGTGTAGTAACATTGCTGATCATTTCAAAAAAAATTTATACTCATATGTTTCTTTATGGGAATGACAGATTCATGTTGTAAAGTGTCAAAGAGAGTGATGGTGAATATTGGAGAAACTGCCACATTCAGCTGTGAATATTCACAGAATCATATTAATGATCCCAAGATCATATTCAAAGAAGGAAAAGACTCCATTGAGATGATTTACAGCAAATGGGAGAAGAAAGAAAGATTCAGTGTTTCTGATGACAAACACAAACTCATGACTGTGAGAATTACAGCTGTGACACCAGATGATGGAGGAGTTTATTTATGTGGAGTTCAGATCTACAGATACTCGTACAGTTACTCCATTGTTAATACTGTTCATCTGCACATCATGAGTAAGTGAAACAAACTCTAAATCAAATCTGGCAAATAAAAAAATATATTTTTCTTTGAGATTTTATGACATTGGTGATTGACAGCTAAAGTGGGCGTGTCTAGAGTGACTGGCCACTCAGGAGGTCGTATGATGATCAAGTGTGAACATCCTCAATACAAAACCAGGCCAAAATACATCTGTAAAGAGTCAGATGGATGTTCAGAGAGGAAGAATCCAGGAGTTCAGGATGAATGGATAGAGAATGGAGATGTTTCTTTATATGACGACACCAGAGCAGGAGTCTTGATGGTGTTTTTTAGAGAGCTGAAAGCTGCAGATGCAGGAACATACAGGTGTGGAGTGAATGTGTCTCACTATACTGAGAGCTTCACTGAACTTCAGCTGCACGTCACACACGGTGAGGAACCACAAATACTTTAGCTCGCATGTTTGAAATATTAGTTCAGATTTTTATGTAATTTCTCTTGGTTTACAGATGCAACATTTCTGACTGAATCTGCTCATCTTGGTGAAGAAGTCAACATCACCTGTCAGATCCCAGAGGAACATGAAGTTCATTTCTGCAAAGAGGATGATAATCACATCTGCCAAACCATCAGCACGTCTACAGTGACACAAATGAGTGGTTCATCTGAGAGAAATGAAGAGAGAGTTTTTACAGTGAGCATCAGTAATGTGAGCGTGAGAGATGCTGGAGTTTACTGGTGTGGAGCAGAAACCAGAGACACAGATCTGACTTTCATCTCCCTGACCACCAAAATTCAGCTCAACCTCATCAGTGAGTGAATTCAGAGGATTTCATTGTAGTAAATGCAGTCTATTCAGAATCGTGTGTGTTAAATGTCTGTGTGTTTGCAGTGTCTCCAGTAGTGAGACGTGAAGGAGAATCTGCTGAGATCATCTGCCCTTATGATTCAATCTATAAATCAAAGTCAAAGTCTCTCTGTAAGGGGAAGTGCTCCACTAGAGATAGAAATACTCTCAATGAGACTGTGAGAGAAGAGAAAGAGACCAAGACTGACAGATTGACTCTGAATGATGACGTCACTGCAAGTGTCTTCACTGGGACCATCACTGGACTGACAGCAGAGGATGCTGGGAAATACTGGTGTGCAGTGACATTAGAGAGAGACGTGAATTATCTTTACACTCATCTGATCGTCATCATGAACGAGGGTGAGGAAGGTTTATTCATCTGAATATGTCAAACTATGGCTGTGAATTGATGTTCTTATATTTCTAATCATTTCCAGAGCTGATCTTGACTAAGTATGAAGGAGACGACATGTCAATCCAGTGCAAACATCATGATGAACATCAGAAATGCTTCTGCAAAGCACATGAACCCTCCATGTGTGTGAAGGATGGAGTTTCATTGGAGACGATCAGAGATGATCGATTGTCTTTCAGTGATGAAGCATCTACTGGAGTCTTTACTGTAAACATCACTGATCTGAGAGAAGAGGATTCTGGGATATACTGGTGTGGAGCTCACATCATCACTAAAGTGCATTTAAACGTCAACAAGGATAAGGATAAAGGTAAGAGTTTACTTAATTTGCCAAAATATGAACACTTGAACAATCACTCAGAGAGACATTGAGAGGGTTGTTCTAAAGTCATTCTTGGAGACTTTAATATATTGCTTTTGTTGCTCTTATATTTGATGCACTGAACCTTGTTTTATTATTTCACACAACTAAAGAGATATTAACATAATAATTTATCCTCACTCGATAAAATTGTTGACATACTACACATCTGGGTCTCTCTGGGTTTTTATGGAACTTTATTTCAAACATGTACTTTTTTCTGCAAACCTCCCAATTGCCTTTTATCTCTCAGGGAATCGGGTTACATACCCTGAGACATTTCATGTGTTTTTGTGATTCTTGGTGTTCGAGTTTTTAATTTAATCAATTTCCATATAATTCCTTTATTGCTTATGAAAACGTTGAATCTCATTTAGTGACATGAATGCAGGAGGTGTTTAGTGTTTGTGGTGAATAGGGTGTTTTATTTAACATAAAACCACAGAAATGAGCTGAAGGTTCAGAGTCTCAGTTTAGTTTACCTGTGAAGAATTAACCGTCTTTATTCAGGAAACCCATGAATAAACCGCATGAGACTCGAGAGAGACAGAAACAGAGATGAAGCAGATCTGCAGAAGAGAGACTAAAATGTGCTCATTTGTCCCATAATTTAGTTTAATTGGATCAATCAATAGTCAGTCACATGTATTTCCTAATGTGTGGAGGTTAATTAACACTAATATGTTTGTGTGTTTTATCTTCAGATTTCTCCATGATCATCATTATTGGTGTGTGTGTGATTCTGCTGCTGATCGGTGGATTCATTCTGACTGTGTGTAAATTAAGACACAAGAGACGAGGTGATGCTCACACACACAGGTCAGTTCGGTCTTCACAGTTACCCACAATCCCCTCTGATGAGCTCCTGTACGCGTCTGTCAGTTTCCAGAAGCATGAAGAGTCTCTCAGTGACGCTACAGTCTCCTTCAGTAAGGACCAGATTCACTCTGATTACGCCACGGTCAGTCACCGCATGAGACTCAACTAACTCACAGATCACAGATCAGCACACATTTCACCAGAGTTTGCTTATGATTACAGTTAATTGATGAAAATCCCTTTATAATCCATAAATGAGTGTTAAACAGATGTTTTATTGATCAGGATCATTCAGTCTGTTGAATCATGAGACACTTTAAAGTTTCCGCTGATGCTCATGTTGCTTCAAATAGCAGTTGTGTCAAAGGTTTATTGGTGTGTGTAAAGCGTTTGTCATCTCAGTTTATCTGAAGGTGTGATTAAAAACAGGAAACACAAACCTTAAGTGACACAAAATGTACTACAGTATAAAGTTTCCACTCCAGATGCAGAGACACATTTAAAATGCAGCGAAATAAAAAGGAAATAAAACCCCTGAGTGACACTTATAGAATAAACTGTAAAGTTTCCACTCCAAATGCAGAGACACGTCTAGTTAATAAAGGCTCTTTAACAGCAGCTGTTTAAATGACTGTTTTCTCTTTCTCATCTCTCTGAATATTGATTCTCTTTGACCTGCTTTCGATTTGTACATGAAAATTTGCTAATGTTGTTTTTTTTAGTTCATTCTTGCTCTGTTGATACTGCGGTCATTTTTCTGATGTAAGAGGTTTATTTTATAATCATATATTTTATTCATTGAAAATTTTTTTTTTGCTATTAGGCTATTTCTTTTTTATTGCCCAAAGCTGTTATTTAAAGTTGTACAATCAGAGATTATTATTTAAATGACAAACATTGTCATGGCACGCCATTGACAAAATTTTGGAGGTGTTTTTTTTGTGTGTGTGTGTGTGTGTGTGTGTGTGTGTGTGAGAACAGGCTGTTTTTTCCGTCCAGCTCAAAGCCACAGAAAACTGGTGAAGGTTCAGGGTCTCAGTTCAGTTTAAAGAAACACTTACTCAGTACACTTACTTTTCTTATTAAAAATAATTAATCATTTGTGATTTGACGATGACAGAGCATGTCTGAAATAATCCTATAAATGTCATACATTTGTATTGTTAGTACATTTATTTCAATACCACTTTAAGCAACATCTCCAAGATTTACTTTAAAATTAACTGTGTTTTATTTAAGATTTTTCATGATTATGTCTCTGGTCAAATTCAGAATATCATATCATATTTCTGTATGGCAGTAATAGTGAGAGTCGTGTGCTAGTTTGCTTTTCTGAATTCAGCCAAAAATGCTTTTTAACCCAGTATTTGTTTTTTAACACTTGCTTGTGAAAGTCTCTTTGTGTTTGCAGGGTTGTTTGAGACTGTGGTCAGTGTGATAAAGATGCTCTTCAGCTTGTGGTTTTCTTTAGATATATTTATTCATTCAGTCAGACCAAAGCACTTCAGCCGCCTGCAGGTGTGACTGAAAATGGAAATGTTTATCTTAGTAATGATGGACATAAAAAGATGCTGTGAATTTGTTTTGTATATGAAAAATAATAATATTATTTATAATGTATATGAATTCTATTGAGCTATTCTGTTCCAAATGGTTTAAGTAAGAATATTTGCTAGAGGGAAGTGCAATCTCAAAACTATATAACTAACTGCAATCATAAATAAGTGTGCATTATAAAAGATCTGCTTGCTTTTTAAATATTAAAAGTCCAACTGTTCAACCCCCTTTAATTTCTGTAGCACTGATACATTTTATATTGTTTCATATTGGCAACTTGTGATTTTGTGATTGGACAAAAATACAACGAAAAAAAGAGAATGTGAATAAACAGTCGTTTTTGCATGTGTTTGACTCTGTATTTCATCCATGGTGACATCGAACCTTCTCTACACACGAGAGCCAATGAGGTTTAAGCGCAGTTTTGACTCCTCCCTTTTCTCCTTATATGGCGCTGAGCGCTGCGCGTCCGTTTGAATGCAAACAGTTCGCAGGTGAATCGTCATGTGATCAGGAAGATCAGAGAGGAAGATTTTCTGTGAGTAATCAATTAAATTTAAACCTGTTCCTCACTCAGACCTGTTTTGTCTCGTCTTGTAAACACACACCACGAAGCGTGTGAATGACTATTATGCTACTATTTGATCTTGACAGCAGTGATTTAACTAACGGTCGTGCTGAGACTCGTGAATCTCACAATATCTTCACAAATTCACACAACACTGTTAAGTGACTGATAATTTATGAAATGCCTCATTATACAGTATATAAATTAGTATACACCGATCAGGCATAACATTATGACCACTGATAGGTGAAGTGAATAACACTGACTATCTCTTCATCACGGCACCCATGCTGACCCCTGTCCACCGCTGAAAGCCAGTGGGCATGTGAGCATCAGAACTGGACCACGGAGCAATGGAAGAAGGTGGCCTGGTCTGAGGAATCACGTTTTCTTTTACATCACGTGGATGGCCGGGTGCTCGTGCGTCGCTTACCTGGGGAACACATGGCACCAGGATGCACTATGGGAAGAAGGCAAGCCGGCGGAGGCAGTGTGATAGTTTGGGCAATGTTCTGCTGGGAAACCTTGGGTGCTGCCATCCATGTGGATGTTGCCATCCATGTGGATGTTACTTTGACATGTACCACCTACCTAAGCATTGTTGCAGACCATGTACACCCTTTCATGGAAACGGTATTCCCTGGTGGCTGAGGCCTCTTTCAGCAGGATAATGCGCCTTGCCACAAAGCAAAAATGGTTCAGGAATGGTTTGAGGAGCACAACGAGTTTGAGGTGTTGATTTGGCCTCCAAATTCCCCAGATCTCAATAAAATCGAGCATCTGTGGGATGCAAACAAGTCCGATCCATGGATGCCCCACCTCGCAACTTACAGGACTTAAAGGATATGCTGCTAACATCTTAGTGCCAGATACCACAGCACACCTTCAGGGGTCTAGTGGAGTCCATGCCTCGACGGGTCAGGGCTGTTTGGGCAGCAAAAGGGGGACCAACACAATATTAGGAAGGTGGTTATAATGTTATGCCTGATTAAACATCTTACTCTAAAACTTGAGAAATATAAAAAGGACTCGAACATTAGGCCTACATCCAACTATATGTACATTTTATGAAAGAAATGTGAATACTTCGTGCAAAACTTGCCCCCACAATGCACTGGGATGGTTGCCAGGTCTTTAAAAATTGTGTAAATTGTATAATTAATTCATTCCATATATAGATGAATTATGCACACTGCAACCTTTCAGAAACAGGATGAAAACTACCATTTTGTGAAACTCCTTAGTTTCGTTTAATTAGAGACAACAAAGACATCAAATAATACATATTCTGTGAAAAGATTCCTTGAGAGCATCAACTTGACTGAGACTGTAAACACAAATGTCTTATTGAATCCTCTGTCTCCATCTAGTGGTAAATGTGTGTTAATGACTTAAATGTCTTAGTTTAATTGAAATGATCTTTGTGTAGGTTATGGTGTGTTAGTTGATAGAGTAGATGCATGTTTCTTATTCTTCTGTTTTTATTAATTATAAATGGCACTGATGTACATGTTTCTTTTGAATTTGAAATGAAAGAGTCAATCTGGAGGAATTAAACACAGGCATAATATTTGTTATATACAAACCCGATTCCAAAAAAGTTGGGACACTGTACAAATTGTGAATAAAAAAGGAATGCAATAATTTACAAATCTCATAAACTTATATTTTATTCACAATAGAATATAGATAACATATCAAATGTTGAAAGTAAGACATTTTGAAATGTCATGCCAAATATTGGCTCATTTTGGATTTCATGAGAGCTACACATTCCAAAAAAGTTGGGACAGGTAGCAATAAGAGGCCGGAAAAGTTAAATGTACATATAAGGAACAGCTGGAGGACCAATTTGCAACTTATTAGGTCAATTGGCAACATGATTGGGTATAAAAAGAGCCTCTCAGAGTGGCAGTGTCTCTCAGAAGTCAAGATGGGCAGAGGATCACCAATTCCCCCAATGCTGCGGCGAAAAATAGTGGAGCATTATCAGAAAGGAGTTTCTCAGAGAAAAATTGCAAAGAGTTTGAAGTTATCATCATCTACAGTGCATAATATCATCCAAAGATTCAGAGAATCTGGAACAATCTCTGTGCGTAAGGGTCAAGGCCGGAAAACCATACTGGATGCCCGTGATCTTCGGGGCCTTAGACGGCACTGCATCACATACAGGAATGCTACTGTAATGGAAATCACAACATGGGCTCAGGAATACTTCCAGAAAACATTGTCGGTGAACACAATCCACCGTGCCATTCGCCGTTGCCGGCTAAAACTCTATAGGTCAAAAAAGAAGCCATATCTAAACATGATCCGGAAGCGCAGGCGTTTTCTCTGGGCCAAGGCTCATTTAAAATGGACTGTGGCAAAGTGGAAAACTGTTCTGTGGTCAGACGAATCAAAATTTGAAGTTCTTTTTGGAAAACTGGGACGCCATGTCATCCGGACTAAAGAGGACAAGGACAACCCAAGTTGTTATCAGCGCTCAGTTCAGAAGCCTGCATCTCTGATGGTATGGGGTTGCATGAGTGCGTGTGGCATGGGCAGCTTACACATCTGGAAAGGCACCATCAATGCTGAAAGGTATATCCAAGTTCTAGAACAACATATGCTCCCATCCAGACGTCGTCTCTTTCAGGGAAGACCTTGCATTTTCCAACATGACAATGCCAGACCACATACTGCATCAATTACAACATCATGGCTGCGTAGAAGAAGGATCCGGGTACTGAAATGGCCAGCCTGCAGTCCAGATCTTTCACCCATAGAAAACATTTGGCGCATCATAAAGAGGAAGATGCGACAAAGAAGACCTAAGACAGTTGAGCAACTAGAAGCCTGTATTAGACAAGAATGGGACAACATTCCTATTCCTAAACTTGAGCAACTTGTCTCCTCAGTCCCCAGACGTTTGCAGACTGTTATAAAAAGAAGAGGGGATGCCACACAGTGGAAAACATGGCCTTGTCCCAACTTTTTTGAGATGTGTTGATGCCATGAAATTTAAAATCAACTTATTTTTCCCTTAAAATTATACATTTTCTCAGTTTAAACATTTGATATGTCATCTATGTTGTATTCTGAATAAAATATTGAAATTTGAAACTTCCACATCATTGCATTCTGTTTTTTATTCACAATTTGTACAGTGTCCCAGGTTTTTTGGAATCGGGTTTGTACTTGGACTCATTGTTCCTGTACATGTTTTTATGACCAAAGAGATGAAGGAAAGGAAGCAGATGAAGTCAAGTCTCAGCATTTCACTCCTTGTCCAGTTTGTGTTGTTAAACTGTCATCAGTGATGCTGAAGTTTGATTGACAGCTGAATCAACAACTGCCTGTTACATTTACATTTAGTCCTTTAGCAGACGCTTTTATCCAAAGCCACTTACAAATAAGTAGAGCAATAGAAGCAATCAGACCAACAAGGGGCAACAGTATGCAAGTGCTGTAACGAGTCTCAGTTAGTCTAGCACACTAAACATAGCAAGGTTTTGTTTTTGTTTTTTTTTGTTTTTTTTTAAAGAAAAGTGCTAGTCTTAATTGGTCAGGTGCTGCTGGAAAATATGTGTCTTTAGACATTTTTTGAAAATGGCTACAGACTCGGCTGCTTGATTTGAGATTGGCAGGTTATTCCACCAGGTGTAAACGGTCCAAGAAAAGGTCTGTGAGAGTGATTTTGTGCCTCTTTGGGATGGCATCACGAGGCATTGTTCACTTGCAGAACGCAAGCTTCTGGAGGGCACATAAGTGTGAACAAGCAAGTTTAGGTATATTGGTGCCGAGCCAGTGGTTGTCTTGTAGGCAAGCCCCAGTACCTTGAATTTGATGCAAGTGGCGATTGGCAGCCAGTGCAGACTGATGAAGAGAGGTGTGATGTGGGCTTTCTTCGGCTCGTTGAAAACCACCCTTGCTGCTGCATTATGGATCAGTTGCAAAGGATTGATAGTGCATGCCGGAAGGCCCACTAAGAGAGCGTTACAATAGTCCAGTCTGGAGAGAACAATAGCTTGGACCAGGAGTTGTGTGGCCTGCTCTGATAGGAAGGGTCTAATCTTCCTAATGTTGTATAACGCAAATCTGCAGAACCGGGCCGTTGTAGCAATGTGGTCTGTGAAGTTGAACTGATCATCAAGCTCAACTCCAAGGTTCCTGACTGTCCTGGATGGAGTTATGGTTGATGAACCAAGCTGAATGGAGAAGTTGTGATGAAGTGCTGGGTTGGCCGGGACCACAAGCAGTTCTGTCTTAGTAAGGTTGAGTTGAAGGTGATGGTCCTTCATCCAGCCAGAAATGTCTGTCAGGCAGGCTGCAATACGAACAGCACCCGTTGGATCATCTGGTTGAAATGAGAAGTAGAGTTGAGTGTCATCAGCATAGAAGTGATATGAAAAGCCATGTTTCAGAATGACAGATCCTAATGACAACATGTAGATTGAGAAGAGAAGTGGTCCCAGCACTGAGCCCTGAGGCACTCCAGTTTCTAGATGTTGTGACTTAGACACTTCACCCCTCCACAACACCCTGAAAGTAGTGATGTTACGTTCTGTGCCGAGGCTTCGGAGCGTGTGTCGAGAAATCCCGGAAGCTTTCAGTGAAGCGCGTATCGAGGCTTCCCATAGGAAATATGTATTGCTCAGTGATTGCTTTTCCTAAGCTTATGAGACTTAGTTGTGATTCTCATATATCTCTCATTTCAGTATCAACAGAGTTTCAGATGTTTCTCCTAAAATTCTTTAGGATGTATAATTCATGACTAACTTTTAAGACTAGTCTAAGAAGTTTTTGCAACCAACCCCAGATGTCTTAAAATTTATTTTAGGAGAAACATGTTACATTTAATTTTTTTACTAATATTGTGAATACTGAAACTATCATTCAAATAGCTTGTTATGGTCAACATTTTCCATTACATGTACAACCCATTTTGCATGCATGTAAACAAAGTTTTATGATTGTTTTGTTCATTGTGCAACGAAACAATGCATGTATTTTGCTTGATTGAAATGGTGTGGATGAATGACATAGAAGCTACCCAGAGGGAAGAAAAAAAAAAACCTTTAACAATGCAAATGTTTCTGCGAGACATAAATGAGGTTACATTAACATCAAAAGGAGACTTTTGCTTGAGTCTCCTGTTTCTCACACTTGTCTCCTGAGACAAAAACTGTAACATTTTCACATTTGTCTCCTTTAAAGTTTTAAAATAGATCTCAACATTATCACACACTGTGCTCAGACTTTTCTCCTTAGCTAGAATCATTGGAGCTCTCACACTTGTCTTCTCTGAAGTTTCATAAGAGATCTCAACAACATCACACACTGTGCTCAGACTTTTCTCCTTAGTTAGAATCATTGGAGCTCTCACGCTTGTCTTCTCTGAAGTTTCATAAGAGATCTCAATAACATCACACACTGTGCTCAGACTTTTCTCCCTTGTTAAGCTCGTTTACCCCTCTGTTTAAGTAGCTCTTGTGTTCTTTGGTTCTCTGTCGGTCGTTGTTTGATGTCATGCAGGTGTCTGCAGTTCCCTGTGTTTTTTTTTTGTTCCTGATTTATGTTATGATTGTGTATCTTCACGTCCTCTTATGGCCTTAATACCGATGACTTAATCTCATTGTTTTCTTCAACTTGTCAAAGTATTTTGGATACAGTGGCCCCTTTTAGGACGGTTCGAGAAAAAACTAGAGTTCAACCGTGGCTGAATGCTACTACTCGAGCTATAAGGCTTGAGTGCAGAAGGGCGGAACGTCGCTGGAAGAAGGAATTACAGATTTCCTTTGATATTCTATAGGAGAATTTGTCTAAATATAAAAAAAAACTGTTAGATCTGAGAAATCAGAGTATCTCTCTGTCATCTGTAAGAACTCTCATAAGCCAGCTGTACTGTTCAGTACTATTAATGCTGTTTTGAACATTCCCCAAGCTACTTGTTTAGAGCCTTCTATCGAAATGTGTGAACATTTTTTACACTTTTTTTATTTACAAGATTGAGGCTATTAGAGCAAATATTTCTCTCCCACTGACTTTATCCATTTTCACTGAGTGCTCTGCTGTTTTGAATCAGTTTGAGCCGGTGTCTCTTGCCTCATTGAGGGAGATCATTGTTGAAATGAAATCATCCTCGTGTGGCATGGATATTGTTCCTCCACATCTTCTAAAAGACTCTTTTGTAACTATTGGTCCTAAAATTCTTGCAATTATTAAGAGTAGCCTGGCCTCAGGAGTTGTACCTAAGTCTTTTAAACATGGAGTAGTGGAACCAGTAATCAAGAAATCTAATTTGGATTCATCAGTCCTTGCTAATTTTAGACTTCCGTTTCTTTCTAAACTACTGGAGAAGGTTGTATTTGGACAATTGAATCCATTTCTGGATCTACATGGTATTCATTAAGTGTTTCAGTCTGGTTTTAAATCCCTACATAGCACAGAAACTGCACTGTTGAAGGTTTTTAATGACTTGTTACTTGCTACTGACTCTGGGGACTGTGCGATTTTAATTTTACTAGATCTTTCGGCTGCATTTGATACTGTGGACTATAAGATCTTGATTACATGCTTAGAACAATGTGTTGGTATTAAGGGTACTGCGTTGGGATGGTTTAGATCCTATTTGTCTGAAAGAACTTTCTCAGTTCGTCTCGGAGAATTTGTCTCCTCAACTGCTTCTTCCACGTGTGGGGCTATTCCAGGGCTCCATCTTGGGGCCTATTTTGTTCTCCCTTTATATGCTGCCCTTAGGACACATTCTTAGGAAATTCGGTATTTCTTTTCATTGTTATGCAGACGATACGCAAATTTATCTGCCTTTGAAGCGAAAAGATACTTGCACTTTAGCCCCCCTATTGCAGTGTCTTGAGGAAATTAAGGCCTGGATGGCACTAAATTTTCTTAGTTTTAATGAACAAAAAACAGAAGCTATACTGTTTACGCCAGGAGGCACTTATGAGTCATTAGATTTGGACCTTGGTGAGCTGACTCCACTCGTGAAGCCCTATGTAAAAAATGTAGGTGTTATTATGGATTGTGATTTTAAATTGGACAAACAGATTAACTTGGTAGTTAAATCTATTTTTTTCCAATTGAGACAACTCCCCAAGGTGAAATCCTTTCTGTCTTTTAAAGACTTTCAAAGACTTGTGCATATTTTTATCTCAACTCGTCTGGATTATTGTAATGGCCTCTATATTGGTATTAGTCAGGCCTCTCTTTCCAGACTGCAGATGGTTCAGAATGGGCAGCTCGCCTGTTGACGGGTACACGAAAGCGGGAACATATTACCCCTGTTCTCGCCTTTCTAAATTGGTTACCTGTCCATTTCAGGATTCATTTTAAGATTTTGGTGTTTGTTTTGTAAGGGTGGATCGCCTACAGTGGTTCAGGCTGCAGGGTTGCCGAAAGACTAAAGAAACGTTATCAGCAAGATTGTAGAAAACTGTACATTTCTCGTCAATAACCACCCACTGCAACTTATACCAACGATGGAAATAAGCGCAGTTACAATAGCAAAATATGTGGGAGAGCGTTGCTATAATGTGACTATATTGTATTGCAATAGGTAGCACTTCAAAGTCAATACCGAATCAAAACTAGTTAGCTCATCATTTGTAATAGAAAGGATTTAATGACAAAATCTGGTTATGGTTACACTTAAAATAGTTACAAAATAGATGTATGAGGTGATAATAACTTAGACCATTAATCGTACCCAGCATGAATAGAATGTTACCTGAGGGATAGAAAGTGAGTGAGAGAGAGAAAGAGGAAGTGTAGAGAGAAAGAGACAAAGAGAAGAGAGCAAAGAAGAGAAGAGCCAAAAAGCAGGCCCCAAGAAGAGAGAGAGCCAGAGAATCAAGAGAGACAGAGCAACAGCTACAATCTTCTTTTTATCTCTTCCTTGACCATGTGACTGAAACCCTAATGTGAGGCATTCAAAGTGACCAATCAGACCAAACTTCCCCCACTGTACTAAAGGTGTGTACTAAAAGTATTTGATACATCAGAAAAGCAGAGCTTAATATTTGGTACAGAAACCGTTGTTTGCAATTACAGAGATCATACGTTTCCTGTAGTTCTTGACCAGGTTTGCACACACTGCAGAAGGGATTTTGGCCCACTCCTCCATACAGACCTTTCTTCAGATCCTTCAAGTTTCGGGGCTGTCGCTGGGCAATATGGACTTTCAGCTCCCTCCAAAGATTTTCTATTGGGTTCAGGTCTGGAGACTGGCTAGGCCACTCTGGAGGTCCTGGAGGGACCTTGAGATGCTTCTTACGGAGCCACTCCTTAGTTGCCCTGGCTGTGTGTTTCGGGTCGTTGTCATGCTGGAAGACCCAGCCACGACCCATCTTCAGTGCTCTTACTGAAGGAAGGAGGTCGTTGGCCAAGATCTCACGATACATGGCCCCATCCATCCTCCCCTCAATACGGTGCAGTCGTCCTGTCCCCTTTGCAGAAAAGCATCCCCAAAGAATGATGTTTCCACCTCCATGCTTCACGGTTGGGATGGTGTTCTTGGGGTTGTACTCCTCCTTCTTCTTCCTCCAAACACGGCGAGTGGAGTTTAGACCAAAAAGCTCTATTTTTGTCTCATCAGACCACATGACCTTCTCCCATTCCTCCTCTGGATCATCCAGATGGTCATTGGCAAACTTCAGAGACGGGCCTGGACATGTGCTGGCTTGAGCAGGGGGACCTTGCGTGCACTGCAGGATTTTATTCCATGACGGCGTAGTGTGTTACTAATGGTTTTCTTTGAGACTGTGGTCCCAGCTCTCTTCAGGTCATTGACCAGGTCCTGCCGTGTAGTTCTGGGCTGATCCCTCACCTTCCTCATGATCATTGATGCCCCACGAGGTGAGATCTTGCATGGTGCCCCAGACCGAGGGAGATTGACCATCATCTTGAACTTCTTCCATTTTCTAATAATTGCGCCAACAGTTGTTGCCTTCTCACCAAGCTGCTTGCCTATTGTCCTGTAGCCCATCCCAGCCTTGTGCAGGTCTACAATTTTATCCCTGATGTCCTTACACAGCTCTCTGGTCTTGGCCATTGTAGAGAGGTTGGAGTCTGTTTGATTGAGTGTGTGGACAGGTGTCTTTTATACAGGTAACAGTTCAAACAGGTGCAGTTAATACAGGTAATAAGTGGAGAACAGGGGGGCTTCTTAAAGAAAAACTAACAGGTCTGTGAGAGCCTGTGATTTTTGTGGTTGGTAGGTGATCAGATACTTATGTCATGCAATAAAATGCAAATTAATTGTATAAAAATTATACAATGTGATTTTCTGGATTTTTGTTTTAGATTCCGTCTCTCACAGTTGAAGTGTACCTATGATAAAAATTACAGACTTCTACATGCTTTGTAAGTGGGCAAACCTGCAAAATCGGCAGTGTATCAAATACTTGTTCTCCCCAATGTAAATATCTTTCAGACCTGATTAAGCTGTATGCTCCGCTAAGAGCTCTTAGGTCTGCTGACCACTTGCTTTTAGTTGTCCCACGGCGAAGTGCTTTTTTTTAATTGTTTTTTTGTGTCTTACTGTTTTCCTTTGTGCTGTTGACTGTTTGTATCATTTATATTTTACTTTTATGTGTGTACAGCACTTTGATAAACACTTGCTGTTTTTTAAAAGTGCTTTATAAATACACCTTGACTTGACTACATTAAAATCTCCCTGCATTTGGATCCTCAACTCTGCCTGCCGTCTTTGATTTCCCTCGTATTCCGTGACAGAATGACCAACCCTAAATGGATCCAGCGGGGAGATTAACGCGTCTCCGTCAAGGAGAGCACAGCAATGAGGACTATGTGCTGGAATTTATCAGGTTGGCTCGCTTGACTAAGATGGACAAAGTATGCCTGATGATCTTCTTTCGGGGGGGATTATCAGAGTGGCTCCGTTCACACATGCCGCTATGGGACCCTGACTGGACGCTGGAATGCTACATGGGTCTTGCACTGCAGCTGAACAGCTCAGTATTGACTCTGGGAGTTGATCCAGTAGCCATCGCGCCCAAGTCTTCAGCCATCATGGACGCCAAGTCAGAGTTCCCGATAGAAGTGATTGTTGCTGATGAAGACATTAGGGTGGTCCATAGGTATTTGAGACTGGTGTCGAGTCTGGAGGACACAACGCTTTGTTCAGTGTGAGCAGCTGGCGTAGCTGCGGTGGGGTCAAGCCTGGGGGTTTCAGCCAGGATGGCCACCATGGCCGTGTCTACAGCCAAAATGCCTGAGCACACACATCGGTGCAAGTCCCTGACCAGGGGGTTCCGCCCCCGTCCAGAGTCCAGAGAGGACTTCTGCCCCCCTCCAGAGTCCAGAGAGGACTTCCGTCCCCGTCCAGAGTCCAGAGAGGACTTCCGTCCCCGTCCAGAGTCCAGAGAGGACTTCCGTCCCCGTCCAGAGTCCAGAGAGGACTTCCGCCCTTGTCCAGAGTCCAGAGAGGACTTCCGCCCTTGTCCAGAGTCCAGAGAGGACTTCCGCCCTTGTCCAGAGTCCAGAGAGGACTTCCGCCCTTGTCCAGAGTCCAGAGAGGACTTCCGCCCTTGCCCAGAGTCCAGACAGGACTTCCGCCCTTGTCCAGAGTCCAGAGAGGACTTCCGCCCTTGTACAGAGTCCAGAGAGGACTTCCGCCCTTGTCCAGAGTTCAGAGAGGACTTCCGCCCTTGTCCAGAGTCCAGAGAGTACTGGACTCATAGTCCTGTTTCACACTGGCCACCTGCCCAGCTTGCGCCGCCCAGGCCACCTGACCAGCTTGCCCCACCCGACCAGTCTGCTCCACATTGGCCACCTGATCTGCCGGCTTTGCCCTGGCCACCTGACCCGCCCCAGTCCCCATCCTGTTTCCACTCTGCGTTCCTGACCCTCCATCCCTCCCCCTGTTCCGCCGCCGCTTCACCTCCCTCCGGGACTGGTTGTGGAGCGTCTGGAAGCCACTCCTTTGAGGGGGGGGTAATGTCAGATCTGCTTCTGTGTCTTGCGCTCTGTGGAACTTTTATGTTAAATTTCTGTTCTTTCCTGTGTCATGTTTCCTGTGGCCATGTTGTAGTTTTTTTCCATTTTCATTAGTCTTCTCCAGGTCTGTCAGTTTCCTTGTTAAGCTCGTTTACCCCTCTGTTTAAATAGCCCTTGTATTCTCTGGTTCTCTGTCGGTTGTTGTTAGATGTCATGCAGGTGTCTGCAGTTCCCTGTGTTTTCTTTGTTTTTTCTCAGTGTTATTTTGTTCCTGATTTTTGTTATGATTGTTTATCTTCATTAAAATCTCCCTGCATTTGGATCCTCATCTCTGCCTGCCGTCTTTGATTTCCCTCGTATTCCGTGACAGTGACAGACTAGAAACACTGTAGACAGAATGAGATGTTCAGATCTGAATAAATTTGCCTTCTTATAGCACGTTACAAAACTTATGGAAGTTTATATGACAACAGTTGTATTTTGATCAATGTAAATATTATTTTTATAGGCATTAAATATTTAACCTGCAAGTCAAATCATGTCTGTTTCCTCCTAAAAACGTATTATTATTATTTTATTTTTATTAATTTTTTTACAGCTGATAAAGATTTCAAAAACTCAAAGTAAATGTGAATACAAAAGTATCATGTTTTTTATTTCCTTGTCACAGGAAGATGACAAGAAGATGCTATTTAATAAAGACATGAAGTTTCTGTTTGGGAGTGAAGCCTTTGTAACTCAACATTTCCTGATGTGTGAATTATGTCAGTTGTATGGGATATATTTTGTACTATAACTTGTGTTTTAAGCATTTTAATTATGCTTTGTTTTAACCTTTTGTTTTAAATTATTTTAATTGTGAAGCTGTAAGTTTACTGAGGCCCCCTATAGACACATTACATTTAAATGATACTGTCACCCTCTAGAGGAATATTTAAAATTTGTGATGAAAGCTTGAAAGTTGTGAGCTAGTGGGTCGACACTCCAGTGCTGGACTGGCGAACACAAGGCCCAAGGCACATCCAAGCGGGAAGGTGGAGCCAGCATGGGAAGAGATGAAGGACTGTGAGGATACAGTGCAGGCAGGGCTGAAGGACTGGGAAATGCAGACAGGAATTTCACAAATAACTCTCTAGGTAGACACAGGACAGACAAATCTCTCAGGAACGACACTTAACCGACACAGAACAGGCAGACATCTTAGAAATGACCCCTTTGGCCGACATGGAACAGGCAGACATATTTCACTAGGCTAACTCGAAACATTTAGAGGAGGTGGGAGTGGGAGGCAGGGCGGGAACACAGACTTTAACAACTTGTTACTGGGTGACGTAACAGGCTCAGTGTAGGGTGACAAGACAGGCAGGATACACTCACTCTCAAAGTCAATTAGCAAATCTTCCTCCACTACAGTAGAGGGGGTAGGGCTCCACTTCATGACCTCAAAGTCCACCAAGATTCCTTCAGGGACTGACGTTGTGGCCGGCTCACATACCTGGTCAGACATTTCTTTGGGCTTAGGCTCTGGGATGATCCTTGGCTCAGTCTCATTTGTTACTGGTGCTGGTATCGTGGCGGACTCTGGCTCCACGTCTGCGGTGGGACAGGCACATCCGTCGTTGGGGTGGTGGCTGCAGCTGGCACGCTGTTTTCCTCCTCACTCTTGTAGCTGGTGAAGGGGGAACCTTTGTGGAGGAGTACTCACTCCACGTGCTCCATAAAAGTCCCTAGAGGCTCAAAAAGCACACACAGGCAGTCGTCATCGTAGTGGACGATGCGGGACTGGTTCCCCTGCGAGAGGAGGAGGATACGATCTGCTGCTAGATCCATTTTTGGTCAGTTCTTCTGTCACAGTTGGGTTGAAATAAAGCTAAGGAAAGGATCTAAGCACAGCAGAATAAAGTTATTAAACAAAGACCTCAATAACCAAACACTCAGGGCACAATAACAGAACAAAATGGCTATAACGCGACGAGAACTGAAAGAAACACAGGACTTAAACCAATCAAAGAAATCAACCACAGGTGTAACTGAATCATTAACCAAGTCAACAATCTCAGTAGTTAACATAGGCGGGAAAACGTACAAAAAACAGGAGAATTGAACATAACCCTGACAAAAGCAGCTTAAAAAAAATATTGAATTTTTCATTTTTATTTTTGCCATGAATTTTCTGTTTGTTTAATGTAGGTTTAAATATACATATGTAAATCCCCATTTCTCTCTAATCATAACTGTATGTGTTTATGTATTTTCAGATTTCTCTTTGTTCAACATTATTTCAATGTGTTCGACTCTGCTGCTGATTGGAGGATTCACTGTGACTGAGTGTTTATTAAGATGAGGGGATGCTGTCCTTCATGAACACACATAAACCTTTATCTAAATGAGAACATATCATAGTCTAGATAGCAAGCCACCATCAAAACAACATTAAATCAGTGTTAATGTTTCAATGTTAACTGCATTGAGTCAACATCACGTTTGCACCCGCAATTAATGTTGAAAAATTTTTGAAATTTCATCCAAAGCCACAAAGCCTGAAATGAACTGAAGATAAAAGACATTACATCTCTCAAGATCTCAGCAGAAGTTCAATTTGAGAATTAACAGAGGTTTAGATGTTGATGTTTTATTGAAAATGTTTTGTCACCATTATGGGGATCAGTGTTTGCTTTAGTTGGGCAGTTTGACTCTTGGCTTTTATGTGAGTTTGTGGTCTTTGTAACAGTGTTTACTAAAATGCATAATTTTTGGTGAAGAAACCCAAAAACAAAGATGATCAGGTGATATAGTTTTCAGTGTCATAAAATAGAATAATTCATTAATCTTACCCTTGACCAAAAGTGATTATTTGTTATTAAAGGGGTCATATGATGCGATTTCTTGTTTTGCTTTCTCTTTAGTGTGTTATGTAGCTGTTTGTGCATGTATAAGATCTGCAGAGTTACAAAGCTCAAAGTCTCAAACCCAAAGAGATATTCCTTGTAAAAGTTAAGGCTCAGCCACACCGTCCTAAAACACTTCGTTCAAACACTTCCCCACAAATCTACGTCAGTCTGTGGGGGCAGAGTTTCATAACACCGCCCAAATGCTTCATGCTGCAATGCATGCTGGGAGCCATGAGTTTTATACTATGGTGCTCCCAGCATGCATTGCGGCATGAATCATGTCACCATTGTTGAGATTCATATACTGATTCTTGATGTCTGTGTGTGTGTCTACATTTCATTTCCCATAATGTCTTTTTAAAAATCAAAATTCAGAATGTCTCATCTGTGGTGAGAAAGTATTGTTGGTGAACATAATCTGTTATTAATAAATAGCCACTTTTGGTCAGTGATGAGATTAGTGAATTTCTTTATTTTATGATGCTGAAAACTATATCATCTAATTATCTTTGTTTCTGGGTTTCTTTGCAACAAATTATGTGTTTTGGCAAAGACTGTTACAAAGACCACAAGCGCACATGAAAAGCCAAGAGTCAAACTGCCCAACTAAAGCAAACACTGATCACCATAATGGTGACCAAACATTTTCAATAAAACATCAACATCTAAACCTGTTAATTCTCAAAAAGAACTTCTGCTGAGATCTTGAGAGATTCATCTTCAGTTGATTTCAGGCTGTGTGGCTTTAGTTGTAGTTGTGTTTCATTTTCTGAGAGTGCAAGCATGATGTTGAACCAACATCACATTGTAACATTGATTCAATGCCATTACCGTTGATTTTTGGATGAAATTTCAACATTTTTTCAACATTAATTGCGGGTGCAAACGTGATGGTGATTCAATGCAGTTAACGTTGACACATTAACATTGATTTAACATTGTTTCGATGGTGGCTTGCTATCTTGTAGACTTCTGTTGTTTAGTATGATGTTTGTTATAACGACGAGACACAGTGAAGCAGTGAGTCTGTGTCTTCATTCTCTGAAGTTCTATTTTTTGTCTAAGTTTAATTCTACACATCATGCTTTTCTCTTGTTTAATCTCAGATTGTACATTCTTGAGCAGATCCAAATTGCTCCTCTACCCACCTACCCACAATCCCCTCTGATCTACACCAGCCACTTTACTCTACTGCACACTTACCCATAATCCCCTCTGATGGCGTCACACGTACCATTTCCAGAAGCATGAAGATCCTACAGACACCTTCAGAAACATGGACATTTCCTCTGGCTCCAGCGCTGTCAGTTACTGCAGACTGAATTCACTCACAGACAGCAGAGATCACAGATCATCACACATCACCACCAGTTCACCTTGACCCTTGTCAAACAATGTATTGTTCTTCAAACCACACATTTCATTTGGTTATCAATAATTGGATACGAAGCTGCTTTTTAACTTCATATTAATCTTCAAAGCAACAGTCTTTGAAGTGTTAATGCTTTTTCTTTCTTTTTTTTCATTTTAGTTGCTATATTGAAAGATTTTTTTAATGCAAGATTGCTGTTTTTTGTGTTACTTACTCAGGAAACCCACAGTTAGACACATGAGACTGAGGAGAGAGACACAGAGGATAAACATCCATTGTGGCAGGAAGACAAGAAGACTAAAGCTGTGTTCACACTGCCAGTGACTTTTTTTGTGAATATCTCACAAAGTTTCTCATGAATGCTGGAGGTGATTTCATGATGAACATGTAGTTTTTCCTTCCACAGAAAGGGTGTATAGGAGGTGGGAGCTCTAACAAGGAGGCTAAAGACCGCAGCCGTTAGCATCAGTCGCTAGAGCGCCTCTTGAGATCAGGGGAGTGAGGTTTACAACACACGTCCGTTACATAACTCTTTATAGTCTGAAGATCTGCACACGTTCCACTTCATCAGTCTGTTTCTGTCTCTGTTCAGTCTCATGTGTCTCACTGAGGGTTTCCTGAACACATCTGTTTATTCTTCGCCACCAAACTAAACTGAGACCCTGAAACTGGCTGTTGTTTACTAGGTTAAAGAGGCTTACTTATAAAAGTCTCAGTGCTTTGTGTTTGCAGGGCTGTTTGAGACTATGGTCAGTGTGATAAAGAGCAACAGCATGAGATGCTCTTCAGCATATATGAAACATTTTTATAACACATCCCAGCTCTTCCTCCAAAAGGTTTTAGTCAGGTCATTTGAAATATTTTTTAGAGTACAACTGCAGTCATAAATAAATGTGCATTATAAAATATCTGCTTGCTTTTCAGTGTTTTCTATAGCACTAACACATTTCACATTGTTGCACACTGGCATTCAGCTTCATTCTGTTATAAATAGATGTAAATCTCTTCAGTGGAATGAGCTGTATTTGCATCTGCGTCTGTCTCTGTCTCTCATCCACGGTGGCACATTTGGGTGTTTGCAAACAGTGATGATGCGTTTAGGGGGCGGAGCTTACCTGCTGGCAGAAAATGACCGTTCTGCAGTAGCAGTCTATGGGAGCCTTTTCTAAGAGTAAAATAGGTAATTTTGAGTTTTTATCTCACAATTATGAGAGGAAAAATCAGAATTGCGAGATATAAACTCATTATTCTGTCTCATTTCCCCAGAATTGTGAATTTATATCCATCAACACTGCATCTGCTGTAAAAAGCTGTGTAAAGATTTTAGATTACTTATAATTTTCCAAAGCTCATGTTGTCTGGTATATTTTTGATATACGATTTTTATTTTTGCAGTGTTTTGTCAAAAGATCAATTCTAAAACACATTAAATAACAGTACATCCCACTGAAGACATCTATGTCTATCCCTCACAGCCTCGCTTTCATTCCCGTTAAAAATCAAAGATGGCGCTGCTGTGAATAAGGTCTATTGTTTACATCAAATTCTTGCAACCATAAACACTTGCGTTTAGCTTCAGGGCGTCTTCAATGACGGTATTCCATAAAATGAAGCCCATCTTTTTTGCATTCCGATTCTGACATCCAAAGGCACAAGAAGACTTTTTTTTTTCTCTTATTCCATGTATTTTTCCCTTTTTCCTTCACTTGTTACCACTGTTTTTCTGCCACCACAATGCGCACGCAGCTGCAAGTGACGTGACTGACAGACTACAAAGGCATTAAACTAATACATATTCTGTGAAAATATTCCTTAAGAACATCAACTTGACTGAGACTGTAAACACAAACTGTATTGAAACCTCTGGCTCCATCTAGTGGCAAATATGTGTTAATGCCTTGGTTTTAGTAAATGATCTTTGTGTAGGTTATGTTAGTTGATACAGTTTTATAACCAAAGTTTAAGATGAAACAAATGAAAACAAGTCTCAGCATTTCACTCTTTGTCCAGTTTGTGTTGTTAAACTGTCATCAGTGATGCTGAAGTTTGATTGACAGCTGCTGTCCGTGGTGCTGAAGTCAGATCATGTCTGTTTCTTACAGCTGATAGAGATGTCAAAAACTCAAAGTATAGGCCTATACCAAAACCAAAGTATCAGATGCATTTTTTTATTTCCCAGATTCACAGGTTGATGATGCTGTTTAATAAAGACATAATATCGCTCAACATGTTTCTGTTTGAATCAGCCTGTGCCAACTCAACATTTCTGATATATAAATAATGTCAGTTGTATGGGATATATTTTGTACTATATGTTATGTTTTAAGCATTTTAATTATGCTTTGTTGTTTTAAATTATTTTAATTGTGAAGCTGTAAGTTTACTGAGGCCCCCTATAGACACATTACATGTAAATGATACTGTCACCCTCTAGAGGAATATTTATATAATGCAGATCAGTGTCATGTGTCCTTATATAGAGAAGATGAAGCCTGCGTGAGCTCTCAGTATCAGGCACTGTAGCCTCCTCTAGGTGGCGCTCTTTCAGTGTGATTAATGTAATATTCAGTCAGTGGTGATGGTGGGAGGGGCCAGTAAAGCTGCTCATTACTGATAAAGAGCTGAAGAAAGAGGAAGTAACTAAAGCAGACAGATGTAGAGACAGAGAGATTCAGCAGAAAGAAGACTGAACTCAACTCACAATGAAGATCCTCCTCATCTTCTTCACTTTCTGCCTGATCTCAGGTCAGAGCTTTTCTCTTTCATCACTGCAGTAATGATGCTGTTTTCTGTTCATGAGGTTTCTGATCACAGTATCAATCTGATTGACAGGTGCAGTGAGATGCTTTAGCGTCACTGGATATTCTGGAGGAAGTCTTCTTGTTGATTCACAGAAACTTTGGTTTAGTGATTTTGCTAAATATATGGCCAAATTACCAGAGTGGAGAATAATAATAAATGATAAGAAACATGATCAATGGATCAATGAAGGACGATTCACACTGTTTCGTAACAATAAGGGAAACCTCATGATCTACATCAGAGAACTGAACCAACGTGACGCTGGAAGATACGCAATTGAAGTTCTTCACAACTGGCGGATATATATGACTTTGAATGTGGAAGAAGGTCAGTCATTTTAAGAAGTCTTTGTGTAGTAAAACTATTTCAAAGCTTTTATAATTATAAAATAGTAATTTTTTTATTATGAATGACAGATTCATGTTGTAAAGTGTCAAAGAGAGTGATGGTGAATATTGGAGAAACTGCCACATTCAGCTGTGAATATTCACAGAATCATATTAATGATCCCAAGATCTTATTCAAAGAAGGAAAAGACTCCATTGAGATGATTTACAGCACATGGGAGAAGAAAGAAAGATTCAGTGTTTCTGATGACAAACACAAACTCATGACTGTGAGAATTACAGCTGTGACACCAGATGATGGAGGAGTTTATTTATGTGGAGTTTGGATCTATGGACACTCGTACAGTTACTCCATTATTAATACTGTTCATCTGCACATCATGAGTAAGTGAAACAAACAAACATATCTGGTACAAAAGTATCTACAGTCTCTGTTTGTGACAGATTTTTGTGTTATTTGTGATTGACTCCTAGAGGGCCATTATCCTGCTGAATTTAGCTCCAATCCTAATCAAACACACCTGAATAAGATAATCGAGGTCTCAGGATTATTATAAACTTTCAGGGGTCTTTCACACTGGCAGTTTAGTTTAAAACGGGACATGGTTCACATGAAAAATTGGTAATGTGAAAGCTGTCATGCTTATGGAAGCCCGTTTCCGCCACTAAATAAAAAAAAAATAAAAAGAGTAATTGCGACTTTTTATCTCAGAATTCTGACTTTATAACTCACAATTGTGAGAAAAAAAGTCAGAATTCTGAGATAAAAAGTCGCAATTACTCTTTTTATTTTTTATTTAGTGGCGGAAACGGGCTTCCATACACATGCGGGTACTACAGAATCCGAGACTGCCTGTAGGAGGAGGTCTGAGTTCGGTTGCACTCGATTGCGAATGTGAAAGCATCTTAGACTCGGGTGCCCATTTGTTCAGGAAGTAAAGTAACCTGCGCATGTGTTTTAGCCGATGACGATGTCATTAGTTAAACAAAACACATGTATGGGATGACAATGGTGTTGATTTACCTTGGATACGAGCGAGAGTGAGCGTGTAGTGTAATCATGCAGAGTGATTGGGAAATTAAAGGGATAGTTCACCCAAAAATGTAAATTCTGTCATTAATTCCTCACCCTCATGTCGTTCCAAACCCGTAAGACCTTCGTTCATCTTCAGAACACAAATGAAGATATTTTTGATGAAATCCGAGAGCTCTCTGACCCCCTCCATAGACAGCAATGTAATTAACACTTTCAAGGCCCAGAAAGGAAGTAAAGACATTGTTAAAATAGTCCATATGACTCCAGTGGTTCAGCCTTAATATTATGAAGTGATGAGAATACTTTTGTGTGCAAAAAACAAACAAAAATAACGACTTTATTCAACAATTTTGAGCACCATGACACATGCGTGTGCTTCTGGCGCAGGAGACGGTCAATACTGAGCCTGAGTTCTGAAATGGTTGAAAAAGTCATTATTTTAGTTTTTTTTGAGCACAAAAAGTATTCTCGTCGCTTCATAACATTAAGGTTGAACCACTGTCGTCACATGGACTATTTTAACAATGTCTTTACTGCCTTTCTGGGCCCTGAAAGTGTTCATTAAATTGCTGTCTATGGAGGGGAGAGCTCTTGGATTTCATCAAAAATATCTTCATTTGTGTTCTGAAGATGAACGAAGGTCTTACGGGTTTGGAACGACATGAGGAAGAGGAATTAATGACAGAATTTACATTCTGAATGAACTATCCCTTTAAGTGGCCTTCATGTGACGCACATATAGTAGACGCAAGTGTCATTCACTCTGCTGCATATAATAGCACCAAATTAATAAAAAAATCCTAATATATTGACCCGAGTTCTGTTTTCTATCATGCACCGTGGATGTTTGCCCAGTGTGAAAACCACAAGCGTGTCGGAGCTAAGCAGGACTTTGGCCCTCCAGAAGCAGGACTGGACACCTGGTCTAAAGAGACTAGCTCAGGAGGTGTTTGGTGTGTGTGATGTGTTTATTCCAGATCAAAACCACAGAAATGAGCTGAAGGTTCGGAGTCTGTCACGTTCAGCTTTAGTTTCAGTTTAGTTTTCATTCTGTTGTCATAGTTACTCATTGTTGCATTGATTCCTTTCACCTGCTCCTGGTTTAGTTCTCATTATCCTGTGTATATATGTGTACGCGTTCAGATCTTTGTCTGCTGTTGTTTGTGTATAGCACACACTGTTACAGTATGTTTGTTTAGCCTCTTTTGGATTATCTGCTCGTTGTATTTTTGTTTAATAAAGTTAAAAGTGCTGCATATTAGATCTGTTTAGCCTCTCATCATCTTCCTGCCTGACGAAACGTTACAGAGTCTCAGTTTAGTTTACCTGTGAAGAATTAACCGTCTTTATTCAGGAAACCCACAATAAGACCACATAGACTCAGCAGAGACAGAAACAGAGATGAAGCAGATCTGCAGAAGAGAGACTAAAATACACGCATGTTACTGCAGAGTAATTCAGTTCTAATGAATAATACGTCAAAATAAAATGTATGAAGCTACGCATGTAAAATCCCTCAGTGATGTTGCCCAGTAAGTGATCAACAAATGATACTAACAGCTCTTTTAAAATTATTTATTTATATAATATTATTATACATGCATATAAATTATATAATTATTTTTAAATTAATTATAATATTATATAATTAATTGTATTTTAGTTCTTATAATTTAGTTCACAAATGCTCAGTGCTCTTTATTTATAACCTGTAAGTGTTTAGTGCTGGCTATAAAAGCACACTGAGTTGGATTTCATGGTCAAAAAAAAATAAATATATAAATAGCCACAAAAACAGAAACAGAGCAGCTTTATGTTTACAGATTAGACATCACTTTAGCTCATGTTATATATTCATGTTAACAAAGTAAATGAATATTTCAATATTTGTGTAGATATTATTTCATTCATGTGTATGTCTTGTTTTCTCTTTAATTAACTCTATGTTTGTGTGTTTGTTTCAGATTTCTCCATGATCATCATTATTGGTGTGTGTGTGACTCTGCTGCTGATCGGTGGATTCATTCTGACTGTGTGTAAATTAAGACACAAGAGACGAGGTGATGCTCACACACACAGGTCAATTCGGTCTACTGCACAGTTACCCACAATCCCCTCTGATGAGCTCCTGTACGTGTCTGTCAGTTTCCAGAAGCATGAAGAGTCTCTCAGTGACGCTACAGTCTCCTTCAGTAAGGACCAGATTCACTCTGATTACACCACGGTCATTTACCACACAAGACTCAACTAGTTCCTCCTTTATAACGGAGATCACAGATCAGCACTTGTTACTACCAGTGTTAATGTACAGATGTCATTCAGTCTGTTGAATCATGAGACACTTTAAAGTTTCCGCTGCTGCTCATGTTGCTTCTTTCACATGTTTAAAATAGTTTGTCATCTCAGTTTATCTGATGAAGACAGGAAATAAAAGCCCTGAGTGACACTTATAGAAAATGCTGTAACATTTCCACTCCAAATGCAGAGGCACAGCAGCTTTTGACACATTTAGTCAATAACATCTTTTTAGTAACTAATCTTTATGATGAGAAACATGTAACTTGAGAATCATGTATACTCTATTCAGAGCTGTTAAATGACTGTTTTTTGTTCTCATCTCTCTGGTGCTCTCTGACCAGCTTTAGATTTCTACATACCAGGATTCCAGTCATAAATGTATTGTGAGAAAGTCTGCTTTATATGGAAGCCCGTTTCCGCCACTAAATAAAAAAATAAAAAGAGTAATTGCGACTTTTTATCTCAGAATTCTGAGATATAAACTCGCAATTGTGTGATATAAGGTCACAATTCTGACTTTTTTTCTCAGTCAGAATTGTGACTTTATATCACGTAATTGCGACTTTATAACTCACAATTGTGAGAAAAAAATTCAGAATTCTGAGAGAAAAAGTCGCAATTACTCTTTTTATTTTTTTATTTAGTGGCGGAAACAGGCTTCCATAGCTTTAAGACTTGATTGTTGTTTTTCATTGATTCAGTGTTTTTACACAGCAAAATCCCCAGTGTTAAATCAGAAAAGTGAATCATTCAACCTTATGATGCTAAAAACTATATCACCTGATGGCCTTTGTTTCTGGCTTTCTTTGCAATAAATTATATGTTTCGGTAAATACTGTTACAAAAACCACAAACTCACATAAAAAGCCAAGAGTCAAACTGCCCAACTAAAGGAAACGCTGTTCACCATAATGGTGACCAAACATTTTCAATAAATCATCAACATCTAAACCTCTGTTAATTCTCAATAAGAGCTTCTGTAGACGTCTGACAGAAATAAAGTCAGTCTGGTTAGTAATGTGTGAAGCTGGTAATGCTGTTTGTGGAGTTGTTTAATCCTCCTCTACTGAGATCTTCAGAGATTTGCCCCCAGTTTCACAGACCTGGGGTCCGTTCTTCATACGTCGCTAACTCGGTTAGCTGGATTTGATTGTTAATGATTTGGCATGATCTTGGATTGTTTGGTTCTTCGACGCTCATCCTGGACTTGCTGTCATAGCAACAGGTCCGGAAGCTTAAACCTGCTCGGGAGCAGCTTATTTCATGTAAACAGGATTAGATTGCATCTTTTTAAACGGCGTTGATACTTAAAATTTGTCCCAACCACTGCTACTTTAGTAGAGTTCCTTACTGAAACAGGGGCAGTAATAATTTTAAATAATAACAATAATAATAATAATAATATAAAAATGTATTTGAAAATGATATTATAATGTTGTGTATAAAACTATAGACACAGATTTATTTGTGATAGAATAATTACTTTGTTATTGTCTTATTGTAAGAGTCTTACACACATGCTGTACAGTTACTCTGAGCCCTGCATTAATTTGAGTGATGACGGATATTATGGGATGGCTTGATGCAGCGCAGGAGGAGCAGATAACTTGATCTTGACCCTTAAGAAACTTTAATTAATGCTGTCACGTAACAAATCTGCTTCAAATTTAATAAAAAATTAAATGAATTGCTAATTACAACATTGAAATAAAAATGTAAAGGATGTACAAATACTATAAAATCGTGAATATAAATAATTGGGAATCATGTTTAAAAAAAAACAGTGCACATTTAATTTATCTATTATAACTTTTATGTTGTTTTGGTTGTTTCCTTATAAAGGTCCAGAAATTCATGTTTTTTTTTTGTTTTTTTTAATTTGTCAAGTTTTTGCCAGGTGGCTTTTTTAATTATATGATGTCAGCTGCATTGCTGATCGTGGTTTCGAGTATCGATGCATCTGCCCTCTTCAGGGAACACAGGAACGTACAGTAATCTCAGACAACTTAATCCAAATATTTTAATCCAATCCGCAAATTAGTTTGAAGAACCAAATTAGCCAGAGATCAGTTATCATGATTAGAAGATCTGGGATCTGTCAAATCATCTCAATGTATTAAGCGAGGTACGAAGACCAGAGCCCAGTCTTAAACTAGTCCCAGACTAAAATGCATGTTTGAGTTGTTTTAACTGAAAGCAACTTGCACTGTCATATCTTAAAATATGTCACTGTCATTGTTTTGTCTCAAGATGCACAACAGTAATGTTTTTACCAGTAAGGCAAGTTTATAAAATATACTTAAATGTTCTAATTGAACAAAGGCCTAAACTTGGCTTAATCAAAATCAAATCAAATCACCTTTATTTATATAGCGCTTTTTACAATGGCAATTGTTTCAAAGCAGCTTCACAGTGGTAACAGGAAAATAATTTGATTCGGCTCTGGAGAAAACGGTGATGTCATCCAGCTCATTTCAATTATCATATGGTGTCAATGCGGGCGGATCAGTAATATAATTGAAATTTAGGTGTCCCCAACTGAGCAAGCCAAAAGCCAAAGGCGACGGTGGCAAGGAACCAAAACTCCTTCAGGGCCAGAATGGAGAAAAAAACCTTGGGAGAAACCAGGCTCAGTCGGGGTGCCAGTTCTTCTCTGGCCGACGAACAAATAGTGTATGATTATGATTCTGGCAACATTACAGGTCAGAAGTCATATTAGATAAATAGATATTCGTAGGATTATTCGAAAGATTGGAGTTGTCACGCCGGGGACGGGTTTAATTAGGATGTTGTGTCGATTCGGCATTTACAGGGGGGAGTTTAATTGACACTATTGTCTCTACAGACACTTCAGGGATATGGTCGTCATGTCCAGGCTAAGGTCCACCATCTGGTCTGGATACGGCCCGGATCCGGCCGACTGCAGTAAACCTCGGGATAAACAGAGAGACTAACATTAGCGTAGATGCCATTCTTCTTATGATGTAACGAGTACATCAGGTGTTATGGGAAGTGTTCCCGGTTCCGGCTGACCTAGTTAATGCAGCCTAAAACAATCATTTAACTGATTTGAATAATAGAAATTAAAAATGTTTTATGTGTATGCCATAGTAAAGAGATGTGTTTTTAGTCTAGATTTAAACTGACAGAGTGTGTCTGCTTCCCGAACAATGCTAGGAAGACTGTTCCAGAGTTTAGGTGCTAAATAGGAAAAGGACCGACCGCCTGCAGTTGATTTTGATATTCTAGGTATTAACAACTGGCCAGAATTTTGAGACCGCAATAGACGTGATGGAGTATAATGCGTTAAGAGCTCGCTCAAGTACTGGGGCGCTAAACCATTTAGTGCTTTGTAAGTAATCAGCAAGATTTTAAAATGTATACGATGTTTAATAGGGAGCCAATGCAGTGTTGCCAGAACCGGGCTAATATGGTCATACTTCCTGGTTCTAGTAAGAACTCTAGCTGCTGCGTTTTGGACAAGCTGCAGTTTATTTATTAAGCGAGCAGGGCAACCACCCAGTAGAGCATTACAATAATCTAGCCTTGAGGTCATGAACGCATGAACTAACTGTTCAGCATTTTGCATTGAAAGCATGTGCCTTAATTTAGATATATTTTTAAGATGGTAGAATGCAGTTTTACAGATGCTAGAAACGTGGCTTTCAAATGAGAGATTGGTATCAAAGAGCACACCCAGGTTCCTAACTGACGACGAGGACTTGACAGAGCAGCCATCGAGTGTTAGACAGTATTCTAGGTTACTGCTTGTGGAGTTTTTTTTGTCCAATGATTAAAAATTCATTTTTTTCTGAATTAAGTTGCAGGAAATTACTAGTCATCCAATTTTTTATATCAGCTATGCATTCCGTTAATCTTGTGAATTGGTAAGTTTCGTCAGGGCGTGAAGAAATATAGAGCTGAGTATCGTCAGCATAACAATGAAAATGAATGCCATGCTTCCTAATAATATCTCCCAGTGGTAGCATGTACAGGGTGAAAAGCAACGGTCCTAGCACTGAGCCCTGCGGTACTCCATACTGAACTTGTGTTCGGTGTGACATCTCTTCATTTACTGCTACAAACTGATAACGGTCAGATAAGTATGATTTAAACCATGCCAATGAAGTTCCACTAATGCCAACATAATTTTCGAGTCTATTCAAAAGAATGTTGTGGTCGATAGTATCGAATGCAGCGCTAAGATCGAGTAACACTAACAGAGAGATACAACCACGATCGGATGATAAGAGTAAATCATTTGTAACTCTAATGAGAGCAGTCTCAGTATTATGATACGGTCTAAATCCTGACTGGAAATCCTCACAGATACCATTTCTTTCTAGGGTAGATTTGAGATTGGCCTGTAATTGACTAATTTTGTAGGATCAAGTTGCGGTTTTTTAATAAGTGGTTTAATAATAGCCAGTAATAACCATATTTGTTGATTAATCCAACTTACCACAGTTGTTTGATGGAGTCTATTTACTAATCCAACTCACCACAGTTGTTTAATGAACTCAGAAAACAAGAGACCCGAGTGCAGAGATGGCAAGCTAACAGGCTAGCGAAATGCTAACGCGTGATAGTGATTTAGATTGAAAGCTAGAGGTGTCAGATTTAATGTGGTAGGCAATATTAGACAATATATGGTGATGGGTAAATTATATTTAGCAGTTTAAACAACAGGGAATGATATCAAATAAAGATTCAAAAGCAAGCAGAGCACACGCGAGAAGGACAAACAGGAGGCAGTCTGAGTGACACTTATAGAATAAACTGTAAAGTTTCCACTCCAAATGCAGAGACACGTCTAGTTAATAAAGGCTCTTTAACAGCAGCTGTTTAAATGACTGTTTTCTCTTTCTCATCTCTCTGAATATTGATTCTCTTTGACCTGCTTTCGATTTGTACATGCAAATTTGCTAATGTTGTTTTTTTAGTTCATTCTTGCTCTGTTGATACTGCGGTCATTTTTCTGATGTAAGAGGTTTATTTTATAATCATATATTTTATTCATTGAAAATTTTTTTTTTGCTATTAGGCTATTTCTTTTTTATTGCCCAAAGCTGTTATTTAAAGTTGTACAATCAGAGATTATTATTTAAATGACAAACATTGTCATGGCACGCCATTGACAAAATTTTGGAGGTGTTTTTTTTGTGTGTGTGTGTGTGTGTGTGTGTGTGTGTGTGTGTGTGTGTGTGTGTGCGTGTGTGTGAACAGGCTGTTTTTTCCGTCCAGCTCAAAGCCACAGAAAACTGGTGAAGGTTCAGGGTCTCAGTTCAGTTTATAGAAACACTTACTCAGGAAACCCACAGAGAGACACACTAGACCGAACAGAGACACACAGAGGATGAACAGAGGACAATAAAGACTAAGAGCTGATCACTCAGTAATTCACCTTTAACATTTACTGAAAGTGATGAACTTTTCTTATTAAAAATAATTAATCATTTGTGATTTGACGATGACAGAGCATGTCTGAAATAATCCTATAAATGTCATACATTTGTATTGTTAGTACATTTATTTCAATACCACTTTAAGCAACATCTCCAAGATTTACTTTAAAATTAACTGTGTTTTATTTAAGATTTTTCATGATTATGTCTCTGGTCAAATTCAGAATATCACATCATATTTCTGTATGGCAGTAATAGTGAGAGTCGTGTGCTAGTTTGCTTTTCTGAATTCAGCCAAAAATGCTTTTTAACCCAGTATTTGTTTTTTAACACTTGCTTGTGAAAGTCTCTTTGTGTTTGCAGGGTTGTTTGAGACTGTGGTCAGTGTGATAAAGATGCTCTTCAGCTTGTGGTTTTCTTTAGATATATTTATTCATTCAGTCAGGCCAAAGCACTTCAGCCGCCTGCTGGTGTGACTGAAAATGGAAATGTTTATCTTAGTAATGATGGACATAAAAAGATGCTGTGAATTTGTTTTGTATATGAAAAATAATAATATTATTTATAATGTATATGAATTCTATTGAGCTATTCTGTTCAAAATGGTTTAAGTAAGAATATTTGCTAGAGGGAAGTGCAATCTCAAAACTATATAACTAACTGCAATCATAAATAAGTGTGCATTATAAAAGATCTGCTTGCTTTTTAAATATTAAAAGTCCAACTGTTCAACCCCCTTTAATTTCTGTAGCACTGATACATTTTATATTGTTTCATATTGGCAACTTTATTCTGTGATTAGACAAAAATACAACGAAAAAAGAGAATGTGAATAAACAGTCGTTTTTGCATGTGTTTGACTCTGTATTTCATCCATGGTGACATCGAACCTTCTCTACACACGAGAGCCAATGAGGTTTAAGCGCAGTTTTGACTCCTCCCTTTTCTCCTTATATGGCGCTGAGCGCTGCGCGTCCGTTTGAATGCAAACAGTTCGCAGGTGAATCGTCATGTGATCAGGAAGATCAGAGAGGAAGATTTTCTGTGAGTAATCAATTAAATTTAAACCTGTTCCTCACTCAGACCTGTTTTATCTCGTCTTGTAAACACACACACCACGAAGCGTGTGAATGACTATTATGGTACTATTTGATCTTGACAGCAGTGATTTAACTAACGGTCGTGCTGAGACTCGTGAATCTCACAATATCTTCACAAATTCACACAACACTGTTAAGTGACTGATAATTTATGAAATGCCTCATTATACAGTATATAAATTAGTATACACCGATCAGGCATAACATTATGACCACTGATAGGTGAAGTGAATAACACTGACTATCTCTTCATCACGGCACCTGTTAGTGGGTGGGCTATATTAGGTAGCGAGTAAACATTTTGTCCTCAAAGTTGATGTGCTAGAAGCTGAAAAAATGGGCAAGGGATTTGAGCGAGTTTGGCAAGGGCCAAATTGTGATGGCTAGACAACTGGGTCAGAGCATCTCCAAAACTGCAGCTCTTGTGGGGTGTTCCCGGTCTGCTTTGGACAGTATCTATCAAAAGTGGTCCAAGGAAGGAACAGTGGTGAACCAGCGATAGGGCCACAGGGTCAAGGCTCATTGATGCACGTGAGGAGCGAAGGCTGGCCCGTGTGATCCAATCAAACAGATGAGCTACTGTAGCTCAAATTGCTCAAGTTAATGCTGGTTCTGATAGAAAGGTGTCAGAATACACAGTGCATCGCAGTTTGTTGCGTATGGGGCTGCATAGCCGCAGACCAGTCAGGGTGCCCATGCTGACCCCTGTCCACCGCTGAAAGCGCCAACAGTGGGCATGTGAGCATCAGAACTGGACCACGGAGCAATGGAAGAAGGTGGCCTGGTCTGAGGAATCACATTTTCTTTTACATCACGTGGATGGCCGGGTGCTTGTACGTCGCTTACTATGGGAAGAATGCAAGCCGGCGGAGGCAGTGTGATAGTTTGGGCAATGTTCTGCTGGGAAACCTTGGGTCCTGCCATCCATGTGGATGTTACTTTGACATGTACCACCTACCTAAGCATTGTTGCAGACCATGTACACCCTTTCATGGAAACAGTATTCCCTGGTGGCTGAGGCCTCTTTCAGCAGGATAATGCGCCTGTTACAAAGCAAAAATGGTTCAGGAATGGTTTGAGGAGCACAACAACGAGTTTGAGGTGTTGATTTGGCCTCCAAATTCCCCAGATCTCAATCCAATCGAGCATCTGTGGGATGCAAACAAGTCCGATCCATGGAGGCCCCACCTCGCAACTTACAGGACTTAAAGGATATGCTGCTAACATCTTAGTGCCAGATACCACAGCACACCTTCAGGGGTCTAGTGGAGTCCATGCCTCGACGGGTCAGGGCTGTTTGGGCAGCAAAAGGGGGACCAACACAATATTAGGAAGGTGGTTATAATGTTATGCCTGATTAAACATCTTACTCTAAAACTTGAGAAATATAAAAAGGACTCGAACATTAGGCCTACATCCAACTATATGTACATTTTATGAAAGAAATGTGAATACTTCGTGCAAAACTTGCCCCCACAATGCACTGGGATGGTTGCCAGGTCTTTAAAAATTGTGTAAATTGTATAATTAATTCATTCCATATATAGATGAATTATGCACACTGCAACCTTTCAGAAACAGGATGAAAACTACCATTTTGTGAAACTCCTTAGTTTCGTTTAATTAGAGACAACAAAGACATCAAATAATACATATTCTGTGAAAAGATTCCTTGAGAGCATCAACTTGACTGAGACTGTAAACACAAATGTCTTATTGAATCCTCTGTCTCCATCTAGTGGTAAATGTGTGTTAATGACTTAAATGTCTTAGTTTAACTGAAATGATCTTTGTGTAGGTTATGGTGTGTTAGTTGATAGAGTAGATGCATGTTTCTTATTCTTCTGTTTTTATTTATTATAAATGGCACTGATTTACATGTTTCTTTTGAGTTTGAAATGAAAGAGTCAATCTTGAGGAATTAAACACAGGCATAATATTTGTTATATACAAACCCGATTCCAAAAACGTTGGGACACTGTACAAATTGTGAATAAAAAAGGAATGCAATAATTTACAAATCTCATAAACTTATATTTTATTCACAATAGAATATAGATAACATATCAAATGTTGAAAGTGAGACATTTTGAAATGTCATGCCAAATATTGGCTCATTTTGGATTTCATGAGAGCTACACATTCCAAAAAAGTTGGGACAGGTAGCAATAAGAGGCCGGAAAAGTTAAATGTACATATAAGGAACAGCTGGAGGACCAATTTGCAACTTATTAGGTCAATTGGCAACATGATTGGGTATAAAAAGAGCCTCTCAGAGTGGCAGTGTCTCTCAGAAGTCAAGATGGGCAGAGGATCACCAATTCCCCCAATGCTGCGGCGAAAAATAGTGGAGCAATATCAGAAAGGAGTTTCTCAGAGAAAAATTGCAAAGAGTTTGAAGTTATCATCATCTACAGTGCATAATATCATCCAAAGATTCAGAGAATCTGGAACAATCTCTGTGCGTAAGGGTCAAGGCCGGAAAACCATACTGGATACCCGTGATCTTCGGGCCCTTAGACGGCACTGCATCACATACAGGAATGCTACTGTAATGGAAATCACAACATGGGCTCAGGAATACTTCCAGAAAACATTGTCGGTGAACACAATCCACCGTGCCATTCGCCGTTGCCGGCTAAAACTCTATAGGTCAAAAAAGAAGCCATATCTAAACATGATCCGGAAGCGCAGGCGTTTTCTCTGGGCTAAGGCTCATTTAAAATGGACTGTGGCAAAGTGGAAAACTGTTCTGTGGTCAGACGAATCAAAATTTGAAGTTCTTTTTGGAAAACTGGGACGCCATGTCATCCGGACTAAAGAGGACAAGGACAACCCAAGTTGTTATCAGCGCTCAGTTCAGAAGCCACATACTGCATCAATTACAACATCATGGCTGCGTAGAAGAACGATCCGGGTACTGAAATGGCCAGCCTGCAGTCCAGATCTTTCACCCATAGAAAACATTTGGCGCATCATAAAGAGGAAGATGCGACAAAGAAGACCTAAGACAGTTGAGCAACTAGAAGCCTGTATTAGACAAGAATGGGACAACATTCCTATTCCTAAACTTGAGCAACTTGTCTCCTCAGTCCCCAGACGTTTGCAGACTGTTATAAAAAGAAGAGGGGATGCCACACAGTGGAAAACATGGCCTTGTCCCAACTTTTTTGAGATGTGTTGATGCCATGAAATTTAAAATCAACTTATTTTTCCCTTAAAATGATACATTTTTTCAGTTTAAACATTTGATATGTCATCTATGTTGTATTCTGAATAAAATATTGAAATTTGAAACTTCCACATCATTGCATTCTGTTTTTATTCACAATTTGTACAGTGTCCCAACTTTTTTGGAATCGGGTTTGTACTTGGACTCATTGTTCCTGTACATGTTTTTATGACCAAAGAGATGAAGGAAAGGAAGCAGATGAAGTCAAGTCTCAGCATTTCACTCCTTGTCCAGTTTGTGTTGTTAAACTGTCATCAGTGATGCTGAAGTTTGATTGACAGCTGAATCAACAACTGCCTGTTACATTTACATTTAGTCCTTTGGTCAGGTGCTGCTGGAAAAGATGTGTCTTTAGACATTTTTTGAAAATGGCTACAGTCTCGGCTGCTTGATTTGAGATTGGCAGGTTATTCCACCAGGTGTAAACGGTCCAAGAAAAGGTCTGTGAGAGTGATTTTGTGCCTCTTTGGGATGGCATCACGAGGCATCGTTCACTTGCAGTATGCAAGCTTCTGGAGGGCACATAAGTGTGAACAAGCAAGTTTAGGTATATTGGTGCCGAGCCAGTGGTTGTCTTGTAGGCAAGCACCAGTACCTTGAATTTGATGCAAGTGGCGATTGGCAGCCAGTGCAGACTGATGAAGAGAGGTGTGATGTGGGCTTTCTTCGGCTCGTTGAAAACCACCCTTGCTGCTGCATTATGGATCAGTTGCAAAGGATTGATAGTGCATGCCGGAAGGCCCACTAAGAGAGCGTTACAATAGTCCAGTCTGGAGAGAACAATAGCTTGGACCAGGAGTTGTGTGGCCTGCTCTGATAGGAAGGGTCTAATCTTCCTAATGTTGTATAACGCAAATCTGCAGAACCGGGCCGTTGTAGCAATGTGGTCTGTGAAGTTGAACTGATCATCAAGCACAACTCCAAGGTTCCTGACTGTCCTGGATGGAGTTATGGTTGATGAACCAAGCTGAATGGAGAAGTTGTGATGAAATGCTGGGTTGGCCGGGACCACAAGCAGTTCTGTCTTAGTAAGGTTGAGTTGAAGGTGATGGTCCTTCATCCAGCCAGAAATGTCTGTCAGGCAGGCTGCAATACGAACAGCACCCGTTGGATCATCTGGTTGAAATGAGAAGTAGAGTTAAGTGTCATCAGCATAGAAGTGATAGGAAAAGCCATGTTTCAGAATGACAGATCCTAATGACGACATGTAGATTGAGAAGAGAAGTGGTCCCAGCACTGAGCCCTGAGGCACTCCAGTTGCTAGATGTTGTGACTTAGACACTTCACCCCTCCACAACACCCTGAAAGTAGTGATGTTACGTTCTGTGTCGAGAAATCCCGGAAGCTTTCAGTGAAGCGCGTATCGAGGCTTCCCATAGGAAAAATGTATTGCTCAGTGATTGCTTTTCTTAAGCTTATGAGACTTAGTTGTGATTCTCATATATCTCTCATTTCAGTATCAACAGAGTTTCAGATGTTTCTCCTAAAATTCTTTAGGATATATAATTCATGACTAACTTTTAAGACTAGTCTAAGAAGTTTTTGCAACCAACCCCAGATGTCTTAATTTATTTTAGGAGAAACATGTTACATTTAATTTTTTTACTAATATTGTGAATACTGAAACTATCATTCAAATAGCTTGTTATGGTCAACATTTTCCATTACATGTACAACCCATTTTGCATGCATGTAAACAAAGTTTTATGATTGTTTTGTTCATTGTGCAACGAAACAATGCATGTATTTTGCTTGATTGAAATGGTGTGGATGAATGACATAGAAGCTACCCAGAGGGAAAAAAAAAAAAACATCAAAAGGAGACTTTTGCTTGAGTCTCCTGTTTCTCACACTTGTCTCCTGAGACAAAAACTAACATTTTCACATTTGTCTCCTTTAAATTTTTAAAATAGATCTCAACATCATCACACACTGTGCTCAGACTTTTCTCCTCAGCTAGAAACACTGGAGCTCTCACACTTGTCTTCTCTGAAGTTTCATAAGAGATCTCAACAACATCACACACTGTGCTCAGACTTTTCTCCCTTGTTAAGCTCGTTTACCCCTCTGTTTAAATAGCTCTTGTGTTCTCTGGTTCTCTGTCAGTCGTTGTTTGATGTCATGCAGGTGTCTGCAGTTCCCTGTGTTTTTTTTTGTTCCTGATTTATGTTATGATTGTGTATCTTCACGTCCTCTTATGGCCTTAATACCGATGACTTAATCGCATTGTCTTCTTCAACTTGTCAAAGTATTTTGGATACAGTGGCCCCTTTTAGGATGGTTCGAGATAAAACTAGAGTTCAACCGTGGCTGAATGCTACTACTCGAGCTATAAGGCTTGAGTGCAGAAGGGCGGAACGTCGCTGGAAGAAGGACAAATTACAGATTTCCTTTGATATTCTATAGGAGAATTTGTCTAAATATAAAAAAACTGTTAGATCTGAGAAATCAGAGTATCTCTCTGTCATCTGTGTAAGAATCGGTTTTACTGCTGAGACAGTGTCCGAGAGGCACTCACACACACTGTATGTACAGTGCCAGATATAATGACTCTTTGAAACTATTTTTCATGTTACTTTGTAATTGTATTTTATATTTTTATGCTGAAAGTTGTGTACCATGGATTCGTGTTTCATTATCTTTATGTAAGTTCTGTCTGGCCAAAATAAATGTTAATCTTGATTTATCTTGTATTATTCTGAAATCATTATTCTAGTATGGATCAATGTGGAGTCCTTTATTTCCGCAAATCTTTGGCCAGAATAGATCAAACCGAGGACCCCATGACTGAAGCATGGAGCGCAGCATGCGGGGTAATCCGATTTCTGACTATTACTGTATTAGCAAGTTGCAGCTCTCGTGTCTATTAATCAAATTACACTTTTTGTTGAGTAAGCAGGTGCGACCACATCAAGGTAAAATATTCACTCTGTAATCCGCTGACTAATATTAGAACTGGCCAGTTTGTGTTCGTGAACGCGCGACTCGCGACGCGTCTGTTTCTGTGCGATATCGGGTCCCTTGATGAACGAATATTTGAAAATAAGAGATACTAAGAAAAATCAACGATCCAAATTAAATCACAACGAATCATCAGCTGTTAAATTACGAACGTAACAAATTGAACGAAGTCACATAAAATTGGAGTCAGATCACTTTATTCATGGAGTCAGATTTAAAATTAGATGTTAATAAACTAAGTGAATTTAACAGAAATGCTGAAAAGGCTTACACGCAGAATCCTTCAACCAAGCCGTTAGATTCCGTTTTTGGGCTAACGGATGGACCTTACAAAGTGGTGACCCGGCCCTCCGTGATCTCCAGGTTGCGAGTGCCTTTTCAGCGAAATATTGGGATTGCAACAAGCAAGAGGTTTGATTTCCATCTCTTTCTTCAGCTGTTATGGTAAGTCCATTCTTATTTGCCTTTTAGAAATGTTGGGAGTATATACTGAATACCGCGACAGGGCTTGAGAATTAGACAACCACATTGCTTATCAGGGACATGAAAGCAGCAGCGTAGAGTAGAAATAATATCCCTTGCTTTAAATTTCTCCTTGTTTGCCTACGCAGCAAGAGAGGAAACCTAAACTGGAATAACATCATCCAAATTTTATTTTGGTACTCAAAAGAGGCCCGTAAATTAAAACATAAAGTCTGAGGAAAAAATGTCCAGTTACATTTGTTTATTTGCGTTGCTTTAACAACGTTGCAACACGGAAAAAGAGCAAATGGTCATGCAAACTTGTTAATGAAATCTTGTGATTAGATGAGCTAAAACATATCAATGAAAACATCTCACTGGAATCCTTTGTGTGTAAAATGTGAAGGTGGACAAAATCGGTTCAGGGCTGATGTCACAATTATAAATGTCTTATAAAATATAACGTTTTACCTTGGTCTTATTTCAGACCTTGCAATCGCTACACATTTGTGTGTTTATTAGTGTCTCAAAAGAGACTGAGACAATTAACAGACCAAAAGTAAACTTTTGGCTCTCCCTCAGACCCGTGTTTGTCAAACCTTTCTTTTCATATGCAAATAGATTCTCTAAAGAATGCAACTGATAATATCTCAGCCCAAAACAAGAAAATTGTGCCCAATTCTATATTGTAGTCACAAAAATCTTTAAATTGAGTAATGATTTGACCCGTGCGCTCAGTGTTTGCAGTTTATTGAATGTCCACAGCAACTAAGTTTATAACTGGTTTCCAGTTTGATCTTGTTGCTGTGCACACAATGCACATGCCAGCACATCTGTAGCTTCAGGGCCAATCAAAGGTGTGCCTTCTAAAAGATCAGTGAGATGATAACAAGTCATTCTGGACAAATTACTCAGCAGGGACCCTCTTGAGACCAACAAATAAAATGTTTAATTTATACTATATTTATAGTATAGAATATGATTTATGTTATGATCACATTATAATGTAGATTATATCATAATGGCCACAAATGGCTTTTAATCTCATTATTATTAAGCATTATTTAGAAGAGGAAAGAATGTTGAAGAAGTAGAAAAAGGATCAGAAGGGAGAAAGATGGATGTGTGGGATGTGCAGGTAAGAGCACTACTAGTGTTGAAATGATGGGAAGGAGAATATAGATGGTTAGAGAAAGAATGGTTAGAGTTAAAATGATGAACCTGATTGCTGTAACTTGAGTAGGCCGAATTCATTCAAGGCCTAAGAATTTACATTTCAGTGATCTGGAACCCAGTGAGAACGGGGAGGTGCAAGTTTTTCATTGTAATAAAACCAAAAACAAAGGAGCGCAAGCGTTAGAAAACTCCTCTCTGGGAGCGTCAGATTACATGGGATCTGATCGGGGAAGTTATTTTACTGGAAATGTAATGAAAGTTGTGTGTTATGTTAACCTCAGGCATTAACTCCACAGGGTTTACAGACCACAGAGATCCAAATGGTCAAGTGTTTGAATGGTGCCGTAAATACCAAATCTTAAACAAACGGCACAGCACCACACCTGGTGATCTGATGCTCTAAACACAGATCTGGCTTGAGTAAACAGCATTATTTAAAGAGATTCCCCCCAGGGGACCTGGGTGTGATAATGCTATCAACAAAGCAGTTTGTGTAAACTCAACTGCAACAGCAGCTTAAGGTGCAACATGTTTGACTGTGCTTACACACCAGCAGTCAGACCTGACCATTATAAATCAGTTTATTTGACCTTTTTTCTTTACAGAAACATGATCATGATGATGATCAATGTCTTTGTAAACTAAAATAAATTTTCTCATAATGGCATAAAACCTTAACAGGTTAAAGCCATCTAAACAACTGTCTGGTTAAGACCATTAAAGAAAAAATCAGATAGCACCATCTATCTTAATGAAATTTGTGTAAAGGTTCAATATTAGACTGTGTTTCTCTCTCTGTGTTTGTTTTCCTTTCAGGCTGATGGCTGCCACTCTTCAGACCCAGATTCCACAGGGACTGGGCTGGCCTGCATCAGCCAGGACACACACACAACTTAACATGTAGGAGATGGGAGTGAAGAGACTTCAAGAGGCCATTCATACCTCACAGCACACATAGCTACATGGCTTCCCAGTTTAAAAACTGGAACTAAATTATACAACACAGATTATGGTAGGATAGACACCACCCATCTCCTATACACAACATACACAACACACACCCTTAATTCTACAACCACACAACATCTCTACCTGGCATAGATCATAGGACTATCCAGGCCAAAATCATTCACATAATGCAAATCTATCAAACATTATTTACCTTCATACATATAGGACAAGGGGAATTATTTTCATAATTCTTTTTCAGTTATGTTGAATAATTTTACGGCTTACAGCCATGTCAACTTCCTGTATGTAAACACTGTAAGATGCATAAGACATGTGCATGGCTATAGTCACACATCAACTGATTGACAATTAATTGATCAGTGAATTGATGGAGAAAATGTGTATTATGTCCAGTCCTTAGCATTGTTTCAAACTGGGAGGGCCCCCTAGTTTCCAACATATGACTAATGACAATAAAAATATATCTAAAGAGTTAGATCTGGAATGCAGGCATTTCTATCAATTAATTAAACAATTTCCAGTAAGACCGGCATCATTGAGTGTGACTTAGCCTGTACATCAAATGCACAGAAGATGAGTGCAAAAGCTAAACTAGAGATTTGAAATCTCTGTTTCTGTAAATCTCATTCTATAAGTGATCTGACTGAAACATTAGCTTTCAGTAATGATTTGCAATTAAAACAGCTAATATAGACAATTTTATAATGGCAATTATTAAATTGTGTATTTCCATGTTTAATTATGTGATATATCTTAATTATGCATACTGCTGGTAAAGATACTAGTTATATTGATGTTTTGTTACCCTTCCTTTAATTCATCCAGACCACGTTTAAATTCCACTTCCATGTCACAGTGGTAGTGAAGAATCTGGTGATCAAATGAGACCTACCCACTAGATATAGGACACTGAGAAATGAGACCTTATTTACCACTCACACTTCTGACATAAGATTATCATGTGTTGTTATTTTTATGTTCTTGTGTTTATCCAACAACTCTCTTTTCCCATGTCACAATAACCACAAATTCATCAGTGTTCAAATTATTGCATGGTTAATCAGAAGTTGTTCAGGTGTCTCACACACAATGGAGCATCATCAGTGAAACGATTCCTTCACCCATGGAGATCTGACCTGCCCGGCAAACCAAACCTTCTGCTTGAAGGTGACTGAGGACTTCTCAAAGGGTCAGCTATAGCTAAGCATCCTGGGGAGGACACAGATGTTTCCTCAAAGTGTAAAGACACTTTCCACTGACACTTTCTGCTCATGCTAACTAACACAACAGACTTGGGACAACAAGTCATTCTACAGACTGAGAACCATCACAATCAAGTGCAGGTGGAAGCAAAACTGACCAACAGGATCATGCACCATTGCTACAGCACCCAGTCAGCACAGTACGCCTACACCTAAAGGGCACAGTCACAGAGGTGCATTTTGCAGTGTTTTCATCTTCATGTTCAGCCTGTCTTAATGTTGTTATTTCAGGTGACTACTTGATTCCTGCACCCATTGACTCGTGCTGTTAACTCAAGGATCAGCACCACGAACAGTCCGGAAACAACATCCAAAATATGGAAACAGGGAATGTCCAAATATGTCCCCTTGGGAACTAATTTGAATTTGTCCCAAGGGGCCAGGGGCCGTCTGTAAGAATCGGTTTTACTGCTGAGACAAAAGCTGAAGATCCAACCCCCTGCAATAGAACAATAACAACTCACTAATCTGGAGAGAAGATCTCACAGAAAGAGTGTAGGACATCGGCCTGCCCAAACCTTCTCCCCCTCTCCCTCACCGACTCCCTTCCCTCTGATTCAAGTCACAGAATGCAAATATACCACAGATGATGTATCTTGTTAATCTATTGTTTTTCCCCTTTTATGTATGGTATCTTTTTAAAGGTCTCAGTGTGATTGGTAAAATGGTCTCAACTTCACTGCTGTCACTGGTAGGATGAGAAAGATTGAAAGATTTGAGTAGTCTCAGAAGATATCTGATCCTCTCCCCCGAAACCAGGTGTTTGTGTTGCAAATATTTACAACCCTTTGTTCTGGTCTGGGTATTTAAGAAAGGGTAGCAGAGCTGCCATTTGGGAACATTCTATAGCCAGAGCCCCCATGCAGTGCTGTGTCAGTGTCCGAGAGGCACTCACACACACTGTATGTACAGTGCCAGATATAATGACTCTTTGAAACTATTTTTCATGTTACTTTGTAATTGTATTTTATATTTTTATGCTGAAAGTTGTGTACCATGGATTCGTGTTTCATTATCTTTATGTAAGTTCTGTCTGGCCAAAATAAATGTTAATCTTGATTTATCTTGTATTATTCTGAAATCATTATTCTAGTATGGATCAATGTGGAGTCCTTTATTTCCGCAAATCTTTGGCCAGAATAGATCAAACCGAGGACCCCATGACTGAAGCATGGAGCGCAGCATGCGGGGTAATCCGATTTCTGACTATTACTGTATTAGCAAGTTGCAGCTCTCGTGTCTATTAATCAAATTACACTTTTTGTTGAGTAAGCAGGTGCGACCACATCAAGGTAAAATATTCACTCTGTAATCCGCTGACTAATATTAGAACTGGCCAGTTTGTGTTCGTGAACGCGCGACTCGCGACGCGTCTGTTTCTGTGCGATATCGGGTCCCTTGATGAACGAATATTTGAAAATAAGAGATACTAAGAAAAATCAACGATCCAAATTAAATCACAACGAATCATCAGCTGTTAAATTACGAACGTAACAAATTGAACGAAGTCACATAAAATTGGAGTCAGATCACTTTATTCATGGAGTCAGATTTAAAATTAGATGTTAATAAATTAAGTGAATTTAACAGAAATGCTGAAAAGGCTTACACGCAGAATCCTTCAACCAAGCCGTTAGATTCCGTTTTTGGGCTAACGGATGGACCTTACATCTGTAAGAACTCTCATAAGCCAGCTGTACTGTTCAGTACTATTAATGCTGTTTTGAACATTCCCCAAGCTACTTGTTTAGAGCCTTCTATCGAAATGTGTGAACATTTTTTACACTTTTTTTATTTACAAGATTGAGGCTATTACAGCAAATATTTCTCTCCCACTGACTTTATCCATTTTCATTGAGTGCTCTGCTGTTTTGAATCAGTTTGAGCTGGTGTCTCTTGCCTCATTGAGGGAGATCATTGTTGAAATGAAATCATCCTCATGTGGCATGGATATTGTTCCTCCACATCTTCTAAAAGACTCTTTTGTAACTATTGGTCCTAAAATTCTTGCAATTATTAAGAGTAGCCTGGCCTCAGGAGTTGTACCTAAGTCTTTTAAACATGGAGTAGTGGAACCAGTAATCAAGAAATCTAATTTGGATTCATCAGTCCTTGCTAATTTTAGACTTCCGTTTCTTTCTAAACTACTGGAGAAGGTCGTATTTGGACAATTGAATCCATTTCTGGATCTACATGGTATTCATTAAGTGTTTCAGTCTGGTTTGAAATCCCTACATAGCACAGAAACTGCACTGTTGAAGGTTTTTAATGACTTGTTACTTGCTACTGACTCTGGGGACTGTGCGATTTTAATTTTACTAGATCTTTCGGCTGCATTTGATACTGTAGACCATAAGATCTTGATTACATGCTTAGAACAATGTGTTGGTATTAAGGGTACTGCGTTGGGATGGTTTAGATCCTATTTGTCTGAAAGAACTTTCTCAGTTCGTCTCAGGGAATTTGTCTCCTCAACTGCTTCTTCCACGTGTGGGGTCCCCCAGGGCTCCATCTTGGGGCCTATTTTGTTCTCCCTGTATATGCTGCCCTTAAGACACATTCTTAGGAAATTCGGTATTTCTTTTCATTGTTATGCAGACGATACGCAAATTTATCTGCACTTTAGCCCCCCTATTGCAGTGTCTTGAGGAAATTAAGGCCTGGATGGCACTAAATTTTCTTAGTTTTAATGAACAAAAAACAGAAGTTATACTGTTTACGCCAGGAGGCACTTATGAGTCATTAGATTTGGACCTTGGTGAGCTGACTCCACTCGTAAAGCCCTATGTAAAAAATTTAGATGTTATTATGGATTGTAATTTTAAATTGGACAAACAGATTAACTTGGTAGTTAAATCTAGTTTTTTCCAATTGAGACAACTCCCCAAGGTGAAATCCTTTCTGTCTTTTAAAGACTCTTAAAGACTTGTGCATATTTTTATCTCAACTCGTCTGGATTATTGTAATGGCCTCTATATTGGTATTAGTCAGGCCTCTCTCTCCAGACTGCAGATGGTTCAGAATGGGCAGCTCACCTGTTGATGGGTACACGAAAGCGGGAACATATTACCCCTGTTCTCGCCTTTCTAAACTGGTTACCTGTCCATTTCAGGATTCATTTTAAGATTTTGGTGTTTGTTTTGTAAGGGTGGATCGCCTACAGTGGTTCAGGCTGCAGGGTTGCCGAAAGACTAAAGAAACGTTATCAGCAAGATTGTAGAAAACTGTACATTTCTCGTCTTTACCACCCACTGCAACTTATACCAACGACCGAAATAAGCGCAGTTACAATAGCAAAATATGTGGGAGAGCGTTGCTATAATGTGACTATATTGTATTGCAATAGGTAGCACTTCAAAGTCAATACCGAATCAAAACTAGTTAGCACATCACTTGTAATAGAAAGGATTTAATGACAAAATCTAGTTATGGTTACACTTACAATAGTTACAAAATAGATGTATGAGGTGATAATAACTTAGACCATTAATCGTACCCAGCATGAATAGAATGTTACCTGAGGGATAGAAAGTGAGTGAGAGAGAGAGAGGAAGTGTAGAGAGAAAGAGACAAAGAGAAGAGCAAAGAAGAGAAGAGCCAAAAAGCAGGCCCCAAGAAGAGAGAGAGACAGAGAATCAAGAGAGACAGAGCAACAGCTACAATCTTCTTTTTATCTCTTCCTTGACCATGTGACTGAAACCCTAATGTGAGGCATTCAAACTGACCAATCAGACCAAACTTCCCCCACTGTACTAAAGATGTGACACACATTTGGCCTACAGACATCTTTTTGTCTTTAGGAATTCCAAATGGCCCTTCTGATAAGAAAGATGGGGGTTGAAAACAGTAAAGCAAATTTCTTTGTTCAATTTCAAATATCAAATATCTTCGATTATTTTCAATCCTACAGTTTTTTTTATCATAGGTACTCTTCAACTGTGAGTGATGGAATCTAAAACAAAAATCCAAAAAAACACATTGTATGATTTTTAAGTAATTAATTTGCATTTTATTGCATGACATAAGTATTTGATACATCAGAAAAGCAGAACTTAATATTTGGTACAGAAACCTTTGTTTGCAATTACAGAGATCATACGTTTCCTGTAGTTCTTGACCAGGTTTTGCAAAGTTGAAGAGCAGGGGTGACCGAGCATTTGCAGTGGCGGCCCCGAAGCTCTGGAATAGTTTGCCCCTCTATATTAGACAGGCTCAAACACTTGCTGTTTTTAAATCTAGCCTAAAAACGTATTTTTATAGACTGGCATTTGACGCTATGTGAGAGTTGCTTTTTTTTATTGTTTTATTGTGTCTTACTGTTTTCCTTTGTGCTGTTGACTGTTTGTATCATTTATATTTTACTTTTATGTGTGTACAGCACTTTGATAAACACTTGCTGTTTTTTAAAAGTGCTTTATAAATAAACCTTGACTTGACTTGACTTCATTAAAATCTCCCTGCATTTGGATCCTCATCTCTGCCTGCCGTCTTTGATTTCCCTCGTATTCCGTGACAGAATGACCAACCCTAAATGGATCCAGCGGGGAGATTAACGCGTCTCCTTCAAGGAGAGCACAGCAATGAGGACTATGTGCTGGAATTTATCAGGTTGGCTCGCTTGACTAAGATGGACAAAGTATGCCTGATGATATTCTTTCGGGGGGGATTATCAGAGTGGCTCCGTTCACACATGCCGCTATGGGACCCTGACTGGACGCTGGAATGCTACATGGGTCTTGCACTGCAGCTGAGCAGCTCAGTATTGACTCTGGGAGTTGATCCAGTAGCCATCACGCCCGAGTCTTCAGCCATCATGGACGCCAAGTCAGAGTTCCCGGTAGAAGTAATTGTTGCCGATGAAGACATTAGGGTGGTATTTGAGACTGGCGTCGAGTCTGGAGGACACAACGCTTTGTGCAGTGTGAGCAGCTGGCGTAGCTGCGGTGGGGTCAAGCCTGGGGGTTTCAGCCAGGATGGCCACCATGGCCGTGTCTACAGCCAAAATGCCTGAGTCTTTGGCTAAGATGGTCGCCACGCCAGAATCTCCAATAAAGTCTTCTTCAGAGTGTGCAGCACTGACCATTGTGGCCACGGCTATGTCGTGTGTGGGCAGCACACACATTGGTGCAAGTCCCTGTCCAGAGTCCAGAGAGGACTTCCGCCCTTGTCCAGAGTCCAGAGAGGACTTCCGCCCAGGTCACCTGACCAGCCTGCGCCGTCCAGGCCACCTGACCAGCCTGTTTCACACTGGCCACCTGATCTGCCGGCTCTGCCCTGGCCACCTGACCCGCCCCAGTCCCCATCCTGTTTCCACTCTGCGTTCCTGACCCTCCATCCCTCCCCCTGTTCCGCCGCCGCTTCACCTCCCTCCGGGACTGGTTGTGGAGCGTCTGGAAGCCACTCCTTTGAGGGGGGGTAATGTCAGATCTGCTTCTGTGTCTTGCGCTCTGTGGAACTTTTATGTTGAAATTTCTGTTCTTTCCTGTGTCATGTTTCCTGTGGCCATGTTGTAGTTTCATTCCATTTTCATTAGTCTTCTCCAGGTCTGTCAGTTTCCTTGTTAAGCTCGTTTACCCCTCTGTTTAAATAGCCCTTGTATTCTCTGGTTCTCTGTCGGTCGTTGTTAGATGTCATGCAGGTGTCTGCAGTTCCCTGTGTTTTCTTTGTTTTTTCTCAGTGTTATTTTGTTCCTGATTTTTGTTATGATTGTTTATCTTCATTAAAATCTCTCTGCATTTGGATCCTCATCTCTGCCTGTCGTCTTTGATTTCCCTCGTATTCCATGACAGTGACAGACTAGAAACACTGTAGACAGAATGAGATGTTCAGATCTGAATACATTTGCCTTCTTATAGAACGTTACAAAACTTATGGAAGTTTATATGACAACAGTTGTATTTTGATCAATGTAAATATTATTTTTATAGGCATTAAATATTTAACCTGCAAGTCAAATCATGTCTGTTTCCTCCTCCTAAAAACTTATTATTATTATTATTATTATTATTATTATTATTATTATTATTATTATTTTTACAGCTGATAAAGATTTCAAAAACTCAAAGTAAATGTGAATACAAAAGTATCATGTTTTTTATTTCCTTGTCACAGGAAGATGATGCTATTTAATAAAGACATGAAGTTTCTGTTTGGGAGTGAAGCCTTTGTAACTCAACATTTCCTGATGTGTGAATTATGTCAGTTGTATGGGATATATTTTGTACTATAACTTGTGTTTTAAGCATTTTAATTATGCTTTGTTGTTTTAACCTTTTGTTTTAAATTATTTTAATTGTGAAGCTGTAAGTTTACTGAGGCCCCCTATAGACACATTACATGTAAATGATACTGTCACCCTCTAGAGGAATATTTATATAATGCAGATCAGTGTCATGTGTCCTTATATAGAGAAGATGAAGCCTGTGTGAGCTCTCAGTATCAGGCACTGTAGCCTCCTCTAGGTGGCGCTCTTTCAGTGTGATTAATGTAATATTCAGTCAGTGGTGATGGTGGGAGGGGCCAGTAAAGCTGCTCATTACTGATAAAGAGCTGAAGAAAGAGGAAGTAACTAAAGCAGACAGATGTAGAGACAGAGAGATTCAGCAGAAAGAAGACTGAACTCAACTCACAATGAAGATCCTCCTCATCTTCTTCACTTTCTGCCTGATCTCAGGTCAGAGCTTTTCTCTTTCATCACTGCAGTAATGATGCTGTTTTCTGTTCATGAGGTTTCTGATCACAGTATCAATCTGATTGACAGGTGCAGTGAGATGCTTTAGCGTCACTGGATATTCTGGAGGAAGTCTTCTTGTTGATTCACAGAAACTTTGGTACAGTTACTCTGCTAAATACATGCAGATACACAAGTTATCTCAGTGGAGAACAATAGTGCATGATAAGAAACATGATAAATGGATTAATGAAGGACGATTCACACTGTTTCAAAACAATGAGGGAAACCTCATGATCTACATTAGAGATTTAAATCGACAAGATGCTGGAAGATACCAGATTGGTGTTGAAGGCCGCTGGTCCATCGATATGACTCTGAATGTGGAAGAAGGTCAGTCGTTTTAAAATCAAATTCTTAGTGTAGTAAAATTTCTGATCATATTTTTTTAGATTTGTGAAATCTATTTCTTTGTTTTGTGAATTATAGATTCATATTGTAAAATGTCAAAGAGAGTGATGGTGAATATTGGAGAAACTGCCACATTCAGCTGTGAATATTCACAGAATCATATTAATGATCCCAAGATCTTATTCAAAGAAGGAAAAGACTCCATTGAGATGATTTACAGCACATGGGAGAAGAAAGAAAGATTCAGTGTTTCTGATGACAAACACAAACTCATGACTGTGAGAATTACAGCTGTGACACCAGATGATGGAGGAGTTTATTTATGTGGAGTTTGGATCTATGGACACTCGTACAGGTACTCCATTATTAATACTGTTCATCTACATATAATGGGTGAGTAGTACATACTATCAATATCATTTAGTAAGTTCACTAGTCAGTGTTTGCTGTTTCTTCTGTATTTGCTATGTGTCACATGTGATAAAGACACTGATTCAGTCAGATATTTGTGATTGACAGATAAACTGTCTCGAGCGACTGGCCACTCAGGAGGTCGTATGATGATCAAGTGTGAACATCCTCAATACAAAACCAGGCCAAAATACATTCGTAAAGAGTCAGATGGATGTTCAGAGAGGAAGAATCCAGGAGTTCAGGATGAATGGATAGAGAATGGAGATGTTTCTTTATATGACGACACCAGAGCAGGAGTCTTGGTGGTGTTTTTTAGAGAGCTGAAAGCTGCAGATGCAGGAACATACAGGTGTGGAGTGAATGTGTCTCACTATACTGAGAGCTTCACTGAACTTCAGCTGCACGTCACACACGGTGAGGAACCACAAATACTTTAGCTCGCATGTTTGAAATATTAGTTCAGATTTTTACGTAATTTCTCTTGGTTTACAGATGCAACATTTCTGACTGAATCTGCTCATCTTGGTGAAGAAGTCAACATCACCTGTCAGATCCCAGAGGAACATGAAGTTCATTTCTGCAAAGAGGATGATAATCATATCTGCCAAACCATCAGCACGTCTACAGTGACACAAATGAGTGGTTCATCTGAGAGAAATGAAGAGAGAGTTTTTACAGTGAGCATCAGTAATGTGAGCGTGAGAGATGCTGGAGTTTACTGGTGTGGAGCAGAAACCAGAGACACAGATCTGACTTTCATCTCTCTGACCACCAAAATTCAGCTCAACCTCATCAGTGAGTGAATTCAGAGCATTTCATTATAGTAAATGCAGTCTATTCAGAATCGTGTGTGTTAAATGTCTGTGTGTTTGCAGTGTCTCCAGTAGTGAGACGTGAAGGAGAATCTGCTGAGATCATCTGCCCTTATGATTCAATCTGTAAATCAAAGTCAAAGTCTCTCTGTAAGGGGAAGTGCTCCACTAGAGATAGAAATACTCTCAATGAGACTGTGAGAGAAGAGAAAGAGACCAAGACTGACAGATTGACTCTGAATGATGACGTCACTGCAAGTGTCTTCACTGGGACCATCACTGGACTGACAGCAGAGGATGCTGGGAAATACTGGTGTGCAGTGACATTAGAGAGTGACGTGAATTATCTTTACACTCATCTGATCGTCATCATGAACGAGGGTGAGGAAGGTTTATTCATCTGAATATGTCAAACTATGGCTGTGAATTGATGTTCTTATATTTCTAATCATTTCCAGAGCTGATCTTGACTAAGTATGAAGGAGACGACATGTCAATCCAGTGCAAACATCATGATGAACATCAGAAATGCTTCTGCAAAGCACATGAACCCTCCATGTGTGTGAAGGATGGAGTTTCATTGGAGACGATCAGAGATGATCGATTGTCTTTCAGTGATGAAGCATCTACTGGAGTCTTTACTGTAAACATCACTGATCTGAGAGAAGAGGATTCTGGGATATACTGGTGTGGAGCTCACATCATCACTAAAGTCAACCTCACTGTTAAAAAGGGTAAGATATATTTTAGTATTATTTTATAATGAAAATGAAGGTAATTTTACTGATTGCAGAACTTGTATACAAACATTACATGTCTTTTGTCAATGTTCATTGTCATCAACAAAACAATTGAGTAATGGCCCTAAATTTAAGGATTTAAATGGATTTAAACAGAAAAAGAACCAGAATTCATTGTAATCAGTTTGAACTATTTGAAGAGTTGCCAGCAGCCGTATCACCCTGTAGCCCAAGACTGGTTTCCCACTGAAGCTATGCAGGGTTGAGCCTGGTCAGTACCTGGATGGGAGACCTGGGAAAACTAGGTAGCTGCTGGAAGAGAGTTAGTGAGGCCAGCAGGGGGCGCTCACCCTGTGGTCTGTGTGGGTCCTAATGCCCCAGCATAGTGATGGGGACATTATCCCCCGGTTTCACAGACCAGGTTTAAGCTAGTCCCAGACTAAAATGCATGTTTGAGTTGTTTTAACTGAAAGCAGCATATCTTAAAATATGTCAGTGTTATTGTTTTGTCTCAAGATGCACATCAGTAATGTATTTTTCTAAGACACGTTTATAAAAGCTACGTAAATGCCCTAATTGAACTAAGGCCTAATCCTGACTTAATCTAAGCCCTGTCTGTGAAACCAGGCCTTAATTGTCAAAAAGCACCGTCCTTCAGATGAGATGTTAAACCGAGGTCCTGACTCTCTGTGGTCATAAAAAAACCCAGGATGTCCTTTGAGAAAAGAGTAAGGGTTTAACCCCGGCATCCTGGCCAAATTTGCTCTCTGTCCATCATGGCCTCCTAATCATCCCCATATAGATATGCTGACTGGCTTCATCACTGTGTGTCCTCTCCACCAATATGCTGGTGTGTGGTGGGCGTTCTGGCTCAGTGTTGAGGAGATTCCACCCTTTCATGTGTAAAGCGTGTTGAGTACCCAGAAAAGCGCTATATAATGTAGTAGAACATCACGGGTTGTCATCTCGTACTTACGACATGGCGTGAACGCAGCATAAGCTTGTTGTTTTGATCAGGAGGAACTGTGAAAGGCAGCTTCTGTTTGTGCTGATGACGTGTGATGTCTGTGCGAGCAGGTGCGCGGAGGTATGAAAATACATAGTTCACAGGCAGGTACGACATTGTATCCGACCGAATGCAATGATTAGATGAAAATTTTTTGGTCCTGAGACTTCCACAGAAGATCATATGTATATGTTTTAATATTTAGACCACTTCTATTATTGATTGCTTTCAGGATGAAAAGAGAGTTTCAACCAGTGTAACAAAAAGTGTTTATTAAAAAAAATGCCTACCCTACCTTTAAGCGTCATGTTTTGACTTTGATTGAAAATAATAAAGTTTGAAGTCACCATTATGGTGATTAGTGTTTGCTTTAGTTTTCAAACTACACTTTTATTTTCAATAAATCAACATCTAAACCTCTGTTAATACTCAATAAGAGCTTCTGTAGACGTCTGACAGAAATAAAGTCAGTCTGGTTAGTAATGTGTGAAGCTGGTAATGCTGTTTGTGGAGTTGTTTAATCCTCCTCTGCTGAGATCTTCAGAGATTTAATGTCTTCTTTTATCTTCAGTTGATTTCATCTAAAGCTGTGGCTGAAGTCAGTTGTAGTTCTTGTGTTTCTCTGTCCTTCAGTGATTCTGCTTGTTAACAGCAGGTGTTCATCATTACTGCTCCATCATCACTCAATTAATCACTTAATTATCTCATTAACTCCAACACTGATTCAGTGTTACATTTAACACACTGTAGTGTGCATGCTTAGTTTTCATTTAATCTGGGCTAACCCGTGTGGGGCCTCCATGGAAACTGAGGTCAGACCCATCTGGGCCCCACAGACTGTGCTGGCTGGGGAATAGTGCTAGCTATTTTATCAGCTGTTTTTTTTTTTTTTTACCGATCAAGTTCCTCACAGCTGGTGGAACGCATCATAAACTTGTGATAACAAGCCCCACCCATTTAGAGGAATGATATGATTGGTCAATTTGAAATTAGTCTCTCATTGATGTAAATGGCTTGGCCCTCTGTAATTTCACAGCTGGGCCACCAATCACAGAGCTGAAAACTTTAGGCAGAAAAATTATAATATGGAGAAAATGGGCATTTACACAACACAACACAAACTGAATAGACAGATTTGAAGGGTTTATTTAAAGATTTAGATGTTGATTGTCAAATTATAAATTCCTAATATAACATTAGAACTGATGATTTTTTTATTAAAAAAGTTTTTAAAAGTTTAAAGTTTGTAAATATTATTTTTTACATTAGTTTAGGCCCTATTTGAGGGCCTAGAGGGCCCTGACGGTTCCCCTCTGGTGAATACACAGCCCCATTTCTCTCTAATCATAACTGTATGTGTTTATGTATTTTCAGATTTCTCTTTGTTCAACATTATTTCAATGTGTTCGACTCTGCTGCTGATTGGAGGATTCACTGTGACTGAGTGTTTATTAAGATGAGGGGATGCTGTCCTTCACACACACAAACCTAAATCAGAACATAGACATTTATTATGAAGCTGATTATAAAAACTAACCAAAAAATCAATGATGTCAAACTTACTTTTAAGTCGTTGAAAATCCTTTTTTGTAAGAAAGTTTCTCATGAACGCTGGAGGTGTTTTTTGTGTGTGTGTGCGTGTGTGTGAACAGGCTGTTTTTTCCATCCAGCTCAAAGCCACAGAAAACTGGTGAAGGTTCAGGGTCTCAGTTCAGTTTAAAGAAACACTTACTCAGGAAACCCACAGAGACACACACGAGACCGAACAGAGACACACAGAAGATCAACGTCCATTGTGAGCAGAAGACAAAGACTAAGATTTGCTTGTTATTACTGAAGAAGTTCCAAAAATACAAATTTAGTAATTAATTTTAAGTGCTGAATAAGAAAAGGCTGATTGGACAATTATTTTATTTTCTTAAAACAAGATCAAGAAATGAGATGAAAAACAAATAATTTTCATAGAACTATAAATGGCATCATGTTTGCAATGTTGAACCTTGTATATTTCTGTTCATTCTATTTTATAAAAGAAGCAACTGCAGGTTTATTACTGGAAATATATTTCATATTTTGTAATTATTCTGTAAATGTATCTTATATTGTTTGTGTACTTCTGCTCTCGATTGGTGGATTCACTCCAATTGTTTGTAAATTAATGGTATAATGTATGGACTGATTAAATGGAAACAAAGTTCACGGTTAAATGGTAAATTTTTATTAGTCAGAGCAGAAGGGAAGGTTTACTGTAAATATCTCCAATAGTTGATGTTTATCATTCACGCTGAACAATAAACATTAAACCTTACTGAAATACCAAAATGACTCTTGTCAAACAGTTTATCAAATGAGATTTTCATGATCTTAAGGTGATGCAAGTAGTAGTTGTTTGTGCCCACAGTGCCAGGTTTTTACTAAGTGGTCGGTGAACTAATGAGAAACTATCGCTCTTGTGGTTTTCTTTTGCTCTTGCTCTTCACATTCTGTTGGTCAAACCAAGAAGCTTTTCAACCACCTGCAGGTGTGATAAAATCAGGAAATGGTTTCTTCAGCAACGATGTTCACACACTTCATAAAGAGATGCTGTGAACTTGTGTAATATTATAAAAATGTTATTTATAGTATAATCCAGTTTTTCTTTCCAAAGTTTTTTTCAGGTCATCTAAAATGAAAGGTTTTAGAGGTCACGTTGCGTCTTTTACATGTAGAATAACTTTAGTTTTTGCAACATCACAGGGAGGAACAAGTTCAAAACTATTTTTTTTTTTTACTTCCAACTCCAGTCATAAATCAGTGTGTAAATGTCCGCTTGCTGTACAAATAGTAAAAGTTCTGTGATCACAAATGTTTGGACCTTTTTCTCTGGTTATGAATCAGTAAACACCGGCAGACACCGCCATGAAATCTTTGGCTCCATCTAGTGGCAAATCTGAGTTAATGTCTGATTTCTTGGTTTTATTGCAATGAGCTTTGTGTAGTTGTATGCTAGTTGAAAGTGTAGGTGGATTTTTCTTATTCCTCTGTTCTGTTTTGATGAATTATAAATGGCACTGATTTACACACTTCCTGTCAGTTTGAGAGAAATGAATCCACAACGGCCTGTTAAAGAGACAGAAGCACCAATCAGACTCAGACTTCAGCCGATGAGCCTCTGATAAAGAGACAGAAGCACCAATCAGACTCAGACTTCGGCCGATGAGCCTCTGTTAAAGAGACAGAAGCACCAATCAGACTCAGACTTCGGCCGATGAGCCTCTGATAAAGAGACAGAAGCACCAATCAGACTCAGACTTCGGCCGATGATCCTCTGTTAAAGAGACAGAAGCACCAATCAGACTCAGACTTCGGCCGATGAGCCTCTGATAAAGAGACAGAAGCACCAATCAGACTCAGACTTCGGCCGATGAGCCTCTGTTAAAGAGACAGAAGCACCAATCAGACTCAGACTTCAGCCGATGATCCTCTGTTAAAGAGACAGAAGCACCAATCAGACTCAGACTTCGGCCGATGATCCTCTGTTAAAGAGACAGAAGCACCAATCAGACTCAGACTTCGGCCGATGAGCCTCTGTTAAAGAGACAGAAGCACCAATCAGACTCAGACTTCGGCCGATGAGCCTCTGATAAAGAGACAGAAGCACCAATCAGACTCAGACTTCGGCCGATGAGCCTCTGTTAAAGAGACAGAAGCACCAATCAGACTCAGACTTCGGCCGATGAGCCTCTGATAAAGAGACAGAAGCACCAATCAGACTCAGACTTCGGCCGATGATCCTCTGTTAAAGAGACAGAAGCACCAATCAGACTCAGACTTCGGCCGATGAGCCTCTGATAAAGAGACAGAAGCACCAATCAGACTCAGACTTCGGCCGATGAGCCTCTGTTAAAGAGACAGAAGCACCAATCAGACTCAGACTTCGGCCGATGATCCTCTGTTAAAGAGACAGAAGCACCAATCAGACTCAGACTTCGGCCGATGATCCTCTGTTAAAGAGACAGAAGCACCAATCAGACTCAGACTTCGGCCGATGAGCCTCTGTTAAAGAGACAGAAGCACCAATCAGACTCAGACTTCGGCCGATGATCCTCTGTTAAAGAGACAGAAGCACCAATCAGACTCAGACTTCGGCCGATGAGCCTCTGATAAAGAGACAGAAGCACCAATCAGACTCAGACTTCGGCCGATGATCCTCTGTTAAAGAGACAGAAGCACCAATCAGACTCAGACTTCGGCCGATGAGCCTCTGATAAAGAGACAGAAGCACCAATCAGACTCAGACTTCGGCCGATGATCCTCTGTTAAAGAGACAGAAGCACCAATCAGACTCAGACTTCGGCCGATGAGCCTCTGTTAAAGAGACAGAAGCACCAATCAGACTCAGACTTCGGCCGATGAGCCTCTGATAAAGAGACAGAAGCACCAATCAGACTCAGACTTCGGCCGATGAGCCTCTGATAAAGAGACAGAAGCACCAATCAGACTCAGACTTCGGCCGATGAGCCTCTGATAAAGAGACAGAAGCACCAATCAGACTCAGACTTCGGCCGATGATCCTCTGTTAAAGAGACAGAAGCACCAATCAGACTCAGACTTCGGCCGATGAGCCTCTGTTAAAGAGACAGAAGCACCAATCAGACTCAGACTTCGGCCGATGAGCCTCTGATAAAGAGACAGAAGCACCAATCAGACTCAGACTTCGGCCGATGAGCCTCTGATAAAGAGACAGAAGCACCAATCAGACTCAGACTTCAGCCGATGAGCCTCAAATGGTCTGATTTCACACTTTTTTTTTTAAAGTATTTTCGTTATGTTGCATTATTTCAACCTTTTGTTTTATATTAAGCTGTCTTGTATTGTATGTTTACCCTAAACCCCTTACAAATACATTATACCTTCACCCTCTAGTGGAAGATTTAAGTAATGCTGATCAATTTACTTGAGTGTCATTTGTCCTTATGTACAGACATTTACGTTTCAATCATCTAACTGATTATTAATCACTCAAAAATGTACTGTCAGTTAGCTGGTTATTTATGGTCATCCCTAAATCCAAGGTTATTTTTTCACACTTATAATTGCAAAGAAACAGAAGTAGCAACTTCAATATTGTGACACATCTGAGTGAAACTGGTTATCAAAAAATAAAAATAAATAAAAAGCCAAAAAATAAAAGTAAAAAGCTGACAACTTGGCTCTTCTAACCATCAGTTGTTGATTGGATGTTGCAATGAAAACACACCCCTTTTTTTTAAATGAAACATACATGTATGGAACAATTTTATAACATGCATTTAGAAAATACATAGACATTAAATGAAAATTCACCCTCTTTATGGATAAAAACAATTAAACACTTCTGTCCAGATGAACCTACCTACATGAGATAAATACAAAGCCAAACAGCAGCTTTAGATCCACAGAAGAATCCAGACCTTCTCCAGCAAAAGACTTCTTGTTGACTCTGTAGCAGCTCTTCATCCGTCTTTATGTTCCTGCTGCTGGGGCGTTAGGACCCACACAGACCACAGGGTGAGCGCCCCCTGCTGGCCTCACTAACACCTCTTCAAATACTGTCATTTCTTTCTTTCTTTGCAATCTAACGGTTACTTTTCTTAAATGAGTCCGCCTCGATGACGTGTGCAGCCTTCAAATGCGACCTCCGGAGGACCCAGCCTTCAAAATGAGACGCATGCTGTGAGTCTCTCACTTGTGGCGCTTCTGCGCGAGGGCGCCCTCTGGCTTCCAGTGTGAATGAAACGTCTCGGTTACGTATGTAACCCTCGTTCCCTGAGGAGGGAACGGAGACGTAACGTCAGTGACTGACGAATGGGGGTTTCGCCTAGAAGCCTATCATCTTCGAGATCTAGAAAACGCCCTTGAGGGTGAAGGAGATAAACCTTGAGGGTGGAAGGAGACAGCCTTTGTTCCAACCCTTCTTGGAGGAATGCGAGCACAGACCCGATCGGGCATTTCCAGGGGTCTTCTAGGCGAGAAGAACACCAGGTGACGAAGAGGTTCCACTTCAATGCATAGGCGTGTCGAGTAGACAAGGCCCTAGTGGAAGTGATGGTAGCCACCACCTGAGGTGGTAGGGTACTCAAACCTGCTGGCGGCGGCCTGCCCCGCAGCTCTGTAGTCCCTCGCCACCAGAGTAGACGAGAACTACAGGCCTTGGAGGGGTGCTTAGGATCACCACGCCACATTAAAGCACTCTGTGCAAGGGGGGGGTGTGGCCCAAGGAATACTCGTCGGGGTTTATGCCACACCGCAGCCCTCAGGTCACCCTGGCCACCAGCCAAATATCCCATCACGTGGAGGGGATAACTGGGGTGTGGCAGAGGGGACTCTCCCTCCAAACGGGGGTCATTGAGTCTCGACCGTGTTTGCAACTGAGCGTCAACAGGGGTGACCCCAGTGTACCCTTGGCCGCGGCCCCATCGAGGGCAGAGAAGGCGGAGGAGGCCGCCGAATGGTCGCGGGAAGACAACGGGGACTTCCAGGACCGCGTGACCTCCTCATGTATCCAGGGAGAGAAAGTAATTGGGGGCAGGGCCCGACGGCTGTCAGGACGCGTCGCACCCAAAGACCAAACATCCCCCGAGATGACATGGCTGTCAACTCCAGGTTGGACTCGGGCAATGCTGGCACACCCGAAGGCGGCAGCATAGCCGAATCTTCATCCCCAGAGGACTCCAGCCCACCTTCCACAAACGCTGCTTGAACGTGCTGAAGCCCAAACACGTCATGCAGCGATTGTGCCCATCAGATGGCAACAGAGATTGACCGCACCCAGAAGTGCACGGGCGGATTGTCTTTAAAAAGACGTGCCACGTGTGAGCTCTTTTGTGAGAGGGAGCTTCACAGCGATGCCGAAGGCGCCCAGGGAACGAATACCAGCTGGATGCAGATCACTGCACAGATCAGCAGGCAGGAAGTAAACACTCGCTGGAAAGCGCCGTAACACCAACACCGAATGGAAAGCTGCTCATCTCGAAGAAGCTTGACGATATACTCAAAAAGGCTTAAGGAGTGAAGAGATAGATGCTCTTGGCTCTTTCGTACTTCCTTATATACCCACGCTGTGGGGCGGAGCTACGCTATGCAAATTCCGCATGCCCATGGCATTGGCACTGCCATTGGGCGTTTTCTAGATCTCGAAGATGATAGGCTTCTAGGCGAAACCCCCATTCGTCAGTCACTGACGTTACTCGGAGTGACTGAACGAAAGGGAACAGAAATTACATGAGAGTGTTTATTGCTCCATATTGCTCACATCGCTTCATTTTGGGTAAAAATAGAAAAATAATACTAAAGTACTTTGTAACATAGTAACTTGAGTAGTTTTAAACAACTTATTTACATATTATTTTTCAGTACTTCTACTAGTACTCAAGTAAATTATTTCTTAAGTACCAATACTTTTACTTTTAAATTTTTTTAGTACTCTTTCCACTACTGGCGGCGCGTTCATTTTCTGAGAGACAGACGGCAGAACGTGCATCATGTTTGTTTTCTTTATTTTGAGAAAAGCACAACATTTTGTTTTTATTGTGAGTGTACACAAATAAAAGTAGACACTGAAGAGTTTTGAATGATGTATAACACTTGTCTGTATGACTAAAATCGATGGCGTAATTTGAGTCTCTTTCGCACTGATGAGAATAAAAGCAGGGTGGTCACGCCGGCCGCAGGGGGTTCATTTAATATAAGAACATTTTTACACACTATTTTATTTATTTCATTTAAATTAAATAAAATGGGTCACAATTAATTTGGATTAACTCAAATGAATTTGCTGTAGTCGGTTAAACTTATTTGCAATTTTCTTTTGTTGGTCCAACTTAAATTTTTATTATGAATTTACTGAGGTTTTTACTAACTTATTTAATCAAATTTTCTGAACATTTTATGTTACATGTTCATTTAAAGGGGACATATTATGCAAAATTCACTTTATAAGGTGTTTGAACACAGATGTGTGTCCACAGTGTGTAAGCAACCAGCCTACAATGGTAAAAATTCACCCAATACTTCTTTTTTTTATAATCCCCATCAGTCATTATTAATCTCTCATAACGCACTGTTTCATATTTCCCCCTAGTCCTATGTAAGAGTAGGGAAACCCCGCCCATGACTGTTGATGGTCTGCCCTTTTAGCATAAACACACTCCTGAGTGAGAAGCACAGAGACGCCATTTCTGTTTACTCGCTGTGTACATTACATTACTTTCTGTGTACATTACAACAGAAGTTGGATGTACCAACAAGTCTCCATAGACTCCCGGCATCCGAGCCACTGAGGACACCGTGGTTGAATTGTGAATTATTGAAATGTGCCGAAGAATGTCAGTAAAATGTTATATATTTGCGCAAATCATTTTACGCATGACTGCTTCACCAATGAGGGTCAGTACCATGCTGGATTTGTGAAAAATGTATACAACAATATATAGATTAACATGACGGTTCATGCTAGTCTGTGAGTTGAATCAACATAAACCCACATCAACTAACGTTACATAAATGTATCCACTAACCATTCAGAAACGTCCAGGTGCAGTCTAAAAGTGTCAACCTCTTCCTGACTCTCTCCATCTGTGTCCGACTCCGGTTCAAACATGCAAGGCTGCACTCCAGACCACAACTGGTGAGATTGCGAGATTCGTCTGTTTTGTTGTTGACAGTGTAACGTACTGCTCTGAGATTTAAGGCGGAGAATCCAAGCACAACTTTATTAAAGGATAATCCACAATCGTAGTCGAAAGACTGGCAAAAGGTCATACACATGCAAGCAGTCCAAACAGGCAAACAAAACAGGAGAGACAGGCAAAAGGGTAATCCACGGAACGGGCAAATAATCCAAAACCAAGAGACGAGAAACCAGGGAAAACGCTTTGCAGTGAATGACAAGGTGAACATGGATTATATAGGCTGAGGTAATGAGGTAAATGAGACACAGGTGTAAACAATGAGTGCTGATGAGTCCGGGCAAAGGATAATGGGTAATGTAGTCTTTGATGGAATGACAGTCCGGGGTGGAGTGCCCTCTGGTGGTAATCAGGGGCACTCTCACTGGTGAATCGTGACATAGCCCCCCCTCAAAAGAGCGGCTTCCAGACACTCCTAAAATTGTCCAGGAGGGAGGTGGAGCGGAGGCGGACCCGGGGGCGGGATGGAGGGCCAGGTAGATGACCAGGGTGGCACAGGCCGTACAGATGACCAGGGTGGCACAGGCAGGGCAGGCGACCAAGGCGAAGAAGGCTGGGCAGATGACCAGGGTGGCGCAGGCAGCCAGGGTGGAGCAGGCCGGGCAGATGACCAGACCGGCGCAGGCCGGACAGATGACCAGGGTGGCACAGGTAGAGCAGGCTGAACAGATGGACCTGCAGGTGGGCTTGAAGCCCCCCACGGCGGAGCAGACGACCACCACAGCAGTGCAGGTAGTTCAGGGGACCATGGGGGTGCAGATAGTTCAATAGACCATGGTGGCTCGGGCAGTTCAGGGAGCCATGGCAGCACAGACCCTTCAGGGCCAGCCTCCATGGATGGGTAGCCCCCACTCAAGCTCTTCTTGGGAGGCACTACAGACTCTGGAGCGAGGACAGGAGGGACAGGAGACGGAGTCCTCTCTGGACTCGTGACAGGAGACGGAGTCCTCTCTGGACTCGTGACAGAAGGCGGAGTCCTCTCTGGACTCGTGACGGAAGGAGACGGAGCCCTCTCTGGACTCGTGACGGAAGGAGACGGAGCCCTTTCTGGACTCGGGACAGAAGGAGACGGAGCCCTCTCTGGACTCGGGACGGAAGGAGACGGAGCCCTCTCTGGACGCTGGTCACGGGCTGGAGCCCTCTCTGGACGCTGGTCACGGGCTGGAGCCCTCTCTGGACTCTGGTCACGGGCTGGACCCCTCTCTGGACTCTGGTCACGGGCTGGAGCCCTCTCTGGACTCTGGTCACGGGCTGGAGCCCTCTCTGGACTCTGGTCACGGGCTGGAGCCCTCTCTGGACTCTGGTCACGGGCTGGAGCCCTCTCTGGACTCTGGTCACGGGCTCGTCCATTCAAGTCAAATGTGCCAGCTCAATAAAGTCCTATACATAGTCCTCGATAGGACAATCTCCTTGACGGAGACACAGGATTCTTGCTGCTGGATTCATTGTTGCGGCGAAGTCTTCTGTAACGTACTGCTCCGAGTCTTAAGGCTGAGAATCCAAGCGCAGCTTTATTAAAGGATAATCCACAATCGTAGTCAAAAGACTGGCAAAAGGTCATACACATGCAAGCAGTCCAAACAGGCAAACAAAACAGGAGAAACAGGCAAAAGGGTAATCCACAGAACGGGCAAGTAATCCAAAACCAAGAGACAAGAAACTAAGGAAAACACTCAGAAATGCAGTGATACAACAAACAAGACTTCGTAGTGAATGACAAGGTGAACATGGTTTATATAGGCTGAGGTAATGAGCTAAATGAGACACAGGTGTAAACAATGAGTGCTGATGAGTCCGGGCAAAGGATAATGGGTAATGTAGTCTTTGACGGAATGACAGTCCGGGGTGGAGTGCCCTCTGGTGGTAATCAGGGGCACTCTCACTGGTGAATCGTAACAGACAGAGTATCTGAAGCTCGTCTAAAGGATCTGCCCTCTTCTGGAAGGGTGGTGGGGAGCAGCAGCTCATTTGCATTTAAAGGGACACACACACAAAAATGGCACGCTTTTGCTCACACCCAAATAGTGGCAAATTTGACAAGCTATAGTAAATGATCTGGGGGTATTTTGAGCTGAATCTACAGACACATCCTGGGGACACCAGAGATTTATATTACATCTTGAGAAATGGGGCATAATATGTCCCCTTTAAGACAAAGTGTGCAAGAGAATGTTAATGCAGGAGATTACGTGCAATTTCATTCATCATGCAAAATACAGACTGAACAAATAAGAAAAGACTGGTGTCAGTGCTGACATTATAGTGATTACTCACTGAGTGCAAGCGCCACTCTTCAGCACAACCACAAAATTCAAAAACATTACAGAAACTCCTTCAAATGTGCAGCATAACTGAACATTAAACACTAACATGTTTTTCCCATTACTTTTCTAAAGTTTGACTTCTTTTGACTTGACATCTTTAAAACGTGGCGGTCATGCACGTGATGGTCAAAGACGTCAGTCTAGAGCATGTTTACAAAGAAAAACTATTAAAAAAATGCAATGCCGTGGAATGCAAAAAGTGTCTTTGTGAATTCACAATCGCCACTTTACTGAAGCTGATTGAGAAGCAGTTTGACCAATAGCATGCAGGCATCGTACATAATCAACCAAGTCTGTGTGAGAAGGCAGGATCTACAGAAAAGACACAAGTACATGTACATAGAATGTATGAGGACTATAGAGAAAGAGCGCCAATATGAAAAAAAAAACAAATCCTGGACATATGAGGTGATTTAGAATTCACTTTTTGAGAGGAAGTGTGGTCACCCAAGTTACATGTTCAGCCCAGCAACCTCCTCAAATCTACTAATGAAATATCTCACATGCATATTATATAAATATATTCTATTGTGTGTTAACGACAGATTCATGCTGTAACAAGGCAAAGAGAGTGGAGGTGAAGAAGGGACTAACTGCCGTCTTCAAATGTGAATATTCACAGTATCACATTAATAATGCCAAGATAATCTTCAAAGAAGGAAAAGACTCTATTGATGAGATTATAAACAGCACATGGAAAACGAACAGGAGGTTCAGTATTTCTGAAAGAAGAGATCAACTATTCATGACTGTGAGAATTACAGCTGTGACACCAGATGATGGAGGAGTTTATTTATGTGGAGTTTGGATCTACAGACACTCGTACAGTTACTCCATTATTAATACTGTTCATCTACATATTATTATAAGTAAGTACACTGTAGATAGCTGTAGATGTTACCTTTCATTGCTGTAACCTAATACAGTCATATTGAATCAGTCATTCTTAATAATATATTTGATTTGATAAAACCTAATGGATAAGATGTTGTAGTTTGATGTACATATAAAGTGATATTTGTGATTGACAGCTAAAGTGGGCGTGTCTCGAGTGACTGGCCACTCAGGAGGCCGTATGATGATCAAGTGTGAACATCCTCAATACAAAACCAGGCCAAAATACATCTGTAAAGAGTCAGATGGATGTTCAGAGAGGAAGAATCCAGGAGTTCAGGATGAATGGATAGAGAATGGAGATGTTTCTTTATATGACGACACCAGAGCAGGAGTCTTGATGGTGTTTTTTAGAGAGCTGAAAGCTGCAGATGCAGGAACATACAGGTGTGGAGTGAATGTGTCTCACTATACTGAGAGCTTCACTGAACTTCAGCTGCACGTCACACACGGTGAGGAACCACAAATACTTTAGCTCGCATGTTTGAAGTGTCTAATCTGATTTTTTTGTCAAATTATCTTGGTTTACAGATGCAACGTTTGTGACTGAATCTGCTCATCTTGGTGAAGAAGTCAACATCACCTGTCAGATCCCAGAGGAACATAAAGTTCATTCAGCTCATCATCATCAGTGAGTGAATTCAGAGCATTTCATTGTAGTAAATGCAGTCTATTCAGAATCGTGTGTGTGTTAAATGTCTGTGTGTTTGCAGTGTCTCCAGTAGTGAGACGTGAAGGAGAATCTGCTGAGATCATCTGCCCTTATGATTCAATCTATAAATCAAAGTCAAAGTCTCTCTGTAAGGGGAAGTGCTCCACTAGAGATAGAAATACTCTCAATGAGACTGTGAGAGAAGAGAAAGAGACCAAGACTGACAGATTGACTCTGAATGATGACGTCACTGCAAGTGTCTTCAGTGGGACCATCACTGGACTGACAGCAGAGGATGCTGGGAAATACTGGTGTGCAGTGACATTAGAGAGAGACGTGAATTATCTTTACACTCATCTGATCGTCATCATGAACGAGGGTGAGGAAGGTTTATTCATCTGAATATGTCAAACTATGGCTGTGAATTGATGTTCTTATATTTCTAATCATTTCCAGAGCTGATCTTGACTAAGTATGAAGGAGACGACATGTCAATCCAGTGCAAACATCATGATGAACATCAGAAATGCTTCTGCAAAGCACATGAACCCTCCATGTGTGTGAAGGATGGAGTTTCATTGGAGACGATCAGAGATGATCGATTGTCTTTCAGTGATGAAGCATCTACTGGAGTCTTTACTGTAAACATCACTGATCTGAGAGAAGAGGATTCTGGGATATACTGGTGTGGAGCTCACATCATCACTAAAGTGCATTTAAATGTCAAAAATGGTAAAATAACTTAATTTAATCGATATACACTCTTTATCTTAATTATTCTGCCAGTTATTTGTCATAGCTTGAATAAATAATTTTGATTAAAATGTCCTAAGATTTTTGATTTACTCAGTTTTTGGCAACTTAATTATTATGTGTGTAGCTACCCCCAAAAATGCTAAATTTATCTGAATGTATAATTGTGTGCAATTTGAATGCATAATTTTAAATAAATTAAAACAAATAAAGTTGGGACAAATCAATTTTATTTTTGGAAAGTTCAGGAGCTGCAAAAATGGCAGTAAAGTAGTAAAGAGTAGCAGTAAAAAAAAAAACCCGCCAACAATCAAGCTGCACTCACAGTAACCACATAATTTATTAATGCCACGGTGCATGCTGGAAACTTGACTACCAGCAAGCATTTAAAAAAAAAAAATTATAATAATAATTTTATTCTTGTGTAAATGTAAATTGGACATAGGAACATTCTTAGTTTAAAAATGATTCAGTCAGTTAGTTGCCTTTGCTTATATAAATAGGCTAATGCTTATTTTAATTAAATTAAATGATGCTATATATGAAAAAGCACAAATTAGTCTAATTGATTTAGTAACACTTTACAATAAGGTTCATTAGTTAACATGAACTAATAATGAACTGCACTTATAAAGCATTTATTGATCTTTGTTAATGTTAATTTCAACATTTACTAATGCATTATTAAAATCTTGTTAACATTAGTTAATGCACTGTGAACTAACATGAACAAACCATGAATAGCTGTATTTTTATTAACTAACGTTAACAAAGATTAACAAATACAGTAACAAATGTCCTGCTCATGGTTTGTTCATGTTAACTAATGCATTAACTAATGTTAACTAATGCAACCTTATTGTAAAGTGTTACCGTTGATTTCTGAAGATCAGGTTTGAACTTTAAACAATATATTGCAGATTAATGCATTGTATAAATTAATTAACGATGTTGGGTTACCTTAACATTCTATACTATCTAGACTGAATATTTCTTACATTAACTTAAAATGGGGTAATCAATTTTTAGTTTCCAGCATGCTTTAAACGGGGCTGGTTCAGGGGCCGGATTCACAAAAACCCTCTTAGGAAAGAAGTAAATAAAATTCTTAAGATAAAGTTCGTAAGAATGTTCCTAAGTGAAATTCTTGAAAAAATCTTAAGTTCTCAAATATTTTCTTAAGAACATCTTTTATTTTCTTAAGAAGAAAATGAAAGTTGTTTTGGTGTTATTTGATTGAAAGGCGGGTATTGCAGAAGACTCACCGAATGAAACACACTTCAAAGCCCGTGGTTTTGCACTGCCTGCAGATTACCGCGGCAGCCTGTTTCACACATGCTCCGTTTGCAGTGCGGATTTTTCCCGTACCCATGTTAACCGGTTAGAGCTTTCACACTGCACGCAGATTGTATTTAAGACCGGTTGGAGGTTCTCTTAACTTTTAAGAAGTTATTTTTAAGAACATTCAATATGAATACTTCTTCAATTTAATCTTAAGAACAAGAAAAAAGAATACAAAATATTCTTATATTTTTTTTCTTAAGTTAGAAAATAAGAATTATAAAGAATTTTAAGAATGTTCCGTGGAGAGTAAATGTTCATTATGTAGAATAATTAAAAGATTTCCTGTTATGTCAAAGTTTTTGTGACTACCATTGTGCTCATTCATTGTGTTAAAATACACTCATTCCAAATCAGTAATTCAGTGACAACTCATTAAATACAGAGTTCTGTTTATATTTCATTTATATAAAATGTTTTTACAAGTGTTAAAACAGACATTAATTTTAGTGAAAAAATGAACACCATAAACTTTCATTCATGTGTATGTCTTGTTTTCTCTTTAATTAACTCTATGTTTGTGTGTTTGTTTCAGATTTCTCCATGATCATCATTATTGGTGTGTGTGTGACTCTGCTGCTGATCGGTGGATTCATTCTGACTGTGTGTAAATTAAGACACAAGAGACGAGGTGATGCTCACACACACAGGTCAGTTCGGTCTTCACAGTTACCCACAATCCCCTCTGATGAGCTCCTGTACGCGTCTGTCAGTTTCCAGAAGCATGAAGAGTCTCTCAGTGACGCTACAGTCTCCTTCAGTAAGGACCAGATTCACTCTGATTACACCACGGTCATTTACCACACGAGACTCAACTAACTCACAGATCACAGATCAGCACACATTACACCTGAGTTTTAAGAAACAGACTGTTTAAACATTTGCTTATGTTCACAGTTCAATCTACTTATAATCCATAATTTAGTGTTAAACAGATGTTTGATCAGTGTGTTGAATCATGAGACACTTCAAAGCTGCTCATGTTATGATAAAACAGGAATAAGTGTAATAAAAACATTAAGTAAATTTCCACTCCAAATGCAGAGACAGCATCATTTGACAGTCTCCTTATAGCAGCTCTTAAACAGACATGAGTTCAACTACTGTTCAAACTTAGATTTGTACATTCAAGAGATACAGTACTAGTTACAGAGAAAGATTTTTAATAGTTTCATTATTTTAGCACATTGAGAACTTATCAAAACTGAAAACTTTAGACTTTTGTTGATGCTGTGTTTAGTTTGTTCATTCATGTTCAGTTTATTTTTCTTATGTGAGAACTACTTTTAAGGACCCTTTTCACATTTCTGGGATTGTAAAGATAAACATCAATAGGAGACCATAGAAGATATCATTTTTCCATTCTCATTTTCTACAGTTGCAAGAAAAATAAATACTACTTTTTTTTACATTGATATATTCTACAAAAATATAGAGCATTATGTATAGTGAATGTACATTAATATTTATAAAATCTTTGCTAGATTTATAATGTTAATTATTGCATAAATGTGTCATCACAATCTGTGAAAAGGGTTTTTATTGTAGAAAAAAACACTTGTATTTTTTTATAAATATTACTTTTTGATATTTTATGTTCTATTTTTTATTTGTATAATGTTATATGTTTATTTTTTACATTATATTTGAAATGTCAAACATTGTCATGGCATGACATTAAATAAAACAATATTACTTTAGATGACGATTGATTCTAGTTTTCTTACTGGTGAAATTAAGGTTACTAGATTCCTGAGAAACAGTGGCTTATAGTTTCAGGAGTTCGCAGGTTGAACTAATCCTTGAATAAAGGTGAAAGTAGACAGATTTGGCTTGAGTTTGAGACTTAACCCGAGCTTTAAGCTTCCCATTAGATTTACTTAAATTCAGTTACTAAATGTAAGAAGGAGTTGTGTTGGAGGAGGAATAAAGGAAGAATTATTACAGGAATGCGGTAAGTGTCCATTGAAATAAGCCTATTGATTGGATTGAATGAACACGATCCTCCCGAACTTTGTTTGAAACTCAAAATAAGACCTTAATAATCTAATAATCTGATTATCATTACAAAAGAGAGTGAGAAATAATTTCTGCAAGTAATAAAATGTAATTAATTTCACTTGCATGAACCTCGAGACTGATTTAAATGTTCAGATAAGATTTTTTTTTAATGAATTTATAAATAATTGTTGTACTATCATCAATATAATCTGACCATCTCACGGTAAAAATGTAATGTTCAAGACTTTGAATATCTTTTTGTCTCAAAGTTTCCCATGAACGACGGAGCTGTTTTTGTGTTTGCATGATGAACAGGTCAGTTTTTTCCATCTAGCTCAAAACCACGGAAAACAACAGCCAGTTTCAGGGTCTCAGTTTAGTTTGGTGGCGAAGAATAAACAGATGTGTTCAGGAAACCCTCAGTGAGACACATGAGACTGAACAGAGACAGAAATGTGTGCAGATCTGCAGAAGAGAAAGACTAAGACAAAAGACAAATGCAACATAAGTAAACAGACAGTTTCAATGTTCTGTAAAATCAGAAGTGTCATTTTAGAAAAATGCTCTTGAACACCGTATTTTTACTAGGTTAAAGAGACTTGCTTATAAAAGTCTCAGTGCTTTGTGTTTGCAGGGTTGTTTGAGACTGTGGTCAGTGTGATAAAGATCTACAGCATGAGATGCTCTTCAGCTTGTGGTTTTCTTTTGCTCTTTTTATATCCTTTGGGTCAAACCAAAGCACTTCAGCCTCCTGCATGATAAAAACAGGAAATGGTTTCTTTAGCAGCGATCAACAGACTTTCCACTCCAAGAAAAGATGCATGAATGCTTTTTTATGTATGAAAAATAAAAATATTATTTATAACTTACACTATGTTGCCAAACTTATTGGGACGCCCCTCCAAATCATTGAGTTCAGGTGTTCAATCACTCCATGTCCACAGGTGTATAAATCAAGCACTAGGCATGCAGACGCTTCTACAAACATTTGTGAAAGAATGGGTCGCTCTCAGGAGCTCAGTGAATTCAAGCGTGGTACCGTGATAGGTTGACACCTGTGCAATAAGTCCATTCCTGAAATTTCCTCACTACTAAATATTCCACGCTCAACTGTTAGTGGTATTATAACAAAGTGGAAGCAATTGGGAACAACAGCAACTCAGCCACGAAGTGGTAGGCCACGTAAAATCACAGAGTGGGGTCAGCGCATGCTGAGGGTCACATTGCGCAGAAGTCACCAACTTTCTGCAGAGTCAATAGCTACAGACCTCCAAACTTCGTGTGGCCTTCAGATTAGCTCAAGAACAGTGCATAGAGAGCTTCATGGAATGGGTTTCCATGGCCGAGCAGCTCATCCAAGCCTTACATCACCAAGTGCAATGCAAAGCAGTGGGGTAAAGCACGCCGCCACTGGACTCTAGAGCAGTGGAGACGTGTTCTCTGGAGTGACCAATCACGCTTCTCTGTCTGGCAATCCCATGGATGAGTCTGGGTTTGGCGGTTGCCAGGAGAACGGGACTTGCCTGACTGCATTGTGCCAAGTGTAAAGTTTGGTGGAGGGGGGATTATGGTGTGGGGTTGTTTTTCAGGGGTTGGGCTTGGCCCCTTAGTTCCAGCGAAAGGAACTCTTAATGCTTCAGCATACCAAGACATTTTGGACAATTTCATGCTCCCAACTTTGTGGGAACAGTTTGGGGATGACCCCTTCCTGTTCCAGCATGACTGCGCACCAGTGCACAAAGCGTCGGTCCATAAAGACATGGATGAGCGAGTTTGGTGTGGAGGAACTTGACTGGCCTGCACAGAGTCCTGACCTCAACCCGATAGAACACCTTTGGGATGAATTAGAGCGGAGACTGCGAGCCAGGCCTTCTCATCCAACATCAGTGCCTGACCTCACAAATGAGCTTCTAGAAGAACGGTCAAAAATTCCCATAAACACACTCCTAAACCTTGTGGACAGCCTTCCCAGAAGAGTTGAAGCTGTTAGAGCTGCAAAGGGTGGGCCAACTCCATATTAAACCCTACGGATTAAGAATGGGATGTCATTAAAGTTCATGTGCATGTAAAGGCAGACGTCCCAAAACTTTTGGCAATATAGTGTATCTCAGTTCTTCCTTCAAAAGGTTTTTGCCAAATTATCTAGTTTAAAATATTTACTAGAGAGAAGTACAATCCTCAAACTTTTTTCTTTTGCTAAGACAAATAAGTGTGCATTACAAAAGATCTGCTTGCTTTTCAAATGTTAAAAGTTCAGCCCGCTTTGATCTCTGAAGCATTTGGTACTTTTCACATTGTTTTACATGGCCGTTCAACTATATTCTGTGATTGAATTATTAAAACTTTCTCATTAGTAGACACAATGGAAGTCATTGTAAGCCGTATTTGCATGTGCGTCTGACTGAATCTCATCCCACACACGCTGGATTCTGAATATTCAAATATGACACGACAACATACACACGAGAGCCAACGAGGTTTAGGCATGGGTTCGACTCCTCCCTTTTCTCCTTAATGGCGCTAAGCGCTGCTTGTATTGAATTATTATTAATTACTAAATTTATTTATTATTAATTATAAAATGTAAACCTGTTTCTCATACAAAGCTGTTTTATGGCTTTAAGAAAACCATGAGGCGTATTAATGACTATTATGGTACTTTATTTGATCTTGACAGCAGTGGTTTAACTAACGGTTACGCTGAGGCTCATCAATCTCTCACAGCCATCTTCACAAATTCACACAACACTGTTAAGACCAATTCACACAGCACAGACAAACGGCAATAAACACCAACAAACGAGTTGGCCGTTGGATTTAGAATTTTATGAAAAATAACTGTCATGTTCACACTGCCCCAAAAGACAAACACTGATTGAATATGTTCAGTCAGGTGAAAACAAACCCTGACCAACTCCCAACAGACACCGACTGGGGAAACAACACACTGATCCAACAAAACCCAACTAACGTGTTTGTTGGTGTTAATCTGGGCTGTGTGAATTGGCCTTTAAATGAGGTAAAGGTAAGGTAAAATATGCATTAACCTTTTTTATATAGAGTATGCACATTAATACAGTAAACACCAAACTAAAACCTGATGAGATATGAAAGTGACTCATCTTAAGCAATATATCAACGTTTGTACATTTTCAGAAGGAAATGTGAATACTGCTGGCCCACAATGCAATGGGTGTTTGCCCGGTCTTAACGGTACAACTGCGTAAATGTATAACTATTTTCTATCCCAAATGTAGATTTATTTGGCAAATTGAAACCTTTCAGAATAAATAAACAGGATGAACACTACTATTTTGTGAAATTAATTTAGGAATAGTATCATTTAATGAGAGATAACAAATACATTGAACTTTTCATATTTTTGTTGTGTCTACAGTAAAAAGACAACTGGGTGTGTTATTGGAATCTCTAGCACCATCTTGGGGCAAATATGAGCGAATGGCTGGTACATTTCTTGGTTTTATTAGAGTTAGATTGTAGTTGTATTGTATAGTAATTGATAGGGTGAAAATATTTTATCTTTTGTTTTGTTTTTATTATAAATCTAAATAAAGTTTGGGCACACTCTTTGAGTTTGTGTTGTTAAACTGTCATCAGTGGTGCTGAAGTCAGCTTGATAGCCGCTGTCCGTGGTGCTGAATCCATTACTTTTTTTAAAAACGTTTTTTCCCTATGAATAAATTATCCAAACATATCCAGTCAAATGCCAGTTAAATCTGGTCTATTTCTAGATAGATATAAAAGTGTAAAAAGCTCAAAGTATGATTGTCAAAACATTTTTTCAAGAGTATAAACCTCAGTGAACTTCCATGCACACTTTACTATCGCCCTCTAGTGTAAGATTTAATTAATGCTGATGTAGCAGTTTTACTCTGGTTGTGTTTTGTTGTTCTCAGTGAAGACAATGCGGATGGAAGAGGTCTCAGGATGTTTTATTCTGCAGAAATACACAGAGCATTATTTTTTTGGAATACACATCTCTACCCCTTCCCTCTGCCCGTACAGCACGGAGAAGCTAGTAAGCAAAAACATTTCTCAGTAAAACATTCAAAATGCAATTCGCTGCATTCAATTTCATGACATCACAGCCTTACATTACATTTAAACATTCTTTATCTCATGAAATAAATCGATGACATCATTTAATACACTTCAAAAATGTCCTTACCAGCACGCTCGTTAGAAGAGCGAGAGAAAGCACATCTGACCCAGTCAGCAGCAAACGTGCTTCTAAAGGGCTGGATCCCAAAGGGCACACTTCATATGCACTTTCGGTCTTGTGGATTTACAATGGCTGCCGCGTGCGCATGTCCGTTAAGTCCGCGAGACCGTAGGGTGTCCCATTCATCATTTTAGGTTTCAGAAGGCCCCTTAGCGGCCGTTATGCGCCCTCGACGCGCACTTCAGCTGAGCCCGCAACTACTTCGCGAACTACGCAGAGGATTTTACCCGGCAGTCAAAGCGGCATTACGTCACGAAAGTGACTCAGAGGAAAACCTGTGCTGCGTTCCAGTTGGTTTTTATTATGCCCTTCACTCGCTTACTTCCCTCCGTCTCGTTCACTCGGATGTGCGTCATTGCTTACGTTGCATGAGTGCCCACTACTGGCGGAACCTTTGCAATGGGCTGAACTGGAACGTCCTAAGCCCTTGATCACTTGGAATCCACTATGGAGTTGATTTATTATTATTTTTCCCCCTTACATATTGTTTAATGCAGCATTCTATATATATATATATAGGTGTGTTTGGGTTGTTTTAAATGTTTTTAAAAATAATAAAAATATCATAGAGTTGTTTGTGGTGTGGTAAATTAAACGCGATATGCGGTGACGTCACAATCGTGTTGCATTGTGGTATATGAAGCTGCCTGAAGTGTACATATGAAGTAGACTTGCTCCCTCGGTCAAAATGGAGGGAGCGAGGGTCTGTCCATATAAACTTCCCTCGTCCACTTCACAAAGTGGAACGCACTTCAAAATGGCGTCGGGGATTCCCCCGAGGGGAAGTGCTTAGGGAAGTTCGCAAGTGCGTGTCTAAAAGTGGAGTGGAACGCAGCCCGTGAGGGTTTAGGGTGCCATTTGGAATCCAGCCAAGATGGCGCTGTTCGCACATCGCAAGAGGTATCGTGCGTCACCAATATGTGCCCCATATAAGACAATTTCTGCATGAATGGTTCCCACTAGAGTTTTTTGCACCCACAAATAATGTTGCTGTTGAGTCAGTGTAATTAACATTGACACATTAACATTGATTTAGCATTGGTTCAGTGACTTCTTGCTATCTGAGTTTGGTTTTTAGTTTAATTGTAGAATCTTTTTTTTTTTTTAATTCACAGAAAAATAAATACTTTTTGTTATCATTTCTTGTTCATTGCCCAAAGATGTTGTTAAGTCTTACAAATCAGTGATATTATTTTATGCACTATATTTAACAGGATTTATGGGGTTTTCCAGATCCCAGAGAAGCATTCAGAAATACTGTATAATGATCTGATTATTATCATGAAAGACAGTAAGAAAGGTTTATTCTCTGCAAAGGGGAAAATTTGAGTCTGAAATCTGAATAATCATTTTATGCACTTTACTTTGTAACGCCTTCATAAATTATTAAAACATTCACATATGAACTCCTAACAATAAGGTTAAAGTCTGATTAGTAATACATTTCAGTTTTTGAAATTATTTGTCGTTATTGTGATATTCAGTTTCTTATTAATGCAGAAGTTTGTGTGTGTGTGTGTGTGTGTGTGTGTGTGTGTGTGTGTGTGTGTGTGTGTGTGTGTGAACAGGCTGTTTTTTCCGTCCAGCTCAAAGCCACAGAAAACTGGTGAAGGTTCAGGGTCTCAGTTCAGTTTAAAGAAACACTTACTCAGGAAACCCACAGAGACACACAGAAGATCAACGTCCATTGTGAGCAGAAGACAGTAAAGCTCTTCGTTCAGTAATTCAATATTATGTGTGAGATCCTCATCAGATAGCAAACAGACGAAACAGGGTGAAATGATGAGTCTGTATAGTTGTGTTAGAATGTATACAAAAATATTTTAAAGTGCCCCAATAGGTTGTTTGCACGTGACGTCACTGCTGAGGCGCGAAATGCAGATGGAGGGCAGGAAGCAATTTTCTACATAGGATGTACATTCTACAATACAATCAGAGCAGAGTAGACCAATCACAACACACTGGGCCGTCTAGCTAATCAGAGCAATGTAGACCAATCACAACACACTGGGCCGTCTAGCCAATCAGAGCAGAGTAGACCAATCACAACACACTGGGCCGTCTAGCCAATCAGAGCAGAGTAGACCAATCACAACAGACTGGCCCTGGCTCCATCTAGCGGCAAACACCTGTTATGACTTAAATATCTTGGTTTTAGGTATTGTAGGTTATGGTATGGTAGTTGATAGAGTAGATGCAAAATAAGATGCATGTCTTATTTTCCAAAATCAGAGATGAAGGGAAGGAAGCAGATAAACTGAAGTCTCAGCATTTCACTCTTTGTCCAGTTTGTGTTGTTAAACTGTCATCAGTGATGCTGAAGTTTGATTGACAGCTGCTGCCTGTGGTGACACACAGAATTTGCTATATATCTTGTGTTTTTAGCATTTTTAATATGTTATGTTATTTTAAAGATCTTGAAGCCACCTTGTACATGGTGTAGGGCCCTCAGTGAATTTACATGTACATTTTACTGTCGCCCTCTAGTGGAATATTTAAATAATTCTGATCAATTATCTTCAGTGTCATGTGTCCTTATATAGAGAAGATGAAGCCTGTGTGAGCTCTCAGTATCAGGCACTGTAGCCTCCTCTAGGTGGCGCTCTTTCAGTGTGATTAATGTAATATTCAGTCAGTGGTGATGGTGGGAGGGGCCAGTAAAGCTGCTCATTACTGATAAAGAGCTGAAGAAAGAGGAAGTAACTAAAGCAGACAGATGTAGAGACAGAGAGATTCAGCAGAAAGAAGACTGAACTCAACTCACAATGAAGATCCTCCTCATCTTCTTCACTTTCTGCCTGATCTCAGGTCAGAGCTTTTCTCTTTCATCACTGCAGTAATGATGCTGATTTCTGTTCATGAGGTTTCTGATCACAGTATCAATCTGATTGACAGGTGCAGTGAGATGCTTTAGCGTCACTGGATATTCTGGAGGAAGTCTTCTTCTTGATTCACAGAAACTTTGGTTTAGTGATTTTGCTAAATATATGGCCAAATTACCAGAGTGGAGAATAATAATAAATGATAAGAAACATGATCAATGGATCAATGAAGGACGATTCACACTGTTTCGTAACAATAAGGGAAACCTCATGATCTACATCAGAGAACTGAACCAACGTGACGCTGGAAGATACGCAATTGAAGTTCTTCACAACTGGCGGATATATATGACTTTGAATGTGGAAGAAGGTCAGTCATTTTAAGAAGTCTTTGTGTAGTAAAACTATTTCAAAGCTTTTATAATTATAAAATAGTATTTTTTTTATTATGAATGACAGATTCATGTTGTAAAGTGTCAAAGAGAGTGATGGTGAATATTGGAGAAACTGCCACATTCAGCTGTGAATATTCACAGAATCATATTAATGATCCCAAGATCTTATTCAAAGAAGGAAAAGACTCCATTGAGATGATTTACAGCACAAGGGAGAAGAAAGAAAGATTCAGTGTTTCTGATGACAAACACAAACTCATGACTGTGAGAATTACAGCTGTGACACCAGATGATGGAGGAGTTTATTTATGTGGAGTTTGGATCTATGGACACTCGTACAGTTACTCCATTATTAATACTGTTCATCTGCACATCATGAGTAAGTGAAACAAACAAACATATCTGGTACAAAAGTATCTACAGTCTCTGTTTGTGACAGATTTTTGTGTTATTTGTGATTGACTCCTAGAGGGCCATTATCCTGCTGAATTTAGCTCCAATCCTAATCAAACACACCTGAATAAGATAATCGAGGTCTCAGGATTATTATAAACTTTCAGGGGTCTTTCACACTGGCAGTTTAGTTTAAAACGGGACATGGTTCACATGAAAAATTGGTAATGTGAAAGCTGTCATGCTTATGGAAGCCCGTTTCCGCCACTAAATAAAAAAAAAATAAAAAGAGTAATTGCGACTTTTTATCTCAGAATTCTGACTTTATAACTCACAATTGTGAGAAAAAAAGTCAGAATTCTGAGATAAAAAGTCGCAATTACTCTTTTTATTTTTTATTTAGTGGCGGAAACGGGCTTCCATACACATGCGGGTACTACAGAATCCGAGACTGCCTGTAGGAGGAGGTCTGAGTTCGGTTGCACTCGATTGCGAATGTGAAAGCATCTTAGACTCGGGTGCCCATTTGTTCAGGAAGTAAAGTAACCTGCGCATGTGTTTTAGCCGATGACGATGTCATTAGTTAAACAAAACACATGTATGGGATGACAATGGTGTTGATTTACCTTGGATACGAGCGAGAGTGAGCGTGTAGTGTAATCATGCAGAGTGATTGGGAAATTAAAGGGATAGTTCACCCAAAAATGTAAATTCTGTCATTAATTCCTCACCCTCATGTCGTTCCAAACCCGTAAGACCTTCGTTCATCTTCAGAACACAAATGAAGATATTTTTGATGAAATCCGAGAGCTCTCTGACCCCCTCCATAGACAGCAATGTAATTAACACTTTCAAGGCCCAGAAAGGAAGTAAAGACATTGTTAAAATAGTCCATATGACTCCAGTGGTTCAGCCTTAATGTTATGAAGCGATGAGAATACTTTTGTGTGCAAAAAACAAACAAAAATAACGACTTTATTCAACAATTTTGAGCACCATGACACATGCGTGTGCTTCTGGCGCAGGAGACGGTCAATACTGAGCCTGAGTTCTGAAATGGTTGAAAAAGTCATTATTTTAGGTTTTTTTTGAGCACAAAAAGTATTCTCGTCGCTTCATAACATTAAGGTTGAACCACTGTCGTCACATGGACTATTTTAACAATGTCTTTACTGCCTTTCTGGGCCCTGAAAGTGTTCATTAAATTGCTGTCTATGGAGGGGAGAGCTCTTGGATTTCATCAAAAATATCTTCATTTGTGTTCTGAAGATGAACGAAGGTCTTACGGGTTTGGAACGACATGAGGAAGAGGAATTAATGACAGAATTTACATTCTGAATGAACTATCCCTTTAAGTGGCCTTCATGTGACGCACATATAGTAGACGCAAGTGTCATTCACTCTGCTGCATATAATAGCACCAAATTAATAAAAAAATCCTAATATATTGACCCGAGTTCTGTTTTCTATCATGCACCGTGGATGTTTGCCCAGTGTGAAAACCACAAGCGTGTCGGAGCTAAGCAGGACTTTGGCCCTCCAGAAGCAGGACTGGACACCTGGTCTAAAGAGACTAGCTCAGGAGGTGTTTGGTGTGTGTGATGTGTTTATTCCAGATCAAAACCACAGAAATGAGCTGAAGGTTCGGAGTCTGTCACGTTCAGCTTTAGTTTCAGTTTAGTTTTCATTCTGTTGTCATAGTTACTCATTGTTGCATTGATTCCTTTCACCTGCTCCTGGTTTAGTTCTCATTATCCCGTGTATATATGTGTACGCGTTCAGATCTTTGTCTGCTGTTGTTTGTGTACAGCGCACACTGTTACAGTATGTTTGTTTAGCCTCTTTTGGATTATCTGCTCGTTGTATTTTTGTTTAATAAAGTTAAAAGTGCTGCATATTAGATCTGTTTAGCCTCTCATCATCTTCCTGCCTGACGAAACGTTACAGAGTCTCAGTTTAGTTTACCTGTGAAGAATTAACCGTCTTTATTCAGGAAACCCACAATAAGACCACATAGACTCAGCAGAGACAGAAACAGAGATGAAGCAGATCTGCAGAAGAGAGACTAAAATACACGCATGTTACTGCAGAGTAATTCAGTTCTAATGAATAATACGTCAAAATAAAATGTATGAAGCTACGCATGTAAAATCCCTCAGTGATGTTGCCCAGTAAGTGATCAACAAATGATACTAACAGCTCTTTTAAAATTATTTATTTATATAATATTATTATACATGCATATAAATATATAATTATTTTTAAATTAATTATAATATTATATAATTAATTGTATTTTAGTTCTTATAATTTAGTTCACAAATGCTCTGTGCTCTTTATTTATAACCTGTAAGTGTTTAGTGCTGGCTATAAAAGCACACTGAGTTGGATTTCATGGTCAAAAATAAATAAATATATAAATAGCCACAAAAACAGAAACAGAGCAGCTTTATGTTTACAGATTAGACATCACTTTAGCTCATGTTATATATTCATGTTAACAAAGTAAATGAATATTTCAATATTTGTGTAGATATTATTTCATTCATGTGTATGTCTTGTTTTCTCTTTAATTAACTCTATGTTTGTGTGTTTGTTTCAGATTTCTCCATGATCATCATTATTGGTGTGTGTGTGACTCTGCTGCTGATCGGTGGATTCATTCTGACTGTGTGTAAATTAAGACACAAGAGACGAGGTGATGCTCACACACACAGGTCAATTCGGTCTACTGCACAGTTACCCACAATCCCCTCTGATAAGCTCCTGTACGCGTCTGTCAGTTTCCAGAAGCATGAAGAGTCTCTCAGTGACGCTACAGTCTCCTTCAGTAAGGACCAGATTCACTCTGATTACACCACGGTCATTTACCACACAAGACTCAACTAGTTCCTCCTTTATAACGGAGATCACAGATCAGCACTTGTTACTACCAGTGTTAATGTACAGATGTCATTCAGTCTGTTGAATCATGAGACACTTTAAAGTTTCCGCTGCTGCTCATGTTGCTTCTTTCACATGTTTAAAATAGTTTGTCATCTCAGTTTATCTGATGAAGACAGGAAATAAAAGCCCTGAGTGACACTTATAGAAAATGCTGTAACATTTCCACTCCAAATGCAGAGGCACAGCAGCTTTTGACACATTTAGTCAATAACATCTTTTTAGTAACTAATCTTTATGATGAGAAACATGTAACTTGAGAATCATGTGTACTCTATTCAGAGCTGTTAAATGACTGTTTTTTGTTCTCATCTCTCTGGTGCTCTCTGACCAGCTTTAGATTTCTACATACCAGGATTCCAGTCATAAATGTATTGTGAGAAAGTCTGCTTTATATGGAAGCCCGTTTCTGCCACTAAATAAAAAAATAAAAAGAGTAATTGCGACTTTATATCTCAGAATTCTGACTTTTTTTCTCACAATTGTGAGTTATAAAGTCAGAATTCTGAGATATAAACTCGCAATTGTGTGATATAAGGTCACAATTCTGACTTTTTTTCTCAGTCAGAATTGTGACTTTATATCACGTAATTGCGACTTTATAACTCACAATTGTGAGAAAAAAAGTCAGAATTCTGAGATATAAAGTCGTAATTACTCTTTTTATTTTTTTATTTAGTGGCGGAAACAGGCTTCCATAGCTTTAAGACTTGATTGTTGTTTTTCATTGATTCAGTGTTTTTACACAGCAAAATCCCCAGTGTTAAATCAGAAAAGTGAATCATTCAACCTTATGATGCTAAAAACTATATCACCTGATGGCCTTTGTTTCTGGCTTTCTTTGCAATAAATTATATGTTTCGGTAAACACTGTTACAAAAACCACAAACTCACATAAAAAGCCAAGAGTCAAACTGCCCAACTAAAGGAAACGCTGATCACCATAATGGTGACCAAACATTTTCAATAAATCATCAACATCTAAACCTCTGTTAATTCTCAATAAGAGCTTCTGTAGACGTCTGACAGAAATAAAGTCCGTCTGGTTAGTAATGTGTGAAGCTGGTAATGCTGTTTGTGGAGTTGTTTAATCCTCCTCTACTGAGATCTTCAGAGATTTGCCCCCAGTTTCACAGACCTGGGGTCCGTTCTTCATACGTCGCTAACTCGGTTAGCTGGATTTCATTGTTGACGATTTGGCACGATCTTGGATTGTTTGGTTCTTCGACGCTCATCCTGGACTTGCTGTCATAGCAACAAGTCCGGAAGCTTAAACCTGCTCGGGAGCAGCTTATTTCATGTAAACAGGATTAGATTGCATCTTTTTAAACGGCGCTGATACTTAAAATTTGTCCCAACCACTGCTACTTTAGTAGAGTTCCTTACTGAAACAGGGGCAGTAATAATTTTAAATAATAACAATAATAATAATAATAATAATATAAAAATGTATTTGAAAATTATATTATAATGTTGTGTATAAAACTATAGACACAGATTTATTTGTGATAGAATAATTACTTTGTTATTGTCTTATTGTAAGAGTCTTACACACATGCTGTACAGTTACTCTGAGCCCTGCATTAATTTGAGTGATGACGGATATTATGGGATGGCTTGATGCAGCGCAGGAGGAGCAGATAACTTGATCTTGACCCTTAAGAAACTTTAATTAATGCTGTCACGTAACAAATCTGCTTCAAATTTAATAAAAAATCAAATGAATTGCTAATTACAACATTGAAATAAAAATGTAAAGGATGTACAAATACTATAAAATCGTCAATATAAATAATTGGGAATCATGTTTAAAAAAAAAACAGTGCACATTTAATTTATCTATTATAACTTTTATGTTGTTTTGGTTGTTTCCTTATAAAGGTCCAGAAATTCATGTTTTTTTTTTTTTTTTTTAATTTGTCAAGTTTTTGCCAGGTGGCTTTTTTAATTATATGATGTCAGCTGCATTGCTGATCGTGGTTTCAAGTATCGATGCATCTGCCCTCTTCAGGGAACACAGGAACGTGCAGTAATCTCAGACAACTTAATCCAAATATTTTAATCCAATCCGCAAATTAGTTTGAAGAACCAAATTAGCCAGAGATCAGTTATCATGATTAGAAGATCTGGGATCTGTCAAATCATCTCAATGTATTAAGCGAGGTACGAAGACCAGAGCCCAGTCTTAAACTAGTCCCAGACTAAAATGCATGTTTGAGTTGTTTTAACTGAAAGCAACTTGCACTGTCATATCTTAAAATATGTCACTGTCATTGTTTTGTCTCAAGATGCACAACAGTAATGTTTTTACCAGTAAGGCAAGTTTATAAAATATACTTAAATGTTCTAATTGAACAAAGACCTAAACCTGGCTTAATCAAAATCAAATCAAATCACCTTTATTTATATAGCGCTTTTTACAATGGCAATTGTTTCAAAGCAGCTTCACAGTGGTAACAGGAAAATAATGCAACGGAATTCGATTCGGCTGCACAGCCGCTCTGGAGAAAACGGTGATGTCATCAGCTCATTTCAATTATCATATAGTGTCAATGCGGGCGGATCAGTAATATAATTGAAATTTAGGTGTCCCCAACTGAGCAAGCCAAAAGCCAAAGGCGACGGTGGCAAGGAACCAAAACTCCTTCAGGGCCAGAATGGAGAAAAAAACCTTGGGAGAAACCAGGCTCAGTCGGGGTGCCAGTTCTTCTCTGGCCGACGAACAAATAGTGTATGATTATGATTCTGGCAACATTACAGGTCAGAAGTCATATTAGATAAATAGATATTCGTAGGATTATTCGAAAGATTGGAGTTGTCACGCCGGGGACGGGTTTAATTAGGATGTTGTGTCGATTCGGCATTTACAGGGGGGAGTTTAATTGACACTATTGTCTCTACAGACACTTCAGGGATATGGTCGTCATGTCCAGGCTAAGGTCCACCATCTGGTCTGGATACGGCCCGGATCCGGCCGACTGCAGTAAACCTCGGGATAAACAGAGAGACTAACATTAGCGTAGATGCCATTCTTCTTATGATGTAACGAGTACATCAGGTGTTATTGGAAGTGTTCCCGGTTCCGGCTGACCTAGTTAATGCAGCCTAAAACAATCATTTAACTGATTTGAATAATAGAAATTAAAAATGTTTTATGTGTATGCCATAGTAAAGAGATGTGTTTTTAGTCTAGATTTAAACTGACAGAGTGTGTCTGCTTCCCGAACAATACTAGGAAGACTGTTCCAGAGTTTAGGTGCTAAATAGGAAAAGGACCGACCGCCTGCAGTTGATTTTGATATTCTAGGTATTATCAACTGGCCAGAATTTTGAGACCGCAATAGACGTGATGGAGTATAATGCGTTAAGAGCTCGCTCAAGTACTGGGGCGCTATACCATTTAGTGCTTTGTAAGTAATCAGCAAGATTTTAAAATGTATACGATGTTTAATAGGGAGCCAATGCAGTGTTGCCAGAACCGGGCTAATATGGTCATACTTCCTGGTTCTAGTAAGAACTCTAGCTGCTGCGTTTTGGACCAGCTGCAGTTTATTTATTAAGCGAGCAGGGCAACCACCCAGTAGAGCATTACAATAATCTAGCCTTGAGGTCATGAACGCATGAACTAACTGTTCAGCATTTTGCATTGAAAGCATGTGCCGTAATTTAGATATATTTTTAAGATGGTAGAATGCAGTTTTACAGATGCTAGAAACGTGGCTTTCAAATGAGAGATTGGTATCAAAGAGCACACCCAGGTTCCTAACTGACGACGAGGACTTGACAGAGCAGCCATCGAGTGTTAGACAGTATTCTAGGTTACTACTTGTGGAGTTTTTTTGTCCAATGATTAAAAATTCAGTTTTTTCTGAATTAAGTTGCAGGAAATTACTAGTCATCCAATTTTTTATATCAGCTATGCATTCTGTTAATCTTGTGAATTGGTAAGTTTCGTCAGGGCGTGAAGAAATATAGAGCTGAGTATCGTCAGCATAACAATGAAAATGAATGCCATGCTTCCTAATAATATCTCCCAGTGGTAGCATGTACAGGGTGAAAAGCAGCGGTCCTAGCACTGAGCCCTGCGGTACTCCATACTGAACTTGTGTTCAGTGTGACATCTCTTCATTTACTGCTACAAACTTGATCTTGACCCTTAAGAAACTTTAATTAATGCTGTCACATAACAAATCTGCTTCAAATTGAATTAAAAATTAAATGAATTGCTAATTACAACATTGAAATAAAGATGTAAAGGATGTACAAATACTATAAAATCGTCAATAGAAATAATTGGGAATCATGTTTAAAAAAAAACAGTGCACATTTAATTTATCTATTATAACTTTTATGTTGTTTTGGTTGTTTCCTTATAAAGGTCCAGAAATTCATGTTTTTTTTTTTATTTTTTAATTTGTCAAGTTTTTGCCAGGTGGCTTTTTTAATTATATGATGTCAGCTGCATTGCTGATCGTGGTTTCGAGTATCGAAAGGGAGGGGCTGTGGCGAGGAGCATAAGCTCCTGGAACCAAGTCCGGTTGGTCCAGTATGGCGCCACCAACAGGACCTGCTCCTCGTCCTCCCTGACCTTGCACAGTGTCTGTGCAAGTAGGCTCACTGGGGGAAATGCATATTTGCGCAGGCCCCGGGGCCAGCTGTGCGCGAGTGCATCCGTGCCGAGTGTGCCCTCGGTCAGCGAATAAAACCACTGGCAGTGGGACGTTTCTGGGGAAGCAAACAGGTCGACCTGTGCCACCCCGAACTGTCTCCAGATCAGCTGGACCACCTGGGGGTGGAGTCGCCATTCTCCCGGGAGTGCAGCTCGTGACAGCTCGTCGGCCACACGGTTGTGCACACCAGGGACATGAATGGCCCGAAGCGACCTCAGACACTTCTGACTCCAGAGGAGAAGATGGCGGGCGAGTTGCGACATGCGATGGGAGCGCAGACCACCTTGTCGGTTGATGTATGCAACGGTCGCAGTGTTGTCCGTACGGACCAATACATCTTTGCCCCGTAACAGCCTTTTGAGGCGGCTCAGTGCAAGATGTACTGCTAGCAACTCGAGGCAGTTGATGTGCCAATGCAGGTGCGGCCTGTCCAAACCCCTGACACTGCATGCCCGTTGTACGTGGCCCCCCAGCCCATGGCAGAGGCATCTGTGAAAACCACAGCATGCCTGGACACCTGTTCCAAGGGCACCCCGGCCCAAAGGAACAAGGGGTCTGACCACGGGCTGAAGGTTTGGAGGCAGGCCGGTGTGATACTCACCCGGTGAGTGCTGCGTTGCCACGCCCATCTCGGGACCCGGCCGTGAAGCCAATGCTGAAGCGGTCTCATATGAAGCAGGCCGAGCGGTGTTACTGCCGCCGCGGCCGCCATATGCACCAGGAGCCTCTGAAATTGTTTCAGTGGGACCGCCATCCTGCCTTGAAACGTGTTCAGGCAGTTCAGCATCGACTGGACGTGCTCCTCTGTGAGGCGCGCCGTCCGTTTGACCGAAACCAACTCCATACCGAGAAAAGAGATCCTCTGCACGGGGGCGAGTTTGCTCTTTTCCCAGTTGACCCGAAGACCCAGCTGGCTGAGGTGTCTGAGCACCAGGTCCCTGTGTTCGCACAACTGATCCCTGGACTGTGCTAGAATGAGCCAGTCGTCGAGATAGTTGAGGATGCGAACGCCCTGTTCTCTCATGGGCACAAGGGCCCCCTCCGTGACCTTTGTAAAGACACGGGGGGACAGGGACAGCCCGAAGGGCAGGGCTTTGTGCTGATATGCTCGACCCTCGAACGCAAAGCGCAGAAATGGCCTGTGTCGAGGGGGAATCGAGACATGAAAGTACGCGTCCTTCAGGTTGATTGCTGCAAACCAATCTCGGGGACGGATGCACTCGAAAATGCGTTTCTGCGTGAGCATCTTGAACAGTAGCTTGTGAAGGCTCCGATTCAGAACTCGCAGGTCCAAGATTGGCCGTAACCCACCTGTTTTCTTGGGTACAATGAAGTACGGGCTGTAGAAGCCTGTCTTCATATCGGCTGGAGGGACTGGCTCTATCGCGTCCTTCGCCAGTAGGACTGCGATCTCTGCACGCAGGACATGGGCATCTGCAGCATTCACCGAAGTGAAGCGGACGCCCATGAACCTGGGGGGACGCCGGGCGAACTGAATCGCATAGCCGAGCCTGATGGTTCGAATGAGCCAGCAAGACGGACTGGGGAGCGCTAGCCAGGCTCGCAGAGACCGTATAAGAGGGACCAAAGGAATGACCGGCGTACCCACCATGGGGCAGCGAGGTGGAATGCAGGCTGGGGCAGCTGTCTCGTGGAGGCGGCCCACAACGAGGTGAGAGTGTGCTGTGCAACACTTACCTGATTCCACGAGTGGGCAGGGGGTACGTGAGGAGGCTTGGTTGCGTCCTCGAGCCGTCCACGGCTGCCCGCTGGCGAAGGGGGAGGATGAGTGTGGTCCGGCGTTTGAGCGGCCACAGCTCTCCGAGCCCCCTGAGGACCCGGAGATAGAGAAAACTGCTCTTTTATTGAAAATTTGGCGGAACACACAAAGAAAACGGAACCAAAGATTCTCCGCCCGGCCCTCCTCCGGGGGATGGAGCGGTGCGATCACCGTCTCCTGAAGAGCAGTCCTCCCCATCTCCGGGTCGCCCGTCTCAAGGCCGCTTGCTTGCGCCCGTCTCCTCGACGTCGCATGGGTGGAAGCTGCTGTTGCGACACGGGAGCGGAGGCTCGCTGAGCAGGCTGAGGCGCTGCCGGCGGCGGGGTGGAGACAGCAGCTGACCGCCGTGGCAGGATGTGACTGATCGCCTCAGTCTGCTTCCGTGCGGCCGAGAACTGCTGAGCGAAGTTCTGGACTGCGTCGCCGAAGAGGCCGGTCTGGGACATGGGAGAATTAAGGAACCTGATCTTGTCGGTTTCCCTCATGTCAGCCAGACACAGCCAGAGATGGCGTTCCTGGACCACCATCGTGGACATCGCACGACCCACTGCCCGTGCCGTAACCTTCGTCGCACGAAGCGCGAGGTCCGTTGCAGTTCTCAGTTCGTGCAGAACTGCGGGATCGTGACCACCCTCGTGCAAGGTCTTCAGTGCCTGGGCCTGATGGACCTGCAACAACGCCATGGCGTGTAAGGTGGACCCAGCATCTCCACAAGCCTGGTAGGCCTTTCCGATCAGATCGGACGAGTACCTACAGGCCCGGGAGGGGAGACACAGGTTCCCCCTGGATGTGGAGTTAGGGCACAGTTGCATAGCAACGGCCCGTTCCACGGGATGAACCTGCGTGTAACCCTTTGCAGATCCGCCATCGAGGGTGGTGAGGGAGGAGGATCCACCAGGCCGGTTTCGGGCAGTAAAAGGTGCCGTCCACGACTTGGTGAGCTCCTCGTGCACCTCCGGAAAGAAAGGAACCGGGGTGGGGCGCAGAGAACCAGCACGGGCCACCCCGAGAAACCAGTCGTCCAGCCTCGAGGGTTCGGGACACGGTGGAGGGTTCCACGCGAGCCCGACTCTCTCAGTGGCCCGGGAAAGCATGACCATCATTTCTGGATCCGTATCGGGCACAGCGGATCTTCCCGAAGGAGCCCCCTGCACCGACACGTCATCTCCCGAAAATTCTGACCCTCCCTCCGATGCAGCAATGGACATCTGATCATCGAGAGAAGCCCCGAAGGATACGGATGGTACACACCTCGTGGGTGGCCCACCGCGTTCCGACGGCAGCTCTACTGGCTGTGAAGTGCGGGAGGGGTGAGGGTTCCCCGGGGGTTGGGTCCCTGGGGGAAGCGCGCTCACCGTAACCCTCAAATCACCCGTGCTACTGCCTGAAGTAACCCTCTGTGTAGGGTTAGATCGAGGCAGAGGCACGGGGACTCCACCCATTGCGAGATGGAGTCTCGACCGCAACTCCGAGATGGTCATGTTCCCGCAGTGAGAACATGAGTCATCCACCAGCGCTGCCTCAGCGTGCTGAACCCCCAAACACGAGATACAGCGCTGGTGACCATCCCTCGGTGACAGGTAACCACCGCATCCAGAAACACACAGATATAATGTCATCATTATATAAGACGCAAGCTCTATCTGTGTAAGCTCTTTTAGAAGGACGCTCTCCTTGGTGCTGAAGCACGCAGGGGGAAGGGTCGCGGTGACACAGTCAGGGAATAGTGCAGCCTGACGTGCGCGCTCTCTCTCACAAAGGCTCTCTCTTACCAGCCGTAGGAACGGCTTTTCAGCGCTCTCCACCTAGCGCACCGAACCAGCTGTGAGAACAGCCTTTGTGTTTGCTCTATCAAACAAAAAAGAGAGATGATCAAAGAACCACACGACGTGCTGCAGCGCTGTCACACCAACACCAACTGAAGAGATCACTTCAAAAAGGCAGGCTTCAGTCAGTTCCACTGCGTAGAAGAGAGTGATATCTGGACGAACCATTTACCACTCGGCTCCGAAGCAAAAAGCTAGTCTGATGCAAGCACCTGTGTCTCATTTATACCCGTGCTGCGTGGCATGAGCACCTGGTGCAATCATTGCATGCCAATCTGCATTGGCTCGTTTAGTTACACTCGAAGTAGGATGGCTCTCGCGAGCGAGATTCCTATTTGTCGGTCTCCGACGTGGCGTCGGAAGTGACCGACTGAATAGGCAATTAAATTACCACACGTCCTTGGTGTTTGTCTAAAAACAGTAGGTAATTTGGCCGGGGATTTTTACACGGGTGGTGGGAGAAAAACACTGACATTCTGGATTCGGACGGCAATTAAATCACAGACTAGCCCCTGTCAATGATGAAAATACCTTACGACCCCACGAGAAACAATTACCGTCCGAATAGGGCTTTAGGCTGTGGCTGAAGTCAGTTATAGTTCTTGTTGTGTCTCTTTCCTTCAGTGATTCTGCTCATTATCATCAGGTGTCTTCAATAATGCTCAATCATCACTCAGTTAATCACTTAATTATCTCATTAACTTTAACACTGATTCAGTGTTACTTTAACACTCTGTAGAGTGGGACCATGGGGGTATTCCAGAAAGCAGGTTATGTGACATAATATAATATACAATATTATATATTAATTCTAAAGCACTATTACAACAAGGTAATGTTTAAATGTTAATTCAATTCAAATATATTTATTATTTATTTTATTGTCATCTCACACATGGATCTGCATTCAATTAATTAGCATCAAACAAACAATATAATCCTTATTTTCAGTGAATAAAGATTACTTATTAAACGAAAAGATCGAAAATATGATTGCACAACCACCAAATAGGTGGCGATGTGCACTAAGTAGGTTATGTAAATCGCCATTAAACAAAAGAAGAAGGAAGTAGAATGGCGTGCTTTTTCTTAGCGTCTGTTTCCATGGTGAATCATCAATTCGTCGCTCTGTTGAGAATGTCTTGTGTGTTCACGGTTAACATACTCTGGGTTGTCTGAACTTACTCGCGGACGTGTTTTTGGAACCAGCATACTTCGAGTAAGCAAGGTTTGGGTTAATCAACCGAGAGCTCAAGGTATACGCAACGGTAAGTTATCTTTGCTTTCTGGAATACCCCCCTGTTGTGCTCTGAGCAGTGTTGATTTAACACTGGGGATTTTGCTGTGTACTTGTTTATGTACTTAACCTGGAATAATAACCCTTTTTATTCATAAAGAAAAATAAATCCTGTTTTGCAGTTGTTTCCTGCTTATGATTGTTACGACCCTTCTTTAGGCTATTAAACATCTAGGGAGTAAAAAGGGGAACATTAAGCCAGTTGCGACAATTGTCACCATTAACTCTTTCCCCGCCAAACGCGGAATTTTCTGGGTTTCCGTGTTTTCACTGTTATACGGTAGGGAGCGCTATTACGCATCTTCTGAATGAGTACAGAATCTCCTGATCAAAACACAGGCGAAGACGCAAAAAAACAAGCGATTGCATGTAAGCAGATGCATATGTAAAATAACGTGATAATCAGCATTAAACATCATATAAATCAAAACTATCTAATGATACTGAATGAAATGTCGGCCCAGGACGAGCTGTAGGACTGTGCAAGCATTAGGGGTGTTGATGGATGTCCAGGGTGTCCATCTGTGTGTGATCATCGCTCAGAATCTGATCTGGATGTAGTCTTTGACAAAAACGTGATTTTCTCAGCTTTTTGTTCAAAATGTTGCTTTTTTTATGGAACTTATACTTAACTTAAACCCATATTTAAGTGTTGATAAAAAAGGAATGCATGAAGCTAGAATAAAACGTTTTTTGTTTAAAAGCAGAGGGTCTGCTCTTTATTTTGATATATTGCATGCTCAGATATTCATACAACAAAATATTCTATGGGCCATTACATTTTTGTGAAAATGATCAAAAACACTGGCGGTGGCTGGCAACTTTTTTTTGAAAAACGCTGGCGGGGAAAGAGTTAAACACTGAAAATGTATAAGAGAAATAGGAGAGTATGAGGCGAGTACCAGTGAACTTATGTTTATTTTTACAGGCTGTGATAAGTTATCTACAAGGAAAATATAATAAAGAACATAGTTATTTACAAGCAGGAAAGAAAGAAAAACAATTTCCACAAAGCAAAAACAAAAACACACTGGGAGGACAAAGGGAACTGGATTGTGCCAAATAAAAGAAAAGAATAAATAAATAAAAAACATTTCTAACCTGTTTACAACTAAACCTAATACAAAAGAAAATTATTTTTAAAAATCTTCATCGTCCAAGACATTGTATCTTACCTACACTATCTAACAAAACAAAGAACCTAATTTGTTTAAACAAAAATCAAACAAACATAAGTGTGCACCATGTACAGTGGGGAGAACAAGTATTTGATACACTGCCGATTTTGCAGGTTTGTCCACTTACAAAGCATGTAGAAGTCTGTAATTTTTATCATAGGTACTCTTCAACTGTGAGTGATGGAATTTAAAACAAAAATCCAGAAAATCACATTGTATGATTTTTAAGTAATTAATTTGCATTTTATTGCATGACATAAGTATTTGATACATCAGAAAAGCAGAACTTAATATTTGGTACAGAAACCGTTGTTTGCAATTACAGAGATCATACGTTTCCTGTAGTTCTTGACCAGGTTTGCACACACTGCAGCAGGGATTTTGGCCCACTCCTCCATACAGACCTTTCTTCAGATCCTTCAAGTTTCGGGGCTGTCGCTGGGCAATATGGACTTTCAGCTCCCTCCAAAGATTTTCTATTGGGTTCAGGTCTGGAGACTGGCTAGGCCACTCCAGGACTTTGAGATGCTTCTTACGGAGCCACTCCTTAGTTGCCCTGGCTGTGTGTTTCGGGTCGTTGTCATGCTGGAAGACCCAGCCACGACCCATCTTCAGTGCTCTTACTGAAGGAAGGAGGTCGTTGGCCAAGATCTCGCGATACATGGCCCCATCCATCCTCCCCTCAATACGGTGCAGTCGTCCTGTCCCCTTTGCAGAAAAGCATCCCCAAAGAATGATGTTTCCACCTCCATGCTTCACGGTTGGGATGGTGTTCTTGGGGTTGTACTCATCCTTCTTCTTCCTCCAAACACGGCGAGTGGAGTTTAGACCAAAAAGCTCTATTTTTGTCTCATCAGACCACATGACCTTCTCCCATTCCTCCTCTGGATCATCCAGATGGTCATTGGCAAACTTCAGAGACGGGCCTGGACATGCGCTGGCTTGAGCAGGGGGACCTTGCGTGCGCTGCAGGATTTTAATCCATGACGGCGTAGTGTGTTACTAATGGTTTTCTTTGAGACTGTGGTCCCAGCTCTCTTCAGGTCATTGACCAGGTCCTGCCGTGTAGTTCTGGGCTGATCCCTCACCTTCCTCATGATCATTGATGCCCCACGAGGTGAGATCTTGCATGGTGCCCCAGACCGAGGGAGATTGACCGTCATCTTGAACTTCTTCCATTTTCTAATAATTGCGCCAACAGTTGTTGCCTTCTCACCAAGCTGCTTGCCTATTGTCCTGTAGCCCATCCCAGCCTTGTGCAGGTCTACAATTTTATCCCTGATGTCCTTACACAGCTCTCTGGTCTTGGCCATTGTGGAGAGGTTGGAGTCTGTTTGATTGAGTGTGTGGACAGGTGTCTTTTATACAGGTAACAAGTTCAAACAGGTGCAGTTAATACAGGTAATGAGTGGAGAACAGGAGGGCTTCTTAAAGAAAAACGAACAGGTCTGTGAGAGCCGGAATTCTTACTGGTTGGTAGGTGATCAGATACTTATGTCATGCAATAAAATGCAAATGAATTATTTAAAAATCATACAATGTGATTTTTGTTTTAGATTCCGTCTCTCACAGTTGAAGTGTACCTATGATAAAAATTACAGACTTCTACATGATTTGTAAGTGGGCAAACCTGCAAAATCGGCAGTGTATCAAATACTTGTTCTCCCCACTGTATATCACGTGACAGAGCTTACCTATCCCTTCTCCTCCGTCCAGTTCAACACAGCTTTGAGAAGCTTTTTAAAGCTTTCACAACCTCACAAATGAGGAATTATAGGACAGCCAGATAAGCAACTTTCACATGGCACTCAAAGCACATCAACAAAGCAAAACTCAAGAAAGAAAAGAGAACAACAATAAAAATCACAGCTCAAGTTCACACAAAGGCTAGCTGCCTCTACGGCACTGGTGTTTCTCTTGTATAGCATCCCCGGACGTCCGACAGCGGAACAATTGGAGAACAACCCCCTTGTACAAAATTCCCTGCCTCACGCATGCGCAAGTCAAACTTCAGACTTGTCTGGTGCATGCGCAGAAAGTTTAATTTCAGCAGCGTCCAGTAGCAGAGTTATACGGAGTTTTCCTGGCTTTATTTATTCTTTAAAAGTCTGTTTTTAACTCCGTAAGTAACAATATTTATTATCATTGTTTCAGAGTGTGTCATAACGTAATTCAATTGATTTTACCTCAGAAGTATTATTGTGTCAATACATACAATCAGCGTAATGCTCACTTATTTGAAGAATCATCCGGTTATTTTGTTATCAACGTTGTTTATTCGTTTATAAAAAAGAGTTGCTTGTCGTGTATGTTGATGAAAATATGTATCCAATGTCTGATCGGCATATTAACAATTGTTATAAAGAGCGCACGGCAGCGCTAAAGCGGCGCACACACTTATCTGACACCGCTTGTTAATTTAGCTGCATTTAGCGCTTATATGTTACAATAAGCTCTGGTTTACTGTTACATCACACAATTGTAACGTATCAGTGACTAGTTATACAGTTCTTATCTGTGTATCTTCTGTCATGTCACATTATCATGTATATTTATCATCCTTATTTTGTTCTCTCACAGAAACCACATTTATGTACATATCCACGCAAACCTGTTTATGCCTAATAAACATTGCGATCATCAAAGTTCACTCTGGAGTAGCTGCAGTTCTTTCTAATCGAAGAATTAGACCAGTTGAGTTCCAACCATCCCACTGCGCGCAGAATATCCCACACCCCTCATCACACCTGATCCACTCGTCCCAAATGATTAACAGCCGCGCGTTGAAAATACATGGTCAAGCCAGCCGCACTTTTTTTTAGTATGCGCGTCTAATCGTGCTCTTACGGTATGGGTGCTGGAAGCGGTCAAAATGGATTTAAAGACTCTAATAAAGGCGTTTCATTTATACTTTACATTTAACCCTAAAAAGGGCAAGACCTTTATAATACAGTAATAGTCAGGGTCACTCTACATACGAATCAATTGAAACAAATAGCAAACCTATAAAAGAAAACTTTTTATTTTTATAAAGATTTTAAGTTTTTGAAAATGGGACATGGTGGAAGAGCTTGAATGCACTTTGATGTTTGGGTTGAGTTTGCCTTTAATTTTCTCCAAAACTATACAGTAAAATGGCTTGAAAATAAATATTGTAACAGTTAGGGTCACTCTGAACAAATTTAAAATGACAGAATGAGCAAACCTATATAGGAAAGATTGTTAGGAGTTTTTGATAATTGGACATGGTCTAAGTGCTTGAAAACACTGATTTTTGGGGTGTTTGCCTTTAATTTTCTCCAAAACTATACAGTAAAATGACTTGAAAATACATACATTAATAGTTAAGGTCACTCTGAACAAGAATCAAATAAAAGAATGAGCAAACCTATATAGGAAAGATTTTTATGAGTGTTTGAAAATGGGACATTGTGTAAGTGCTTGAATGCACTTAGATTTTTGGGGTGAGTTTGCCTTTAATTTTCTCCAAAACCATACAGTAAAATGACTTGAAAATAAATACAGTTATAGTCAGGGTCACTCTGAACAGGAATCAATTGAAAGAATGAGCAAACCTATGAAGGCAAGATTTTTTTGAAAATTGGACATGGTGTAAGTGCTTGAATGCACTTTGATTTTAAATGACCAGAAATATATATTTCATACATCCGGTTTTTATAGCTCATATATGTAATTCAATGATAATTGACAGATGCCATTTCCATTTACATTAACATGAAAAAAATGCCTGTTGTGTCATACCATAAAAAAATAAAATGAAATTAAAGCTGCAAGCAGCGATGAAAGGGCCCTCGCACCCGGGAGCACCGCCACCCGGTGGCCTCAGGAAAACAGCGAATGACATTCATTTAAGTGGGTAAATATAGGAGAAATATGGCAAAGTCACTTCAATGTGCCACACTTCCTGCTGCCAGCTTTGGTGCTTTGACTATAACTGAATATTGCCATGTAGATGTCTTCAGGCCTGGACTATTATCAAACGTGTGAAGTTTGGGGCAGATCGGACACTGTATGCCTGAGTTACAGCAACTTCCTGTTTTGTGGCGTAAATCGCATACATTAGCACTTAGCCAAGTGTTGCATGATTTAATGTGTTTCTAGCATGTTTGGGACTTGATGGCATATTTAAATGTGTTTCTGGGAGGGAATTACAGTGCCATTTCCTGTTGCCCACAGGTGGCGCTATGCCTGTAACTGAATATTGGTGTGTAGATGTCTTCAGGCCAGGACTCTAATAATACATGTGAAGTTTGGGGCAGATCGGACATTGTATGTCCGAGTTACAACAACTTCCTGTTTCATGGCGAAACATCGAAATTTGTCAGGCCACCACGGACACGCTCTTCGGGGAAAACTCAAGATCTTCACAATTTAACATCACAAAGGCCTTTAGATTAGACTGTGCAAATATGATGTTGATCTGATTAAATCTCTAGGAGGAGTTCGTTAAAGTACAGCGTCTGGAAATGGCAAAATTTGCAACAATTTTGCAAAGAAAATTCAAAATATCTCACTTCCTGTTGGTTTTCAGATTTCATACCAGGAGACTTTTTTGTAGGTATTGGGCTGTTACATGTGTACCGAATTTCATACATGTACGTGAAACGTAGCGGGAGGGGCACTTTGTTGAAATGTTGTAGGTGGCGCTATCGAGCAATTTTGCCACGGCTAATTCTGAAACCCATATGTAGATGTCTTCAGGCCAGGACTCTTATCAAACATATGAAGTTTGGGGCAGATCGGACATTGTATGCCTGACTTACAACAGCTTCCTTTGTCATGGCGAAACATCAGACTTTGTCAGGCCACCACGGACACACTCTTCAGCGAAAACTCAAGATCTTCACAATTTAACGTCGCAAAGGCCTTAAGATTAGAATGACCAAATATGATGTTGATCTGGTTAAATCACTATGAGGAGTTAATTACAGTGTAAAACATGCCATTTCCTGTTGCCAGTAGGTGGCGCTATGCCTGTAACTGAATATTGGTGTGTAGATGTCTTCAGGCCAGGACTCTAATAATACATGTGAAGTTTGGGGCAGATCGGACATTGTATGACCGAGTTACAACAACTTCCTGTTTCATGGAGAAACATTGAAATTTGTCAGGCCGCCACGGACACGCCCTTCGGGGAAAACTCAAGATCTTCACAGGCCTTTAGATTAGACTGTGCAAATATGATGATGATCTGATTAAATCTCTAGGAGGAGTTCGTTAAAGTACAACGATTTTGCAAAGAAAATTCAAAATATCTCACTTCCTGTTGGTTTTCAGATTTCGTACCAGGAGACTTTTTTGTAGGTGTTGGGCTGTTACATGTGTACCGAATTTCAGCGGGAGGGGCACTTCATTGAAATGTTGTAGGTGGCGCTATCGAGCCATTTTGCCACGCCTAATTCTGAAACCCATAACAGACGTAAATTTTCACCACTTTTGACGCGTGTGCAAAGTTTCATGAGTTTTCGAGCATGTTCAGGCCCTCAAAAATGCGATTCATTTGGGAGAAGAATAATAATAGGCTGAGCAATTCCAATAGAGTCCTCACACCATCGGTGCTCGGGCCCTAATAATATAAAATAAAATAAAAAAGTAACATTAATGATGTATGATAATTAACATGAATATTAACATTAATTATTAGTACTAAATAATGTATAATAATTAATATATAATATATATAAAAATATTAAAATCAAAAAGTAATAAAATTAAAATTAATAAATGATATATAATAATTAATGTATAGCATATACAAACATTAAAATAAAAAAGAAAAGTCATATTTATTTAAAAAAAAAAAAAAACCATTAAATTGTATTATTTGTGTCCTAATAAGATGGAAAATAGAAATATATAAATTTTTTGATGTCTCTTTATGGTCTTGCCCTTTTTAGGGTTAAATGTAAAGTATAAATGAAACGCCTTTATTAGAGTCTTTAAATCCATTTTGACCGCTTCCAGCACCCATACCGTAAGAGCACGATTAGATGGCTTGACCATGTATTTTCAACGCGCTGGTGGCTTGACCGCAGTTCAGCACGTCACCTACAAAAGTGAAAGTGAGAGAGAGAACGGCAGAGAAAAACATGGGAGAGACGATACAAAACACCCAAACCAGAACTCAACGTCACATAGGGACGTAACAATAATCTACAGACATTTTATTTCAGGTCTGAGAGTCGCATAAAAGGTCTTTCGCTAAAGTTCATTCAGTTACATTACTGCTTTCTGGACTCAGCAACTGTCCACTGTCCAGTTACAGGACAACTGAAGTGGAGATGTACTGCATTCATACAAGAAAGCATTTAGCCAGTTTTTCATCTTCCAAGGGGTTGTCTTCTGTCCACACTAGTGGAGATGATCCGTGATGGCGATACATGTGAGGGTTAATGATGTTTAAATGCAAAGTTTGCAGGTGAATCTTTAACCCTAATGGAGCCTAACAGCAGTGTGCGTGAGATGTGTTGAAAATAAATAACGATCATCTAGACGCACTTCTACACTGACTCCCTGTTTTGTTCTTTTGTTTTGTTTTGTTTTTTACCTAATTTTCCAGTCCAGATGCTCCATCAAATCCTCTAGGTGGCGCTCTTTCAGTGTGATTAATGTAATATTCAGTCAGTGGTGATGGTGGGAGGGGCCAGTAAAGCTGCTCATTACTGATAAAGAGCTGAAGAAAGAGGAAGTAACTAAAGCAGACAGATGTAGAGACAGAGAGATTCAGCAGAAAGAAGACTGAACTCAACTCACAATGAAGATCCTCCTCATCTTCTTCACTTTCTGCCTGATCTCAGGTCAGAGCTTTTCTCTTTCATCACTGCAGTAATGATGCTGTTTTCTGTTCATGAGGTTTCTGATCACAGTATCAATCTGATTGACAGGTGCAGTGAGATGCTTTAACGTCACTGGATATTCTGGAGGAAGTCTTCTTGCTGATTCACGGAAACTTTGGTACAGTTACTCTGCTAAATACATGCAGATACACGAGTTATCTCAGTGGAGAACAATAGTGCATGATAAGAAACATGATAAATGGATTAATGAAGGACGATTCACACTGTTTTGTAACAAATATGGAAACCTCATGATCTACATCAGAGATTTAAATCGACAAGATGCTGGAAGATACCAGATTAGTGTTGAAGGCCGCTGGTCCATCGATATGACTCTGAATGTGGAAGAAGGTCAGTCGTTTTAAAATCAAATTCTTAGTGTAGTAAAATTCCTGATCATATTTTTTTATATTTGTGAAATCTATTTCTTTGTTTTGTGAATTGCAGATTCATATTGTAAAATGTCAAAGAGAGTGATGGTGAATATTGGAGAAACTGCCACATTCAGCTGTGAATATTCACAGAATCATATTAATGATCCCAAGATCTTATTCAAAGAAGGAAAAGACTCCATTGAGATGATTTACAGAAAATGGTATAAGAAAGAAAGATTCAGTGTTTCTGATGACAAACACAAACTCATGACTGTGAGAATTACAGCTGTGACACCAGATGATGGAGGAGTTTATTTATGTGGAGTTTGGATCACAAAAGTGTTATACAGTTACTACATCATTAATACTGTTCATCTACATATAATGGGTGAGTAGTACATACTATCAATATCATTTAGTAAGTTCACTAGTCAGTGTTTGCTGTTTCTTCTGTATTTGCTATGTGTCACATGTGATAAAGACACTGATTCAGTCAGATATTTGTGATTGACAGATAAACTGTCTCGAGCGACTGGCCACTCAGGAGGTCGTATGATGATCAAGTGTGAACATCCTCAATACAAAACCAGGCCAAAATACATTCGTAAAGAGTCAGATGGATGTTCAGAGAGGAAGAATCCAGGAGTTCAGGATGAATGGATAGAGAATGGAGATGTTTCTTTATATGACGACACCAGAGCAGGAGTCTTGATGGTGTTTTTTAGAGAGCTGAAAGCTGCAGATGCAGGAACATACAGGTGTGGAGTGAATGTGTCTCACTATACTGAGAGCTTCACTGAACTTCAGCTGCACGTCACACACGGTGAGGAACCACAAATACTTTATCTCGCATGTTTGAAATATTAGTTCAGATTTTTATGTAATTTCTCTTGGTTTCCAGATGCAACATTTCTGACTGAATCTGCTCATCTTGGTGAAGAAGTCAACATCACCTGTCAGATCCCAGAGGAACATGAAGTTCATTTCTGCAAAGAGGATGATAATCACATCTGCCAAACCATCAGCACGTCTACAGTGACACAAATGAGTGGTTCATCTGAGAGAAATGAAGAGAGAGTTTTTACAGTGAGCATCAGTAATGTGAGCGTGAGAGATGCTGGAGTTTACTGGTGTGGAGCAGAAACCAGAGACACAGATCTGACTTTCATCTCCCTGACCACCAAAATTCAGCTCAACCTCATCAGTGAGTGAATTCAGAGGATTTCATTGTAGTAAATGCAGTCTATTCAGAATCGTGTGTGTTAAATGTCTGTGTGTTTGCAGTGTCTCCAGTAGTGAGACGTGAAGGAGAATCTGCTGAGATCATCTGCCCTTATGATTCAATCTATAAATCAAAGTCAAAGTCTCTCTGTAAGGGGAAGTGCTCCACTAGAGATAGAAATACTCTCAATGAGACTGTGAGAGAAGAGAAAGAGACCAAGACTGACAGATTGACTCTGAATGATGACGTCACTGCAAGTGTCTTCACTGGGACCATCACTGGACTGACAGCAGAGGATGCTGGGAAATACTGGTGTGCAGTGACATTAGAGAGAGACGTGAATTATCTTTACACTCATCTGATCGTCATCATGAACGAGGGTGAGGAAGGTTTATTCATCTGAATATGTCAAACTATGGCTGTGAATTGATGTTCTTATATTTCTAATCATTTCCAGAGCTGATCTTGACTAAGTATGAAGGAGACGACATGTCAATCCAGTGCAAACATCATGATGAACATCAGAAATGCTTCTGCAAAGCACATGAACCCTCCATGTGTGTGAAGGATGGAGTTTCATTGGAGACGATCAGAGATGATCGATTGTCTTTCAGTGATGAAGCATCTACTGGAGTCTTTACTGTAAACATCACTGATCTGAGAGAAGAGGATTCTGGGATATACTGGTGTGGAGCTCACATCATCACTAAAGTGCATTTAAACGTCAACAAGGATAAGGATAAAGGTAAGAGTTTACTTAATTTGCCAAAATATGAACACTTGAACAATCACTCAGAGAGACATTGAGAGGGTTGTTCTAAAGTCATTCTTGGAGACTTTAATATATTGCTTTTGTTGCTCTTATATTTGATGCACTGTACCTTGTTTTATTATTTCACACAACTAAAGAGATATTAACATAATAATTTATCCTCACTCGATAAAATTGTTGACATACTACACATCTGGGTCTCTCTGGGTTTTTATGGAACTTTATTTCAAACATGTACTTTTTTCTGCAAACCTCCCAATTGCCTTTTATCTCTCAGGGAATCGGGTTACATACCCTGAGACATTTCATGTGTTTTTGTGATTCTTGGTGTTCGAGTTTTTAATTTAATCAATTTCCATATAATTCCTTTATTGCTTATGAAAACGTTGAATCTCATTTAGTGACATGAATGCAGGAGGTGTTTAGTGTTTGTGGTGAATAGGGTGTTTTATTTAACATAAAACCACAGAAATGAGCTGAAGGTTCAGAGTCTCAGTTTAGTTTACCTGTGAAGAATTAACCGTCTTTATTCAGGAAACCCATGAATAAACCGCATGAGACTCGAGAGAGACAGAAACAGAGATGAAGCAGATCTGCAGAAGAGAGACTAAAATGTGCTCATTTGTCCCATAATTTAGTTTAATTGGATCAATCAATAGTCAGTCACATGTATTTCCTAATGTGTGGAGGTTAATTAACACTAATATGTTTGTGTGTTTTATCTTCAGATTTCTCCATGATCATCATTATTGGTGTGTGTGTGATTCTGCTGCTGATCGGTGGATTCATTCTGACTGTGTGTAAATTAAGACACAAGAGACGAGGTTTGATCATTTATTATCTGTTGAAACAAATGAATAATTAGTTATTTGAGCTGCTTCAATCTTCTGACTGTCAGCGGCAGGAAAATCTCACGGACTCGATGAGTTTCTGTCTCAGATGCTGCTGTTCGTCTTTCTCTGACTGATCGATTCATTTTGTTTTGGGTTATTAGGAAGAACCTCGACATCAGACAAGAGAAAGAGGGAGAAAAATACAACAGTGAGTCAGAGTGTGTGTGTGTGTGTGTGCGTGTGTGTTTGCACATATATTGTGCTTATGAGATGTTTCACCTTTTAATATACATTTTCTCTCTATTTTATCCATGTTCAGTCATCATGTTCAGACTGCAGACGTGATTCTCGCACAGATCCTGGATCAGCTCAGATTAACAGTCATGATGAACTACCCACAATCCCCTCTGATCAGCTCCTGTACGCGTCTGTCAGTTTCCAGAAGCATGAAGAGTCTCTCAGTGACGCTACAGTCTCCTTCAGTAAGGACCAGATTCACTCTGATTACACCACGGTCAGTCACCGCATGAGACTCAACTAACTCACAGATCACAGATCAGCACACATTACACCAGAGTTTGCTTATGATTACAGTTAATTGATAAAAATCCCTTTATAATCCATAAATGAGTGTTAAACAGATGTTTTATTGATCAGGATCATTCAGTCTGTTGAATCATGAGACACTTTAAAGTTTCCGCTGATGCTCATGTTGCTTCAAATAGCAGTTGTGTCAAAGGTTTATTGGTGTGTGTAAAGCGTTTGTCATCTCAGTTTATCTGAAGGTGTGATTAAAAACAGGAAACACAAACCTTAAGTGACACAAAATGTACTACAGTATAAAGTTTCCACTCCAGATGCAGAGACACATTTAAAATGCAGCGAAATAAAAAGGAAATAAAACCCCTGAGTGACACTTATAGAATAAACTGTAAAGTTTCCACTCCAAATGCAGAGACACGTCTAGTTAATAAAGGCTCTTTAACAGCAGCTGTTTAAATGACTGTTTTCTCTTTCTCATCTCTCTGAATATTGATTCTCTTTGACCTGCTTTCGATTTGTACATGCAAATTTGCTAATGTTGTTTTTTTAGTTCATTCTTGCTCTGTTGATACTGCGGTCATTTTTCTGATGTAAGAGGTTTATTTTATAATCATAAATTTTCAATGAATAAAATATTTTTTTTTACTATTAGGCTATTTCTTTTTTATTGCCCAAAGCTGTTATTTAAAGTTGTACAATCAGAGATTATTATTTAAATGACAAACATTGTCATGGCACGCCATTGACAAAATTTTGGAGGTGTTTTGTGTGTGTGTGTGTGTGTGTGTGTGTGTGTGTGTGTGTGTGTGTGTGTGTGTGTGTGTGTGTGTGTGTGTGTGTGTGTGTGTGTGAACAGGCTGTTTTTTCCGTCCAGCTCAAAGCCACAGAAAACTGGTGAAGGTTCAGGGTCTCAGTTCAGTTTAAAGAAACACTTACTCAGTACACTTACTTTTCTTATTAAAAATAATTATCCATGTGTGATTTGACGATGACAGAGCATGTCTGAAATAATCCTATAAATGTCATACATTTGTATTGTTAGTACATTTATTTCAATACCACTTTAAGCAACATCTCCAAGATTTACTTTAAAATTAACTGTGTTTTATTTAAGATTTTTCATGATTATGTCTCTGGTCAAATTCAGAATATCATATCATATTTCTGTATGGCAGTAATAGTGAGAGTCGTGTGCTAGTTTGCTTTTCTGAATTCAGCCAAAAATGCTTTTTAACCCAGTATTTGTTTTTTAACACTTGCTTGTGAAAGTCTCTTTGTGTTTGCAGGGTTGTTTGAGACTGTGGTCAGTGTGATAAAGATGCTCTTCAGCTTGTGGTTTTCTTTAGATATATTTATTCATTCAGTCAGGCCAAAGCACTTCAGCCGCCTGCAGGTGTGACTGAAAATGGAAATGTTTATCTTAGTAATGATGGACATAAAAAGATGCTGTGAATTTGTTTTGTATATGAAAAACAATAATATTATTTATAATGTATATGAATTCTATTGAGCTATTCTGTTCAAAATGGTTTAAGTAAGAATATTTGCTAGAGGGAAGTGCAATCTCAAAACTATATAACTAACTGCAATCATAAATAAGTGTGCATTATAAAAGATCTGCTTGCTTTTTAAATATTAAAAGTCCAACTGTTCAACCCCCTTTAATTTCTGTAGCACTAATACATTTTATATTGTTTCATATTGGCAACTTTATTCTGTGATTAGACAAAAATACAACGAAAAAAGAGAATGTGAATAAACAGTCGTTTTTGCATGTGTTTGACTCTGTATTTCATCCATGGTGACATCGAACCTTCTCTACACACGAGAGCCAATGAGGTTTAAGCGCAGTTTTGACTCCTCCCTTTTCTCCTTATATGGCGCTGAGCGCTGCGCGTCCGTTTGAATGCAAACAGTTCGCAGGTGAATCGTCATGTGATCAGGAAGATCAGAGAGGAAGATTTTCTGTGAGTAATCAATTAAATTTAAACCTGTTCCTCACTCAGACTTGTTTTATCTCGTCTTGTAAACACACACCACGAAGCGTGTGAATGACTATTATGGTACTATTTGATCTTGACAGCAGTGATTTAACTAACGGTCGTGCTGAGACTCGTGAATCTCACAATATCTTCACAAATTCACACAACACTGTTAAGTGACTGATAATTTATGAAATGCCTCATTATACAATATATAAATTAGTATACACCGATCAGGCATAACATTATGACCACTGATAGGTGAAGTGAATAACACTGACTATCTCTTCATCACAGCACCTGTTAGTGGGTGGGCTATATTAGGTAGCAAGTAAACATTTTGTCCTCAAAGTTGATGTGCTAGAAGCTGAAAAAATGGGCAAGGGATTTGAGCGAGTTTGACAAGGGCCAAATTGTGATGGCTAGACAACTGGGTCAGAGCATCTCCAAAACTGCAGCTCTTGTGGGGTGTTCCCGGTCTGCTGTGGACAGTATCTATCAAAAGTGGTCCAAGGAAGGAACAGTGGTGAACCAGCGATAGGGCGACAGGGTCAAGGCTCACTGATGCACGTGAGGAACGAAGGCCCGTGTGATCCAATCAAACAGATGAGCTACTGTAGCTCAAATTGCTCAAGTTAATGCTGGTTCTGACAGAAAGGTGTCAGAATACACAGTGCATCGCAGTTTGTTGCGTATGGGGCTGCATAGCCGCAGACCAGTCAGGGTGCCCATGCTGACCCCTGTCCACCGCTGAAAGCGCCAACAGTGGGCATGTGAGCATCAGAACTGGACCACGGAGCAATGGAAGAAGGTGGCCTGGTCTGAGGAATCACGTTTTCTTTTACATCACGTGGATGGCCGGGTGCTTGTGCGTCGCTTACCTGGGGAACACATGGCACCAGGATGCACTATGGGAAGAAGGCAAGCCTGCGGAGGCAGTGTGATAGTTTGGGCAATGTTCTGCTGGGAAACCTTGGGTCCTGCCATCCATGTGGATGTTACTTTGACATGTACCACCTACCTAAGCATTGTTGCAGACCATGTACACCCTTTCATGGAAACAGTATTCCCTGGTGGCTGTGGCTCTTTCAGCAGGATAATGCGCCTTGCCACAAAGCAAAAATGGTTCAGGAATGGTTTGAGGAGCACAACAACGAGTTTGAGGTGTTGATTTGGCCTCCAAATTCCCCAGATCTCAATCCAATCGAGCATCTGTGGGATGCAAACAAGTCCGATCCATGGATGCCCCACCTCGCAACTTACAGGACTTAAAGGATATGCTGCTAACATCTTAGTGCCAGATACCACAGCACACCTTCAGGGGTCTAGTGGAGTCCATGCCTCGACGGGTCAGGGATGTTTGGGCAGCAAAAGGGGGACCAACACAATATTAGGAAGGTGGTTATGATGTTATGCCTGATTAAACATCTTACTCTAAAACTTGAGAAATATAAAAAGGACTCGAACATTAGGCCTACATCCAACTATATGTACATTTTATGAAAGAAATGTGAATACTTCGTGCAAAACTTGCCCCCACAATGCACTGGGATGGTTGCCAGGTCTTTAAAAATTGTGTGAATTGTATAATTAATTCATTCCATATATAGATGAATTATGCACACTGCAACCTTTCAGAAACAGGATGAAAACTACCATTTTGTGAAACTCCTTAGTTTCGTTTAATTAGAGACAACAAAGACATCAAATAATACATATTCTGTGAAAAGATTCCTTGAGAGCATCAACTTGACTGAGACTGTAAACACAAATGTCTTATTGAATCCTCTGTCTCCATCTAGTGGTAAATGTGTGTTAATGACTTAAATGTCTTAGTTTAATTGAAATGATCTTTGTGTAGGTTATGGTGTGTTAGTTGATAGAGTAGATGCATGTTTCTTATTCTTCTGTTTTTATTAATTATAAATGGCACTGATTTACATGTTTCTTTTGAGTTTGAAATGAAAGAGTCAATCTGGAGGAATTAAACACGGGCATAATATTTGTTATATACAAACCCGATTCCAAAAACGTTGGGACACTGTACAAATTGTGAATAAAAAAGGAATGCAATAATTTACAAATCTCATAAACTTATATTTTATTCACAATAGAATATAGATAACATATCAAATGTTGAAAGTGAGACATTTTGAAATGTCATGCCAAATATTGGCTCATTTTGGATTTCATGAGAGCTACACATTCCAAAAAAGTTGGGACAGGTAGCAATAAGAGGCCGGAAAAGTTAAATGTACATATAAGGAACAGCTGGAGGACCAATTTGCAACTTATTAGGTCAATTGGCAACATGATTGGGTATAAAAAGAGCCTCTCAGAGTGGCAGTGTCTCTCAGAAGTCAAGATTGGCAGAGGATCACCAATTCCCCCAATGCTGCGGCGAAAAATAGTGGAGCAATATCAGAAAGGAGTTTCCCAGAGAAAAATTGCAAAGAGTTTGAAGTTATCATCATCTACAGTGCATAATATCATCCAAAGATTCAGAGAATCTGGAACAATCTCTGTGCGTAAGGGTCAAGGCCGGAAAACCATACTGGATGCCCGTGATCTTCGGGCCCTTAGACGGCACTGCATCACATACAGGAATGCTACTGTAATGGAAATCACAACATGGGCTCAGGAATACTTCCAGAAAACATTGTGCCATTCGCCGTTGCCGGCTAAAACTCTATAGGTCAAAAAAGAAGCCATATCTAAACATGATCCGGAAGCGCAGGCGTTTTCTCTGGGCCAAGGCTCATTTAAAATGGACTGTGGCAAAGTGGAAAACTGTTCTGTGGTCAGACGAATCAAAATTTGAAGTTCTTTTTGGAAAACTGGGACGCCATGTCATCCGGACTAAAGAGGACAAGGACAACCCAAGTTGTTATCAGCGCTCAGTTCAGAAGCCTGCATCTCTGATGGTATGGGGTTGCATGAGTGCGTGTGGCATGGGCAGCTTACACATCTGGAAAGGCACCATCAATGCTGAAAGGTATATCCAAGTTCTAGAACAACATATGCTCCCATCCAGACGTCGTCTCTTTCAGGGAAGACCTTGCATTTTCCAACATGACAATGCCAGACCACATACTGCATCAATTACAACATCATGGCTGCGTAGAAGAACGATCCGGGTACTGAAATGGCCAGCCTGCAGTCCAGATCTTTCACCCATAGAAAACATTTGGCGCATCATAAAGAGGAAGATGCGACAAAGAAGACCTAAGACAGTTGAGCAACTAGAAGCCTGTATTAGACAAGAATGGGACAACATTCCTATTCCTAAACTTGAGCAACTTGTCTCCTCAGTCCCCAGACGTTTGCAGACTGTTATAAAAAGAAGAGGGGATGCCACACAGTGGTAAACATGGCCTTGTCCCAACTTTTTTGAGATGTGTTGATGCCATGAAATTTAAAATCAACTTATTTTTCCCTTAAAATGATACATTTTCTCAGTTTAAACATTTGATATGTCATCTATGTTGTATTCTGAATAAAATATTGAAATTTGAAACTTCCACATCATTGCATTCTGTTTTTATTCACAATTTGTACAGTGTCCCAACTTTTTTGGAATCGGGTTTGTACTTGGACTCATTGTTCCTGTACATGTTTTTATGACCAAAGAGATGAAGGAAAGGAAGCAGATGAAGTCAAGTCTCAGCATTTCACTCCTTGTCCAGTTTGTGTTGTTAAACTGTCATCAGTGATGCTGAAGTTTGATTGACAGCTGAATCAACAACTGCCTGTTACATTTACATTTAGTCCTTTAGCAGACGCTTTTATCCAAAGCCACTTACAAATGAGTAGAGCAATAGAAGCAATCAGACCAACAAGGGGCAACAGTATGCAAGTGCTGTAACGAGTCTCAGTTAGTCTAGCACACTAAACATAGCAAGGTTTTGTTTTTGTTTTTTTTTTTAAAGAAAAGTGCTAGTCTTAATTGGTCAGGTGCTGCTGGAAAAGATGTGTGTTTAGACATTTTTTGAAAATGGCTACAGACTCGGCTGCTTGATTTGAGATTGGCAGGTTATTCCACCAGGTGTAAACGGTCCAAGAAAAGGTCTGTGAGAGTGATTTTGTGCCTCTTTGGGATGGCATCACGAGGCATCGTTCACTTGCAGAACGCAAGCTTCTGGAGGGCACATAAGTGTGAACAAGCAAGTTTAGGTATATTGGTGCCGAGCCAGTGGTTGTCTTGTAGGCAAGCCCCAGTACCTTGAATTTGATGCAAGTGGCGATTGGCAGCCAGTGCAGACTGATGAAGAGAGGTGTGATGTGGGCTTTCTTCGGCTCGTTGAAAACCACCCTTGCTGCTGCATTATGGATCAGTTGCAAAGGATTGATAGTGCATGCCGGAAGGCCCACTAAGAGAGCGTTACAATAGTCCAGTCTGGAGAGAACAATAGCTTGGACCAGGAGTTGTGTGGCCTGCTCTGATAGGAAGGGTCTAATCTTCCTAATGTTGTATAACGCAAATCTGCAGAACCGGGCCGTTGTAGCAATGTGGTCTGTGAAGTTGAACTGATCATCAAGCACAACTCCAAGGTTCCTGACTGTCCTGGATGGAGTTATGGTTGATGAACCAAGCTGAATGGAGAAGTTGTGATGAAGTGCTGGGTTGGCCGGGACCACAAGCAGTTCTGTCTTAGTAAGGTTGAGTTGAAGGTGATGGTCCTTCATCCAGCCAGAAATGTCTGTCAGGCAGGCTGCAATACGAACAGCACCCGTTGGATCATCTGGTTGAAATGAGAAGTAGAGTTAAGTGTCATCAGCATAGAAGTGATAGGAAAAGCCATGTTTCAGAATGACAGATCCTAATGACGACATGTAGATTGAGAAGAGAAGTGGTCCCAGCACTGAGCCCTGAGGCACTCCAGTTGCTAGATGTTGTGACTTAGACACTTCACCCCTCCACAACACCCTGAAAGTAGTGATGTTACGTTCTGTGCCGAGGCTTCGGAGCGTGTGTCGAGAAATCCCGGAAGCTTTCAGTGAAACGCGTATCGAGGCTTCCCATAGGAAAAATGTATTGCTCAGTGATTGCTTTTCCTAAGCTTATGAGACTTAGTTGTGATTCTCATATATCTCTCATTTCAGTATCAACAGAGTTTCAGATGTTTCTCCTAAAATAATAATAAATTATATATATATAGGATATATAATTCATGACTAACTTTTAAGACTAGTCTAAGAAGTTTTTTCAACCAACCCCAGATGTCTTAAATTTTATTTTAGGAGAAACATGTTACATTTAATTTTTTTACTAATATTGTGAATACTGAAACTATCATTCAAATAGCTTTTTATGGTCAACATTTTCCATTACATGTACAACCCATTTTGCATGCATGTAAACATAGTTTTATGATTGTTTTGTTCATTGTGCAACAAAACAATGCATGTATTTTGCTTGATTGAAATGGTGTGGATGAATGACATAGAAGCTACCCAGAGGGAAGAAAAAAAAAAAACCTTTAACCATGCAAATGTTTCTGCGAGACATAAATGAGGTTACATTAACATCAAAAGGAGACTTTTGCTTGAGTCTCCTGTTTCTCACACTTGTCTCCTGAGACAAAAACTGTAACATTTTCACATTTGTCTCCTTTAAAGTTTTAAAATAGATCTCAACATCATCACACACTGTGCTCAGACTTTTCTCCTTAGCTAGAAACACTGGAGCTCTCACACTTGTCTTCTCTGAAGTTTCATAAGAGATCTCAACAACATCACACACTGTGCTCAGACTTTTCTCCCTTGTTAAGCTCGTTTACCCCTCTGTTTAAGTAGCTCTTGTGTTCTCTGGTTCTCTGTCGGTCGTTGTTTGATGTCATGCAGGTGTCTGCAGTTCCCTGTGTTTTTTTTTGTTCCTGATTTATGTTATGATTGTGTATCTTCACGTCCTATTATGGCCTTAATACCGATGACTTAATCGCATTGTCTTCTTCAACTTGTCAAAGTATTTTGGATACAGTGGCCCCTTTTAGGATGGTTCGAGATAAAACTAGAGTTCAACCGTGGCTGAATGCTACTACTCGAGCTATAAGGCTTGAGTGCAGAAGGGCGGAACGTCGCTGGAAGAAGGACAAATTACAGATTTCCTTTGATATTCTATAGGAGAATTTGTCTAAATATAAAAAAACTGTTAGATCTGAGAAATCAGAGTATCTCTCTGTCATCTGTGTAAGAATCGGTTTTACTGCTGAGACAAAAGCTGAAGATCCAACCCCCTGCAATAGAACAATAACAACTCACTAATCTGGAGAGAAGATCTCACAGAAAGAGTGTAGGACATCGGCCTGCCCAAACCTTCTCCCCCTCTCCCTCACCGACTCCCTTCCCTCTGATTCAAGTCACAGAATGCAAATATACCACAGATGATGTATCTTGTTAATCTATTGTTTTTCCCCTTTTATGTATGGTATCTTTTTAAAGGTCTCAGTGTGATTGGTAAAATGGTCTCAACTTCACTGCTGTCACTGGTAGGATGAGAAAGATTGAAACTTGCCCCCATGCAGTGCTGTGTCAGTGTCCGAGAGGCACTCACACACACTGTATGTACAGTGCCAGATATAATGACTCTTTGAAACTATTTTTCATGTTACTTTGTAATTGTATTTTATATTTTTATGCTGAAAGTTGTGTACCATGGATTCGTGTTTCATTATCTTTATGTAAGTTCTGTCTGGCCAAAATAAATGTTAATCTTGATTTATCTTGTATTATTCTGAAATCATTATTCTAGTATGGATCAATGTGGAGTCCTTTATTTCCGCAAATCTTGTGCCAGAATAGATCAAACCGAGGACCCCATGACTGAAGCATGGAGCGCAGCATGCGGGGTAATCCGATTTCTGACTATTACTGTATTAGCAAGTTGCAGCTCTCGTGTCTATTAATCAAATTACACTTTTTGTTGAGTAAGCAGGTGCGACCACATCAAGGTAAAATATTCACTCTGTAATCCGCTGACTAATATTAGAACTGGCCAGTTTGTGTTCGTGAACGCGCGACTCGCGACGCGTCTGTTTCTGTGCGATATCGGGTCCCTTGATGAACGAATATTTGAAAATAAGAGATACTAAGAAAAATCAACGATCCAAATTAAATCACAACGAATCATCAGCTGTTACATTACGAACGTAACAAATTGAACGAAGTCACATAAAATTGGAGTCAGATCACTTTATTCATGGAGTCAGATTTAATATTAGATATTAATAAATTAAGTGAATTTAACAGAAATGCTGAAAAGGCTTACACGCAGAATCCTTCAACCAAGCCGTTAGATTCCGTTTTTGGGCTAACGGATGGACCTTACAAAGTGGTGACCCGGCCCTCCGTGATCTCCAGGTTGCGAGTGCCTTTTCAGCGAAATATTGGGATTGCAACAAGCAAGAGGTTTGATTTCCATCTCTTTCTTCAGCTGTTATGGTAAGTCCATTCTTATTTGCCTTTTAGAAATGTTGGGAGTATATACTGAATACCGCGACAGGGCTTGAGAATTAGACAACCACATTGCTTATCAGGGACATGAAAGCAGCAGCGTAGAGTAGAAATAATATCCCTTGCTTTAAATTTCTCCTTGTTTGCCTACGCAGCAAGAGAGGAAACCTAAACTGGAATAACATCATCCAAATTTTATTTTGGTACTCAAAAGAGGCCCGTAAATTAAAACATAAAGTCTGAGGAAAAAATGTCCAGTTACATTTGTTTATTTGCGTTGCTTTAACAACGTTGCAACACGGAAAAAGAGCAAATGGTCATGCAAACTTGTTAATGAAATCTTGTGATTAGATGAGCTAAAACATATCAATGAAAACATCTCACTGGAATCCTTTGTGTGTAAAATGTGAAGGTGGACAAAATCGGTTCAGGGCTGATGTCACAATTATAAATGTCTTATAAAATATAACGTTTTACCTTGGTCTTATTTCAGACCTTGCAATCGCTACACATTTGTGTGTTTATTAGTGTCTCAAAAGAGACTGAGACAATTAACAGACCAAAAGTAAACTTTTGGCTCTCCCTCAGACCCGTGTTTGTCAAACCTTTCTTTTCATATGCAAATAGATTCTCTAAAGAATGCAACTGATAATATCTCAGCCCAAAACAAGAAAATTGTGCCCAATTCTATATTGTAGTCACAAAAATCTTTAAACTGAGTAATGATTTGACTCGTGCGCTCAGTGTTTGCAGTTTATTGAATGTCCACAGCAACTAAGTTTATAACTGGTTTCCAGTTTGATCTTGTTGCTGTGCACACAATGCACATGCCAGCACATCTGGAGCTTCAGGGCCAATCAAAGGTGTGCCTTCTAAAAGATCAGTGAGATGATAACAAGTCATTCTGGACAAATTACTCAGCAGGGACCCTCTTGAGACCAACAAATAAAATGTTTAATTTATACTATATTTATAGTATAGAATATGATTTATGTTATGATCACATTATAATGTAGATTATATCATAATGGCCACAAATGGCTTTTAATCTCATTATTATTAAGCATTATTTAGAAGAGGAAAGAATGTTGAAGAAGTAGAAAAAGGATCAGAAGGGAGAAAGATGGATGTGTGGGATGTGCAGGTAAGAGCACTACTAGTGTTGAAATGATGGGAAGGAGAATATAGATGGTTAGAGAAAGAACTGTTAAGAAAGAAAACTGAAATGAAAAAACTAAAGAGAAAGAACTTCTGTACCTTCTACTTGTGCAAGAATCTTTAATGAGAAAAATTACAATGCCCAGTTAAAATGATTAACCTGATTGCTGTAACTTGAGTAGGCCGAATTCATTCAAGGCCTAAGAATTTACATTTCAGTGATCTGGAACCCAGTGAGAACGGGGAGGTGCAAGTTTTCCATTGTAATAAAACCAAAAACAAAGGAGCGCAATCGTTAGAAAACTCCTCTCTGGGAGCGTCAGATTACATGGGATCTGATCGGGGAAGTTATTTTACTGGAAATGTAATGAAAGTTGTGTGTTATGTTAACCTCAGGCATTAACTCCACAGGGTTTACAGACCACAGAGATCCAAATGGTCAAGTGTTTGAATGGTGCCGTAAATACCAAATCTTAAACAAACGGCACAGCACCACACCTGGTGATCTGATGCTCTAAACACAGATCTGGCTTGAGTAAACAGCATTATTTAAAGAGATTCCCCCCAGGGGACCTGGGTGTGATAATGCTATCAACAAAGCAGTTTGTGTAAACTCAACTGCAACAGCAGCTTAAGGTGCAACATGTTTGACTGTGCTTACACACCAGCAGTCAGACCTGACCATTATAAATCAGTTTATTTGACCTTTTTTCTTTACAGAAACATGATCATGATGATGATCAATGTCTTTGTAAACTAAAATAAATTTTCTCATAATGGCATAAAACCTTAACAGGTTAAAGCCATCTAAACAACTGTCTGGCTAAGACCATTAAAGAAAAAATCAGATAGCACCATCTATCTTAATGAAATTTGTGTAAAGGTTCAATAATAGACTGTGTTTCTCTCTCTGTGTTTGTTTTCCTTTCAGGCTGATGGCTGCCACTCTTCAGACCCAGATTCCACAGGGACTGGGCTGGCCTGCATCAGCCAGGACACACACACAACTTAACATGTAGGAGATGGGAGTGAAGAGACTTCAAGAGGCCATTCATACCTCACAGCACACATAGCTACATGGCTTCCCAGTTTAAAAACTGGAACTAAATTATACAACACAGATTATGGTAGGATAGACACCACCCATCTCCTATACACAACATACACAACACACACCCTTAATTCTACAACCACACAACATCTCTACCTGGCATAGATCATAGGACTATCCAGGCCAAAATCATTCACATAATGCAAATCTATCAAACATTATTTACCTTCATACATATAGGACAAGGGGAATTATTTTCATAATTCTTTTTCAGTTATGTTGAATAATTTTACGGCTTACAGCCATGTCAACTTCCTGTATGTAAACACTGTAAGATGCATAAGACATGTGCATGGCTATAGTCACACATCAACTGATTGACAATTAATTGATCAGTGAATTGATGGAGAAAATGTGTATTATGTCCAGTCCTTAGCATTGTTTCAAACTGGGAGGGCCCCCTAGTTTCCAACATATGACTAATGACAATAAAAATATATCTAAAGAGTTAGATCTGGAATGCAGGCATTTCTATCAATTAATTAAACAATTTCCAGTAAGACCGGCATCATTGAGTGTGACTTAGCCTGTACATCAAATGCACAGAAGATGAGTGCAAAAGCTAAACTAGAGATTTTAAATCTCTGTTTCTGTAAATCTCATTCTATAAGTGATCTGATTGAAACATTAGCTTTCAGTAATGATTTGCAATTAAAACAGCTAATATAGACAATTTTATAATGGCAATTATTAAATTGTGTATTTCCATGTTTAATTATGTGATATATCTTAATTATGCATACTGCTGGTAAAGATACTAGTTATATTGATGTTTTGGTACCCTTCCTTTAATTCATCCAGACCACGTTTAAATTCCACTTCCATGTCACAGTGGTAGTGAAGAATCTGGTGATCAAATGAGACCTACCCACTAGATATAGGACACTGAGAAATGAGACCTTATTTACCACTCACACTTCTGACATGAGATTATCATGTGTTGTTATTTTTATGTTCTTGTGTTTATCCAACAACTCTCTTTTCCCATGTCACAATAACCACAAATTCATCAGTGTTCAAATTATTGCATGGTTAATCAGAAGTTGTTCAGGTGTCTCACACACAATGGAGCATCATCAGTGAAACGATTCCTTCACCCATGGAGATCTGACCTGCCCGGCAAACCAAACCTTCTGCTTGAAGGTGACTGAGGACTTCTCAAAGGGTCAGCTATAGCTAAGCATCCTGGGGAGGACACAGATGTTTCCTCAAAGTGTAAAGACACTTTCCACTGACACTTTCTGCTCATGCTAACTAACACAACAGACTTGGGACAACAAGTCATTCTACAGACTGAGAACCATCACAATCAAGTGCAGGTGGAAGCAAACCTGACCAACAGGATCATGCACCATTGCTACAGCACCCAGTCAGCACAGTACGCCTACACCTAAAGGGCACAGTCACAGAGGTGCATTTTGCAGTGTTTTCATCTTCATGTTCAGCCTGTCTTAATGTTGTTATTTCAGGTGACTACTTGATTCCTGCACCCATTGACTCGTGCTGTTAACTCAAGGATCAGCACCACGAACAGTCCGGAAACAACATCCAAAATATGGAAACAGGGAATGTCCAAATATGTCCCCTTGGGAACTAATTTGAATTTGTCCCAAGGGGCCAGGGGCCGTCTGTAAGAATCGGTTTTACTGCTGAGACAAAAGCTGAAGATCCAACCCCCTGCAATAGAACAATAACAACTCACTAATCTGGAGAGAAGATCTCACAGAAAGAGTGTAGGACATCGGCCTGCCCAAACCTTCTCCCCCTCTCCCTCACCGACTCCCTTCCCTCTGATTCAAGTCACAGAATGCAAATATACCACAGATGATGTATCTTGTTAATCTATTGTTTTTCCCCTTTTATGTGTGGTATCTTTTTAAAGGTCCCAGTGTGATTGGTAAAATGGTCTCAACTTCACTGCTGTCACTGGTAGGATGAGAAAGATTGAAATTTGCCCCCATGCAGTGCTGTGTCAGTGTCCGAGAGGCACTCACACACACTGTATGTACAGTGCCAGATATAATGACTCTTTGAAACTATTTTTCATGTTACTTTGTAATTGTATTTTATATTTTTATGCTGAAAGTTGTGTACCATGGATTCGTGTTTCATTATCTTTATGTAAGTTCTGTCTGGCCAAAATAAATGTTAATCTTGATTTATCTTGTATTATTCTGAAATCATTATTCTAGTATGGATCAATGTGGAGTCCTTTATTTCCGCAAATCTTTGGCCAGAATAGATCAAACCGAGGACCCCATGACTGAAGCATGGAGCGCAGCATGCGGGGTAATCCGATTTCTGACTATTACTGTATTAGCAAGTTGCAGCTCTCGTGTCTATTAATCAAATTACACTTTTTGTTGAGTAAGCAGGTGCGACCACATCAAGGTAAAATATTCACTCTGTAATCCGCTGACTAATATTAGAACTGGCCAGTTTGTGTTCGTGAACGCGCGACTCGCGACGCGTCTGTTTCTGTGCGATATCGGGTCCCTTGATGAACAAATATTTGAAAATAAGAGATACTAAGAAAAATCAACGATCCAAATTAAATCACAACGAATCATCAGCTGTTAAATTACGAACGTAACAAATTGAACGAAGTCACATAAAATTAGAGTCAGATCGCTTTATTCATGGAGTCAGATTTAAAATTAGATGTTAATAAATTAAGTGAATTTAACAGAAATGCTGAAAAGGCTTACACGCAGAATCCTTCAACCAAGCCGTTAGATTCCGTTTTTGGGCTAACGGATGGACCTTACATCTGTAAGAACTCTCATAAGCCAGCTGTACTGTTCAGTACTATTAATGCTGTTTTGAACATTCCCCAAGCTACTTGTTTAGAGCCTTCTATCGAAATGTGTGAACATTTTTTACACTTTTTTTTATTTACAAGATTGAGGCTATTAGAGCAAATATTTCTCTCCCACTGACTTTATCCATTTTCATTGAGTGCTCTGCTGTTTTGAATCAGTTTGAGCTGGTGTCTCTTGCCTCATTGAGGGAGATCATTGTTGAAATGAAATCATCCTCATGTGGCATGGATATTGTTCCTCCACATCTTCTAAAAGACTCTTTTGTAACTATTGGTCCTAAAATTCTTGCAATTATTAAGAGTAGCCTGGCCTCAGGAGTTGTACCTAAGTCTTTTAAACATGGAGTAGTGGAACCAGTAATCAAGAAATCTAATTTGGATTCATCAGTCCTTGCTAATTTTAGACTTCCGTTTCTTTCTAAACTACTGGAGAAGGTTGTATTTGGACAATTGAATCCATTTCTGGATCTACATGGTATTCATTAAGTGTTTCAGTCTGGTTTTAAATCCCTACATAGCACAGAAACTGCACTGTTGAAGGTTTTTAATGACTTGTTACTTGCTACTGACTCTGGGGACTGTGCGATTTTAATTTTACTAGATCTTTCGGCTGCATTTGATACTGTAGACCATAAGATCTTGATTACATGCTTAGCACAATGTGTTGGTATTAAGGGTACTGCGTTGGGATGGTTTAGATCCTATTTGTCTGAAAGAACTTTCTCAGTTCGTCTCGGGGAATTTGTCTCCTCAACTGCTTCTTCCACGTGTGGGGTCCCCCAGGGCTCCATCTTGGGGCCTATTTTGTTCTCCCTGTATATGCTGCCCTTAAGACACATTCTTAGGAAATTCGGTATTTCTTTTCATTGTTATGCAGACGATACGCAAATTTATCTGCACTTTAGCCCCCCTATTGCAGTGTCTTGAGGAAATTAAGGCCTGGATGGTACTAAATTTTCTTAGTTTTAATGAACAAAAAACAGAAGTTATACTGTTTAGGCCAGGAGGCACTTATGAGTCATTAGATTTGGACCTTGGTGAGCTGACTCCACTCGTGAAGCCCTATGTAAAAAATTTAGATGTTATTATGGATTGTAATTTTAAATTGGACGAACAGATTAACTTGGTAGTTAAATCTAGTTTTTTCCAATTGAGACAACTCCCCAAGGTGAAATCCTTTCTGTCTTTTAAAGACTTGTGCATATTTTTATCTCAACTCGTCTGGATTATTGTAATGGCCTCTATATTGGTATTAGTCAGGCCTCTCTCTCCAGACTGCAGATGGTTCAGAATGCGGCAGCTCACCTGTTGACGGGTACACGAAAGCGGGAACATATTACCCCTGTTCTCGCCTTTCTAAACTGGTTACCTGTCCATTTCAGGATTCATTTTAAGATTCTGGTGTTTGTTTTGTAAGGGTGGATCGCCTACAGTGGTTCAGGCTGCAGGGTTGCCGAAAGACTAAAGAAACGTTATCAGCAAGATTGTAGAAAACTGTACATTTCTCGTCTTTACCACCCACTGCAACTTATACCAACGACCGAAATAAGCGCAGTTACAATAGCAAAATATGTGGGAGAGCGTTGCTATAATGTGACTATATTGTATTGCAATAGGTAGCACTTCAAAGTCAATACCGAATCAAAACTAGTTAGCACATCATTTGTAATAAAAAGGATTTAATGACAAAATCTGGTTATGGTTACACTTACAATAGTTACAAAATAGATGTATGAGGTGATAATAACTTAGACCATTAATCGTACCCAGCATGAATAGAATGTTACCTGAGGGATAGAAAGTGAGTGAGAGAGAGAAAGAGGAAGTGTAGAGAGAAAGAGACAAAGAGAAGAGCAAAGAAGAGAAGAGCCAAAAAGCAGGCCCCAAGAAGAGAGAGAGCCAGAGAATCAAGAGAGACAGAGCAACAGCTACAATCTTCTTTTTATCTCTTCCTTGACCATGTGACTGAAACCCTAATGTGAGGCATTCAAACTGACCAATCAGACCAAACTTCCCCCACTGTACTAAAGATGTGACACACATTTGGCCTACAGACATCTTTTTGTCTTTAGGAATTCCAAATGGCCCTTCTGATAAGAAAGATGGGGGTTGAAAACAGTAAAGCAAATTTCTTTGTTCAATTTCAAATATCAAATATCTTCGATTATTTTCAATCCTACAGTTTTTTTTATCATAGGTACTCTTCAACTGTGAGTGATGGAATCTAAAACAAAAATCCAAAAAAACACATTGTATGATTTTTAAGTAATTAATTTGCATTTTATTGCATGACATAAGTATTTGATACATCAGAAAAGCAGAACTTAATATTTGGTACAGAAACCTTTGTTTGCAATTACAGAGATCATACGTTTCCTGTAGTTCTTGACCAGGTTTTGCAAAGTTGAAGAGCAGGGGTGACCGAGCATTTGCAGTGGCGGCCCCGAAGCTCTGGAATAGTTTGCCCCTCTATATTAGACAGGCTCAAACACTTGCTGTTTTTAAATCTAGCCTAAAAACGTATTTTTATAGACTGGCATTTGACGCTATGTGAGAGTTGCTTTTTTTTATTGTTTTATTGTGTCTTACTGTTTTCCTTTGTGCTGTTGACTGTTTGTATCATTTATATTTTACTTTTATGTGTGTACAGCACTTTGATAAACACTTGCTGTTTTTTAAAAGTGCTTTATAAATACACCTTGACTTGACTTGACTTCATTAAAATCTCCCTGCATTTGGATCCTCATCTCTGCCTGCCGTCTTTGATTTCCCTCGTATTCTGTGACAGAATGACCAACCCTAAATGGATCCAGCGGGGAGATTAACGCGTCTCCGTCAAGGAGAGCACAGCAATGAGGACTATGTGCTGGAATTTATCAGGTTGGCTCGCTTGACTAAGATGGACAAAGTATGCCTGATGATATTCTTTCGGGGGGGATTATCAGAGTGGCTCCGTTCACACATGCCGCTATGGGACCCTGACTGGACGCTGGAATGCTACATGGGTCTTGCACTGCAGCTGAGCAGCTCAGTATTGACTCTGGGAGTTGATCCAGTAGCCATCACGCCCGCGTCCATCATGGACGCCAAGTCAGAGTTCCCGGTAGAAGTAATTGTTGCCGATGAAGACATTAGGGTGGTATTTGAGACTGGCGTCGAGTCTGGAGGACACAACGCTTTGTGCAGTGTGAGCAGCTGGCGTAGCTGCGGTGGGGTCAAGCCTGGGGGTTTCAGGCAGGATGGCCACCATGGCCGTGTCTACAGCCAAAATGCCTGAGTCTTTGGCTAAGATGGTCGCCACGCCAGAATCTCCAATAAAGTCTTCTTCAGAGTGTGCAGCGCTGACCATTGTGGCCACGGCTATGTCGTGTGTGGGCAGCACACACATTGGTGCAAGTCCCTGTCCAGAGTCCAGAGAGGACTTCCGCCCAGGCCACCTAACCAGCCTGTTTCACACTGGCCACCTGCCCAGCTTGCGCTGCCCAGGCCACCTGACCAGTCTGCTCCACACTGGCCACCTGATCTGCCGGCTCTGCCCTGGCCACCTGATCCGCCCCAGTCCCCATCCTGTTTCCACTCTGCGTTCCTGACCCTTCATCCCTCCCCCTGTTCCGCCGCCGCTTCACCTCCCTCCGGGACTGGTTGTGGAGCGTCTGGAAGCCACTCCTTTGAGGGGGGGTAATGTCAGATCTGCTTCTGTGTCTTGCGCTCTGTGGAACTTTTATGTTGAAATTTCTGTTCTTTCCTGTGTCATGTTTCCTATGGCCATGTTGTAGTTTCATTCCATTTTCATTAGTCTGCTCCAGGTCTGTCAGTTTCCTTGTTAAGCTCGTTTACCCCTCTGTTTAAATAGCCCTTGTATTCTCTGGTTCTCTGTCGGTTGTTGTTAGATGTCATGCAGGTGTCTGCAGTTCCCTGTGTTTTCTTTGTTTTTTCTCAGTGTTATTTTGTTCCTGATTTTTGTTATGATTGTTTATCTTCATTAAAATCTCTCTGCATTTGGATCCTCATCTCTGCCTGCCGTCTTTGATTTCCCTCGTATTCCATGACAGTGACAGACTAGAAACACTGTAGGCAGAATGAGATGTTCAGATCTGAATACATTTGCCTTCTTATAGCACGTTACAAAACTTATGGAAGTTTATATGACAACAGTTGTATTTTGATCAATGTAAATATTATTTTTATAGGCATTAAATATTTAACCTGCAAGTCAAATCATGTCTGTTTCCTCCTCCTAAAAACTTATTATTATTATTATTATTATTATTATTATTATTATTTTTACAGCTGATAAAGATTTCAAAAACTCAAAGTAAATGTAAATACAAAAGTATCATGTTTTTTATTTCCTTGTCACAGGAAGATGATGCTATTTAATAAAGACATGAAGTTTCTGTTTGGGAGTGAAGCCTTTGTAACTCAACATTTCCTGATGTGTGAATTATGTCAGTTGTATGGGATATATTTTGTACTATAACTTGTGTTTTAAGCATTTTAATTATGCTTTGTTGTTTTAACCTTTTGTTTTAAATTATTTTAATTGTGAAGCTGTAAGTTTACTGAGGCCCCCTATAGACACATTACATGTAAATGATACTGTCACCCTCTAGAGGAATATTTATATAATGCAGATCAGTGTCATGTGTCCTTATATAGAGAAGATGAAGCCTGTGAGCTCTCAGTATCAGGCACTGTAGCCTCCTCTAGGTGGCGCTCTTTCAGTGTGATTAATGTAATATTCAGTCAGTGGTGATGGTGGGAGGGGCCAGTAAAGCTGCTCATTACTGATAAAGAGCTGAAGAAAGAGGAAGTAACTAAAGCAGACAGATGTAGAGACAGAGAGATTCAGCAGAAAGAAGACTGAACTCAACTCACAATGAAGATCCTCCTCATCTTCTTCACTTTCTGCCTGATCTCAGGTCAGAGCTTTTCTCTTTCATCACTGCAGTAATGATGCTGTTTTCTGTTCATGAGGTTTCTGATCACAGTATCAATCTGATTGACAGGTGCAGTGAGATGCTTTAACGTCACTGGACATTCTGGAGGAAGTCTTCTTGTTAGATCATGGAAGCCTTGGCATAAAGACAATGTTAAATACATGCAAAAGCAACAGAGGACAACAATAATACATAATAGGAAACATGATCAATGGATTAATAACGAGAGATTCACTTTATTTTGCAATGGATATTCTGGCCTCATGATCTACATTAGAGAACTGAACACACAAGATGCTGGAATTTACCGGATTGAGGTTGATGGCAAATGGTCCATTGATATGACTCTAATGTGAAAGAAGGTCAGTCATTTTAAGATCAAAGTGGTTGCTTAATAAAACTACTGATCATTTGAAAGCTTTTATATGTATGAAATATATTTCTTTGTTATGTGAATGACAGATTCATGTTGTAAAGTGTCAAAGAGAGTGATGGTGAATATTGGAGAAACTGCCACATTCAGCTGTGAATATTCACAGAATCATATTAATGATCCCAAGATCATATTCAAAGAAGGAAAAGACTCCATTGAGATGATTTACAGCAAATGGTATAAGAAAGAAAGATTCAGTGTTTCTGATGACAAACACAAACTCATGACTGTGAGAATTACAGCTGTGACACCAGATGATGGAGGAGTTTATTTATGTGGAGTTTGGATCTATGGACACTCGTACAGTTACTCCATTATTAAACAAAACACAACTGTCAGAGCATGTGACCAGTGTTGCGGAAAGTTACTTTTAAAAGTTGTGATCCAGAGTTGCGAGGTACGTTACTTTTGTTACTTTTTCTCATCTGCTTGTTTGATTTTTAATAACAAAAATAGTTCTATTTTTTGGCAAATGTAAAGGGCCTTTTCCCACCAAAAGTGAAATGAATAGCTAGGGTTAGTGCACATTTTGAATGGCACCGATGTGTGTGGCGAACCGTCTGACCTGTCTGTTCTGTGTGTTGTTGTCGGTTATTTTAATGGTATTTTTAACTAAGATTTAACTACATTTTTAACCTATGGCCTTCAAAGTCCTGTTATCAATAGCTTACAACCAGGTTGTTTGTATTCTATTGTATTCAGATTTTAGTTGTGTATTTAGTTTTGTGCAAGTGAGATGAGTAAATGCCTGCTCACATTTAGTCTAGAACTACAATAACCATCATGTTTACACAGCACACACAACGCCTCTGCACTTACTCACAGTTTCTCTCAACATGTGGATAGGAGAGCTGTCAGTCAATGAATAGGAAAACAAAGTAACTTGCATTACTTGTTTGAAAAACTCAGATATTTTGTTGTAAATTTAAAAGTAAAGCATTCATTTTTCATTATTGATTAAGCAATTTTTCATTATTGATTAATATTAATTAATTGATTAATATTAGGGCTTAAATACACAACCAGACCAATCAATGAAATGAACCACAGGTGTAACTGAATCAGTAACTAAGGCAACAAACTTGGTAAGGTGGGAAAACTAGAACAAAGGAAACATGCACAAAACACAGAAATCTGGAACATAACTCTGAAATTTCCCCCCCATGAAGGAGGCGCATCCTCGTGCCTCCATAATAACAAAGTCAGAGAAGGGTGGGAGGCAGGGGGCTTTGGTGGGGGATGCAGAGGAGGAACACAGGACAGGCAGGGCCAAGGTGGAGACAAAGGTGGGGGGAGCCAGGCAGAAACCCCAGCAGGAGGGCCATGACGCAGGCCCATTGCGGAGTCGTGGTAGAGAGGGGCCATGGAGGAGGCTTGACAGTCGGAACCAGTGGAACGACAGACTGAGGTGGAGCTACTGGTGGTGGCGACCCAGGCGGAGACAAGAAACTGAAGGGACTGGCCGACACAGAAGGCCCTGCAGAGCAGGGCGAAGCTGCAGCGATGAGCAACCAAGGTGAAGCTAGAGTTCTGAAGGGTGAGTGACCAAGGACCAAGGCGAAGCTGGAGGGAAGGAGGAGCCCAACAGAGCCAAATGGGTGGAGGGACGAAGTGCAACTAAAGGCCCAGAAGTTCGTGGCGGAGCTAGTGGGTCGACACTCCAGTGCTGGACTGGCGAACACAAGGCCCAAGGCACATCCAAGCGGGAAGGTGGAGCCAGCATGGGAGGAGATGAAGGACTGTGAGGATACAGTGCAGGCAGGGCTGAAGGACTGGGAAATGCAGACAGGAATTTCACAAATAACGCTCTAGGTAGACACAGGACAGACAAATCTCTCAGGAACGACACTTAACCGACACAGAACAGGCAGACATCTTAGAAATGACCCCTTTGGCCGACATGGAACAGGCAGACATATTTCACTAGGCTAACTCGAAACATTTAGAGGAGGTGGGAGTGGGAGGCAGGGCGGGAACACAGACTTTAACAACTTGTTACTGGGTGACGTAACAGGCTCAGTGTAGGGTGACAAGACAGGCAGGATACACTCACTCTCAAAGTCAATTAGCAAATCTTCCTCCACTACAGTAGAGGGGGTAGGGCTCCACTTCATGACCTCAAAGTCCACCAAGATTCCTTCAGGGACTGACGTTGTGGCCGGCTCACATACCTGGTCAGACATTTCTTTGTGCTTAGGCTCTGGGATGATCCTTGGCTCAGTCTCTTTTGTTACTGGTGCTGGTATCGTGGCGGACTCTGGCTCCACGTCTGCGGTGGGACAGGCACATCCGTCGTTGGGGTGGTGGCTGCAGCTGGCACGCTGTTTTCCTCCTCACTCTTGTAGCTGGTGAAGGGGGAACCTTTGTGGAGGAGTACTCACTCCACGTGCTCCATAAAAGTCCCTAGAGGCTCAAAAAGCACACACAGGCAGTCGTCATCGTAGTGGACGATGCGGGACTGGTTCCCCTGCGAGAGGAGGAGGATACGATCTGCTGCTAGATCCATTTTTGGTCAGTTCTTCTGTCACAGTTGGGTTGAAATAAAGCTAAGGAAAGGATCTAAGCACAGCAGAATAAAGTTATTAAACAAAGACCTCAATAACCAAACACTCAGGGCACAATAACAGAACAAAATGGCTATAACGCGACGAGAACTGAAAGAAACACAGGACTTAAACCAGTCAAAGAAATCAACCACAGGTGTAACTGAATCATTAACCAAGTCAACAATCTCAGTAGTTAACATAGGCGGGAAAACGTACAAAAAACAGGAGAATTGAACATAACCCTGACAAAAGCAGCTTAAAAAAAAATATTGAATTTTTCATTTTTATTTTTGCCATGAATTTTCTGTTTGTTTAATGTAGGTTTAAATATACATATGTACATCCCCATTTCTCTCTAATCATAACTGTATGTGTTTATGTATTTTCAGATTTCTCTTTGTTCAACATTATTTCAATGTGTTCGACTCTGCTGCTGATTGGAGGATTCACTGTGACTGAGTGTTTATTAAGATGAGGGGATGCTGTCCTTCATGAACACACATAAACCTTTATCTAAATGAGAACATATCATAGTCTAGATAGCAAGCCACCATCAAAACAACATTAAATCAGTGTTAATGTTTCAATGTTAACTGCATTGAATCAACATCACGTTTGCACCCGCAATTAATGTTGAAAATTTTTTGAAATTTCATCCAAAGCCACAAAGCCTGAAATGAACTGAAGATAAAAGACATTACATCTCTCAAGATCTCAGCAGAAGTTCATTTTGAGAATTAACAGAGGTTTAGATGTTGATGTTTTATTGAAAATGTTTTGTCACCATTATGGGGATCAGTGTTTGCTTTAGTTGGGCAGTTTGACTCTTGGCTTTTATGTGAGTTTGTGGTCTTTGTAACAGTGTTTACCAAAGTGCATAATTTTTGGCGAAGAAACCCAAAAACAAAGATGATCAGGTGATATAGTTTTCAGTGTCATAAAATAGAATAATTCATTAATCTTACCCTTGACCAAAAGTGATTATTTGTTATTAAAGGGGTCATCTTTAGTGTGTTATGTAGCTGTTTGTGCATGTATAAGATCTGCAGAGTTACAAAGCTCAAAGTCTCAAACCCAAAGAGGTATTCCTTGTAAAAGTTAAGGCTCAGCCACACCGTCCTAAAACACTTCGTTCAAACACTCCCCCACAAATCTACGTCAGTCTGTGGGGGCAGAGTTTCATAACACCGCCCAAATGTATACGCAAAGAAAGAAGGTGTAACTTTTATTCTCGCTGTAGTATTGTTGTCGCCGGCGCCGCCATGTCGTGGAGACTCTGTGTTTTTCATTGCGAAAGCCAAACTACTTTGTTTGGCCTTCAAAAAGAGGGGACAATTAGAAAACAGTGGCTAAGCTTTAGTTACAACACTGTTCCAGAACAGTACAACCCAAATATTCGACTGTGTGCTGCGCATTTTTCGGAGGACTGTTTCTAGCCCCTGGGAGAGCACAGACCGTTTCTACGTCTTTGTCATTTTTACGATAACAAATGCAAACTTACCGATCAGCTTGGTCATCTGCATCATTCGGATCAGATTCGGCTCGAATTGATAAGGTAGGACCGACATTATCATCAGTCAATATTGTTTTGCTTTGGGAGCTGATGTTCCAAATATGGTACTAAGGAGCGTGACATTTCCGTCAGACGCTTAAGGTATTCGGGCCAATCACAATGCACTGGATCGCTGGCCAATCAGAGCTGAATTCACTCACAGACAGCAGAGATCACAGATCATCACACATCACCACCAGTTCACCTTGACCCTTGTCAAACAAAGTATTGTTCTTCAAACCACACATTTCATTTGGTTATCAATAATTGGATACGAAGCTGCTTTTTAACTTCATATTAATCTTCAAAGCAACAGTCTTTGAAGTGTTAATGCTTTTTCTTTCTTTTTTTTCATTTTAGTTGCTATATTGAAAGATTTTTTTAATGCAAGATTGCTGTTTTTTGTGTTACTTACTCAGGAAACCCACAGTTAGACACATGAGACTGAGGAGAGAGACACAGAGGATAAACATCCATTGTGGCAGGAAGACAAGAAGACTAAAGCTGTTCACACTGCCAGTGACTTTTTTTGTGAATATCTCACAAAGTTTCTCATGAATGCTGGAGGTGATTTCATGATGAACATGTAGTTTTTCCTTCCACAGAAAGGGCGTATAGGAGGTGGGAGCTCTAACAAGGAGGCTAAAGACCGCAGCCGTTAGCATCAGTCGCTAGAGCGCCTCTTGAGATCAGGGGAGTGAGGTTTACAACACACGTCCGTTACATAACTCTTTATAGTCTGAAGATCTGCTCACGTTCCACTTCATCAGTCTGTTTCTGTCTCTGTTCAGTCTCATGTGTCTCACTGAGGGTTTCCTGAACACATCTGTTTATTCTTCGCCATCAAACTAAACTGAGACCCTGAAACTGGCTGTTGTTTACTAGGTTAAAGAGGCTTACTTATAAAAGTCTCAGTGCTTTGTGTTTGCAGGGCTGTTTGAGACTATGGTCAGTGTGATAAAGAGCAACAGCATGAGATGCTCTTCAGCATATATGAAACATTTTTATATTTTTATAACACATCCCAGCTCTTCCTCCAAAAGGTTTTAGTCAGGTCATTTGAAGTATTTTTTAGAGTACAACTGCAGTCATAAATAAATGTGCATTATAAAATATCTGCTTGCTTTTCAGTGTTTTCTATAGCACTAACACATTTCACATTGTTGCACACTGGCATTCAGCTTCATTCTGTTATAAATAGATGTAAATCTCCTCAGTGGAATGAGCTGTATTTGCATCTGCGTCTGTCTCTGTCTCTCATCCACGGTGGCACATTTGGGTGTTTGCAAACAGTGATGATGCGTTTAGGGGGCGGAGCTTACCTGCTGGCAGAAAATGACCGTTCTGCAGTAGCAGTCTATGGGAGCCTTTTCTAAGAGTAAAATAGGTAATTTTGAGTTTTTATCTCACAATTATGAGAGGAAAAATTAGAATTGCGAGATATAAACTCATTATTCTGTCTCATTTCCCCAGAATTGTGAATTTATATCCATCAACACTGCATCTGCTGTAAAAAGCTGTGTAAAGATTTTAGATTACTTATAATTTTCCAAAGCTCATGTTGTCTGGTATATTTTTGATATACGATTTTTATTTTTGCAGTGTTTTGTCAAAAGATCAATTCTAAAACACATTAAATAACAGTACATCCCACTGAAGACATCTATGTCTATCCCTCACAGCCTCGCTTTCATTCCCGTTAAAAATCAAAGATGGCGCTGCTGTGAATAAGGTCTATTGTTTACATCAAATTCTTGCAACCATAAACACTTGCGTTTAGCTTCAGGGCGTCTTCAATGACGGTATTCCATAAAATGAAGCCCATCTTTTTTGCATTCCGATTCTGACATCCAAAGGCACAAGAAGACTTTTTTTTTTCTCTTATTCCATGTATTTTTCCCTTTTTCCTTCACTTGTTACCACTGTTTTTCTGCCACCACAAGGCGCACGCAGCTGCAAGTGACGTGACTGACAGACTACAAAGGCATTAAACTAATACATATTCTGTGAAAATATTCCTTAAGAACATCAACTTGACTGAGACTGTAAACACAAACTGTATTGAAACCTCTGGCTCCATCTAGTGGCAAATATGTGTTAATGCCTTGGTTTTAGTAAATGATCTTTGTGTAGGTTATGTTAGTTGATACAGTTTTATAACTAAAGTTTAAGATGAAACAAATGAAAACAAGTCTCAGCATTTCACTCTTTGTCCAGTTTGTGTTGTTAAACTGTCATCAGTGATGCTGAAGTTTGATTGACAGCTGCTGTCCGTGGTGCTGAAGTCAGATCATGTCTGTTTCTTACAGCTGATAGAGATGTCAAAAACTCAAAGTATAGGCCTATACCAAAACCAAAGTATCAGATGCATTTTTTTATTTCCCAGATTCACAGGTTGATGATGCTGTTTAATAAAGACATAATATCGCTCAACATGTTTCTGTTTGAATCAGCCTGTGCCAACTCAACATTTCTGATATATAAATAATGTCAGTTGTATGGGATATATTTTGTACTATATGTTATGTTTTAAGCATTTTAATTATGCTTTGTTGTTTTAAATTATTTTAATTGTGAAGCTGTAAGTTTACTGAGGCCCCCTATAGACACATTACATGTAAATGATACTGTCACCCTCTAGAGGAATATTTATATAATGCAGATCAGTGTCATGTGTCCTTATATAGAGAAGATGAAGCCTGTGTGAGCTCTCAGTATCAGGCACTGTAGCCTCCTCTAGGTGGCGCTCTTTCAGTGTGATTAATGTAATATTCAGTCAGTGGTGATGGTGGGAGGGGCCAGTAAAGCTGCTCATTACTGATAAAGAGCTGAAGAAAGAGGAAGTAACTAAAGCAGACAGATGTAGAGACAGAGAGATTCAGCAGAAAGAAGACTGAACTCAACTCACAATGAAGATCCTCCTCATCTTCTTCACTTTCTGCCTGATCTCAGGTCAGAGCTTTTCTCTTTCATCACTGCAGTAATGATGCTGTTTTCTGTTCATGAGGTTTCTGATCACAGTATCAATCTGATTGACAGGTGCAGTGAGATGCTTTAACGTCACTGGATATTCTGGAGGAAGTCTTCTTGTTGATTCACAGAAACTTTGGTTTAGTGATTTTGCTAAATATATGGCCAAATTACCAGAGTGGAGAATAATAATAAATGATAAGAAACATGATCAATGGATCAATGAAGGACGATTCACACTGTTTCGTAACAATAAGGGAAACCTCATGATCTACATCAGAGAACTGAACCAACGTGACGCTGGAAGATACGCAATTGAAGTTCTTCACAACTGGCGGATATATATGACTTTGAATGTGGAAGAAGGTCAGTCATTTTAAGAAGTCTTTGTGTAGTAAAACTATTTCAAAGCTTTTATAATTATAAAATAGTAATTTTTTTATTATGAATGACAGATTCATGTTGTAAAGTGTCAAAGAGAGTGATGGTGAATATTGGAGAAACTGCCACATTCAGCTGTGAATATTCACAGAATCATATTAATGATCCCAAGATCATATTCAAAGAAGGAAAAGACTCCATTGAGATGATTTACAGCACATGGGAGAAGAAAGAAAGATTCAGTGTTTCTGATGACAAACACAAACTCATGACTGTGAGAATTACAGCTGTGACACCAGATGATGGAGGAGTTTATTTATGTGGAGTTTGGATCTATGGACACTCGTACAGTTACTCCATTATTAATACTGTTCATCTGCACATCATGAGTAAGTGAAACAAACAAACATATCTGGTACAAAAGTATCTACAGTCTCTGTTTGTGACAGATTTTTGTGTTATTTGTGATTGACTCCTAGAGGGCCATTATCCTGCTGAATTTAGCTCCAATCCTAATCAAACACACCTGAATAAGATAATCGAGGTCTCAGGATTATTATAAACTTTCAGGGGTCTTTCACACTGGCAGTTTAGTTTAAAACGGGACATGGTTCACATGAAAAATTGGTAATGTGAAAGCTGTCATGCTAATGGAAGCCCGTTTCCGCCACTAAATAAAAAAAAAATAAAAAGAGTAATTGCGACTTTTTATCTCAGAATTCTGACTTTATAACTCACAATTGTGAGAAAAAAAGTCAGAATTCTGAGATAAAAAGTCGCAATTACTCTTTTTATTTTTTATTTAGTGGCGGAAACGGGCTTCCATACACATGCGGGTACTACAGAATCCGAGACTGCCTGTAGGAGGAGGTCTGAGTTCGGTTGCACTCGATTGCGAATGTGAAAGCATCTTAGACTCGGGTGCCCATTTGTTCAGGAAGTAAAGTAACCTGCGCATGTGTTTTAGCCGATGACGATGTCATTAGTTAAACAAAACACATGTATGGGATGACAATGGTGTTGATTTACCTTGGATACGAGCGAGAGTGAGCGTGTAGTGTAATCATGCAGAGTGATTGGGAAATTAAAGGGATAGTTCACCCAAAAATGTAAATTCTGTCATTAATTCCTCACCCTCATGTCGTTCCAAACCCGTAAGACCTTCGTTCATCTTCAGAACACAAATGAAGATATTTTTGATGAAATCCGAGAGCTCTCTGACCCCCTCCATAGACAGCAATGTAATTAACACTTTCAAGGCCCAGAAAGGAAGTAAAGACATTGTTAAAATAGTCCATATGACTCCAGTGGTTCAGCCTTAATATTATGAAGTGATGAGAATACTTTTGTGTGCAAAAAACAAACAAAAATAACGACTTTATTCAACAATTTTGAGCACCATGACACATGCGTGTGCTTCTGGCGCAGGAGACGGTCAATACTGAGCCTGAGTTCTGAAATGGTTGAAAAAGTCATTATTTTAGGTTTTTTTTGAGCACAAAAAGTATTCTCGTCGCTTCATAACATTAAGGTTGAACCACTGTCGTCACATGGACTATTTTAACAATGTCTTTACTGCCTTTCTGGGCCCTGAAAGTGTTCATTAAATTGCTGTCTATGGAGGGGAGAGCTCTTGGATTTCATCAAAAATATCTTCATTTGTGTTCTGAAGATGAACGAAGGTCTTACGGGTTTGGAACGACATGAGGAAGAGGAATTAATGACAGAATTTACATTCTGAATGAACTATCCCTTTAAGTGGCCTTCATGTGACGCACATATAGTAGACGCAAGTGTCATTCACTCTGCTGCATATAATAGCACCAAATTAATAAAAAAATCCTAATATATTGACCCGAGTTCTGTTTTCTATCATGCACCGTGGATGTTTGCCCAGTGTGAAAACCACAAGCGTGTCGGAGCTAAGCAGGACTTTGGCCCTCCAGAAGCAGGACTGGACACCTGGTCTAAAGAGACTAGCTCAGGAGGTGTTTGGTGTGTGTGATGTGTTTATTCCAGATCAAAACCACAGAAATGAGCTGAAGGTTCGGAGTCTGTCACGTTCAGCTTTAGTTTCAGTTTAGTTTTCATTCTGTTGTCATAGTTACTCATTGTTGCATTGATTCCTTTCACCTGCTCCTGGTTTAGTTCTCATTATCCCGTGTATATATGTGTACGCGTTCAGATCTTTGTCTGCTGTTGTTTGTGTACAGCGCACACTGTTACAGTATGTTTGTTTAGCCTCTTTTGGATTATCTGCTCGTTGTATTTTTGTTTAATAAAGTTAAAAGTGCTGCATATTAGATCTGTTTAGCCTCTCATCATCTTCCTGCCTGACGAAACGTTACAGAGTCTCAGTTTAGTTTACCTGTGAAGAATTAACCGTCTTTATTCAGGAAACCCACAATAAGACCACATAGACTCAGCAGAGACAGAAACAGAGATGAAGCAGATCTGCAGAAGAGAGACTAAAATACACGCATGTTACTGCAGAGTAATTCAGTTCTAATGAATAATACGTCAAAATAAAATGTATGAAGCTACGCATGTAAAATCCCTCAGTGATGTTGCCCAGTAAGTGATCAACAAATGATACTAACAGCTCTTTTAAAATTATTTATTTATATAATATTATTATACATGCATATAAATATATAATTATTTTTAAATTAATTATAATATTATATAATTAATTGTATTTTAGTTCTTATAATTTAGTTCACAAATGCTCTGTGCTCTTTATTTATAACCTGTAAGTGTTTAGTGCTGGCTATAAAAGCACACTGAGTTGGATTTCATGGTCAAAAATAAATAAATATATAAATAGCCACAAAAACAGAAACGGAGCAGCTTTATGTTTACAGATTAGACATCACTTTAGCACATGTTATATATTCATGTTAACAAAGTAAATGAATATTTCAATATTTGTGTAGATATTATTTCATTCATGTGTATGTCTTGTTTTCTCTTTAATTAACTCTATGTTTGTGTGTTTGTTTCAGATTTCTCCATGATCATCATTATTGGTGTGTGTGTGACTCTGCTGCTGATCGGTGGATTCATTCTGACTGTGTGTAAATTAAGACACAAGAGACGAGGTGATGCTCACACACACAGGTCAATTCGGTCTACTGCACAGTTACCCACAATCCCCTCTGATGAGCTCCTGTACACGTCTGTCAGTTTCCAGAAGCATGAAGAGTCTCTCAGTGACGCTACAGTCTCCTTCAGTAAGGACCAGATTCACTCTGATTACACCACGGTCATTTACCACACAAGACTCAACTAGTTCCTCCTTTATAACGGAGATCACAGATCAGCACTTGTTACTACCAGTGTTAATGTACAGATGTCATTCAGTCTGTTGAATCATGAGACACTTTAAAGTTTCCGCTGCTGCTCATGTTGCTTCTTTCACATGTTTAAAATAGTTTGTCATCTCAGTTTATCTGATGAAGACAGGAAATAAAAGCCCTGAGTGACACTTATAGAAAATGCTGTAACATTTCCACTCCAAATGCAGAGGCACAGCAGCTTTTGACACATTTAGTCAATAACATCTTTTTAGTAACTAATCTTTATGATGAGAAACATGTAACTTGAGAATCATGTGTACTCTATTCAGAGCTGTTAAATGACTGTTTTTTGTTCTCATCTCTCTGGTGCTCTCTGACCAGCTTTAGATTTCTACATACCAGGATTCCAGTCATAAATGTATTGTGAGAAAGTCTGCTTTATATGGAAGCCCGTTTCTGCCACTAAATAAAAAAATAAAAAGAGTAATTGCGACTTTATATCTCAGAATTCTGACTTTTTTTCTCACAATTGTGAGTTATAAAGTCAGAATTCTGAGATATAAACTCGCAATTGTGTGATATAAGGTCACAATTCTGACTTTTTTTCTCAGTCAGAATTGTGACTTTATATCACGTAATTGCGACTTTATAACTCACAATTGTGAGAAAAAAAGTCAGAATTCTGAGATATAAAGTCGTAATTACTCTTTTTATTTTTTTATTTAGTGGCGGAAACAGGCTTCCATAGCTTTAAGACTTGATTGTTGTTTTTCATTGATTCAGTGTTTTTACACAGCAAAATCCCCAGTGTTAAATCAGAAAAGTGAATCATTCAACCTTATGATGCTAAAAACTATATCACCTGATGGCCTTTGTTTCTGGCTTTCTTTGCAATAAATTATATGTTTCGGTAAACACTGTTACAAAAACCACAAACTCACATAAAAAGCCAAGAGTCAAACTGCCCAACTAAAGGAAACGCTGATCACCATAACGGTGACCAAACATTTTCAATAAATCATCAACATCTAAACCTCTGTTAATTCTCAATAAGAGCTTCTGTAGACGTCTGACAGAAATAAAGTCAGTCTGGTTAGTAATGTGTGAAGCTGGTAATGCTGTTTGTGGAGTTGTTTAATCCTCCTCTACTGAGATCTTCAGAGATTTGCCCCCAGTTTCACAGACCTGGGGTCCGTTCTTCATACGTCGCTAACTCGGTTAGCTGGATTTCATTGTTGACGATTTGGCACGATCTTGGATTGTTTGGTTCTTCGACGCTCATCCTGGACTTGCTGTCATAGCAACAGGTCCGGAAGCTTAAACCTGCTCGGGAGCAGCTTATTTCATGTAAACAGGATTAGATTGCATCTTTTTAAACGGCGCTGATACTTAAAATTTGTCCCGACCACTGCTACTTTAGTAGAGTTCCTTACTGAACCAGGGGCAGTAATAATTTTAAATAATAACAATAATAATAATAATAATATAAAAATGTATTTGAAAATGATATTATAATGTTGTGTATAATACTATAGACACAGATTTATTTGTGATAGAATAATTACTTTGTTATTGTCTTATTGTAAGAGTCTTACACACATGCTGTACAGTTACTCTGAGCCCTGCATTAATTTGAGTGATGACGGATATTATGGGATGGCTTGATGCAGCGCAGGAGGAGCAGATAACTTGATCTTGACCCTTAAGAAACTTTAATTAATGCTGTCACGTAACAAATCTGCTTCAAATTTAATTAAAAATTAAATGAATTGCTAATTACAACATTGAAATAAAAATGTAAAGGATGTACAAATACTATAAAATCGTCAATATAAATAATTGGGAATCATGTTTAAAAAAAAACAGTGCACATTTAATTTATCTATTATAACTTTTATGTTGTTTTGGTTGTTTCCTTATAAAGGTCCAGAAATTCATGTTTTTTTTTTTTTTTTTAATTTGTCAAGTTTTTGCCAGGTGGCTTTTTTAATTATATGATGTCAGCTGCATTGCTGATCGTGGTTTCAAGTATCGATGCATCTGCCCTCATCAGGGAACACAGGAACGTGCAGTAATCTCAGACAACTTAATCCAAATATTTTAATCCAATCCGCAAATTAGTTTGAAGAACCAAATTAGCCAGAGATCAGTTATCATGATTAGAAGATCTGGGATCTGTCAAATCATCTCAATGTATTAAGCGAGGTACGAAGACCAGAGCCCAGTCTTAAACTAGTCCCAGACTAAAATGCATGTTTGAGTTGTTTTAACTGAAAGCAACTTGCACTGTCATATCTTAAAATATGTCACTGTCATTGTTTTGTCTCAAAATGCACAACAGTAATGTTTTTACCAGTAAGGCAAGTTTATAAAATATACTTAAATGTTCTAATTGAACAAAGGCCTAAACCTGGCTTAATCTAAGCCCTGTCTGTGAAACCAGGCCTTAATGTCTTCTTTTATCTTCAGTTGATTTCATCTAAAGCCATATTCAGACGGTAATTGTTTCTCATGTGGACGTCCATAAAAATAAATGTGCATGCCGCCTCAGTGATAAAACACATGCATTCGGATGGTGATTTATTCACGGTGGAGGAGCGAGTTTTGTGATCATACGAACCTGGGCTGCTCACGTGGTCATTAGCATGATTGTCTGCTGTAAATAAAATGTCGGCTTGGAATAATAAGAATAAATTCATATTTAATTTAATAATAGGAAATTATTAATTATTTAAATCTCCTTTTTAAAAAATAGGAAGATAGGATGTCATTTTAAAAATGTGGAAATGAGCGGAAATAAATCAATACAGCCTCTTATTTACATGAGGTAAACATAATGCTGCTAATTTAAGGTATATAACGTTTCGGTTACGTATGTAACCCTTGTTCCCTGAAGGAGGGAACGGAGACGCCACGTCGGAGACCGACGAATAGGAATCTTGCTCGCGAGAGCCAATCTACTTGAGTGTAACTAAACGAACCAATGCACATTGGCATGCAATGATTGCACCAGGTGCTCATGCCACGCAGCGCGGGTATAAATGAGACACAGGTGCTTGCATCAAATTAGCTTCTTTTGCTAAGGAGCCGAGTAGGTAACTGGCACCCCAGCAGGGTACAGCGGACATGGCGATGGGACGTGGCGTCTCCGTTCCCTCCTTCAGGGAAAGAGGGTTACATACGTAACCGACACGTTCCCATTCAGTCGGTCACTTCCGACACCACGTCGGAGACCGACGAATAGGAATCCCTACCAAAGCGCCATGCCCTCTGCCCCCTGCCCCCTTCCTGTGCCCCGTCTCATCAGGTAAGAGAGCTCAGGAGGCTCACACAGAGAAGTCCATCACTGCTGTTCCGCATGACCCGCTCAGTGACTATTGGATAACACTGGGAAAGCGTGCCCTAGTGGAAGGGAATGCTGCGGAACCCACATCGTCCCCCGAAGGAGTTATGTGGAGTACAATGCTGAGCCGTAGCTCACAACCGAGAGGGGGCTCTCCCAAGGAAAAGACACGGGCTTCCGTTAGGAGCAATCATGGAAAAATATATGGGATCCCCGCAGGGTCACTCCTATAACCTCAGCCCAGTACCGGTTCTCCAGGATTCAGCGGCAAAGGGCCTGATGCTAGACGCTCCGCCACGTCCGGCACCGAGGGTGATGGAGGACTCGACAGAGTTTGCTTCTGGAGAATATAAGCGCAGTAGCGCAGCAAGCCGACAAGAGCCAGGGCCTCTCAGTGCTTCTACCCGTTTGAGGTGAGAACACAGGAGGAAACCGGCTCTACACGTAGGCTATAGAATCTAGCGAACGTGTTGGGTGTCGCCCAGCCCGCAGCTCTACAGATGTCTGACAGCGAGGCGCCACGCGCCAGCGCCCAGGAGGATGCAACACTTCTAGTAGAGTGTGCTCGCACTCTGAGCGGACAGGGCACACCTTGTGCTTGGTAAGCCAAGGTGATGGCATCCACTATCCAGTGGGCCATCCTCTGCTTGGAGACAGCCTTTCCCATCTGCTGGCCTCCGTGACAGACAAAGGGCTGATCTGAGGTCCTGAAGCTTTGCGTTCTATCCACGTAGATCCGCAGAGCGCGGACAGGACAGAGCAAAGCTAGGGCTGGGTCTGCCTCCTCCAAGGGCAGTGCTTGCAGGTTCACCACCTGGTCCCTGAAGGGAGTGGTAGGAACCTTGGGCACATAGCCAGGCCGGGGTCTCAGTACTGGCAGTGGGACGTTTCTGGGGAAGCAAACAGGTTGACCTGTGCCACCCCGAACTGTCTCCAGATCAGCTGGACCACCTGGGGGTGGAGTCGCCATTCTCCCAGGAGCGCAGCTCGTGACAGCTCGTCGGCCACACGGTTGCGCACACCAGGGACATGAATGGCCGAAGCGACCTCAGACTCCAGAGGAGGAGATGGCGGGCGAGTTGCGACATGCGACGGGAGCGTAGACCACCTTGTAGGTTGATGTATGCAACGGTCGCAGTGTTGTCCGTACGGACCAATACATCTTTGACCCGTAACAGCCTTTTGAGGCGGCTCAGTGCAAGATGTACTGCTAGCAACTCGAGGCAGTTGATGTGCCAATGCAGGTGCGAGCCTGTCCAAACCCCTGACACTGCATGCCCGTTGTACGTGGCCCCTCAGCCCATGGCAGAGGCATCTGTGAAAACCACAGCATGCCTGGACACCTGTTCCAAGGGCACCCCGGCCCAAAGGAACAAGCGGTGTTACTGCCGCCGCGGCCACCATATGCACCAGGAGCCTCTGAAATTGTTTCAGTGGGACCGCCATCCTGCCTTGAAACGTGTTCAGGCAGTTCAGCATCGACTGGACGCGCTCCTCAGTGAGGCGCGCCGTCCATTTGACCGAATCCAACTCCATACCGAGAAAAGAGATCCTCTGCACGGGGGCGAGTTTGCTCTTTTCCCAGTTGACCTGAAGACCCAGCTGGCTGAGGTGTCTGAGCACCAGGTCCCTGTGTTCGCACAACTGATCCCTGGACTGTGCTAGAATGAGCCAGTCGTCGAGATAGTTGAGGATGCGAACGCCCTGTTCTTTCATGGGCACAAGGGCCCCCTCCGTGACCTTCGTAAAGACACGGGAGGACAGGGACAGCCCGAAGGGCAGGACTTGTACTGATATGCTCGACCCTCGAACGCAAAGCGCAGAAATGGCCTGTGTCGAGGGAGAATCGAGACATGAAAGTACGCGTCCTTCAGGTCGACCGCTGCAAACCAATCTCGGGGACGGATGCACTCGAAAATGCGTTTCTGCGTGAGCATCTTGAACGGTATCTTGTGAAGGCTCTGATTCAGAACTCGCAGGTCCAAGATTGGCCGTAACCCACCGGTTTTCTTGGGTACAATGAAGTACGGGCTGTAGAAGCCTGTCTTCATATCGGCTGGAGGGACCGGCTCTATCGCGTCCTTCGCCAGTAGGACTGCGATCTCTGCACGCAGGACATGGGCATCTGCAGCAATCACCGAAGTGAAGCGGACACCCATGAACCTGGGGGGACGCCGGGCGAACTGAATCGCATAGCCGAGCCTGATGGTTCGAATGAGCCAGCGAGACGGACTGGGGAGCGCTAGCCAGGCTCGCAGAGACCGTACAAGAGGGACCAAAGGAACGACCGGCGTACCCACCGTGGGGCAGCGAGGTGGAATGCAGGTACCGGGCTGGGGCAGCTGTCTCGTGGAGGCGGCCCGCAACGAGGTGAGAGTGTGCTATGCAACACTTACCTGATTCAACGAGTGGGCAGGGGGTACGTGAGGATGCTTGGTTGCGTCCTCGAGCCGTCCACGGCTGCCCGCTGGTGAAGGGGGAGGATGAGTGTGGTCCGGCGTTTGACCGGCCACAGCTCTCCGAGCCCCCTGAGGACCCGGAGATAGAGTAACTGCTCTTTTATTGAAAATTTGGATACCGCTGGAACACAAAGAAAACGGAACCAAAGATTCGCCGAACGGCCCTCCTCCGGGGGATGGAGCGGTGCGATCACTGTCTCCTGAAGAGCAGTCCTCCCCATCTCCGGGTCGCCCGTCTCAAGGCCGCTTGCCCTTGGCCTTGCCAACCCTCTTGGCGGGGCGGCCTGCTTGCGCCCGGCTCCTCGATGTCGCTTGGGTGGAAGCTGCTGTTGCGGCGCAGGAGCGGAGGCTCGCTGAGCAGGCTGAGGCGCTGCCGGCGGCGGGGTGGAGACAGCAGCTGACCGCCGTGGCAGGATGTGACTGATCGCCTCAGTCTGCTTCCGTGCGGCCGAGAACTGCTGTGCGAAGTTCTGGACCACGTCGCCGAAGAGGCCGGTCTGGGACATGGGAGAATTAAGGAACCTGATCTTGTCGGTTTCCCTCATGTCAGCCAGACACAGCCAGAGATGGCGTTCCTGGACCACCATCGTGGACATCGCACGACCCACTGCCGTAACCTTCATCGCACGAAGCGCGAGGTCCGTTGCGGTTCTCAGTTCGTGCAGAACTGCGGGATCGTGACCACCCTTGTGCAAGGTCTTCAGTGCCTGGGCCTGATGGACCTGCAACAACGCCATGGCGTGTAAGGCAGACCCAGCATCTCCACAAGCCTGGTAGGCCTTTCCGATCAGATCGGGCGAGTACCTACAGGCCCGGGAGGGGAGACACGGGTTCCCCCTGGATGTGGAGTTAGGGCACAGTTGCATAGCAACGGCCCGTTCCACGGGAGGAACCTGCGTGTAACCCTTTGCAGATCCGCCATCGAGGGTGGTGAGGGAGGAGGATCCACCAGGCCGGTTTCGGGCAGTAAAAGGTGCCGTCCATGACTTGGTGAGCTCCTCGTGCACCTCCGGAAAGAAAGGAACCGGGGTGGGGCGCAGAGAACCAGCACGGGCCACCCCGAGAAACCAGTCGTCCAGCCTCGAGGGTTCGGGACACGGTGGAGGGTTCCACGCGAGCCCGACTCTCTCAGTGGCCCGGGAAAGCATGGCCATCATTTCTGGATCCATATCGGGCACAGCGGATCTTCCCGAAGGAGCCCCCTGCACCGACACGTCATCTCCCGAAAATTCTGACCCTCCCTCCGATGCAGCGATGGACATCTGATCATCGAGAGGAGCCCCGAAGGATACGGATGGTACACACCTCGTGGGTGGCCCACCGTGTTCCGACGGCAGCTCTACTGGCTGCGAAGTGCGGGAGGGGTGAGGGTTCCCCGGGGGTTGGGTCCCTGGGGGAAGCGCGCTCACCGTAAGATCATTGCGAGATGGAGTCTTGACCGCAACTCAGAGATGGTCATGTTCCCGCAGTGAGAACATGAGTCATCCACCAGCGCTGCCTCAGCGTGCTGAACGCCCAAACACGAGATACAGCACTGGTGACCATCCCTCGGTGACAGGTAACCACCGCATCCAGAAACACACAGATAGAATGTCATCTTGAAAAAGACGCAAGCTCTATCTGTGTAAGCTCTTTTAGAAGGACGCTCTCCTTGGTGCTGAAGCATGCAGGGGGAAGGGTCGCGGCGACACAGTCAGGGAATAGTGCAGCCTGACGTGCGCGCTCTCTCTCACAAAGGCTCTCTCTTACCAGCCGTAGGAACGGCTTTTCAGCGCTCTCCACCTAGCGCACCGAACCAGCTGTGAGAACAGCCTTTGTGTTTGCTCTATCAAACAAAAAAGAGAGATGATCAAAGAAGCACACGACCTGCTGCAGCGCTGTCACACCAACACCTACTGAAGAGATCACTTCAAAAAGGCAGGCTTCAGTCAGTTCCACTGCGTAGAAGCGAGTGATATCTGGACGAACCATTTACCACTCGGCTCCGAAGCAAAAAGCTAATCTGATGCAAGCACCTGTGTCTCATTTATACCCGCGCTGCGTGGCATGAGCACCTGGTGCAATCATTGCATGCCAATGTGCATTGGCTCGTTTAGTTACACTCGAAGTAGAATGGCTCTCGCGAGCGAGATTCCTATTTGTCGGTCTCCGACGTGGCGTCGGAAGTGACCGACTGAATAGGCAATTAAATTACCACACGTCCTTGGTGTTTGTCTAAAAACAGTAGGTAATTTGGCTGGGGATTTTTACGCGGGTGGTGGGAGAAAAACACTGACATTCTGGATTCGGACGGCAATTAAATCACAGACTAGCCCGTCAATGATGAAAATACCTTACGACCCCACGAGAAACAATTACCGTCCGAATAGGGCTTTAGGCTGTGGCTGAAGTCAGTTATAGTTCTTGTTGTGTCTCTTTCCTTCAGTGATTCTGCTCATTATCATCAGGTGTCTTCAATTATGCTCAATCATCACTCAATTAATCACTTAATTATCTCATTAACTTTAACACTGATTCAGTGTTACTTTAACACTCTGTAGAGTGGGACCATGGGGGTATTCCAGAAAGCAGGTTATGTGACATAATATAATATACAATATTATATATTAATTCTAAAGCACTATTACAACAAGGTAATGTTTAAATGTTAATTCAATTCAAATATATTTATTATTTATTTTATTGTCATCTCACACATGGATCTGCATTCAATTAATTAGCATCAAACAAACAATATATTCCTTATTTTCAGTGAATAAAGATTACTTATTAAACGAAAAGATCGAAAATATGATTGCACAACCACCAAATAGGTGGCGATGTGCACTAAGTAGGTTATGTAAATCGCCATTAAACAAAAGAAGAAGGAAGTAGAATGGCGTGCTTTTTCTTAGCGTCTGTTTCCATGGTGAATCATCAATTCGTCGCTCTGTTGAGAATGTCTTGTGTGTTCACGGTTAACATACTCTGGGTTGTCTGAACTTACTCGCGGACGTGTTTTTGGAACCAGCATACTTCGAGTAAGCAAGGTTTCGGTTAATCAACCGAGAGCTCAAGGTATACGCAACGGTAAGTTATCTTTGCTTTCTGGAATACCCCCCTGTTGTGCTCTGAGCAGTGTTGATTTAACACTGGGGATTTTGCTGTGTACTTGTTTATGTACTTAACCTGGAATAATAACCCTTTTTATTCATAAAGAAAAATAAATCCTGTTTTGCAGTTGTTTCCTGCTTATGATTGTTACGACCCTTCTTTAGGCTATTAAACATCTAGGGAGTAAAAAGGGGAACATTAAGCCAGTTGCGACAATTGTCATCATTAACTCTTTCCCCGCCAAACGCGGAATTTTCTGGGTTTCCGTGTTTTCACTGTTATACGGTAGGGAGCGCTATTACGCATCTTCTGAATGAGTACAGAATCTCCTGATCAAAACACAGGCGAAGACGCAAAAAAACAAGCGATTGCATGTAAGCAGATGCATATGTAAAATAACGTGATCATCAACATTAAACATCATATAAATCAAAACTATCTAATGATACTGAATGAAATGTCGGCCCAGGACGAGCTGTAGGACTGTGCAAGCATTAGGGGTGTTGATGAATGTCCAGGGTGTCCATCTGTGTGTGATCATCGCTCACAATCTGATCTGGATGTAGTCTTTGACAAAAACGTGATTTTCTCAGCTTTTTGTTCAAAATGTTGCTTTTTTTATGGAACTTAAACCCATATTTAAGTGTTGATAAAAAAGGAATGCATGAAGCTAGAATAAAACGTTTTTTGTTTAAAAGCAGAGGGTCTGCTCTTTATTTTGATATATTGCATGCTCAGATATTCATACAACAAAATATTCTATGGGCCATTACATTTTTGTGAAAATGATCAAAAACACTGGCGGTGGCTGGCAACTTTTTTTTGAAAAACGCTGGCGGGGAAAGAGTTAAACACTGAAAATGTATAAGAGAAATAGGAGAGTATGAGGCGAGTACCAGTGAACTTATGTTTATTTTTACAGGCTGTGATAAGTTATCTACAAGGAAAATATAATAAAGAACATAGTTATTTACAAGCAGGAAAGAAAGAAAAACAATTTCCACAAAGCAAAAACAAAAACACACTGGGAGGACAAAGGGAACTGGATTGTGCCAAATAAAAGAAAAGAATAAATAAATAAAAAACATTTCTAACCTGTTTACAACTAAACCTAACTAATACAAAAGAAAATTATTTTTAAAAATCTTCATCGTCCAAGACATTGTATCTTACCTACACTATCTAACAAAACAAAGAACCTAATTTGTTTAAACAAAAATCAAACAAACATAAGTGTGCACCATGTACAGTGGGGAGAACAAGTATTTGATACACTGCCGATTTTGCAGGTTTGCCCACTTACAAAGCATGTAGAAGTCTGTAATTTTTATCATAGGTACTCTTCAACTGTGAGTGACGGAATCTAAAACAAAAATCCAGAAAATCACATTGTATGATTTTTAAGTAATTAATTTGCATTTTATTGCATGACATAAGTATTTGATACATCAGAAAAGCAGAACTTAATATTTGGTACAGAAACCTTTGTTTGCAATTACAGAGATCATACGTTTCCTGTAGTTCTTGACCAGGTTTGCACACACTGCAGCAGGGATTTTGGCCCACTCCTCCATACAGACCTTCTCCAGATCCTTCAGGTTTCGGGGCTGTCGCTGGGCAATGCGGACTTTCAGCTCCCTCCAAAGATTTTCTATTGGGTTCAGGTCTGGAGACTGGCTAGGCCACTCCAGGACCTTGAGATGCTTCTTACGGAGCCACTCCTTAGTTGCCCTGGCTGTGTGTTTCGGGTTGTTGTCATGCTGGAAGACCCAGCCACGACCCATCTTCAATGCTCTTATTGAGGGAAGGAGGTTGTTGGCCAAGATCTCGCGATACATGGCCCCATCCATCCTCCCCTCAGTACGGTGCAGTCGTCCTGTCCCCTTTGCAGAAAAGCATCCCCAAAGAATGATGTTTCCACCTCCATGCTTCACGGTTGGGATGGTGTTCTTGGGGTTGTACTCATCCTTCTTCTTCCTCCAAACACGGCGAGTGGAGTTTAGACCAAAAAGCTCTATTTTTGTCTCATCAGACCACATGACCTTCTCCCATTCCTTCTCTGGATCATCCAGATGGTCATTGGCAAATTTAAGACGGGCCTGGACATGCGCTGGCTTGAGCAGGGGGACCTTGCGTGCGCTGCAGGATTTTAATCCATGACGGCGTAGTGTGTTACTAATGGTTTTCTTTGAGACTGTGGTCCCAGCTCTCTTCAGGTCATTGACCAGGTCCTGCCGTGTAGTTCTGGGCTGATCCCTCACCTTCCTCATGATCATTGATGCCCCACGAGGTGAGATCTTGCATGGTGCCCCAGACCGAGGGATTGACCGTCATCTTGAACTTCTTCCATTTTCTAATAATTGCGCCAACAGTTGTTGCCTTCTCACCAAGCTGCTTGCCTATTGTCCTGTAGCCCATCCCAGCCTTGTGCAGGTCTACAATTTTATCCCTGATGTCCTTACACAGCTCTCTGGTCTTGGCCATTGTGGAGAGGTTGGAGTCTGTTTGATTGAGTGTGTGGACATGTGTCTTTTATACAGGTAACAAGTTCAAACAGGTGCAGTTAATACAGGTAATGAGTGGAGAACAGGGGGGCTTCTTAAAGAAAAACGAACAGGTCTGTGAGAGCCGGAATTCTTACTGGTTGGTAGGTGATCAAATACTTATGTCATGCAATAAAATGCAAATTAATTATTTAAAAATCATACAATGTGATTTTCTGGATTTTTGTTTTAGATTCCGTCTCTCACAGTTGAAGTGTACCTATGATAAAAATTACAGACTTCTACATGCTTTGTAAGTGGGCAAACCTGCAAAATCGGCAGTGTATCAAATACTTGTTCTCCCCACTGTATATCACGTGACAGAGCTTACCTATCCCTTCTCCTCCGTCCAGTTCAACACAGCTTTGAGAAGCTTTTTAAAGCTTTCACAACCTCACAAATGAGGAATTATAGGACAGCCAGATAAGCAACTTTCACATGGCACTCAAAGCACATCAACAAAGCAAAACTCAAGAAAGAAAAGAGAACAACAATAAAAATCACAGCTCAAGTTCACACAAAGGCTAGCTGCCTCTACGGCACTGGTGTTTCTCTTGTATAGCATCCCCGGACGTCCGACAGCGGAACAATTGGAGAACAACCCCCTTGTACAAAATTCCCTGCCTCACGCATGCGCAAGTCAAACTTCAGACTTGTCTGGTGCATGCGCAGAAAGTTTCATTTCAGCAGCGTCCAGTAGCAGAGTTATACGGAGTTTTCCTGGCTTTATTTATTCTTTAAAAGTCTGTTTATAACTCCGTAAGTAACAATATTTATTATCATTGTTTCAGAGTGTGTCATAACGTAATTCAATTGATTTTAACTCAGAAGTATTATTGTGTCAATACATACAATCAGCGTAATGCTCACTTATTTGAAGAATCATCCGGTTATTTTGTTATCAACGTTGTTTATTCGTTTATAAAAAAGAGTTGCTTGTCGTGTATGTTGATGAAAATATGTATCCAATGTCTGATCGGCATATTAACAATTGTTATAAAGAGCGCACGGCAGCGCTAAAGCGGCGCACACACTTATCTGACACCGCTTGTTAATTTAGCTGCATTTAGCGCTTATATGTTACAATAAGCTCTGGTTTACTGTTACATCACACAATTGTAACGTATCAGTGACTAGTTATACAGTTCTTATCTGTGTATCTTCTGTCATGTCACATTATCATGTATATTTATCATCCTTATTTTGTTCTCTCACAGAAACCACATTTATGTACATATCCACGCAAACCTGTTTATGCCTAATAAACATTGCGATCATCAAAGTTCACTCTGGAGTAGCTGCAGTTCTTTCTAATCGAAGAATTAGACCAGTTGAGTTCCAACCATCCCACTGCGCGCAGAATATCCCACACCCCTCATCACACCTAATCCACTCGTCCCAAATGATTAACAGCCGCGCGTTGAAAATACATGGTCAAGCCAGCCGCACTTTTTTTTAGTATGCGCGTCTAATCGTGCTCTTACGGTATGGGTGCTGGAAGCGGTCAAAATGGATTTAAAGACTCTAATAAAGGCGTTTCATTTATACTTTACATTTAACCCTAAAAAGGGCAAGACCTTTATAATACAGTAATAGTCAGGGTCACTCTACATACGAATCAATTGAAACAAATAGCAAACCTATAAAAGAAACTTTTTATTTTTATAAAGATTTAAAGTTTTTGAAAATGGGACATGGTGGAAGAGCTTGAATGCACTTTGATGTTTGGGTTGAGTTTGCCTTTAATTTTCTCCAAAACTATACAGTAAAATGGCTTGAAAATAAATATTGTAACAGTTAGGGTCACTCTGAACAAATTTAAAATGACAGAATGAGCAAACCTATATAGGAAAGATTGTTAGGAGTTTTTGATAATTGGACATGGTCTAAGTGCTTGAAAACACTGATTTTTGGGGTGTTTGCCTTTAATTTTCTCCAAAACTATACAGTAAAATGACTTGAAAATAAATACATTAATAGTTAAGGTCACTCTGAACAAGAATCAATTGAAAGAATGAGCAAACCTATGAAGGCAAGATTTTTTTGAAAATTGGACATGGTGTAAGTGCTTGAATGCACTTTGATTTTAAATGACCAGAAATATATATTTCATACATCCGGTTTTTATAGCTCATATATGTAATTCAATGATAATTGACAGATGCCATTTCCATTTCCATTAACATGAAAAAAATGCCTGTTGTGTCATACCATAAAAAAATAAAATGAAATTAAAGCTGCAAGCAGCGATGAAAGGGCCCTCGCACCCGGGAGCACCGCCACCCGGTGGCCTCAGGAAAACAGCGAATGACATTCATTTAAGTGGGTAAATATAGGAGAAATATGGCAAAGTCACTTCAATGTGCCACACTTCCTGTTGCCAGCTTTGGTGCTTTGACTATAACTGAATATTGCCATGTAGATGTCTTCAGGCCTGGACTATTATCAAACGTGTGAAGTTTGGGGCAGATCGGACACTGTATGCCTGAGTTACAGCAACTTCCTGTTTTGTGGCGTAAATCGCATACATTAGCACTTAGCCAAGTGTTGCATGATTTAATGTGTTTCTAGCATGTTTGGGACTTGATGGCATATTTAAATGTGTTTCTGGGAGGGAATTACAGTGCCATTTCCTGTTGCCCACAGGTGGCGCTATGCCTGTAACTGAATATTGGTGTGTAGATGTCTTCAGGCCAGGCCTCTAATAATACATGTGAAGTTTGGGGCAGATCGGAAATTGTATGTCCGAGTTACAACAACTTCCTGTTTCATGGCGAAACATCGAAATTTGTCAGGCCGCCACGGACACGCTCTTCGGGGAAAACTCAAGATCTTCACAATTTAACATCACAAAGGCCTTTAGATTAGACTGTGCAAATATGATGATGATCTGATTAAATCTCTAGGAGGAGTTCGTTAAAGTACAACGATTTTGCAAAGAAAATTCAAAATATCTCACTTCCTGTTGGTTTTCAGATTTCGTACCAGGAGACTTTTTTGTAGGTGTTGGGCTGTTACATGTCTACCGAATTTCATACCTGTACGTGAAACGTAGCGGGAGGGGCACTTTGTTGAAATGTTGTAGGTGGCGCTATCGAGCCATTTTGCCACGCCTAATTCTGAAACCCATAACAGACGTAAATTTTCACCACTTTTGACGCGTGTGCAAAGTTTCATGAGTTTTCGAGCATGTTTAGGCCCTCAAAAATGCGATTCATTTGGGAGAAGAATAATAATAGGCTGAGCAATTCCAATAGAGTCCTCACACCATCGGTGCTCGGGCCCTAATAATATAAAATAAAATAAAAAAGTAACATTAATGATGTATGATAATTAACATGAGTATTAACATTAATTATTAGTACTAAATAATGCATAATAATTAATATATAATATATATAAAAATATTAAAATCAAAAAGTAATAAAATTAAAATTAATAAATGATATATAATAATTAATGTATAGCATATACAAACATTAAAATAAAAAAGAAAAGTCATATTTATTTAAAAAAAAAAAAATTGTATTATTTGTGTCCTAATAAGATGGAAAATAGCAATATATAAATTTTTTGATGTCTCTTTATGGTCTTGCCCTTTTTAGGGTTAAATGTAAAGTATAAATGAAACGCCTTTATTAGAGTCTTTAAATCCATTTTGACCGCTTCCAGCACCCATACCGTAAGAGCACGATTAGATGGCTTGACCATGTATTTTCAACGCGCGGGTGGCTTGACCGCAGTTCAGCACGTCACCTACAAAAGTGAAAGTGAGAGAGAGAACGGCAGAGAAAAACATGGGAGAGATACAAAACACCCAAACCAGAACTCAACGTCACATAGGGACGTAACAATAATCTACAGACATTTTATTTCAGGTCTGAGAGTCACATAAAAGGTCTTTCGCTAAAGTTCATTCAGTTACATTACTGCTTTCTGGACTCAGCAACTGTCCACTGTCCAGTTACAGGACAACTGAAGTGGAGATGTACTGCATTCATACACGTACGTATTTAGCCAGTTTTTCATCTTCCAAGGGGTTGTCTTCTGTCCACACTAGTGGAGATGATCCGTGATGGCGATACATGTGAGGGTTAATGATGTTTAAATGCAAAGTTTGCGGGTGAATCTTTAACCCTAATGGAGCCTAACAGCAGTGTGCGTGAGATGTGTTGAAAATAAATAACGATCATCTAGACGCACTTCTACACTGACTCCCTGTTTTGTTTTTTTGTTTTGTTTTGTTTTTTACCTAATTTTCCAGTCCAGATGCTCCATCAAATCCTCTAGGTGGCGCTCTTTCAGTGTGATTAATGTAATATTCAGTCAGTGGTGATGGTGGGAGGGGCCAGTAAAGCTGCTCATTACTGATAAAGAGCTGAAGAAAGAGGAAGTAACTAAAGCAGACAGATGTAGAGACAGAGAGATTCAGCAGAAAGAAGACTGAACTCAACTCACAATGAAGATCCTCCTCATCTTCTTCACTTTCTGCCTGATCTCAGGTCAGAGCTTTTCTCTTTCATCACTTCAGTAATGATGCTGTTTTCTGTTCATGAGGTTTCTGATCACAGTATCAATCTGATTGACAGGTGCAGTGAGATGCTTTAGCGTCACTGGATATTCTGGAGGAAGTCTTCTTGTTGATTCATGGAAGCCTTGGCATAAAGACAATGCTAAATACATGCAAAAGCAACAGAGAACAGCAATAATACATAATAGGAAACATGATCAATGGATTAATGAAGGAAGATTCACTTTATTTTGCACTGAATATGGAAACCTCATGATCTACATCAGAGATTTAAATCGACAAGATGCTGGAACTTACTGGATTGGGGTTGATGGCAAATGGTCCATTGATATGACTCTGAAGGTGGAAGAAGGTCAGTCATTTTAAAAGTCTTTGTGTAGTAACATTGCTGATCATTTAAAAAAAAATGTATACTCATATGTTTCTTTATGGGAATGACAGATTCATGTTGTAAAGTGTCAAAGAGAGTGATGGTGAATATTGGAGAAACTGCCACATTCAGTTGTGAATATTCACAGAATCATATTAATGATCCCAAGATCATATTCAAAGAAGGAAAAGACTCCATTGAGATGATTTACAACACATGGGAGAAGAAAGAAAGATTCAGTGTTTCTGATGACAAACACAAACTCATGACTGTGAGAATTACAGCTGTGACACCAGATGATGGAGGAGTTTATTTATGTGGAGTTTGGATCTATGGACACTCGTACAGTTACTCCATTATTAATACTGTTCATCTGCACATCATGAGTAAGTGAAACAAACTCTAAATCAAATCTGGCAAATAAAAAAATATATTTTTCTTTGAGATTTTATGACATTGGTTGATTGACAGCTAAAGTGGGCGTGTCCAGAGCGACTGGCCACTCAGGAGGTCGTATGATGATCAAGTGTGAACATCCTCAATACAAAACCAGGCCAAAATACATCTGTAAAGAGTCAGATGGATGTTCAGAGAGGAAGAATCCAGGAGTTCAGGATGAATGGATAGAGAATGGAGATGTTTCTTTATATGACGACACCAGAGCAGGAGTCTTGATGGTGTTTTTTAGAGAGCTGAAAGCTGCAGATGCAGGAACATACAGGTGTGGAGTGAATGTGTCTCACTATACTGAGAGCTTCACTGAACTTCAGCTGCACGTCACACACGGTGAGGAACCACAAATACTTTAGCTCGCATGTTTGAAATATTAGTTCAGATTTTTATGTAATTTCTCTTGGTTTCCAGATGCAACATTTCTGACTGAATCTGCTCATCTTGGTGAAGAAGTCAACATCACCTGTCAGATCCCAGAGGAACATGAAGTTCATTTCTGCAAAGAGGATGATAATCACAACTGCCAAACCATCAGCACGTCTACAATGACACAAATGAGTGGTTCATCTGAGAGAAATGAAGAGAGAGTTTTTACAGTGAGCATCAGTAATGTGAGCGTGAGAGATGCTGGAGTTTACTGGTGTGGAGCAGAAACCAGAGACACAGATCTGACTTTCATCTCTCTGACCACCAAAATTCAGCTCAACCTCATCAGTGAGTGAATTCAGAGCATTTCATTATAGTAAATGCAGTCTATTCAGAATCGTGTGTGTTAAATGTCTGTGTGTTTGCAGTGTCTCCAGTAGTGAGACGTGAAGGAGAATCTGCTGAGATCATCTGCCCTTATGATTCAATCTATAAATCAAAGTCAAAGTCTCTCTGTAAGGGGAAGTGCTCCACTAGAGATAGAAATACTCTCAATGAGACTGTGAGAGAAGAGAAAGAGACCAAGACTGACAGATTGACTCTGAATGATGACGTCACTGCAAGTGTCTTCACTGGGACCATCACTGGACTGACAGCAGAGGATGCTGGGAAATACTGGTGTGCAGTGACATTAGAGAGAGACGTGAATTATCTTTACACTCATCTGATCGTCATCATGAACGAGGGTGAGGAAGGTTTATTCATCTGAATATGTCAAACTATGGCTGTGAATTGATGTTCTTATATTTCTAATCATTTCCAGAGCTGATCTTGACTAAGTATGAAGGAGACGACATGTCAATCCAGTGCAAACATCATGATGAACATCAGAAATGCTTCTGCAAAGCACATGAACCCTCCATGTGTGTGAAGGATGGAGTTTCATTGGAGACGATCAGAGATGATCGATTGTCTTTCAGTGATGAAGCATCTACTGGAGTCTTTACTGTAAACATCACTGATCTGAGAGAAGAGGATTCTGGGATATACTGGTGTGGAGCTCACATCATCACTAAAGTCAACCTCACTGTTAAAAAGGGTAAGATATATTTTAGTATTATTTTATAATGAAAATTAAGGTAATTTTACTGATTGCAGAACTTGTATACAAACATTACATGTCTTTTGTCAATGTTCATTGTCATCAACAAAACAATTGAGTAATGGCCCTAAATTTAAGGATTTAAATGGATTTAGACAGAAAAAGAACCAGAATTCATTGTAATCAGTTTGAACTATTTGAAGAGTTGCCAGCAGCCGTATCACCCTGTAGCCCAAGACTGGTTTCCCACTGAAGCTATGCAGGGTTGAGCCTGGTCAGTACCTGGATGGGAGACCTGGGAAAACTAGGTAGCTGCTGGAAGAGAGTTAGTGAGGCCAGCAGGGGGCGCTCACCCTGTGGTCTGTGTGGGTCCTAATGCCCCAGCATAGTGATGGGGACATTATCCCCTGGTTTCACAGACCAGGTTTAAGCTAGTCCCAGACTAAAATGCATGTTTGAGTTGTTTTAACTGAAAGCAGCATATCTTAAAATATGTCAGTGTTATTGTTTTGTCTCAAGATGCACATCAGTAATGTATTTTTCTAAGACACGTTTATAAAAGATACGTAAATGCCCTAATTGAACTAAGGCCTAATCCTGACTTAATCTAAGCCCTGTCTGTGAAACCAGGCCTTAATTGTCAAAAAGCACCGTCCTTCAGATGAGATGTTAAACCGAGGTCCTGACTCTCTGTGGTCATAAAAAAACCCAGGATGTCCTTTGAGAAAAGAGTAAGGGTTTAACCCCGGCATCCTGGCCAAATTTGCTCTCTGTCCATCATGGCCTCCTAATCATCCCCATATAGATATGCTGACTGGCTTCATCACTGTGTGTCCTCTCCACCAATATGCTGGTGTGTGGTGGGCGTTCTGGCTCAGTGTTGAGGAGATTCCACCCTTTCATGTGTAAAGCGTGTTGAGTACCCAGAAAAGCGCTATATAATGTAGTAGAACATCACGGGTTGCCATCTCGTACTTACGACATGGCGTGAACGCAGCATAAGCTTGTTGTTTTGATCAGGAGGAACTGTGAAAGGCAGCTTCTGTTTGTGCTGATGACGTGTGATGTCTGTGCGAGCAGGTGCGCGGAGGTATGAAAATACATAGTTCACAGGCAGGTACGACATTGTATCCGACCGAATGCAATGATTAGATGAAAATTTTTTGGTCCTGAGACTTCCACAGAAGATCATATGTATATGTTTTAATATTTAGACCACTTCTATTATTGATTGCTTTCAGGATGAAAAGAGAGTTTCAACCAGTGTAACAAAAAGTGTTTATTAAAAAAAATGCCTACCCTACCTTTAAGCGTCATGTTTTGACTTTGATTGAAAATAATAAAGTTTGAAGTCACCATTATGGTGATTAGTGTTTGCTTTAGGTTTCAAACTACACTTTTATTTTCAATAAATCAACATCTAAACCTCTGTTAATTCTCAATAAGAGCTTCTGTAGACGTCTGACAGAAATAAAGTCAGTCTGGTTAGTAATGTGTGAAGCTGGTAATGCTGTTTGTGGAGTTGTTTAATCCTCCTCTGCTGAGATCTTCAGAGATTTAATGTCTTCTTTTATCTTCAGTTGATTTCATCTAAAGCTGTGGCTGAAGTCAGTTGTAGTTCTTGTGTTTCTCTGTCCTTCAGTGATTCTGCTTGTTAACAGCAGGTGTTCATCATTACTGCTCCATCATCACTCAGTTAATCACTTAATTATCTCATTAACTCCAACACTGATTCAGTGTTACATTTAACACACTGTAGTGTGCATGCTTAGTTTTCATTTAATCTGGGCTAACCCGTGTGGGGCCTCCATGGAAACTGAGGTCAAACCCATCTGGGCCCCACAGACTGTGCTGGCTGGGGAATAGTGCTAGCTATTTTATCAGCTGTTTTTTTTTTTTTTTACCGATCAAGTTCCTCACAGCTGGTGGAACGCATCATAAACTTGTGATAACAAGCCCCACCCATTTAGAGGAATGATATGATTGGTCAATTTGAAATTAGTCTCTCATTGATGTAAATGGCTTGGCCCTCTGTAATTTCACAGCTGGGCCACCAATCACAGAGCTGAAAACTTTAGGCAGAAAAATTATAATATGGAGAAAATGGGCATTTACACAACACAACACAAACTGAATAGACAGATTTGAAGGGTTTATTTAAAGATTTAGATGTTGATTGTCAAATTATAAATTCCTAATATAACATTAGAACTGATGATTTTTTTTATTAAAAAAGTTTTTAAAAGTTTAAAGTTTGTAAATATTATTTTTTACATTAGTTTAGGCCCTATTTGAGGGCCTAGAGGGCCCTGACGGTTCCCCTCTGGTGAATACACAGCCCCATTTCTCTCTAATCATAACTGTATGTGTTTATGTATTTTCAGATTTCTCTTTGTTCAACATTATTTCAATGTGTTTGACTCTGCTGCTGATTGGAGGATTCACTGTGACTGAGTGTTTATTAAGATGAGGGGATGCTGTCCTTCACACACACAAACCTAAATCAGAACATAGACATTTATTATGAAGCTGATTATAAAAACTAACCAAAAAATCAATGATGTCAAACTTACTTTTAAGTCGTTGAAAATCCTTTTTTGTAAGAAAGTTTCTCATGAACGCTGGAGGTGTTTTTTGTGTGTGTGTGTGTGTGTGTGAACAGGCTGTTTTTTCCGTCCAGCTCAAAGCCACAGAAAACTGGTGAAGGTTCAGGGTCTCAGTTCAGTTTAAAGAAACACTTACTCAGGAAACCCACAGAGACACACACGAGACCGAACAGAGACACACAGAAGATCAACGTCCATTGTGAGCAGAAGACAAAGACTAAGATTTGCTTGTTATTACTGAAGAAGTTCCAAAAATACAAATTTAGTAATTAATTTTAAGTGCTGAATAAGAAAAGGCTGATTGGACAATTATTTTATTTTCTTAAAACAAGATCAAGAAATGAGATGAAAAACAAATAATTTTCATAGAACTATAAATGGCATCATGTTTGCAATGTTGAACCTTGTATATTTCTGTTCATTCTATTTTATAAAAGAAGCAACTGCAGGTTTATTACTGGAAATATATTTCATATTTTGTAATTATTCTGTAAATGTATCTTATATTGTTTGTGTACTTCTGCTCTCGATTGGTGGATTCACTCCAATTGTTTGTAAATTAATGGTATAATGTATGGACTGATTAAATGGAAACAAAGTTCACGGTTAAATGGTAAATTTTTATTAGTCAGAGCAGAAGGGAAGGTTTACTGTAAATATCTCCAATAGTTGATGTTTATCATTCACGCTGAACAATAAACATTAAACCTTACTGAAATACCAAAATGACTCTTGTCAAACAGTTTATCAAATGAGATTTTCATGATCTTAAGGTGATGCAAGTAGTAGTTGTTTGTGCCCACAGTGCCAGGTTTTTACTAAGTGGTCGGTGAACTAATGAGAAACTATCGCTCTTGTGGTTTTCTTTTGCTCTTGCTCTTCACATTCTGTTGGTCAAACCAAGAAGCTTTTCAACCACCTGCAGGTGTGATAAAAACAGGAAATGGTTTCTTCAGCAACGATGTTCACACACTTCATAAAGAGATGCTGTGAACTTGTGTAATATTATAAAAATGTTATTTATAGTATAATCCAGTTTTTCTTTCCAAAGTTTTTTTCAGGTCATCTAAAATGAAAGGTTTTAGAGGTCACGTTGCGTCTTTTACATGTAGAATAACTTTAGTTTTTGCAACATCACAGGGAGGAACAAGTTCAAAACTATTTTTTTTTTTACTTCCAACTCCAGTCATAAATCAGTGTGTAAATGTCCGCTTGCTGTACAAATAGTAAAAGTTCTGTGATCACAAATGTTTGGACCTTTTTCTCTGGTTATGAATCAGTAAACACCGGCAGACACCGCCATGAAACCTTTGGCTCCATCTAGTGGCAAATCTGAGTTAATGTCTGATTTCTTGGTTTTATTGCAATGAGCTTTGTGTAGTTGTATGCTAGTTGAAAGTGTAGGTGGATTTTTCTTATTCCTCTGTTCTGTTTTGATGAATTATAAATGGCACTGATTTACACACTTCCTGTCAGTTTGAGAGAAATGAATCCACAACGGCCTGTTAAAGAGACAGAAGCACCAATCAGACTCAGACTTCGGCCGATGAGCCTCTGTTAAAGAGACAGAAGCACCAATCAGACTCAGACTTCAGCCGATGATCCTCTGTTAAAGAGACAGAAGCACCAATCAGACTCAGACTTCGGCCGATGAGCCTCTGTTAAAGAGACAGAAGCACCAATCAGACTCAGACTTCAGCCGATGAGCCTCTGTTAAAGAGACAGAAGCACCAATCAGACTCAGACTTCAGCCGATGAGCCTCTGTTAAAGAGACAGAAGCACCAATCAGACTCAGACTTCAGCCGATGAGCCTCTGTTAAAGAGACAGAAGCACCAATCAGACTCAGACTTCAGCCGATGAGCCTCTGTTAAAGAGACAGAAGCACCAATCAGACTCAGACTTCAGCCGATGATCCTCTGTTAAAGAGACAGAAGCACCAATCAGACTCAGACTTCGGCCGATGAGCCTCTGTTAAAGAGACAGAAGCACCAATCAGACTCAGACTTCGGCCGATGAGCCTCTGTTAAAGAGACAGAAGCACCAGTCAGACTCAGACTTCAGCCGATGAGCCTCAAATGGTCTGATTTCACACTTTTTTTTTTAAAGTATTTTCGTTATGTTGCATTATTTCAACCTTTTGTTTTATATTAAGCTGTCTTGTATTGTATGTTTACCCTAAACCCCTTACAAATACATTATACCTTCACCCTCTAGTGGAAGATTTAAGTAATGCTGATCAATTTACTTGAGTGTCATTTGTCCTTATGTACAGACATTTACGTTTCAATCATCTAACTGATTGTTAATCACTCAAAAATGTACTGTCAGTTAGCTGGTTATTTATGGTCATCCCTAAATCCAAGGTTATTTTTTCACACTTATAATTGCAAAGAAACAGAAGTAGCAACTTCAATATTGTGACACATCTGAGTGAAACTGGTTATCAAAAAATAAAAATAAATAAAAAGCCAAAAAATAAAAGTAAAAAGCTGACAACTTGGCTCTTCTAACCATCAGTTGTTGATTGGATGTTGCAATGAAAACACACCCCTTTTTTTTAAATGAAACATACATGTATGGAACAATTTTATAACATGCATTTAGAAAATACATAGACATTAAATGAAAATTCAACCTCTTTATGGATAAAAACAGTTAAACACTTCTGTCCAGATGAACCTACCTACATGAGATAAATACAAAGCCAAACAGCAGCTTTAGATCCACAGAAGAATCCAGACCTTCTCCAGCAAAAGACTTCTTGTTGACTCTGTAGCAGCTCTTCATCCGTCTTTATGTTCCTGCTGCTGGGGCGTTAGGACCCACACAGACCACAGGGTGAGCGCCCCCTGCTGGCCTCACTAACACCTCTTCAAATACTGTCATTTCTTTCTTTCTTTGCAATCTAACGGTTACTTTTCTTAAATGAGTCCGCCTCGATGACGTGTGCAGCCTTCAAATGCGACCTCCGGAGGACCCAGCCTTCAAAATGAGACGCATGCTGTGAGTCTCTCACTTGTGGCGCTTCTGCGCGAGGGCGCCCTCTGGCTTCCAGTGTGAATGAAACGTCTCGGTTACGTATGTAACCCTCGTTCCCTGAGGAGGGAACGGAGACGTAACGTCAGTGACTGACGAATGGGGGTTTCGCCTAGAAGCCTATCATCTTCGAGATCTAGAAAACGCCCTTGAGGGTGAAGGAGATAAACCTTGAGGGTGGAAGGAGACAGCCTTTGTTCCAACCCTTCTTGGAGGAATGCGAGCACAGACCCGATCGGGCATTTCCAGGGGTCTTCTAGGCGAGAAGAACACCAGGTGACGAAGAGGTTCCACTTCAATGCATAGGCGCTAGTGGAAGTGATGGTAGCCACTACCTGAGGTGGTAGGGTACTCAAACCTGCTGGCGGCGGCCTGCCCCGCAGCTCTGTAGTCCCTCGCCACCAGAGTAGACGAGAACTACAGGCCTTGGAGGGGTGCTTAGGATCACCACGCCACATTGAAGCACTCTGTGCAAGGGGGGGGGGTGTGGCCCAAGGAATACTCGTCGGGGTTTATGCCACACCGCAGCCCTCAGGTCACCCTGGCCACCAGCCAAATATCCCATCACGTGGAGGGGATAACTGGGGTGTGGCAGAGGGGACTCTCCCTCCAAACGGGGGTCATTGAGTCTCGACCGTGATTGCAACTGAGCGTCAACAGGGGTGACCCCAGTGTACCCTTGGCCGCGGCCCCATCGAGGGCAGAGAAGGCGGAGGAGGCCGCCGAACGGTCGAAGACAACGGGGACTTCCAGGACCGCGTGACCTCCTCATGTATCCAGGGAGAGAAAGTAATTGGGGGCAGGGCCCGACGGCTGTCAGGACGCGTCGCACCCAAAGACCAAACATCCCCCGAGATGACATGGCTGTCAACTTTAGGTCGGACTCGGGCAATGCTGGCACACCCGAAGGCGGCAGCATAGCCGAATCTTCATCCCCAGAGGACTCCAGCCCACCTTCCACAAACGCTGCTTGAACGTGCTGAAGCCCAAACACGTCATGCAGCGATTGTGCCCATCAGATGGCAACAGAGATTGACCGCACCCAGAAGTGCACGGGCGGATTGTCTTTAAAAAGACGTGCCACGTGTGAGCTCTTTTGTGAGAGGGAGCTTCACAGCGATGCCGAAGGCGCCCAGGGAACAAATACCAGCTGGATGCAGATCACTGCACAGATCAGCAGGCAGGAAGTAAACACTCGCTGGAAAGCGCCATAACACCAACACCGACTGGAAAGCTGCTCATCTCGAAGAAGCTTGACGATATACTCAAAAAGGCTTAAGGAGTGAAGAGATAGATGCTCTTGGCTCTTTCGTACTTCCTTATATACCCACGCTGTGGGGCGGAGCTACGCTATGCAAATTCCGCATGCCCATGGCATTGGCACTGCCATTGGGCGTTTTCTAGATCTCGAAGATGATAGGCTTCTAGGCGAAACCCCCATTCGTCAGTCACTGACGTTACTCGCAGTGACTGAACGAAAGGGAACAGAAATTACATGAGAGTGTTTATTGCTCCATATTGCTCACATCGCTTCATTTTGGGTAAAAATAGAAAAATAATGCTAAAGTACTTTGTAACATAGTAACTTGAGTAGTTTTAAACAACTTATTTACTGTTACTTGAGTCATATTATTTTTCAGTACTTCTACTAGTACTCAAGTAAATTATTTCTTAAGTACCAATACTTTTACTTTTAAATTTTTTTAGTACTCTTTCCACTACTGGCGGCACGTTCATTTTCTGAGAGACAAACGGCAGAACGTGCATCATGTTTGTTTTCTTTATTTTGAGAAAAGCACAACATTTTGTTTTTATTGTGAGTGTACACAAATAAAAGTAGACACTGAAGAGTTTTGAATGATGTATAACACTTGTCTGTATGACTAAAATCGATGGCGTAATTTGAGTCTCTTTCGCACTGATGAGAATAAAAGCGGGGTGGTCACGCCGGCCGCAGGGGGTTCATTTAATATAAGAACATTTTTACACACTATTTTATTTATTTCATTTAAATTAAATAAAATGGGTCACAATTAATTTGGATTAACTCAAATGAATTTGCTGTAGTCGGTTAAACTTATTTACAATTTTCTTTTGTTGGTCCAACTTAAATTTTTATTATGAATTTACTGAGGTTTTTACTAACTTATTTAATCAAATTTTCTGAACATTTTATGTTACATATTCATTTAAAGGGGACATATTATGCAAAATTCACTTTATAAGGTGTTTGAACACAGATGTGTGTCCACAGTGTGTAAGCAACCAGCCTACAATGGTAAAAATCCACCCAATACTTCTTTTTTTTATAATCCCCATCAGTCATTATTAATCTCTCATAACGCACTGTTTCATATTTCCCCCTAGTCCTACGTAAGAGTAGGGAAACCCCGCCCATGACTGTTGATGGTCTGCCCTTTTAGCATAAACACACTCCTGAGTGAGAAGCACAGAGACGCCATTTCTGTTTACTCGCTGTGTACATTACATTACTTTCTGTGTACATTACAACAGAAGTTGGATGTACCAACGAGTCTCCATAGACTCCCGGCATCCGAGCCACTGAGGACACCGTGGTTGAATTGTGAATTATTGAAATGTGCCGAAGAATGTCAGTAAAATGTTATATATTTGCGCAAATCATTTTACGCATGACTGCTTCACCAATGAGGGTCAGTACCATGCTGGATTTGTGAAAAATGTATACAACAATATATAGATTAACATGACGGTTCATGCTAGTCTGTGAGTTGAATCAACATAAAGCCACATCAACTAACGTTACATAAATGTATCCACTAACCATTCAGAAACGTCCAGGTGCAGTCTAAAAGTGTCAACCTCTTCCTGACTCTCTCCATCTGTGTCCGACTCCGGTTCAAACATGCAAGGCTGCACTCCAGACCACAACTGGTGAGATTGCGAGATTCGTCTGTTTTGTTGTTGACAGTGTAACGCTCTGAGACTTAAGGCGGAGAATCCAAGCACAACTTTATTAAAGGATAATCCACAATCGTAGTCGAAAGACTGGCAAAAGGTCATACACGTGCAAGCAGTCCAAACAGGCAAACAAAACAGGAGAGACAGGCAAAAGGGTAATCCACGGAACGGGCAAATAATCCAAAACCAAGAGACGAGAAACCAGGGAAAACGCTTTGCAGTGAATGACAAGGTGAACATGGATTATATAGGCTGAGGTAATGAGGTAAATGAGACACAGGTGTAAACAATGAGTGCTGATGAGTCCGGATAATGGGTAATGTAATGTAATGGGTAATGTAATGTAGTCTTTGATGGAATGACAGTCCGGGGTGGAGTGCCCTCTGGTGGTAATCAGGGGCACTCTCACTGGTGAATCGTGACATAGCCCCCCCTCAAAAGAGCGGCTTCCAGACACTCCTAAAATTGTCCAGGAGGCAGGTGGAGCGGAGGCGGACCCGGGGCGGGATGGAGGGCCAGGTAGATGACCAGGGTGGCACAGGCTGTACAGATGACCAGGGTGGCACAGGCAGGGCAGGCGACCAAGGCGAAGAAGGCTGGGCAGATGACCAGGGTGGCGCAGGTAGAGCAGGCTGAACAGATGGACCTGCAGGTGGGCTTGAAGCCCCCCACGGCGGAGCAGACGACCACCACAGCATTGCAGGTAGTTCAGGAGACCATGGGGGTGCAGATAGTTCAATAGACCATGTTGGCTCGGGCAGTTCAGGGAGCCATGGCAGCACAGACCCTTCAGGGCCAGCCTCCATGGATGGGTAGCCCCCACTCAAGCTCTTCTTAGGAGGCACTACAGACTCTGGAGCGAGGACAGGAGGGACAGGAGACGGAGTCCTCTCTGGACTCGTGACAGGAGGCGGAGTCCTCTCTGGACTCGTGACGGAAGGAGACGGAGCCCTTTCTGGACTCGGGACAGAAGGAGACGGAGCCCTCTCTGGACTCGGGACGGAAGGAGACGGAGCCCTCTCTGGACGCTGGTCACGGGCTGGAGCCCTCTCTGGACGCTGGTCATGGGCTGGAGCCCTCTCTGGACTCTGGTCACGGGCTGGAGCCCTCTCTGGACTCTGGTCACGGGCTGGAGCCCTCTCTGGACTCTGGTCACGGGCTGGAGCCCTCTCTGGACTCTGGTCACGGGCTCGTCCATTCAAGTCAAATGTGCCAGCTCAATAAAGTCCTATACATAGTCCTCGATAGGACAATCTCCTTGACGGAGACACAGGATTCTTGCTGCTGGATTCATTGTTGCGGCGAAGTCTTCTGTAACGTACTGCTCCGAGTCTTAAGGCTGAGAATCCAAGCGCAGCTTTATTAAAGGATAATCCACAATCGTAGTCAAAAGACTGGCAAAAGGTCATACACATGCAAGCAGTCCAAACAGGCAAACAAAACAGGAGAAACAGGCAAAAGGGTAATCCACAGAACGGGCAAGTAATCCAAAACCAAGAGACAAGAAACCAAGGAAAACACTCAGAAATGCAGTGATACAACAAACAAGACTTCGTAGTGAATGACAAGGTGAACATGGTTTATATAGGCTGAGGTAATGAGCTAAATGAGACACAGGTGTAAACAATGAGTGCTGATGAGTCCGGGCAAAGGATAATGCGTAATGTAGTCTTTGACGGAATGACAGTCCGGGGTGGAGTGCCCTCTGGTGGTAATCAGGGGCACTCTCACTGGTGAATCGTGACAGACAGAGTATCTGAAGCTCGTCTAAAGGATCTGCCCTCTTCTGGAAGGGTGGTGGGGAGCAGCAGCTCATTTGCATTTAAAGGGACAACACAAAAATGGCACGCTTTTGCTCACACCCAAATAGTGGCAAATTTGACAAGCTATAGTAAATGATCTGGGGGTATTTTGAGCTGAATCTACAGACACATCCTGGGGACACCAGAGATTTATATTACATCTTGAGAAATGGGGCATAATATGTCCCCTTTAAGACAAAGTGTGCAAGAGAATGTTAATGCAGGAGATTACGTGCAATTTCATTCATCATGCAAAATACAGACTGAACAAATAAGAAAAGACTGGTGTCAGTGCTGACATTATAGTGATTACTCACTGAGTGCAAGCGCCACTCTTCAGCACAACCACAAAATTCAAAAACATTACAGAAACTCCTTCAAATGTGCAGCATAACTGAACATTAAACACTAACATGTTTTTCCCATTACTTTTCTAAAGTTTGACTTCTTTTGACTTGACATCTTTAAAACGTGGCGGTCATGCACGTGATGGTCAAAGACGTCAGTCTAGAGCATGTTTACAAAGAAAAACTATTAAAAAAATGCAATGCCGTGGAATGCAAAAAGTGTCTTTGTGAATTCACAATCGCCACTTTACTGAAGCTGATTGAGAAGCAGTTTGACCAATAGCATGCAGGCATCGTACATAATCAACCAAGTCTGTGTGAGAAGGCAGGATCTACAGAAAAGACACAAGTACATGTACATAGAATGTATGAGGACTATAGAGAAAGAGCGCCAATATGAAAAAAAAAACAAATCCTGGACATATGAGGTGATTTAGAATTCACTTTTTGAGAGGAAGTGTGGTCACCCAAGTTACATGTTCAGCCCAGCAACCTCCTCAAATCTACTAATGAAATATCTCACATGCATATTATATAAATATATTCTATTGTGTGTTAACGACAGATTCATGCTGTAACAAGGCAAAGAGAGTGGAGGTGAAGAAGGGACTAACTGCCGTCTTCAAATGTGAATATTCACAGTATCACATTAATAATGCCAAGATAATCTTCAAAGAAGGAAAAGACTCTATTGATGAGATTATAAACAGCACATGGAAAACGAACAGGAGGTTCAGTATTTCTGAAAGAAGAGATCAACTATTCATGACTGTGAGAATTACAGCTGTGACACCAGATGATGGAGGAGTTTATTTATGTGGAGTTTGGATCTACAGACACTCGTACAGTTACTCCATTATTAATACTGTTCATCTACATATTATTATAAGTAAGTACACTGTAGATAGCTGTAGATGTTACCTTTCATTGCTGTAACCTAATACAGTCATATTGAATCAGTCATTCTTAATAATATATTTGATTTGAATAAAACCTAATGGATAAGATGTTGTAGTTTGATGTACATATAAAGTGATATTTGTGATTGACAGCTAAAGTGGGCGTGTCTCAAGTGACTGGCCACTCAGGAGGCCGTATGATGATCAAGTGTGAACATCCTCAATACAAAACCAGGCCAAAATACATCTGTAAAGAGTCAGATGGATGTTCAGAGAGGAAGAATCCAGGAGTTCAGGATGAATGGATAGAGAATGGAGATGTTTCTTTATATGACGACACCAGAGCAGGAGTCTTGATGGTGTTTTTTAGAGAGCTGAAAGCTGCAGATGCAGGAACATACAGGTGTGGAGTGAATGTGTCTCACTATACTGAGAGCTTCACTGAACTTCAGCTGCACGTCACACACGGTGAGGAACCACAAATACTTTAGCTCGCATGTTTGAAGTGTCTAATCTGATTTTTTTGTCAAATTATCTTGGTTTACAGATGCAACGTTTGTGACTGAATCTGCTCATCTTGGTGAAGAAGTCAACATCACCTGTCAGATCCCAGAGGAACATAAAGTTCATTCAGCTCATCATCATCAGTGAGTGAATTCAGAGCATTTCATTGTAGTAAATGCAGTCTATTCAGAATCGTGTGTGTGTTAAATGTCTGTGTGTTTGCAGTGTCTCCAGTAGTGAGACGTGAAGGAGAATCTGCTGAGATCATCTGCCCTTATGATTCAATCTATAAATCAAAGTCAAAGTCTCTCTGTAAGGGGAAGTGCTCCACTAGAGATAGAAATACTCTCAATGAGACTGTGAGAGAAGAGAAAGAGACCAAGACTGACAGATTGACTCTGAATGATGACGTCACTGCAAGTGTCTTCACTGGGACCATCACTGGACTGACAGCAGAGGATGCTGGGAAATACTGGTGTGCAGTGACATTAGAGAGAGACGTGAATTATCTTTACACTCATCTGATCGTCATCATGAACGAGGGTGAGGAAGGTTTATTCATCTGAATATGTCAAACTATGGCTGTGAATTGATGTTCTTATATTTCTAATCATTTCCAGAGCTGATCTTGACTAAGTATGAAGGAGACGACATGTCAATCCAGTGCAAACATCATGATGAACATCAGAAATGCTTCTGCAAAGCACATGAACCCTCCATGTGTGTGAAGGATGGAGTTTCATTGGAGACGATCAGAGATGATCGATTGTCTTTCAGTGATGAAGCATCTACTGGAGTCTTTACTGTAAACATCACTGATCTGAGAGAAGAGGATTCTGGGATATACTGGTGTGGAGCTCACATCATCACTAAAGTGCATTTAAACGTCAAAAATGGTAAAATAACTTAATTTAATCGATATACACTCTTTATCTTAATTATTCTTCCAGTTATTTGTCATAGCTTGAATAAATAATTTTGATTAAAATGTCCTAAGATTTTTGATTTACTCAGTTTTTGGCAACTTAATTATTATGTGTGTAGCTACCCCCAAAAATGCTAAATTTATCTGAATGTATAATTGTGTGCAATTTGAATGCATAATTTTAAATAAATTAAAACAAATAAAGTTGGGACAAATCAATTTTATTTTTTTTATAGAGTAGCAGTAAAAAAAAAACCCGCCAACAATCAAGCTGCACTCACAGTAACCACATAATTTATTAATGCCACGGTGCATGCTGGAAACTTGACTACCAGCAAGCATTTAAAAAAAAAAAATTATAATAATAATTTTATTCTTGTGTAAATGTAAATTGGACATAGGAACATTCTTAGTTTAAAAATGATTCAGTCAGTTAGTTGCCTTTGCTTATATAAATAGGCTAATGCTTATTTTAATTAAATTAAATGATGCTATATATGAAAAAGCACAAATTAGTCTAATTGATTTAGTAACACTTTACAATAAGGTTCATTAGTTAACATGAACTAATAATGAACTGCACTTATAAAGCATTTATTGATCTTTGTTAATGTTAATTTCAACATTTACTAATGCATTATTAAAATCTTGTTAACATTAGTTAATGCACTGTGAACTAACATGAACAAACCATGAATAGCTGTATTTTTATTAACTAACGTTAACAAAGATTAACAAATACAGTAACAAATGTCCTGCTCATGGTTTGTTCATGTTAACTAATGCAACCTTATTGTAAAGTGTTACCGTTGATTTCTGAAGATCAGGTTTGAACTTTAAACAATATATTGCAGATTAATGCATTGTATAAATTAATTAACGATGTTGGGTTACCTTAACATTCTATACTATCTAGACTGAATATTTCTTACATTAACTTAAAATGGGGTAATCAATTTTTAGTTTCCAGCATGCTTTAAACGGGGCTGGTTCAGGGGCCGGATTCACAAAAACCCTCTTAGGAAAGAAGTAAATAAAATTCTTAAGATTAAAAAAAAGAAGTTCATAAGAATGTTCCTAAGTGAAATTCTTGAAAAAATCTTAAGTTCTCAAATATTTTCTTAAGAACATCTTTTATTTTCTTAAGAAGAAAATGAAAGTTGTTTTGGTGTTATTTGATTGAAAGGCGGGTATTGCAGAAGACTCACCGAATGAAACACACTTCAAAGCCCGTGGTTTTGCACTGCCTGCAGATTACCGCGGCAGCCTGTTTCACACATGCTCCGTTTGCAGTGCGGATTTTTCCCGTACCCATGTTAACCAGTTAGAGCTTTCACACTGCACGCAGATTGTATTTAAGACCGGTTGGAGGTTCTCTTAACTTTTAAGAAGTTATTTTTAAGAACATTCAATATGAATACTTCTTCAATTTAACCTTAAGAACAAGAAAAAAGAATACAAAATATTCTTATATTTTTTTTCTTAAGTTAGAAAATAAGAATTATAAAGAATTTTAAGAATGTTCCGTGGAGAGTAAATGTTCATTATGTAGAATAATTAAAAGATTTCCTGTTATGTCAAAGTTTTTGTGACTACCATTGTGCTCATTCATTGTGTTAAAATACACTCATTCCAAATCAGTAATTCAGTGACAACTCATTAAATACAGAGTTCTGTTTATATTTCATTTATATAAAATGTTTTTACAAGTGTTAAAACAGACATTAATTTTAGTGAAAAAATGAACACCATAAACTTTCATTCATGTGTATGTCTTGTTTTCTCTTTAATTAGCTCTATGTTTGTGTGTTTGTTTCAGATTTCTCCATGATCATCATTATTGGTGTGTGTGTGACTCTGCTGCTGATCGGTGGATTCACTCTGACTGTGTGTAAATTAAGACACAAGAGACGAGGTGATGCTCACACACACAGGTCAGTTCGGTCTTCACAGTTACCCACAATCCCCTCTGATGAGCTCCTGTACGCGTCTGTCAGTTTCCAGAAGCATGAAGAGTCTCTCAGTGACGCTACAGTCTCCTTCAGTAAGGACCAGATTCACTCTGATTACACCACGGTCATTTACCACACGAGACTCAACTAACTCACAGATCACAGATCAGCACACATTACACCTGAGTTTTAAGAAACAGACTGTTTAAACATTTGCTTATGTTCACAGTTCAATCTACTTATAATCCATAATTTAGTGTTAAACAGATGTTTGATCAGTGTGTTGAATCATGAGACACTTCAAAGCTGCTCATGTTATAATAAAACAGGAATAAGTGTAATAAAAACATTAAGTAAATTTCCACTCCAAATGCAGAGACAGCATCATTTGACAGTCTCCTTATAGCAGCTCTTAAACAGACATGAGTTCAACTACTGTTCAAACTTAGATTTGTACATTCAAGAGATACAGTACTAGTTACAGAGAAAGATTTTTAATAGTTTCATTATTTTAGCACATTGAGAACTTATCAAAACTGAAAACTTTAGACTTTTGTTGATGCTGTGTTTAGTTTGTTCATTCATGTTCAGTTTATTTTTCTTATGTGAGAACTACTTTTAAGGACCCTTTTCACATTTCTGGGATTGTAAAGATAAACATCAATAGGAGACCATAGAAGATATCATTTTTCCATTCTCATTTTCTACAGTTGCAAGAAAAATAAATACTACTTTTTTTTACATTGATATATTCTACAAAAATATAGAGCATTATGTATAGTGAATGTACATTAATATTTATAAAATCTTTGCTAGATTTATAATGTTAATTATTGCATAAATGTGTCATCACAATCTGTGAAAAGGGTTTTTATTGTAGAAAAAAACACTTGTATTTTTTTATAAATATTACTTTTTGATATTTTATGTTCTATTTTTTATTTGTATAATGTTATATGTTTATTTTTTACATTATATTTGAAATGTCAAACATTGTCATGGCATGACATTAAATAAAACAATATTACTTTAGATGACGATTGATTCTAGTTTTCTTACTGGTGAAATTAAGGTTACTAGATTCCTGAGAAACAGTGGCTTATAGTTTCAGGAGTTCGCAGGTTGAACTAATCCTTGAATAAAGGTGAAAGTAGACAGATTTGGCTTGAGTTTGAGACTTAACCCGAGCTTTAAGCTTCCCATTAGATTTACTTAAATTCAGTTACTAAATGTAAGAAGGAGTTGTGTTGGAGGAGGAATAAAGGAAGAATTATTACAGGAATGCGGTAAGTGTCCATTGAAATAAGCCTATTGATTGGATTGAATGAACACGATCCTCCCGAACTTTGTTTGAAACTCAAAATAAGACCTTAATAATCTAATAATCTGATTATCATTACAAAAGAGAGTGAGAAATAATTTCTGCAAGTAATAAAATGTAATTAATTTCACTTGCATGAACCTCGAGACTGATTTAAATGTTCAGATAAGATTTTTTTTTTAATGAATTTATAAATAATTGTTGTACTATCATCAATATAATCTGACCATCTCACGGTAAAAATGTAATGTTCAAGACTTTGAATATCTTTTTGTCTCAAAGTTTCCCATGAACGACGGAGCTGTTTTTGTGTTTGCATGATGAACAGGTCAGTTTTTTCCATCTAGCTCAAAACCACGGAAAACAACAGCCAGTTTCAGGGTCTCAGTTTAGTTTGGTGGCGAAGAATAAACAGATGTGTTCAGGAAACCCTCAGTGAGACACATGAGACTGAACAGAGACAGAAATGTGTGCAGATCTGCAGAAGAGAAAGACTAAGACAAAAGACAAATGCAACATAAGTAAACAGACAGTTTCAATGTTCTGTAAAATCAAAAGTGTCATTTTAGAAAAATGCTCTTGAACACCGTATTTTTACTAGGTTAAAGAGACTTGCTTATAAAAGTCTCAGTGCTTTGTGTTTGCAGGGTTGTTTGAGACTGTGGTCAGTGTGATAAAGATCTACAGCATGAGATGCTCTTCAGCTTGTGGTTTTCTTTTGCTCTTTTTATATCCTTTGGGTCAAACCAAAGCACTTCAGCCTCCTGCATGATAAAAGCAGGAAATGGTTTCTTTAGCAGCGATCAACAGACTTTCCACTCCAAGAAAAGATGCATGAATGCTTTTTTATGTATGAAAAATAAAAATATTATTTATAACTTACACTATGTTGCCAAACTTATTGGGTCGCCCCTCCAAATCAATGAGTTCAGGTGTTCCAATCCCTTCCATGTCCACAGGTGTATAAATCAAGCACTAGGCATGCAGACGCTTCTACAAACATTTGTGAAAGAATGGGTCGCTCTCAGGAGCTCAGTGAACTCAAGCGTGGTACCGTGATAGGTTGACACCTGTGCAATAAGTCCATTCCTGAAATTTCCTCACTACTAAATATTCCACGCTCAACTGTTAGTGGTATTATAACAAAGTGGAAGCAATTGGGAACAACAGCAACTCAGCCACGAAGTGGTAGGCCACGTAAAATCACAGAGCGGGGTCAGCGCATGCTGAGGGTCACAGTGCACAGAAGTCACCAACTTTCTGCAGAGTCAATAGCTACAGACCTCCAAACTTCGTATGGCCTTCAGATTAGCTCAAGAACAGTGCGTAGAGAGCTTCATGGAATGGGTTTCCATGGCCGAGCAGCTCATCCAAGCCTTACATCACCAAGTGCAATGCAAAGCAGTGGGGTAAAGCACGCCACCACTGGACTCTAGAGCAGTGGAGACGTGTTCTCTGGAGTGACCAATCACGCTTCTCTGTCTGGCAATCCCATGGATGAGTCTGGGTTTGGCGGTTGCCAGGAGAACGGGACTTGCCTGACTGCATTGTGCCAAGTGTAAAGTTTGGTGGAGGGGGGATTATGGTGTGGGGTTGTTTTTCAGGGGTTGGGCTTGGCCCCTTAGTTCCAGCGAAAGGAACTCTGGGGATGACCCCTTCCTGTTCCAGCATGACTGCGCACCAGTGCACAAAGCGTCGGTCCATAAAGACATGGATGAGCGAGTTTGGTGTGGAGGAACTTGACTGGCCTGCACAGAGTCCTGACCTCAACCCGATAGAACACCTTTGGGATGAATTAGAGTGGAGACTGCGAGCCAGGCCTTCTCGTCCAACATCAGTGCCTGACCTCACAAATGAGCTTCTAGAAGAACGGTCAAAAATTCCCATAAACACACTCCTAAACCTTGTGGAAAGCCTTCCCAGAAGAGTTGAAGCTGTTAGAGCTGCAAAGGGTGGGCCAACTCCATATTAAACCCTACGGATTAAGAATGGGATGTCATTAAAGTTCATGTGCATGTAAAGGCAGACGTCCCAAAACTTTTGGCAATATAGTGTATCTCAGTTCTTCCTTCAAAAGGTTTTTGCCAAATTATCTTGTTTAAAATATTTACTAGAGAGAAGTACAATCCTCAAACTTTTTTCTTTTGCTAAGACAAATAAGTGTGCATTACAAAAGATCTGCTTGCTTTTCAAATGTTAAAAGTTCAGCCCGCTTTGATCTCTGAAGCATTTGGTACTTTTCACATTGTTTTACATGGCCGTTCAACTATATTCTGTGATTGAATTATTAAAACTTTCTCATTAGTAGACACAATGGAAGTCATTGTAAGCCGTATTTGCATGTGCGTCTGACTGAATCTCATCCCACACACGCTGGATTCTGAATATTCAAATATGACACGACAACATACACATGAGAGCCAACGAGGTTTAGGCATGGGTTCGACTCCTCCCTTTTCTCCTTAATGGCGCTAAGCGCTGCTTGTATTGAATTATTATTAATTACTAAATTTATTTATTATTAATTATAAAATGTAAACCTGTTTCTCATACAAAGCTGTTTTATGGCTTTAAGAAAACCATGAGGCGTATTAATGACTATTATGGTACTTTATTTGATCTTGACAGCAGTGGTTTAACTAACGGTTACGCTGAGGCTCATCAATCTCTCACAGCCATCTTCACAAATTCACACAACACTGTTAAGGCCAATTCACACAGCACAGACAAACGGCAATAAACACCAACAAACGAGTTGGCCGTTGGATTTAGAATTTTATGAAAAATAACTGTCATGTTCACACTGCCCCAAAAGACAAACACTGATTGAATATGTTCAGTCAGGTGAAAACAAACCCTGACCAACTCCCAACAGACACCGACTGGGGAAACAACACACTGATCCAACAAAACCCAACTAACGTGTTTGTTGGTGTTAATCTGGGCTGTGTGAATTGGCCTTTAAATGAGGCAAAGGTAAGGTAAAATATGCATTAACCTTTTTTATATAGAGTATGCACATTAATACAGTAAACACCAAACTAAAACCTGATGAGATATGAAAGTGACTCATCTTAAGCAATATATCAACGTTTGTACATTTTCAGAAGGAAATGTGAATACTGCTCGCCCACAATGCAATGGGTGTTTGCCCGGTCTTAACGGTACAACTGCGTAAATGTATAACTATTTTCTATCCCAAATGTAGATTCATTAGGCAAATTGAAACCTTTCAGAATAAATAAACAGGATGAACACTACTATTTTGTGAAATTAATTTAGGAATAGTATCATTTAATGAGAGATAACAAATACATTGAACTTTTCATATTTTTGTTGTGTCTACAGTAAAAAGACAACTGGGTGTGTTATTGGAATCTCTAGCACCATCTTGGGGCAAATATGAGCGAATGGCTGGTACATTTCTTGGTTTTATTAGAGTTAGCTTGTAGTTGTATTGTATAGTAATTGATAGGGTGAAAATATTTTATCTCTTGTTTTGTTTTTATTATAAATCTAAATAAAGTTTGGGCACACTCTTTGAGTTTGTGTTGTTAAACTGTCATCAGTGGTGCTGAAGTCAGCTTGATAGCCGCTGTCCGTGGTGCTGAATCCATTACTTTTTTTAAAAACATTACTGTTTTTTCCCTATGAATAAATTATCCAAACATATCCAGTCAAATGCCAGTTAAATCTGGTCTATTTCTAGCTAGATATAAAAATGTAAAAAGCTCAAAGTATGATTGTCAAAACATTTTTTCAAGAGTATAAACCTCAGTGAACTTCCATGCACACTTTACTATCGCCCTCTAGTGTAAGATTTAATTAATGCTGATGTAGCAGTTTTACTCTGGTTGTGTTTTGTTGTTCTCAGTGAAGACAATGCGGATGGAAGAGGTCTCAGGATGTTTTATTCTGCAGAAATACACAGAGCATTATTTTTTTGGAATACACATCTCTACCCCTTCCCTCTGCCCGTACAGCACGGAGAAGCTAGTAAGCAAAAACATTTCTCAGTAAAACATTCAAAATGCAATTCGCTGCATTCAATTTCATGACATCACAGCCTTACATTACATTTAAACATTCTTTATCTCATGAAATAAATCGATGACATCATTTAATACACTTCAAAAATGTCCTTACCAGCACGCTCGTTAGAAGAGCGAGAGAAAGCACATCTGACCCAGTCAGCAGCAAATGTGCTTCTAAAGGGCTGGATCCCAAAGGGCACACTTCATATGCACTTTCGGTCTTGTGGATTTACAATGGCTGCCGCGTGCGCATGTCCGTTAAGTCCACGAGACCGTAGGGTGTCCCATTCATCATTTTAGGTTTCAGAAGGCCCCTTAGCGGCCGTTATGCGCCCTCGACGCGCACTTCAGCTGAGCCCGCAACTACTTCGCGAACTACGCAGAGGATTTTACCCGGCAGTCAAAGCGGCATTACGTCACGAAAGTGACTCAGAGGAAAACCTGTGCTGCGTTCCAGTTGGTTTTTATTATGCCCTTCACTCGCTTACTTCCCTCCGTCTCGTTTACTCGGATGTGCGTCATTGCTTACGTTGCATGAGTGCCCACTACTGGCAGAACCTTTGCAATGGGCTGAACTGGAACGTCCTAAGCCCTTGATCACTTGGAATTATAATTACCACTATGGAGTTGATTTATTATTATTTTTTCCCCCTTACATATTGTTTAATGCAGCATTCTATATATATATAGGTGTGTTTGGGTTGTTTTAAATGTTTTTAAAAATAATAAAAATATCATAGAGTTGTTTGTGGTGTGGTAAATTAAACGCGATATGCGGTGACGTCACAATCGTGTTGCATTGTGGTATATGAAGCTGCCTGAAGTGTACATATGAAGTAGACTTGCTCCCTCGGTCAAAATGGAGGGAGCGAGGGTCTGTCCATATAAACTTCCCTCGTCCACTTCACAAAGTGGAACGCACTTCAAAATGGCGTCGGGGATTCCCCCGAGGGGAAGTGCTTAGGGAAGTTCGCAAGTGCGTGTCTAAAAGTGGAGTGGAACGCAGCCCGTAAGGGGTTTAGGGTGCCATTTGGAATCCAGCCAAGATGGCGCTGTTCGCACATCGCAAGAGGTATCGTGCGTCACCAATATGTGCCCCATATAAGACAATTTCTGCATGAATGGTTCCCACTAGAGTTTTTTGCACCCACAAATAATGTTGCTGTTGAGTCAGTGTAATTAACATTGACACATTAACATTGATTTAGCATTGGTTCAATGACTTCTTGCTATCTGAGTTTGGTTTTTAGTTTAATTGTAGAATCTTTTTTTTTTTTAATTCACAGAAAAATAAATACTTTTTGTTATCATTTCTTGTTCATTGCCCAAAGATGTTGTTAAGTCTTACAAATCAGTGATATTATTTTATGCACTATATTTAACAGGATTTATGGGGTTTTCCAGATCCCAGAGAAGCATTCAGAAATACTGTATAATGATCTGATTATTATCATGAAAGACAGTAAGAAAGGTTTATTCTCTGAAAAGGGGAAAATTTGAGTCTGAAATCTGAATAATCATTTTATGCACTTTACTTTGTAACGCCTTCATAAATTATTAAAACATTCACATATGAACTCCTAACAATAAGGTTAAAGTCTGATTAGTAATACATTTCAGTTTTTGAAATTATTTGTCGTTATTGTGATATTCAGTTTCTTATTAATGCAGAAGTTTGTGTGTGTGTGTGTGTGTGTGTGTGTGTGTGTGTGTGTGTGTGTGTGTGTGTGTGTGTGTGTGAACAGGCTGTTTTTTCCGTCCAGCTCAAAGCCACAGAAAACTGGTGAAGGTTCAGGGTCTCAGTTCAGTTTAAAGAAACACTTACTCAGGAAACCCACAGAGACACACAGAAGATCAACGTCCATTGTGAGCAGAAGACAGTAAAGCTCTTCGTTCAGTAATTCAATATTATGTGTGAGATCCTCATCAGATAGCAAACAGACGAAACAGGGTGAAATGATGAGTCTGTATAGTTGTGTTAGAATGTATACAAAAATATTTTAAAGTGCCCCAATAGGTTGTTTGCACGTGACGTCACTGCTGAGGTGCGAAATGCAGATGGAGGGCAGGAAGCAATTTTCTACATAGGATGTACATTCTACAATACAATCAGAGCAGAGTAGACCAATCACAACACACTGGGCCGTCTAGCCAATCAGAGCAGAGTAGACCAATCACAACACACTGGGCCGTCTAGCTAATCAGAGCAATGTAGACCAATCACAACACACTGGGCCGTCTAGCCAATCAGAGCAGAGTAGACCAATCACAACAGACTGGCCCTGGCTCCATCTAGCGGCAAACACCTGTTATGACTTAAATATCTTGGTTTTAGGTATTGTAGGTTATGGTATGGTAGTTGATAGAGTAGATGCAAAATAAGATGCATGTCTTATTTTCCAAAATCAGAGATGAAGGGAAGGAAGCAGATAAACTGAAGTCTCAGCATTTCACTCTTTGTCCAGTTTGTGTTGTTAAACTGTCATCAGTGATGCTGAAGTTTGATTGACAGCTGCTGCCCGTGGTGACACACAGAATTTGCTATATATCTTGTGTTTTTAGCATTTTTAATATGTTATGTTATTTTAAAGATCTTGAAGCCACCTTGTACATGGTGTAGGGCCCTCAGTGAATTTACATGTACATTTTACTGTCGCCCTCTAGTGGAATATTTAAATAATTCTGATCAATTATCTTCAGTGTCATGTGTCCTTATATAGAGAAGATGAAGCCTGCGAGCTCTCAGTATCAGGCACTGTAGCCTCCTCTAGGTGGCGCTCTTTCAGTGTGATTAATGTAATATTCAGTCAGTGGTGATGGTGGGAGGGGCCAGTAAAGCTGCTCATTACTGATAAAGAGCTGAAGAAAGAGGAAGTAACTAAAGCAGACAGATGTAGAGACAGAGAGATTCAGCAGAAAGAAGACTGAACTCAACTCACAATGAAGATCCTCCTCATCTTCTTCACTTTCTGCCTGATCTCAGGTCAGAGCTTTTCTCTTTCATCACTGCAGTAATGATGCTGTTTTCTGTTCATGAGGTTTCTGATCACAGTATCAATCTGATTGACAGGTGCAGTGAGATGCTTTAGCGTCACTGGATATTCTGGAGGAAGTCTTCTTGTTGATTCACAGAAACTTTGGTTTAGTGATTTTGCTAAATATATGGCCAAATTACCAGAGTGGAGAACAATAATAAATGATAAGAAACATGATCAATGGATCAATGAAGGACGATTCACACTGTTTCGTAACAATAAGGGAAACCTCATGATCTACATCAGAGAACTGAACCAACGTGACGCTGGAAGATACGCAATTGAAGTTCTTCACAACTGGCGGATATATATGACTTTGAATGTGGAAGAAGGTCAGTCATTTTAAGAAGTCTTTGTGTAGTAAAACTATTTCAAAGCTTTTATAATTATAAAATAGTAATTTTTTTATTATGAATGACAGATTCATGTTGTAAAGTGTCAAAGAGAGTGATGGTGAATATTGGAGAAACTGCCACATTCAGCTGTGAATATTCACAGAATCATATTAATGATCCCAAGATCTTATTCAAAGAAGGAAAAGACTCCATTGAGATGATTTACAGCACATGGGAGAAGAAAGAAAGATTCAGTGTTTCTGATGACAAACACAAACTCATGACTGTGAGAATTACAGCTGTGACACCAGATGATGGAGGAGTTTATTTATGTGGAGTTTGGATCTATGGACACTCGTACAGTTACTCCATTATTAATACTGTTCATCTGCACATCATGAGTAAGTGAAACAAACAAACATATCTGGTACAAAAGTATCTACAGTCTCTGTTTGTGACAGATTTTTGTGTTATTTGTGATTGACTCCTAGAGGGCCATTATCCTGCTGAATTTAGCTCCAATCCTAATCAAACACACCTGAATAAGATAATCGAGGTCTCAGGATTATTATAAACTTTCAGGGGTCTTTCACACTGGCAGTTTAGTTTAAAATGGGACATGGTTCACATGAAAAATTGGTAATGTGAAAGCTGTCATGCTTATGGAAGCCCGTTTCCGCCACTAAATAAAAAAAAAAATAAAAAGAGTAATTGCGACTTTTTATCTCAGAATTCTGACTTTATAACTCACAATTGTGAGAAAAAAAGTCAGAATTCTGAGATAAAAAGTCGCAATTACTCTTTTTATTTTTTATTTAGTGGCGGAAACGGGCTTCCATACACATGCGGGTACTACAGAATCCGAGACTGCCTGTAGGAGGAGGTCTGAGTTCGGTTGCACTCGATTGCGAATGTGAAAGCATCTTAGACTCGGGTGCCCATTTGTTCAGGAAGTAAAGTAACCTGCGCATGTGTTTTAGCCGATGACGATGTCATTAGTTAAACAAAACACATGTATGGGATGACAATGGTGTTGATTTACCTTGGATACGAGCGAGAGTGAGCGTGTAGTGTAATCATGCAGAGTGATTGGGAAATTAAAGGGATAGTTCACCCAAAAATGTAAATTCTGTCATTAATTCTTTGGACTTTGGCCCTCCAGAAGCAGGACTGGACACCTGGTCTGAAGAGACTAGCTCAGGAGGTGTTTGGTGTGTGTGATGTGTTTATTCCAGATCAAAACCACAGAAATGAGCTGAAGGTTCGGAGTCTGTCACGTTCAGTTTTAGTTTCAGTTTAGTTTTCATTCTGTTGTCATAGTTACTCATTGTTGCATTGATTCCTTTCACCTGCTCCTGGTTTAGTTCTCATTATCCCGTGTATATATGTGTACGCGTTCAGATCTTTGTCTGCTGTTGTTTGTGTACAGCGCACACTGTTACAGTATGTTTGTTTAGCCTCTTTTGGATTATCTGCTCGTTGTATTTTTGTTTAATAAAGTTAAAAGTGCTGCATATTAGATCTGTTTAGCCTCTCATCATCTTCCTGCCTGACGAAACGTTACAGAGTCTCAGTTTAGTTTACCTGTGAAGAATTAACCGTCTTTATTCAGGAAACCCACAATAAGACCACATAGACTCAGCAGAGACAGAAACAGAGATGAAGCAGATCTGCAGAAGAGAGACTAAAATACACGCATGTTACTGCAGAGTAATTCAGTTCTAATGAATAATACGTCAAAATAAAATGTATGAAGCTACGCATGTAAAATCCCTCAGTGATGTTGCCCAGTAAGTGATCAACAAATGATACTAACAGCTCTTTTAAAATTATTTATTTATATAATATTATTATACATGCATATAAATATATAATTATTTTTAAATTAATTATAATATTATATAATTAATTGTATTTTAGTTCTTATAATTTAGTTCACAAATGCTCTGTGCTCTTTATTTATAACCTGTAAGTGTTTAGTGCTGGCTATAAAAGCACACTGAGTTGGATTTCATGGTCAAAAATAAATAAATATATAAATAGCCACAAAAACAGAAACAGAGCAGCTTTATGTTTACAGATTAGACATCACTTTAGCTCATGTTATATATTCATGTTAACAAAGTAAATGAATATTTCAATATTTGTGTAGATATTATTTCATTCATGTGTATGTCTTGTTTTCTCTTTAATTAGCTCTATGTTTGTGTGTTTGTTTCAGATTTCTCCATGATCATCATTATTGGTGTGTGTGTGACTCTGCTGCTGATCGGTGGATTCATTCTGACTGTGTGTAAATTAAGACACAAGAGACGAGGTGATGCTCACACACACAGGTCAATTCGGTCTACTGCACAGTTACCCACAATCCCCTCTGATGAGCTCCTGTACGCGTCTGTCAGTTTCCAGAAGCATGAAGAGTCTCTCAGTGACGCTACAGTCTCCTTCAGTAAGGACCAGATTCACTCTGATTACACCACGGTCATTTACCACACAAGACTCAACTAGTTCCTCCTTTATAACGGAGATCACAGATCAGCACTTGTTACTACCAGTGTTAATGTACAGATGTCATTCAGTCTGTTGAATCATGAGACACTTTAAAGTTTCCGCTGCTGCTCATGTTGCTTCTTTCACATGTTTAAAATAGTTTGTCATCTCAGTTTATCTGATGAAGACAGGAAATAAAAGCCCTGAGTGACACTTATAGAAAATGCTGTAACATTTCCACTCCAAATGCAGAGGCACAGCAGCTTTTGACACATTTAGTCAATAACATCTTTTTAGTAACTAATCTTTATGATGAGAAACATGTAACTTGAGAATCATGTGTACTCTATTCAGAGCTGTTAAATGACTGTTTTGTGTTCTCATCTCTCTGGTGCTCTCTGACCAGCTTTAGATTTCTACATACCAGGATTCCAGTCATAAATGTATTGTGAGAAAGTCTGCTTTATATGGAAGCCCGTTTCCGCCACTAAATAAAAAAATAAAAAGAGTAATTGCGACTTTTTATCTCACAATTGTGAGTTATAAAGTCAGAATTCTGAGATATAAACTCGCAATTGTGTGATATAAGGTCACAATTCTGACTTTTTTTCTCAGTCAGAATTGTGACTTTATATCACGTAATTGCGACTTTATAACTCACAATTGTGAGAAAAAAAGTCAGAATTCTGAGAGAAAAAGTCGCAATTACTCTTTTTATTTTTTTATTTAGTGGCGGAAACAGGCTTCCATAGCTTTAAGACTTGATTGTTGTTTTTCATTGATTCAGTGTTTTTACACAGCAAAATCCCCAGTGTTAAATCAGAAAAGTGAATCATTCAACCTTATGATGCTAAAAACTATATCACCTGATGGCCTTTGTTTCTGGCTTTCTTTGCAATAAATTATATGTTTCGGTAAATACTGTTACAAAAACCACAAACTCACATAAAAAGCCAAGAGTCAAACTGCCCAACTAAAGGAAACGCTGATCACCATAATGGTGACCAAACATTTTCAATAAATCATCAACATCTAAACCTCTGTTAATTCTCAATAAGAGCTTCTGTAGACGTCTGACAGAAATAAAGTCAGTCTGGTTAGTAATGTGTGAAGCTGGTAATGCTGTTTGTGGAGTTGTTTAATCCTCCTCTACTGAGATCTTCAGAGATTTGCCCCCAGTTTCACAGACCTGGGGTCCGTTCTTCATACGTCGCTAACTCGGTTAGCTGGATTTCATTGTTGACGATTTGGCACGATCTTGGATTGTTTGGTTCTTCGACGCTCATCCTGGACTTGCTGTCATAGCAACAGGTTCGGAAGCTTAAACCTGCTCGGGAGCAGCTTATTTCATGTAAACAGGATTAGATTGCATCTTTTTAAACGGCGCTGATACTTAAAATTTGTCCCAACCACTGCTACTTTAGTAGAGTTCCTTACTGAACCAGGGGCAGTAATAATTTTAAATAATAACAATAATAATAATAATAATATAAAAATGTATTTGAAAATTATATTATAATGTTGTGTATAAAACTATAGACACAGATTTATTTGTGATAGAATAATTACTTTGTTATTGTCTTATTGTAAGAGTCTTACACACATGCTGTACAGTTACTCTGAGCCCTGCATTAATTTGAGTGATGACGGATATTATGGGATGGCTTGATGCAGCGCAGGAGGAGCAGATAACTTGATCTTGACCCTTAAGAAACTTTAATTAATGCTGTCACGTAACAAATCTGCTTCAAATTTAATAAAAAATTAAATGAATTGCTAATTACAACATTGAAATAAAAATGTAAAGGATGTACAAATACTATAAAATCGTCAATATAAATAATTGGGAATCATGTTTAAAAAAAAACAGTGCACATTTAATTTATCTATTATAACTTTTATGTTGTTTTGGTTGTTTCCTTATAAAGGTCCAGAAATTCATGTTTTTTTTTTTTTTTTAATTTGTCAAGTTTTTGCCAGGTGGCTTTTTTAATTATATGATGTCAGCTGCATTGTTGATCGTGGTTTCAAGTATCGATGCATCTGCCCTCTTCAGGGAACACAGGAACGTGCAGTAATCTCAGACAACTTAATCCAAATATTTTAATCCAATCCGCAAATTAGTTTGAAGAACCAAATTAGCCAGAGATCAGTTATCATGATTAGAAGATCTGGGATCTGTCAAATCATCTCAATGTATTAAGCGAGGTACGAAGACCAGAGCCCAGTCTTAAACTAGTCCCAGACTAAAATGCATGTTTGAGTTGTTTTAACTGAAAGCAACTTGCACTGTCATATCTTAAAATATGTCACTGTCATTGTTTTGTCTCAAGATGCACAACAGTAATGTTTTTACCAGTAAGGCAAGTTTATAAAATATACTTAAATGTTCTAATTGAACAAAGACCTAAACCTGGCTTAATCAAAATCAAATCAAATCACCTTTATTTATATAGCGCTTTTTACAATGGCAATTGTTTCAAAGCAGCTTCACAGTGGTAACAGGAAAATAATGCAACGGAATTCGATTCGGCTGCACAGCCGCTCTGGAGAAAACGGTGATGTCATCAGCTCATTTCAATTATCATATAGTGTCAATGCGGGCAGATCAGTAATATAATTGAAATTTAGGTGTCCCCAACTGAGCAAGCCAAAAGCCAAAGGCGACGGTGGCAAGGAACCAAAACTCCTTCAGGGCCAGAATGGAGAAAAAAACCTTGGGAGAAACCAGGCTCAGTCGGCGTGCCAGTTCTTCTCTGGCCGACGAACAAATAGTGTATGATTATGATTCTGGCAACATTACAGGTCAGAAGTCATATTAGATAAATAGATATTCGTAGGATTATTCGAAAGATTGGAGTTGTCACGCCGGGGACGGGTTTAATTAGGATGTTGTGTCGATTCGGCATTTACAGGGGGGAGTTTAATTGACACTATTGTCTCTACAGACACTTCAGGGATATGGTCGTCATGTCCAGGCTAAGGTCCACCATCTGGTCTGGATACGGCCCGGATCCGGCCGACTGCAGTAAACCTCGGGATAAACAGAGAGACTAACATTAGCGTAGATGCCATTCTTCTTATGATGTAACGAGTACATCAGGTGTTATGGGAAGTGTTCCCGGTTCCGGCTGACCTAGTTAATGCAGCCTAAAACAATCATTTAACTGATTTGAATAATAGAAATTAAAAATGTTTTATGTGTATGCCATAGTAAAGAGATGTGTTTTTAGTCTAGATTTAAACTGACAGAGTGTGTCTGCTTCCCGAACAATACTAGGAAGACTGTTCCAGAGTTTAGGTGCTAAATAGGAAAAGGACCGACCGCCTGCAGTTGATTTTGATATTCTAGGTATTATCAACTGGCCAGAATTTTGAGACCGCAATAGACGTGATGGAGTATAATGCGTTAAGAGCTCGCTCAAGTACTGGGGCGCTATACCATTTAGTGCTTTGTAAGTAATCAGCAAGATTTTAAAATGTATACGATGTTTAATAGGGAGCCAATGCAGTGTTGCCAGAACCGGGCTAATATGGTCATACTTCCTGGTTCTAGTAAGAACTCTAGCTGCTGCGTTTTGGACCAGCTGCAGTTTATTTATTAAGCGAGCAGGGCAACCACCCAGTAGAGCATTACAATAATCTAGCCTTGAGGTCATGAACGCATGAACTAACTGTTCAGCATTTTGCATTGAAAGCATGTGCCGTAATTTAGATATATTTTTAAGATGGTAGAATGCAGTTTTACAGATGCTAGAAACGTGGCTTTCAAATGAGAGATTGGTATCAAAGAGCACACCCAGGTTCCTAACTGACGACGAGGACTTGACAGAGCAGCCATCGAGTGTTAGACAGTATTCTAGGTTACTACTTGTGGAGTTTTTTTGTCCAATGATTAAAAATTCAGTTTTTTCTGAATTAAGTTGCAGGAAATTACTAGTCATCCAATTTTTTATATCAGCTATGCATTCTGTTAATCTTGTGAATTGGTAAGTTTCGTCAGGGCGTGAAGAAATATAGAGCTGAGTATCGTCAGCATAACAATGAAAATGAATGCCATGCTTCCTAATAATATCTCCCAGTGGTAGCATGTACAGGGTGAAAAGCAGCGGTCCTAGCACTGAGCCCTGCGGTACTCCATACTGAACTTGTGTTCGGTGTGACATCTCTTCATTTACTGCTACAAACTGATAACGGTCAGATAAGTATGATTTAAACCATGCCAATGAAGTTCCACTAATGCCAACATAATTTTCGAGTCTAAGAATATTGTGGTCGATAGTATCGAATGCAGCGCTAAGATCGAGTAACACTAATAGAGATATACAACCACGATCGGATGATAAGAGTAAATCATTTGTTACTCTGATGAGAGCAGTCTCAGTACTATGATACGGTCTAAATCCTGACTGGAAATCCTCACAGATACCATTTCTTTCTAAAAAGGAGCATAATTGTGAGGACACTGCCTTTTCTAGTATTTTTGACAGAAAGGGTAGATTTGAGATTGGCCTGTAATTGACTAATTTTGTAGGATCAAGTTGCTTTTTTTTAATAAGTGGTTTAATAATAGCCAACTTAAAAGTTTTCGGTACATATCCTAATGTCAAGGATGAATTAATGATATTAAGGAGAGGATCTATGACCTCTGGAAGCATCTCTTTTAGTAGTTTAGTCGGTATGGGGTCGAGCATACATGTTGTTGATTTTGATGATTTAACGAGTTTAGCCAATTCTTCTTCTCCTATAGCAGTGAATGAATGTAATTTTTCCTCAGTGACACTACAATGCACTGTCTGATGTGATACTGTAGTAGACGGCTGCATTGTTATAATTTTTTTCCTAATATTATCAGTCTTACAGGTAAAGAAGTTCATAAAGTCATTACTGCTGTGCTGTTTACAAACATCAGAAGGTGAAGCTTTATCTTTGGTTAATTTAGCCACTGTATCGAATAAATACCTAGGGTTGTGTTTGTTTTCTTCTAAGAGAGTCGAGAAATAAGCAGATCTAGCAGTTTTTAGGGCCTTTCTGTATGCAATCATGCTCTCTTTCCAAACTTCTAGTTTTGTTTTCTTCCAGCTGCGCTCCATTTTTCTGGCTGCTGTTTTAAGGGCCTGGGTGTGCTCGTTGTACCACGGCGTTGGACTATTTTCTTTAATCTTCTTTAAGCGCCGGGGAGCAACTGTGTCTAAAGTGCTGGAAAAGAGAGAGTCAGTAGTTTCTGTTGCAACATCGAGTTCCTCTAGGCTATCTGGGATGCTGAGGAGATGAAACTGATGAGGAAGATTATTTACAAAGAAACCTTTAGTTGCAGCAGTGATAGTCCTGCCATATTTAAAGCGAGGGGACGGCTTTGCAGCCTTTGCTAAATTAAGTGTACATGATACTAGGTAATGATCTGAGATGTCATCGCTCTGCTGCAGAATTTCAATGGTATCAACATTTATTCCATGTGACAGTATTAGGTCTAACGTATGATTACGGCGATGAGTGGGTCCTGACACGTTTTGCCTTACTCCAATAGAGTTTAGAATGTCTCTAAATGCCAATCCCAGTGCGTCTTTTTCATTGTCTACATGGATATTAAAATCACCAACAATTAGGACTTTATCTGCAGCAAGTACTAACTCTGATAGAAAATCAGCAAATTCTCTGGTAAAGTCTGTATGGTGCCCTGGTGGCCTATATACAGTAGCCAGCACAAATGTCAAACGGGATTTATCGATTTCACTACATAATGTTACATAAAGCACCAAAACTTCAAAGGAATTATATTTGAAACTAGACTTGTGAGTAATACCGAAGATATTATTATAAATTACAGCAACACCTCCCCCTTTACCTTTCAGACGCGGCTCATGTTTATAACAATAATCTTGGGGGGTGGACTCATTTAAAGTAATGTAATCGTCAGGTTTTAGCCAGGTTTCTGTCAAACACAGCACATCTAGGTTATGATCTGTAATCATATCATTAACAATAAGCGCTTTTGAGGAAAGGGATCGAATATTCAGCAACCCGAGCTTTATCATTTGATCATCTGTATTATATCTGTTGTTTATTTGTTGGACATCAATTAAATTTTTACCGTTGAATGATTTTGATGGTTTTTTGTATTTACTAATTCGTGGAACAGACACAGTCTCTATGTGATAATATCTAGGTGAAAGAGTCTCTATGTGCTGGGATTTATCTGACTTCTGTGACGTGAGACAGCTAGCAGGCGGTCGGGTAAGCCAGTCCGTCTGCTTCCTGACCTGGGCCCCAGTTAGTCAAGGTTTAGCTCTAAGACTATGTGCCAAATTACTAGAGAGAAGAGCGGCACCATCCCAGGAAGGATGAATACCATCTTTTTTCAACAGGTCAGGTCTGCCCCAAAAGCTTTTCCAATTGTCTATGAACCCTATGTTATTTTGCGGACACCACTTAGACAACCAGCCATTGAGTGATGATAGTCTGCTAAGTATCTCATCACTCCTTTTAACGGGGAGGGGACCAGAGCAAAAAACGTCATCTGCCATCGTACTTGCGAGTTTACACACCTCTTTAATGTTAATTTTGGTGATCTCCGACTGGCGAAGTCGAACATCATTTGTGCCGACGTGAATAATAATCTTAGAGAATTTACGATTAGCATTAGCCAGCACTTTTAAATTTGCTTTTGATCTCCCGGTAAACATGTGACTATGGTGGCTGGTGTCTCTATTTTCATGTTCCGTGTAATAGAATCGCCAATAACTAGGGCACTTTCAACAGGATTCTCAGTGGGTGCATCACTGAGTGGGGAGAACCTGTTTGATGTTCTAATCGGAACGGAAGAGTGGTTTTTTGATCCGCGACTATGCCGTCTCACCGTCACCCAGTTGCCCTGCTGCACGGGCTCTACAGCCGGAACCGAACAATGTACAGAGTTCACTAAGCTATTCGCATCCAAAGCAGTGTCTAAAGCTGTTACATTCTCACTACTCTCAAATAAAGTCTGGATGCGTGTCTCTAATTCTGAAATCTTCTCCGTCAGCCTGACTATCTCCTTACATTTATCACATGTGAAGCCCTGTTCGCCAACGGAAAAAGATATACTAAACATGAAACATGCAGTGCAAGTGACAATGACAGGAGAAGAAGACATGGCTTACCGTATTTGTTGATTAATCCAACTTACCACAGTTGTTTGATGAACTCAGAAAACAAGAGACCCGAGTGCAGAGATGGCAAGCTAACAGGCTAGCGAAATGCTAACGCGTGATAGTGATTTAGATTAAAAGCTAGCGGTGTCAGATTTAATATGGTAGGCAATATTAGACAATATATGGTGATGGGTAAATTATATTTAGCAGTTTAAACAACAGGGAATGATATCAAATAAAGATTCAAAAGCAAGCAGAGCACACGCGAGCACAGCAGTCAGAAGGACAAACAGGAGGCAAACAGGAGGCAAACAGGAGGCAGACAGGAGCAATCGATCCAAGACAGGAGCAATCGAATGGTTCAGTCCCCTTAATCTAAGCCCTGTCTGTGAAACCAGGCCTTAATGTCTTCTTTTATCTTCAGTTGATTTCATCTAAAGCCATATTCAGACGGTAATTGTTTCTCATGTGGACGTCCATAAAAATAAATTTGCATGCCACCTCAGTGATAAAACACATGCATTCGGATGGTGATTTATTCACGGTGGAGGAGCGAGTTTTGTGATCATACGAACCTGGGCTGCTCACGTGGTCATTAGCATGATTGTCTGCTGTAAATAAAATGTCGGCTTGGAATAATAAGAATAAATTCATATTTAATTTAATAATAGGAAATTATCAATTATTTAAATCTCCTTTTTAAAAAATAGGAAGATAGGATGTCATTTTAATGTGGAAATGAGCGGAAATAAATCAATACAGCCTCTTATTTACATGAGGTAAACATAATGCTGCTAATTTAAGGTATATAACGTTTCGGTTACGTATGTAACCCTTGTTCCCTGAAGGAGGGAACGGAGACGCCACGTCGGAGACCGACGAATAGGAATCTTGCTCGCGAGAGCCAATCTACTTTGAGTGTAGCTAAACGAGCCAATGCACATTGGCATGCAATGATTGCACCAGGTGCTCATGCCACGCAGCGCGGATATAAATGAGACACAGGTGCTTGCATCAAATTAGCTTCTTTTGCTGAGGAGCCGAGTAGGTAACTGGCACCCCAGCAGGGTAGGATGCAACACTTCTAGTAGAGTGTGCTCGCACTCTGAGCGGACAGGGCACACCTTGTGCTTGGTAAGCCAAGGTGATGGCATCCACTATCCAGTGGGCCATCCTCTGCTTGGAGACAGCCTTTCCCTTCTGCTGGCCTCCGTGACAGACAAAGGGCTGATCTGAGGTCCTGAAGCTTTGCGTTCTATCCACGCAGAGCGCGGACAGGACAGAGCAAAGCTAGGGCTGGGTTTGCCTCCTCCAAGGGCAGTGCTTGCAGGTTCACCACCTGGTCCCTGAAGGGAGTGGTAGGAACCTTGGGCACATAGCCAGGCCGGGGTCTCAGTACTGGCAGTGGGACGTTTCTGGGGAAGCAAACAGGTTGACCTGTGCCACCCCGAACTGTCTCCAGATCAGCTGGACCACCTGGGGGTGGAGTCGCCATTCTCCCAGGAGCGCAGCTCGTGACAGCTCGTCGGCCACACGGTTGCGCACACCAGGGACATGAATGGCCCGAAGCGACCTCAGACACTTCTGACTCCAGAGGAGGAGATGGCGGGCGAGTTGCGACATGCGACGGGAGCGTAGACCACCTTGTAGGTTGATGTATGCAACGGTCGCAGTGTTGTCCGTACGGACCAATACATCTTTGCCCCGTAACAGCCTTTTGAGGCGGCTCAGTGCAAGATGTACTGCTAGCAACTCGAGGCAGTTGATGTGCCAATGCAGGTGCGAGCCTGTCCAAACCCCTGACACTGCATGCCCGTTGTACGTGGTTCCTCAGCCCATGGCAGAGGCATCTGTGAAAACCACAGCATGCCTGGACACCTGTTCCAAGGGCACCCCGGCCCAAAGGAACAAGGGGTCTGACCACGGGCTGAAGGTTTGGCGGCAGGCCAGTGTGATACTCACCCGGTGAGTTGCCACGCCCATCTCGGGACCCGGCCGTGAAGCCAATGCTGAAGCGGTCTCATATGAAGCAGGCCGAGCGGTGTTACTGCCACCGCGGCCACCATATGCACCAGGAGCCTCTGAAATTGTTTCAGTGGGACCGCCATCCTGCCTTGAAACGTGTTCAGGCAGTTCAGCATCGACTGGACGTGCTCCTCTGTGAGGCGCGCCGTCCATTTGACCGAATCCAACTCCATACCGAGAAAAGAGATCCTCTGCACGGGGGCGAGTTTGCTCTTTTCCCAGTTGACCCGAAGACCCAGCTGGCTGAGGTGTCTGAGCACCAGGTCCCTGTGTTCGCACAACTGATCCCTGGACTGTGCTAGAATGAGCCAGTCGTCGAGATAGTTGAGGATGCGAACGCCCTGTTCTCTCATGGGCACAAGGGCCCCCTCCGTGACCTTCGTAAAGACACGGGGGGACAGGGACAGCCCGAAGGGCAGGACTTGTACTGATATGCTCGACCCTCGAATGCAAAGCGCAGAAATGGCCTGTGTCGAGGGAGAATCGAGACATGAAAGTACGCGTCCTTCAGGTCGATCGCTGCAAACCAATCTCGGGGACGGATGCACTCGAAAATGCGTTTCTGCGTGAGCATCTTGAACGGTAGCTTGTGAAGGCTCCGATTCAGAACTCGCAGGTCCAAGATTGGCCGTAACCCACAAGGTTTTCTTGGGTACAATGAAGTACGGGCTGTAGAAGCCTGTCTTCATATCGGCTGGAGGGACCGGCTCTATCGCGTCCTTCGCCAGTAGGACTGCGATCTCTGCACGCAGGACATGGGCATCTGCAGCATTCACCGAAGTGAAGCGGACGCCCATGAACCTGGGGGGACGCCGGGCGAACTGAATCGCATAGCCGAGCCTGATGGTTCGAATGAGCCAGCGAGACGGACTGGGGAGCGCTAGCCAGGCTCGCAGAGACCGTACAAGAGGGACCAAAGGAACGACCGGCGTGGGGCACCGTGGGGCAGCGAGGTGGAATGCAGGTACCGGGCTGGGGCAGCTGTCTCGTGGAGGCGGCCCGCAACGAGGTGAGAGTGTGCTATGCAACACTTACCTGATTCCACGAGTGGGCAGGGGGTACGTGAGGAGGCTTGGTTGCGCCCTCGAGCCGTCCACGGCTGCCCGCTGGCGAAGGGGGAGGATGAGTGTGGTCCGGCGTTTGACCGGCCACAGCTCTCCGAGCCCCCTGAGGACCCGGAGATAGAGGAAACTGCTCTTTTATTGAAAATTTGGATACCGCTGGAACACAAAGAAAACGGAACCAAAGATTCGCCGAACGGCCCTCCTCCGGGGGATGGAGCGGTGCGATCACTGTCTCCTGAAGAGCAGTCCTCCCCATCTCCGGGTCGCCCGTCTCAAGGCCGCTTGCCCTTGGCCTTGCCAACCCTCTTGGCGGGGCGGCCTGCTTGCGTCCGGCTCCTCGACGTCGCTTGGGTGGAAGCTGCTGTTGCGACGCGGGAGCGGAGGCTCGCTGAGCAGGCTGAGGCGCTGCCGGCGGCGGGGTGGAGACAGCAGCTGACCGCCGTGGCAGGATGTGACTGATCGCCTCAGTCTGCTTCCGTGCGGCCGAGAACTGCTGTGCGAAGTTCTGGACCACGTCACAGAAGAGGCCGGTCTGGGACATGGGAGAATTAAGGAACCTGATCTTGTCGGTTTCCCTCATGTCAGCCAGACACAGCCAGAGATGGCGTTCCTGGACCACCATCGTGGACATCGCACGACCCACTGCCATAACCTTCGTCGCACGAAGCACGAGGTCCGTTGCGGTTCTCAGTTCGTGCAGAACTGCGGGATCGTGACCACCCTTGTGCAAGGTCTTCAGTGCCTGGGCCTGATGGACCTGCAACAACGCCATGGCGTGTAAGGCAGACCCAGCATCTCCACAAGCCTGGTAGGCCTTTCCGATCAGATCGGGCGAGTACCTACAGGCCCGGGAGGGGAGACACGGGTTCCCCCTGGATGTGGAGTTAGGGCACAGTTGCATAGCAACGGCCCGTTCCACGGGAGGAACCTGCGTGTAACCCTTTGCAGATCCGCCATCGAGGGTGGTGAGGGAGGAGGATCCACCAGGCCGGTTTCGGGCAGTAAAAGGTGCCGTCCATGACTTGGTGAGCTCCTCGTGCACCTCCGGAAAGAAAGGAACCGGGGTGGGGCGCAGAGAACCAGCACGGGCCACCCCGAGAAACCAGTCGTCCAGCCTCGAGGGTTCGGGACACGGTGGAGGGTTCCACGCGAGCCCGACTCTCTCAGTGGCCCGGGAAAGCATGGCCATCATTTCTGGATCCATATCGGGCACAGCGGATCTTCCCGAAGGAGCCCCCTGCACCGACACGTCATCTCCCGAAAATTCTGACCCTCCCTCTGATGCAGCGATGGACATCTGATCATCGAGAGGAGCCCCGAAGGATACAGATGGTACACACCTCGTGGGTGGCCCACCGCGTTCCGACGGCAGCTCTACTGGCTGCGAAGTGCGGGAGGGGTGAGGGTTCCCCGGGGGTTGGGTCCCTGGGGGAAGCGCGCTCACCGTAAGATCATTGCGAGATGGAGTCTTGACCGCAACTCCGAGATGGTCATGTTCCCGCAGTGAGAACATGAGTCATCCACCAGCGCTGCCTCAGCGTGCTGAACGCCCAAACACGAGATACAGCACTGGTGACCATCCCTCGGTGACAGGTAACCACCGTATCCAGAAACACACAGATAGAATGTCATCTTGAAAAAGACGCAAGCTCTATCTGTGTAAGCTCTTTTAGAAGGACGCTCTCCTTGGTGCTGAAGCATGCAGGGGGAAGGGTCGCGGCGACACAGTCAGGGAATAGTGCAGCCTGACGTGCGCACTCTCTCTCACAAAGGCTCTCTCTTACCAGCCGTAGGAACGGCTTTTCAGCGCTCTCCACCTAGCGCACCGAACCAGCTGTGAGAACAGCCTTTGTGTTTGCTCTATCAAACAAAAAAGAGAGATGATCAAAGAACCACACGACCTGCTGCAGCGCTGTCACACCAACACCTACTGAAGAGATCACTTCAAAAAGGCAGGCTTCAGTCAGTTCCACTGCGTAGAAGCGAGTGATATCTGGACAAACCATTTACCACTCGGCTCCGAAGCAAAAAGCTAATCTGATGCAAGCACCTGTGTCTCATTTATACCCGCGCTGCGTGGCATGAGCACCTGGTGCAATCATTGCATGCCAATCTGCATTGGCTCGTTTAGTTACACTCGAAGTAGAATGGCTCTCGCGAGCGAGATTCCTATTTGTCGGTCTCCGACGTGGCGTCGGACGTGACCGACTGAATAGGCAATTAAATTACCACACGTCCTTGTTGTTTGTCTAAAAACAGTAGGTAATTTGGCCGGGGATTTTTACGTGGGTGGTGGGAGAAAAACACTGACATTCTGGATTCGGACGGCAATTAAATCACAGACTAGCCCCTGTCAATGATGAAAATACCTTACGACCCCACGAGAAACAATTACCGTCCGAATAGGGCTTTAGGCTGTGGCTGAAGTCAGTTATAGTTCTTGTTGTGTCTCTTTCCTTCAGTGATTCTGCTCATTATCATCAGGTGTCTTCAATAATGCTCAATCATCACTCAATTAATCACTTAATTATCTCATTAACTTTAACACTGATTCAGTGTTACTTTAACACTCTGTAGAGTGGGACCATAGGGGTATTCCAGAAAGCAGGTTATGTGACATAATATAATATACAATATTATATATTAATTCTAAAGCACTATTACAACAAGGTAATGTTTAAATGTTAATTCAATTCAAATATATTTATTATTTATTTTATTGTCATCTCACACATGGATCTGCATTCAATTAATTAGCATCAAACAAACAATATAATCCTTATTTTCAGTGAATAAAGATTACTTATTAAACGAAAAGATCGAAAATACGATTGCACAACCACCAAATAGGTGGCGATGTGCACTAAGTAGGTTATGTAAATCGCCATTAAACAAAAGAAGAAGGAAGTAGAATGGCGTGCTTTTTCTTAGCGTCTGTTTCCATGGTGAATCATCAATTCGTCGCTCTGTTGAGAATGTCTTGTGTGTTCACGGTTAACATACTCTGGGTTGTCTGAACTTACTCGCGGACGTGTTTTTGGAACCAGCATACTTCGAGTAAGCAAGGTTTGGGTTAATCAACCGAGAGCTCAAGGTATACGCAACGGTAAGTTATCTTTGCTTTCTGGAATACCCCCCTGTTGTGCTCTGAGCAGTGTTGATTTAACACTGGGGATTTTGCTGTGTACTTGTTTATGTACTTAACCTGGAATAATAACCCTTTTTATTCATAAAGAAAAATAAATCCTGTTTTGCAGTTGTTTCCTGCTTATGATTGTTACGACCCTTCTTTAGGCTATTAAACATCTAGGGAGTAAAAAGGGGAACATTAAGCCAGTTGCGACAATTGTCACCATTAACTCTTTCCCCGCCAAACGCGGAATTTTCTGGGTTTCCGTGTTTTCACTGTTATACGGTAGGGAGCGCTATTACGCATCTTCTGAATGAGTACAGAATCTCCTGATCAAAACACAGGCGAAGACGCAAAAAAACAAGCGATTGCATGTAAGCAGATGCATATGTAAAATAACGTGATCATCAACATTAAACATCATATAAATCAAAACTATCTAATGATACTGAATGAAATGTCGGCCCAGGACGAGCTGTAGGACTGTGCAAGCATTAGGGGTGTTGATGGATGTCCAGGGTGTCCATCTGTGTGTGATCATCGCTCACAATCTGATCTGGATGTAGTCTTTGACAAAAACGTGATTTTCTCAGCTTTTTGTTCAAAATGTTGCTTTTTCTGTGGAACTTATACTTAACTTAAACCCATATTCAAGTGTTGATAAAAAAGGAATGCAAGAAGCTAGAATAAAACGTTTTTTGTTTAAAAGCAGAGGGTCTGCTCTTTATTTTGATATATTGCATGCTCAGATATTCATACAACAAAATATTCTATGGGCCATTACATTTTTGTGAAAATGATCAAAAACACTGGCGGTGGCTGGCAACTTTTTTTTGAAAAACGCTAGCGGGGAAAGAGTTAAACACTGAAAATGTATAAGAGAAATAGGAGAGTATGAGGCGAGTACCAGTGAACTTATGTTTATTTTTACAGGCTGTGATAAGTTATCTACAAGGAAAATATAATAAAGAACATAGTTATTTACAAGCAGGAAAGAAAGAAAAACAATTTCCACAAAGCAAAAACAAAAACACACTGGGAGGACAAAGGGAACTGGATTGTGCCAAATAAAAGAAAAGAATAAATAAATAAAAAACATTTCTAACCTGTGTACAACTAAACCTAACTAATACAAAAGAAAATTATTTTTAAAAATCTTCATCGTCCAAGACATTGTATCTTACCTACACTATCTAACAAAACAAAGAACCTAATTTGTTTAAACAAAAATCAAACAAACATAAGTGTGCACCATGTACAGTGGGGAGAACAAGTATTTGATACACTGCCGATTTTGCAGGTTTGCCCACTTACAAAGCATGTAGAAGTCTGTAGTTTTTATCATAGGTACTCTTCAACTGTGAGTGACGGAATCTAAAACAAAAATCCAGAAAATCACATTGTATGATTTTTAAGTAATTAATTTGCATTTTATTGCATGACATAAGTATTTGATACATCAGAAAAGCAGAACTTAATATTTGGTACAGAAACCTTTGTTTGCAATTACAGAGATCATACGTTTCCTGTAGTTCTTGACCAGGTTTGCACACACTGCAGCAGGGATTTTGGCCCACTCCTCCATACAGACCTTCTCCAGATCGTTCAGGTTTCGGGGCTGTCACTGGGCAATACGGACTTTCAGCTCCCTCCAAAGATTTTCTATTGAGTTCAGGTCTGGAGACTGGCTAGGCCACTCCAGGACTTTGAGATGCTTCTTATGGAGCCACTCCTTAGTTGCCCTGGCTGTGTGTTTCGGGTCGTTGTCATGCTGGAAGACCCAGCCACGACCCATCTTCAATGCTCTTACTGAGGGAAGGAGGTTGTTGGCCAAGATCTCGCGATACATGGCCCCATCCATCCTCCCCTCAGTACGGTGCAGTCGTCCTGTCCCCTTTGCAGAAAAGCATCCCCAAAGAATGATGTTTCCACCTCCATGCTTCACGGTTGGGATGGTGTTCTTGGGGTTGTACTCATCCTTCTTCTTCCTCCAAACACGGCGAGTGGAGTTTAGACCAAAAAGCTCTATTTTTGTCTCATCAGACCACATGACCTTCTCCCATTCCTCCTCTGGATCATCCAGATGGTCATTGGCAAACTTCAGAGACGGGCCTGGACATGCGCTGGCTTGAGCAGGGGGACCTTGCGTGCACTGCAGGATTTTAATCCATGACGGCGTAGTGTGTTACTAATGGTTTTCTTTGAGACTGTGGTCCCAGCTCTCTTCAGGTCATTGACCAGGTCCTGCCGTGTAGTTCTGGGCTGATCCCTCACCTTCCTCATGATCATTGATGCCCCACGAGGTGAGATCTTGCATGGTGCCCCAGACCGAGGGAGATTGACTGTCATCTTGAACTTCTTCCATTTTCTAATAATTGCGCCAACAGTTGTTGCCTTCTCACCAAGCTGCTTGCCTATTGTCCTGTAGCCCATCCCAGCCTTGTGCAGGTCTACAATTTTATCCCTGATGTCCTTACACAGCTCTCTGGTATGTTTGCCTTTAATTTTCTCCAAAACTATACAGTAAAATGACTTGAAAATATATACATTAATAGTTAAGGTCACTCTGAACAAGAATCAAATAAAAGAATGAGCAAACCTATATAGGAAAGATTTTTATGAGTGTTTGAAAATGGGACATTGTGTAAGTGCTTGAATGCACTTAGATTTTTGGGGTGAGTTTGCCTTAATTTTCTCCAAAACCATACAGTAAAATGACTTGAAAATAAATACAGTTATAGTCAGGGTCACTCTGAACAAGAATCAATTGAAAGAATGAGCAAACCTATGAAGGCAAGATTTTTTTAAAAATTGGACATTGTGTAAGTGCTTGAATGCAGTGTGTTTTGGATTGAGTTTGCCTATAATTTTCTCCAAAACTATACAGTAAAATGACTTGAAACATAATACAGTTATAGTCAGGGTCACTCTAAACAAATATCAAATGACAGAATGAGCAAACCTATAAAGGCAAAATTTTTATGAGTGTTTGAAAATTGGACATGGTGTAAGTGCTTGAATGCACTTTGATTTTAAATGACCAGAAATATATATTTCATACATCCGTTTTTTATAGCTCATATATGTAATTCAATGATAATTGACAGATGCCATTTCCATTTACATTAACATGAAAAAAATGCCTGTTGTGTCATACCATAAAAAAATAAAATGAAATTAAAGCTGCAAGCAGCGATGAAAGGGCCCTCGCACCCGGGAGCACCGCCACCCGGTGGCCTCAGGAAAACAGCGAATGACATTCATTTAAGTGGGTAAATATAGGAGAAATATGGCAAAGTCACTTCAATGTGCCACACTTCCTGCTGCCAGCTTTGGTGCTTTGACTATAACTGAATATTGCCATGTAGATGTCTTCAGGCCTGGACTATTATCAAACGTGTGAAGTTTGGGGCAGATCGGACACTGTATGCCTGAGTTACAGCAACTTCCTGTTTTGTGGCGTAAATCGCATACATTAGCACTTAGCCAAGTGTTGCATGATTTAATGTGTTTCTAGCATGTTTGGGACTTGATGGCATATTTAAATGTGTTTCTGGGAGGGAATTACAGTGCCATTTCCTGTTGCCCACAGGTGGCGCTATGCCTGTAACTGAATATTGGCGTTTAGATGTCTTCGGGCCAGGACTCTAATAATACATGTGAAGTTTGGGGCAGATCGGAAATTGTATGTCCGAGTTACAACAACTTCCTGTTTCATGGCGAAACATCGAAATTTGTCAGGCCGCCACGGACACGCCCTTCGGGGAAAACTCAAGATCTTCACAATTTAACATCACAAAGGCCTTTAGATTAGACTGTGCAATTATGATGATGATCTGATTAAATCTCTAGGAGGAGTTCGTTAAAGTACAACGATTTTGCAAAGAAAATTCAAAATATCTCACTTCCTGTTGGTTTTCAGATTTCGTACCAGGAGACTTTTTTGTAGGTGTTGGGCTGTTACATGTGTACCGAATTTCATACCTGTACGTGAAACGTAGCGGGAGGGGCACTTTGTTGAAATGTTGTAGGTGGCGCTATCGAGCCATTTTGCCACGCCTAATTCTGAAACCCATAACAGACGTAAATTTTCACCACTTTTGACGCGTGTGCAAAGTTTCATGAGTTTTCGAGCATGTTTAGGCCATCAAAAATGCGATTCATTTGGGAGAAGAATAATAATAAACAGAGCAATTCCAATAGAGTCCTCACACCATCGGTGCTCGGGCCCTAATAATATAAAATAAAATAAAAAAGTAACATTAATGATGTATGATAATTAACATGAATATTAACATTAATTATTAGTACTAAATAATGCATAATAATTAATATATAATATATATAAAAATATTAAAATCAAAAAGTAATAAAATTAAAATTAATAAATGATATATAATAATTAATGTATAGCATATACAAACATTAAAATAAAAAGGAAAAGTCATATTTATTTATAAGTGTCATGTGTCCTTATATAGAGAAGATGAAGCCTGTGTGAGCTCTCAGTATCAGGCACTGTAGCCTCCTCTAGGTGGCGCTCTTTCAGTGTGATTAATGTAATATTCAGTCAGTGGTGATGGTGGGAGGGGCCAGTAAAGCTGCTCATTACTGATAAAGAGCTGAAGAAAGAGGAAGTAACTAAAGCAGACAGATGTAGAGACAGAGAGATTCAGCAGAAAGAAGACTGAACTCAACTCACAATGAAGATCCTCCTCATCTTCTTCACTTTCTGCCTGATCTCAGGTCAGAGCTTTTCTCTTTCATCACTGCAGTAATGATGCTGTTTTCTGTTCATGAGGTTTCTGATCACAGTATCAATCTGATTGACAGGTGCAGTGAGATGCTTTAGCGTCACTGGATATTCTGGAGGAAGTCTTCTTGTTGATTCATGGAAGCCTTGGCATAAAGACAATGCTAAATACATGCAAAAGCAACAGAGAACAACAATAATACATAATAGGAAACATGATCAATGGATTAATGAAGGAAGATTCACTTTATTTTGCACTGAATATGGAAACCTCATGATCTACATCAGAGATTTAAATCGACAAGATGCTGGAACTTACTGGATTGGGGTTCATGGCAAATGGTCCATTGATATGACTCTGAATGTGAAAGAAGGTCAGTCATTTTAAAAGTCTTTGTGTAGTAACATTGCTGATCATTTAAAAAAAATGTTATACTCATATGTTTCTTTATGGGAATGACAGATTCATGTTGTAAAGTGTCAAAGAGAGTGATGGTGAATATTGGAGAAACTGCCACATTCAGCTGTGAATATTCACAGAATCATATTAATGATCCCAAGATCATATTCAAAGAAGGAAAAGACTCCATTGAGATGGTTTACAACACATGGGAGAAGAAAGAAAGATTCAGTGTTTCTGATGACAAACACAAACTCATGACTGTGAGAATTACAGCTGTGACACCAGATGATGGAGGAGTTTATTTATGTGGAGTTCAGATCTCCAGACACTCGTACAGTTACTCCATTATTAATACTGTTCATCTGCACATCATGAGTAAGTGAAACAAACTCTAAATCAAATCTGGCAAATAAAAAAATATATTTTTCTTTGAGATTTTATGACATTGGTGATTGACAGCTAAAGTGGGCGTGTCTAGAGTGACTGGCCACTCAGGAGGTCGTATGATGATCAAGTGTGAACATCCTCAATAGAAAACCAGGCCAAAATACATCTGTAAAGAGTCAGATGGATGTTCAGAGAGGAAGAATCCAGGAGTTCAGGATGAATGGATAGAGAATGGAGATGTTTCTTTATATGACGACACCAGAGCAGGAGTCTTGGTGGTGTTTTTTAGAGAGCTGAAAGCTGCAGATGCAGGAACATACAGGTGTGGAGTGAATGTGTCTCACTATACTGAGAGCTTCACTGAACTTCAGCTGCACGTCACACACGGTGAGGAACCACAAATACTTTAGCTCGCATGTTTGAAGTGTCTAATCTGATTTTTTTGTCAAATTATCTTGGTTTACAGATGCAACATTTCTGACTGAATCTGCTCATCTTGGTGAAGAAGTCAACATCACCTGTCAGATCCCAGAGGAACATGAAGTTCATTTCTGCAAAGAGGATGATAATCACATCTGCCAAACCATCAGCACGTCTACAGTGACACAAATGAGTGGTTCATCTGAGAGAAATGAAGAGAGAGTTTTTACAGTGAGCATCAGTAATGTGAGCGTGAGAGATGCTGGAGTTTACTGGTGTGGAGCAGAAACCAGAGACACAGATCTGACTTTCATCTCCCTGACCACCAAAATTCAGCTCATCATCATCAGTGAGTGAATTCAGAGGATTTCATTGTAGTAAATGCAGTCTATTCAGAATCGTGTGTGTTAAATGTCTGTGTGTTTGCAGTGTCTCCAGTAGTGAGACGTGAAGGAGAATCTGCTGAGATCATCTGCCCTTATGATTCAATCTATAAATCAAAGTCAAAGTCTCTCTGTAAGGGGAAGTGCTCCACTAGAGATAGAAATACTCTCAATGAGACTGTGAGAGAAGAGAAAGAGACCAAGACTGACAGATTGACTCTGAATGATGACGTCACTGCAAGTGTCTTCAGTGGGACCATCACTGGACTGACAGCAGAGGATGCTGGGAAATACTGGTGTGCAGTGACATTAGAGAGAGACGTGAATTATCTTTACACTCATCTGATCGTCATCATGAACGAGGGTGAGGAAGGTTTATTCATCTGAATATGTCAAACTATGGCTGTGAATTGATGTTCTTATATTTCTAATCATTTCCAGAGCTGATCTTGACTAAGTATGAAGGAGACGACATGTCAATCCAGTGCAAACATCATGATGAACATCAGAAATGCTTCTGCAAAGCACATGAACCCTCCATGTGTGTGAAGGATGGAGTTTCATTGGAGACGATCAGAGATGATCGATTGTCTTTCAGTGATGAAGCATCTACTGGAGTCTTTACTGTAAACATCACTGATCTGAGAGAAGAGGATTCTGGGATATACTGGTGTGGAGCTCACATCATCACTAAAGTGCATTTAAACGTCAACAAGGATAAGGATAAAGGTAAGAGTTTACTCAATTTGCCAAAATATGAACACTTGAACAATCACTCAGAGAGACATTGAGAGGGTTGTTCTAAAGTCATTCTTGGAGACTTTAATATATTGCTTTTGTTGCTCTTATATTTGATGCACTGAACCTTGTTTTATTATTTCACACAACTAAAGAGATATTAACATAATAATTTATCCTCACTCGATAAAATTGTTGACATACTACACATCTGGGTCTCTCTGGGTTTTTATGGAACTTTATTTCAAACATGTACTTTTTTCTGCAAACCTCCCAATTGCCTTTTATCTCTCAGGGAATCGGGTTACATACCCTGAGACATTTCATGTGTTTTTGTGATTCTTGGTGTTCAAGTTTTTAATTTAATCAATTTCCATATAATTCCTTTATTGCTTATGAAAACGTTGAATCTCATTTAGTGACATGAATGCAGGAGGTGTTTAGTGTTTGTGGTGAATAGGGTGTTTTATTTAACATAAAACCACAGAAATGAGCTGAAGGTTCAGAGTCTCAGTTTAGTTTACCTGTGAAGAATTAACCGTCTTTATTCAGGAAACCCATGAATAAACCGCATGAGACTCGAGAGAGACAGAAACAGAGATGAAGCAGATCTGCAGAAGAGAGACTAAAATGTGCTCATTTGTCCCATAATTTAGTTTAATTGGATCAATCAATAGTCAGTCACATGTATTTCCTAATGTGTGGAGGTTAATTAACACTAATATGTTTGTGTGTTTTATCTTCAGATTTCTCCATGATCATCATTATTGGTGTGTGTGTGACTCTGCTGCTGATCGGTGGATTCATTCTGACTGTGTGTAAATTAAGACACAAGAGACGAGGTTTGATCATTTATTATCTGTTGAAACAAATGAATAATTAGTTATTTGAGCTGCTTCAATCTTCTGACTGTCAGCGGCAGGAAAATCTCACGGACTCGATGAGTTTCTGTCTCAGATGCTGCTGTTCGTCTTTCTCTGACTGATCGATTCATTTTGTTTTGGGTTATTAGGAAGAACCTCGACATCAGACAAGAGAAAGAGGGAGAAAAATACAACGGTGAGTCAGAGTGTGTGTGTGTGTGTGTGCGTGTGTGTTTGCACATATATTGTGCTTATGAGATGTTTCACCTTTTAATATACATTTTCTCTCTATTTTATCCATGTTCAGTCATCATGTTCAGACTGCAGACGTGATTCTCGCACAGATCCTGGATCAGCTCAGATTAACAGTCATGATGAACTACCCACAATCCCCTCTGATGAGCTCCTGTACGCGTCTGTCAGTTTCCAGAAGCATGAAGAGTCTCTCAGTGACGCTACAGTCTCCTTCAGTAAGGACCAGATTCACTCTGATTACGCCACGGTCAGTCACCGCATGAGACTCAACTAACTCACAGATCACAGATCAGCACACATTTCACCAGAGTTTGCTTATGATTACAGTTAATTGATGAAAATCCCTTTATAATCCATAAATGAGTGTTAAACAGATGTTTTATTGATCAGGATCATTCAGTCTGTTGAATCATGAGACACTTTAAAGTTTCCGCTGATGCTCATGTTGCTTCAAATAGCAGTTGTGTCAAAGGTTTATTGGTGTGTGTAAAGCGTTTGTCATCTCAGTTTATCTGAAGGTGTGATTAAAAACAGGAAACACAAACCTTAAGTGACACAAAATGTACTACAGTATAAAGTTTCCACTCCAGATGCAGAGACACATTTAAAATGCAGCGAAATAAAAAGGAAATAAAACCCCTGAGTGACACTTATAGAATAAACTGTAAAGTTTCCACTCCAAATGCAGAGACACGTCTAGTTAATAAAGGCTCTTTAACAGCAGCTGTTTAAATGACTGTTTTCTCTTTCTCATCTCTCTGAATATTGATTCTCTTTGACCTGCTTTCGATTTGTACATGCAAATTTGCTAATGTTGTTTTTTTTAGTTCATTCTTGCTCTGTTGATACTGCGGTCATTTTTCTGATGTAAGAGGTTTATTTTATAATCATAAATTTTCAATGAATAAAATATTTTTTTTTACTATTAGGCTATTTCTTTTTTATTGCCCAAAGCTGTTATTTAAAGTTGTACAATCAGAGATTATTATTTAAATGACAAACATTGTCATGGCACGCCATTGACAAAATTTTGGAGGTGTTTTTTTTGTGTGTGTGTGTGTGTGTGTGTGTGTGTGTGTGTGTGTGTGTGTGTGTGTGTGTGTGAGAACAGGCTGTTTTTTCCGTCCAGCTCAAAGCCACAGAAAACTGGTGAAGGTTCAGGGTCTCAGTTCAGTTTATAGAAACACTTACTCAGTACACTTACTTTTCTTATTAAAAATAATTAATCATTTGTGATTTGACGATGACAGAGCATGTCTGAAATAATCCTATAAATGTCATACATTTGTATTGTTAGTACATTTATTTCAATACCACTTTAAGCAACATCTCCAAGATTTACTTTAAAATTAACTGTGTTTTATTTAAGATTTTTCATGATTATGTCTCTGGTCAAATTCAGAATATCATATCATATTTCTGTATGGCAGTAATAGTGAGAGTCGTGTGCTAGTTTGCTTTTCTGAATTCAGCCAAAAATGCTTTTTAACCCAGTATTTGTTTTTTAACACTTGCTTGTGAAAGTCTCTTTGTGTTTGCAGGGTTGTTTGAGACTGTGGTCAGTGTGATAAAGATGCTCTTCAGCTTGTGGTTTTCTTTAGATATATTTATTCATTCAGTCAGACCAAAGCACTTCAGCCGCCTGCAGGTGTGACTGAAAATGGAAATGTTTATCTTAGTAATGATGGACATAAAAAGATGCTGTGAATTTGTTTTGTATATGAAAAATAATAATATTATTTATAATGTATATGAATTCTATTGAGCTATTCTGTTCCAAATGGTTTAAGTAAGAATATTTGCTAGAGGGAAGTGCAATCTCAAAACTATATAACTAACTGCAATCATAAATAAGTGTGCATTATAAAAGATCTGCTTGCTTTTTAAATATTAAAAGTCCAACTGTTCAACCCCCTTTAATTTCTGTAGCACTGATACATTTTATATTGTTTCATATTGGCAACTTGTGATTTTGTGATTGGACAAAAATACAACGAAAAAAAGAGAATGTGAATAAACAGTCGTTTTTGCATGTGTTTGACTCTGTATTTCATCCATGGTGACATCGAACCTTCTCTACACACGAGAGCCAATGAGGTTTAAGCGCAGTTTTGACTCCTCCCTTTTCTCCTTATATGGCGCTGAGCGCTGCGCGTCCGTTTGAATGCAAACAGTTCGCAGGTGAATCGTCATGTGATCAGGAAGATCAGAGAGGAAGATTTTCTGTGAGTAATCAATTAAATTTAAACCTGTTCCTCACTCAGACCTGTTTTGTCTCGTCTTGTAAACACACACACCACGAAGCGTGTGAATGACTATTATGCTACTATTTGATCTTGACAGCAGTGATTTAACTAACGGTCGTGCTGAGACTCGTGAATCTCACAATATCTTCACAAATTCACACAACACTGTTAAGTGACTGATAATTTATGAAATGCCTCATTATACAGTATATAAATTAGTATACACCGATCAGGCATAACATTATGACCACTGATAGGTGAAGTGAATAACACTGACTATCTCTTCATCACGGCACCCATGCTGACCCCTGTCCACCGCTGAAAGCCAGTGGGCATGTGAGCATCAGAACTGGACCACGGAGCAATGGAAGAAGGTGGCCTGGTCTGAGGAATCACGTTTTCTTTTACATCACGTGGATGGCCGGGTGCTCGTGCGTCGCTTACCTGGGGAACACATGGCACCAGGATGCACTATGGGAAGAAGGCAAGCCGGCGGAGGCAGTGTGATAGTTTGGGCAATGTTCTGCTGGGAAACCTTGGGTGCTGCCATCCATGTGGATGTTGCCATCCATGTGGATGTTACTTTGACATGTACCACCTACCTAAGCATTGTTGCAGACCATGTACACCCTTTCATGGAAACGGTATTCCCTGGTGGCTGAGGCCTCTTTCAGCAGGATAATGCGCCTTGCCACAAAGCAAAAATGGTTCAGGAATGGTTTGAGGAGCACAACGAGTTTGAGGTGTTGATTTGGCCTCCAAATTCCCCAGATCTCAATAAAATCGAGCATCTGTGGGATGCAAACAAGTCCGATCCATGGATGCCCCACCTCGCAACTTACAGGACTTAAAGGATATGCTGCTAACATCTTAGTGCCAGATACCACAGCACACCTTCAGGGGTCTAGTGGAGTCCATGCCTCGACGGGTCAGGGCTGTTTGGGCAGCAAAAGGGGGACCAACACAATATTAGGAAGGTGGTTATAATGTTATGCCTGATTAAACATCTTACTCTAAAACTTGAGAAATATAAAAAGGACTCGAACATTAGGCCTACATCCAACTATATGTACATTTTATGAAAGAAATGTGAATACTTCGTGCAAAACTTGCCCCCACAATGCACTGGGATGGTTGCCAGGTCTTTAAAAATTGTGTAAATTGTATAATTAATTCATTCCATATATAGATGAATTATGCACACTGCAACCTTTCAGAAACAGGATGAAAACTACCATTTTGTGAAACTCCTTAGTTTCGTTTAATTAGAGACAACAAAGACATCAAATAATACATATTCTGTGAAAAGATTCCTTGAGAGCATCAACTTGACTGAGACTGTAAACACAAATGTCTTATTGAATCCTCTGTCTCCATCTAGTGGTAAATGTGTGTTAATGACTTAAATGTCTTAGTTTAATTGAAATGATCTTTGTGTAGGTTATGGTGTGTTAGTTGATAGAGTAGATGCATGTTTCTTATTCTTCTGTTTTTATTAATTATAAATGGCACTGATGTACATGTTTCTTTTGAATTTGAAATGAAAGAGTCAATCTGGAGGAATTAAACACAGGCATAATATTTGTTATATACAAACCCGATTCCAAAAAAGTTGGGACACTGTACAAATTGTGAATAAAAAAGGAATGCAATAATTTACAAATCTCATAAACTTATATTTTATTCACAATAGAATATAGATAACATATCAAATGTTGAAAGTAAGACATTTTGAAATGTCATGCCAAATATTGGCTCATTTTGGATTTCATGAGAGCTACACATTCCAAAAAAGTTGGGACAGGTAGCAATAAGAGGCCGGAAAAGTTAAATGTACATATAAGGAACAGCTGGAGGACCAATTTGCAACTTATTAGGTCAATTGGCAACATGATTGGGTATAAAAAGAGCCTCTCAGAGTGGCAGTGTCTCTCAGAAGTCAAGATGGGCAGAGGATCACCAATTCCCCCAATGCTGCGGCGAAAAATAGTGGAGCATTATCAGAAAGGAGTTTCTCAGAGAAAAATTGCAAAGAGTTTGAAGTTATCATCATCTACAGTGCATAATATCATCCAAAGATTCAGAGAATCTGGAACAATCTCTGTGCGTAAGGGTCAAGGCCGGAAAACCATACTGGATGCCCGTGATCTTCGGGGCCTTAGACGGCACTGCATCACATACAGGAATGCTACTGTAATGGAAATCACAACATGGGCTCAGGAATACTTCCAGAAAACATTGTCGGTGAACACAATCCACCGTGCCATTCGCCGTTGCCGGCTAAAACTCTATAGGTCAAAAAAGAAGCCATATCTAAACATGATCCGGAAGCGCAGGCGTTTTCTCTGGGCCAAGGCTCATTTAAAATGGACTGTGGCAAAGTGGAAAACTGTTCTGTGGTCAGACGAATCAAAATTTGAAGTTCTTTTTGGAAAACTGGGACGCCATGTCATCCGGACTAAAGAGGACAAGGACAACCCAAGTTGTTATCAGCGCTCAGTTCAGAAGCCTGCATCTCTGATGGTATGGGGTTGCATGAGTGCGTGTGGCATGGGCAGCTTACACATCTGGAAAGGCACCATCAATGCTGAAAGGTATATCCAAGTTCTAGAACAACATATGCTCCCATCCAGACGTCGTCTCTTTCAGGGAAGACCTTGCATTTTCCAACATGACAATGCCAGACCACATACTGCATCAATTACAACATCATGGCTGCGTAGAAGAAGGATCCGGGTACTGAAATGGCCAGCCTGCAGTCCAGATCTTTCACCCATAGAAAACATTTGGCGCATCATAAAGAGGAAGATGCGACAAAGAAGACCTAAGACAGTTGAGCAACTAGAAGCCTGTATTAGACAAGAATGGGACAACATTCCTATTCCTAAACTTGAGCAACTTGTCTCCTCAGTCCCCAGACGTTTGCAGACTGTTATAAAAAGAAGAGGGGATGCCACACAGTGGAAAACATGGCCTTGTCCCAACTTTTTTGAGATGTGTTGATGCCATGAAATTTAAAATCAACTTATTTTTCCCTTAAAATTATACATTTTCTCAGTTTAAACATTTGATATGTCATCTATGTTGTATTCTGAATAAAATATTGAAATTTGAAACTTCCACATCATTGCATTCTGTTTTTTATTCACAATTTGTACAGTGTCCCAGCTTTTTTGGAATCGGGTTTGTACTTGGACTCATTGTTCCTGTACATGTTTTTATGACCAAAGAGATGAAGGAAAGGAAGCAGATGAAGTCAAGTCTCAGCATTTCACTCCTTGTCCAGTTTGTGTTGTTAAACTGTCATCAGTGATGCTGAAGTTTGATTGACAGCTGAATCAACAACTGCCTGTTACATTTACATTTAGTCCTTTAGCAGACGCTTTTATCCAAAGCCACTTACAAATAAGTAGAGCAATAGAAGCAATCAGACCAACAAGGGGCAACAGTATGCAAGTGCTGTAACGAGTCTCAGTTAGTCTAGCACACTAAACATAGCAAGGTTTTGTTTTTGTTTTTTTTTGTTTTTTTTTAAAGAAAAGTGCTAGTCTTAATTGGTCAGGTGCTGCTGGAAAATATGTGTCTTTAGACATTTTTTGAAAATGGCTACAGACTCGGCTGCTTGATTTGAGATTGGCAGGTTATTCCACCAGGTGTAAACGGTCCAAGAAAAGGTCTGTGAGAGTGATTTTGTGCCTCTTTGGGATGGCATCACGAGGCATTGTTCACTTGCAGAACGCAAGCTTCTGGAGGGCACATAAGTGTGAACAAGCAAGTTTAGGTATATTGGTGCCGAGCCAGTGGTTGTCTTGTAGGCAAGCCCCAGTACCTTGAATTTGATGCAAGTGGCGATTGGCAGCCAGTGCAGACTGATGAAGAGAGGTGTGATGTGGGCTTTCTTCGGCTCGTTGAAAACCACCCTTGCTGCTGCATTATGGATCAGTTGCAAAGGATTGATAGTGCATGCCGGAAGGCCCACTAAGAGAGCGTTACAATAGTCCAGTCTGGAGAGAACAATAGCTTGGACCAGGAGTTGTGTGGCCTGCTCTGATAGGAAGGGTCTAATCTTCCTAATGTTGTATAACGCAAATCTGCAGAACCGGGCCGTTGTAGCAATGTGGTCTGTGAAGTTGAACTGATCATCAAGCTCAACTCCAAGGTTCCTGACTGTCCTGGATGGAGTTATGGTTGATGAACCAAGCTGAATGGAGAAGTTGTGATGAAGTGCTGGGTTGGCCGGGACCACAAGCAGTTCTGTCTTAGTAAGGTTGAGTTGAAGGTGATGGTCCTTCATCCAGCCAGAAATGTCTGTCAGGCAGGCTGCAATACGAACAGCACCCGTTGGATCATCTGGTTGAAATGAGAAGTAGAGTTGAGTGTCATCAGCATAGAAGTGATATGAAAAGCCATGTTTCAGAATGACAGATCCTAATGACAACATGTAGATTGAGAAGAGAAGTGGTCCCAGCACTGAGCCCTGAGGCACTCCAGTTTCTAGATGTTGTGACTTAGACACTTCACCCCTCCACAACACCCTGAAAGTAGTGATGTTACGTTCTGTGCCGAGGCTTCGGAGCGTGTGTCGAGAAATCCCGGAAGCTTTCAGTGAAGCGCGTATCGAGGCTTCCCATAGGAAATATGTATTGCTCAGTGATTGCTTTTCCTAAGCTTATGAGACTTAGTTGTGATTCTCATATATCTCTCATTTCAGTATCAACAGAGTTTCAGATGTTTCTCCTAAAATTCTTTAGGATGTATAATTCATGACTAACTTTTAAGACTAGTCTAAGAAGTTTTTGCAACCAACCCCAGATGTCTTAAAATTTATTTTAGGAGAAACATGTTACATTTAATTTTTTTACTAATATTGTGAATACTGAAACTATCATTCAAATAGCTTGTTATGGTCAACATTTTCCATTACATGTACAACCCATTTTGCATGCATGTAAACAAAGTTTTATGATTGTTTTGTTCATTGTGCAACGAAACAATGCATGTATTTTGCTTGATTGAAATGGTGTGGATGAATGACATAGAAGCTACCCAGAGGGAAGAAAAAAAAAAACCTTTAACAATGCAAATGTTTCTGCGAGACATAAATGAGGTTACATTAACATCAAAAGGAGACTTTTGCTTGAGTCTCCTGTTTCTCACACTTGTCTCCTGAGACAAAAACTGTAACATTTTCACATTTGTCTCCTTTAAAGTTTTAAAATAGATCTCAACATTATCACACACTGTGCTCAGACTTTTCTCCTTAGCTAGAATCATTGGAGCTCTCACACTTGTCTTCTCTGAAGTTTCATAAGAGATCTCAACAACATCACACACTGTGCTCAGACTTTTCTCCTTAGTTAGAATCATTGGAGCTCTCACGCTTGTCTTCTCTGAAGTTTCATAAGAGATCTCAATAACATCACACACTGTGCTCAGACTTTTCTCCCTTGTTAAGCTCGTTTACCCCTCTGTTTAAGTAGCTCTTGTGTTCTTTGGTTCTCTGTCGGTCGTTGTTTGATGTCATGCAGGTGTCTGCAGTTCCCTGTGTTTTTTTTTTGTTCCTGATTTATGTTATGATTGTGTATCTTCACGTCCTCTTATGGCCTTAATACCGATGACTTAATCTCATTGTTTTCTTCAACTTGTCAAAGTATTTTGGATACAGTGGCCCCTTTTAGGACGGTTCGAGAAAAAACTAGAGTTCAACCGTGGCTGAATGCTACTACTCGAGCTATAAGGCTTGAGTGCAGAAGGGCGGAACGTCGCTGGAAGAAGGAATTACAGATTTCCTTTGATATTCTATAGGAGAATTTGTCTAAATATAAAAAAAAACTGTTAGATCTGAGAAATCAGAGTATCTCTCTGTCATCTGTAAGAACTCTCATAAGCCAGCTGTACTGTTCAGTACTATTAATGCTGTTTTGAACATTCCCCAAGCTACTTGTTTAGAGCCTTCTATCGAAATGTGTGAACATTTTTTACACTTTTTTTATTTACAAGATTGAGGCTATTAGAGCAAATATTTCTCTCCCACTGACTTTATCCATTTTCACTGAGTGCTCTGCTGTTTTGAATCAGTTTGAGCCGGTGTCTCTTGCCTCATTGAGGGAGATCATTGTTGAAATGAAATCATCCTCGTGTGGCATGGATATTGTTCCTCCACATCTTCTAAAAGACTCTTTTGTAACTATTGGTCCTAAAATTCTTGCAATTATTAAGAGTAGCCTGGCCTCAGGAGTTGTACCTAAGTCTTTTAAACATGGAGTAGTGGAACCAGTAATCAAGAAATCTAATTTGGATTCATCAGTCCTTGCTAATTTTAGACTTCCGTTTCTTTCTAAACTACTGGAGAAGGTTGTATTTGGACAATTGAATCCATTTCTGGATCTACATGGTATTCATTAAGTGTTTCAGTCTGGTTTTAAATCCCTACATAGCACAGAAACTGCACTGTTGAAGGTTTTTAATGACTTGTTACTTGCTACTGACTCTGGGGACTGTGCGATTTTAATTTTACTAGATCTTTCGGCTGCATTTGATACTGTGGACTATAAGATCTTGATTACATGCTTAGAACAATGTGTTGGTATTAAGGGTACTGCGTTGGGATGGTTTAGATCCTATTTGTCTGAAAGAACTTTCTCAGTTCGTCTCGGAGAATTTGTCTCCTCAACTGCTTCTTCCACGTGTGGGGCTATTCCAGGGCTCCATCTTGGGGCCTATTTTGTTCTCCCTTTATATGCTGCCCTTAGGACACATTCTTAGGAAATTCGGTATTTCTTTTCATTGTTATGCAGACGATACGCAAATTTATCTGCCTTTGAAGCGAAAAGATACTTGCACTTTAGCCCCCCTATTGCAGTGTCTTGAGGAAATTAAGGCCTGGATGGCACTAAATTTTCTTAGTTTTAATGAACAAAAAACAGAAGCTATACTGTTTACGCCAGGAGGCACTTATGAGTCATTAGATTTGGACCTTGGTGAGCTGACTCCACTCGTGAAGCCCTATGTAAAAAATGTAGGTGTTATTATGGATTGTGATTTTAAATTGGACAAACAGATTAACTTGGTAGTTAAATCTATTTTTTTCCAATTGAGACAACTCCCCAAGGTGAAATCCTTTCTGTCTTTTAAAGACTTTCAAAGACTTGTGCATATTTTTATCTCAACTCGTCTGGATTATTGTAATGGCCTCTATATTGGTATTAGTCAGGCCTCTCTTTCCAGACTGCAGATGGTTCAGAATGGGCAGCTCGCCTGTTGACGGGTACACGAAAGCGGGAACATATTACCCCTGTTCTCGCCTTTCTAAATTGGTTACCTGTCCATTTCAGGATTCATTTTAAGATTTTGGTGTTTGTTTTGTAAGGGTGGATCGCCTACAGTGGTTCAGGCTGCAGGGTTGCCGAAAGACTAAAGAAACGTTATCAGCAAGATTGTAGAAAACTGTACATTTCTCGTCAATAACCACCCACTGCAACTTATACCAACGATGGAAATAAGCGCAGTTACAATAGCAAAATATGTGGGAGAGCGTTGCTATAATGTGACTATATTGTATTGCAATAGGTAGCACTTCAAAGTCAATACCGAATCAAAACTAGTTAGCTCATCATTTGTAATAGAAAGGATTTAATGACAAAATCTGGTTATGGTTACACTTAAAATAGTTACAAAATAGATGTATGAGGTGATAATAACTTAGACCATTAATCGTACCCAGCATGAATAGAATGTTACCTGAGGGATAGAAAGTGAGTGAGAGAGAGAAAGAGGAAGTGTAGAGAGAAAGAGACAAAGAGAAGAGAGCAAAGAAGAGAAGAGCCAAAAAGCAGGCCCCAAGAAGAGAGAGAGCCAGAGAATCAAGAGAGACAGAGCAACAGCTACAATCTTCTTTTTATCTCTTCCTTGACCATGTGACTGAAACCCTAATGTGAGGCATTCAAAGTGACCAATCAGACCAAACTTCCCCCACTGTACTAAAGGTGTGTACTAAAAGTATTTGATACATCAGAAAAGCAGAGCTTAATATTTGGTACAGAAACCGTTGTTTGCAATTACAGAGATCATACGTTTCCTGTAGTTCTTGACCAGGTTTGCACACACTGCAGAAGGGATTTTGGCCCACTCCTCCATACAGACCTTTCTTCAGATCCTTCAAGTTTCGGGGCTGTCGCTGGGCAATATGGACTTTCAGCTCCCTCCAAAGATTTTCTATTGGGTTCAGGTCTGGAGACTGGCTAGGCCACTCTGGAGGTCCTGGAGGGACCTTGAGATGCTTCTTACGGAGCCACTCCTTAGTTGTCCTGGCTGTGTGTTTCGGGTCGTTGTCATGCTGGAAGACCCAGCCACGACCCATCTTCAGTGCTCTTACTGAAGGAAGGAGGTCGTTGGCCAAGATCTCACGATACATGGCCCCATCCATCCTCCCCTCAATACGGTGCAGTCGTCCTGTCCCCTTTGCAGAAAAGCATCCCCAAAGAATGATGTTTCCACCTCCATGCTTCACGGTTGGGATGGTGTTCTTGGGGTTGTACTCATCCTTCTTCTTCCTCCAAACACGGCGAGTGGAGTTTAGACCAAAAAGCTCTATTTTTGTCTCATCAGACCACATGACCTTCTCCCATTCCTCCTCTGGATCATCCAGATGGTCATTGGCAAACTTCAGAGACGGGCCTGGACATGTGCTGGCTTGAGCAGGGGGACCTTGCGTGCACTGCAGGATTTTATTCCATGACGGCGTAGTGTGTTACTAATGGTTTTCTTTGAGACTGTGGTCCCAGCTCTCTTCAGGTCATTGACCAGGTCCTGCCGTGTAGTTCTGGGCTGATCCCTCACCTTCCTCATGATCATTGATGCCCCACGAGGTGAGATCTTGCATGGTGCCCCAGACCGAGGGAGATTGACCATCATCTTGAACTTCTTCCATTTTCTAATAATTGCGCCAACAGTTGTTGCCTTCTCACCAAGCTGCTTGCCTATTGTCCTGTAGCCCATCCCAGCCTTGTGCAGGTCTACAATTTTATCCCTGATGTCCTTACACAGCTCTCTGGTCTTGGCCATTGTAGAGAGGTTGGAGTCTGTTTGATTGAGTGTGTGGACAGGTGTCTTTTATACAGGTAACAGTTCAAACAGGTGCAGTTAATACAGGTAATAAGTGGAGAACAGGGGGGCTTCTTAAAGAAAAACTAACAGGTCTGTGAGAGCCTGTGATTTTTGTGGTTGGTAGGTGATCAGATACTTATGTCATGCAATAAAATGCAAATTAATTGTATAAAAATTATACAATGTGATTTTCTGGATTTTTGTTTTAGATTCCGTCTCTCACAGTTGAAGTGTACCTATGATAAAAATTACAGACTTCTACATGCTTTGTAAGTGGGCAAACCTGCAAAATCGGCAGTGTATCAAATACTTGTTCTCCCCAATGTAAATATCTTTCAGACCTGATTAAGCTGTATGCTCCGCTAAGAGCTCTTAGGTCTGCTGACCACTTGCTTTTAGTTGTCCCACGGCGAAGTGCTTTTTTTTAATTGTTTTTTTGTGTCTTACTGTTTTCCTTTGTGCTGTTGACTGTTTGTATCATTTATATTTTACTTTTATGTGTGTACAGCACTTTGATAAACACTTGCTGTTTTTTAAAAGTGCTTTATAAATACACCTTGACTTGACTACATTAAAATCTCCCTGCATTTGGATCCTCAACTCTGCCTGCCGTCTTTGATTTCCCTCGTATTCCGTGACAGAATGACCAACCCTAAATGGATCCAGCGGGGAGATTAACGCGTCTCCGTCAAGGAGAGCACAGCAATGAGGACTATGTGCTGGAATTTATCAGGTTGGCTCGCTTGACTAAGATGGACAAAGTATGCCTGATGATCTTCTTTCGGGGGGGATTATCAGAGTGGCTCCGTTCACACATGCCGCTATGGGACCCTGACTGGACGCTGGAATGCTACATGGGTCTTGCACTGCAGCTGAACAGCTCAGTATTGACTCTGGGAGTTGATCCAGTAGCCATCACGCCCAAGTCTTCAGCCATCATGGACGCCAAGTCAGAGTTCCCGATAGAAGTGATTGTTGCTGATGAAGACATTAGGGTGGTCCATAGGTATTTGAGACTGGTGTCGAGTCTGGAGGACACAACGCTTTGTTCAGTGTGAGCAGCTGGCGTAGCTGCGGTGGGGTCAAGCCTGGGGGTTTCAGCCAGGATGGCCACCATGGCCGTGTCTACAGCCAAAATGCCTGAGCACACACATCGGTGCAAGTCCCTGACCAGGGGGTTCCGCCCCCGTCCAGAGTCCAGAGAGGACTTCTGCCCCCCTCCAGAGTCCAGAGAGGACTTCCGTCCCCGTCCAGAGTCCAGAGAGGACTTCCGTCCCCGTCCAGAGTCCAGAGAGGACTTCCGTCCCCGTCCAGAGTCCAGAGAGGACTTCCGCCCTTGTCCAGAGTCCAGAGAGGACTTCCGCCCTTGTCCAGAGTCCAGAGAGGACTTCCGCCCTTGTCCAGAGTCCAGAGAGGACTTCCGCCCTTGTCCAGAGTCCAGAGAGGACTTCCGCCCTTGTCCAGAGTCCAGAGAGGACTTCCGCCCTTGTCCAGAGTCCAGAGAGGACTTCGGCCCTTGTCCAGAGTCCAGAGAGGACTTCCGCCCTTGTCCAGAATCCAGAGAGGACTTCCGCCCTTGTCCAGAGTCCAGAGAGGACTTCCGCCCTTGCCCAGAGTCCAGAGAGGACTTCCGCCCTTGCCCAGAGTCCAGACAGGACTTCCGCCCTTGTCCAGAGTCCAGAGAGGACTTCCGCCCTTGTACAGAGTCCAGAGAGGACTTCCGCCCTTGTCCAGAGTTCAGAGAGGACTTCCGCCCTTGTCCAGAGTCCAGAGAGTACTGGACTCATAGTCCTGTTTCACACTGGCCACCTGCCCAGCTTGCGCCGCCCAGGCCACCTGACCAGCTTGCCCCACCCGACCAGTCTGCTCCACATTGGCCACCTGATCTGCCGGCTTTGCCCTGGCCACCTGACCCGCCCCAGTCCCCATCCTGTTTCCACTCTGCGTTCCTGACCCTCCATCCCTCCCCCTGTTCCGCCGCCGCTTCACCTCCCTCCGGGACTGGTTGTGGAGCGTCTGGAAGCCACTCCTTTGAGGGGGGGGTAATGTCAGATCTGCTTCTGTGTCTTGCGCTCTGTGGAACTTTTATGTTAAATTTCTGTTCTTTCCTGTGTCATGTTTCCTGTGGCCATGTTGTAGTTTTTTTCCATTTTCATTAGTCTTCTCCAGGTCTGTCAGTTTCCTTGTTAAGCTCGTTTACCCCTCTGTTTAAATAGCCCTTGTATTCTCTGGTTCTCTGTCGGTTGTTGTTAGATGTCATGCAGGTGTCTGCAGTTCCCTGTGTTTTCTTTGTTTTTTCTCAGTGTTATTTTGTTCCTGATTTTTGTTATGATTGTTTATCTTCATTAAAATCTCCCTGCATTTGGATCCTCATCTCTGCCTGCCGTCTTTGATTTCCCTCGTATTCCGTGACAGTGACAGACTAGAAACACTGTAGACAGAATGAGATGTTCAGATCTGAATAAATTTGCCTTCTTATAGCACGTTACAAAACTTATGGAAGTTTATATGACAACAGTTGTATTTTGATCAATGTAAATATTATTTTTATAGGCATTAAATATTTAACCTGCAAGTCAAATCATGTCTGTTTCCTCCTAAAAACGTATTATTATTATTTTATTTTTATTAATTTTTTTACAGCTGATAAAGATTTCAAAAACTCAAAGTAAATGTGAATACAAAAGTATCATGTTTTTTATTTCCTTGTCACAGGAAGATGACAAGAAGATGCTATTTAATAAAGACATGAAGTTTCTGTTTGGGAGTGAAGCCTTTGTAACTCAACATTTCCTGATGTGTGAATTATGTCAGTTGTATGGGATATATTTTGTACTATAACTTGTGTTTTAAGCATTTTAATTATGCTTTGTTTTAACCTTTTGTTTTAAATTATTTTAATTGTGAAGCTGTAAGTTTACTGAGGCCCCCTATAGACACATTACATTTAAATGATACTGTCACCCTCTAGAGGAATATTTAAAATTTGTGATGAAAGCTTGAAAGTTGTGAGCTAGTGGGTCGACACTCCAGTGCTGGACTGGCGAACACAAGGCCCAAGGCACATCCAAGCGGGAAGGTGGAGCCAGCATGGGAAGAGATGAAGGACTGTGAGGATACAGTGCAGGCAGGGCTGAAGGACTGGGAAATGCAGACAGGAATTTCACAAATAACTCTCTAGGTAGACACAGGACAGACAAATCTCTCAGGAACGACACTTAACCGACACAGAACAGGCAGACATCTTAGAAATGACCCCTTTGGCCGACATGGAACAGGCAGACATATTTCACTAGGCTAACTCGAAACATTTAGAGGAGGTGGGAGTGGGAGGCAGGGCGGGAACACAGACTTTAACAACTTGTTACTGGGTGACGTAACAGGCTCAGTGTAGGGTGACAAGACAGGCAGGATACACTCACTCTCAAAGTCAATTAGCAAATCTTCCTCCACTACAGTAGAGGGGGTAGGGCTCCACTTCATGACCTCAAAGTCCACCAAGATTCCTTCAGGGACTGACGTTGTGGCCGGCTCACATACCTGGTCAGACATTTCTTTGGGCTTAGGCTCTGGGATGATCCTTGGCTCAGTCTCATTTGTTACTGGTGCTGGTATCGTGGCGGACTCTGGCTCCACGTCTGCGGTGGGACAGGCACATCCGTCGTTGGGGTGGTGGCTGCAGCTGGCACGCTGTTTTCCTCCTCACTCTTGTAGCTGGTGAAGGGGGAACCTTTGTGGAGGAGTACTCACTCCACGTGCTCCATAAAAGTCCCTAGAGGCTCAAAAAGCACACACAGGCAGTCGTCATCGTAGTGGACGATGCGGGACTGGTTCCCCTGCGAGAGGAGGAGGATACGATCTGCTGCTAGATCCATTTTTGGTCAGTTCTTCTGTCACAGTTGGGTTGAAATAAAGCTAAGGAAAGGATCTAAGCACAGCAGAATAAAGTTATTAAACAAAGACCTCAATAACCAAACACTCAGGGCACAATAACAGAACAAAATGGCTATAACGCGACGAGAACTGAAAGAAACACAGGACTTAAACCAATCAAAGAAATCAACCACAGGTGTAACTGAATCATTAACCAAGTCAACAATCTCAGTAGTTAACATAGGCGGGAAAACGTACAAAAAACAGGAGAATTGAACATAACCCTGACAAAAGCAGCTTAAAAAAAATATTGAATTTTTCATTTTTATTTTTGCCATGAATTTTCTGTTTGTTTAATGTAGGTTTAAATATACATATGTACATCCCCATTTCTCTCTAATCATAACTGTATGTGTTTATGTATTTTCAGATTTCTCTTTGTTCAACATTATTTCAATGTGTTCGACTCTGCTGCTGATTGGAGGATTCACTGTGACTGAGTGTTTATTAAGATGAGGGGATGCTGTCCTTCATGAACACACATAAACCTTTATCTAAATGAGAACATATCATAGTCTAGATAGCAAGCCACCATCAAAACAACATTAAATCAGTGTTAATGTTTCAATGTTAACTGCATTGAGTCAACATCACGTTTGCACCCGCAATTAATGTTGAAAAATTTTTGAAATTTCATCCAAAGCCACAAAGCCTGAAATGAACTGAAGATAAAAGACATTACATCTCTCAAGATCTCAGCAGAAGTTCAATTTGAGAATTAACAGAGGTTTAGATGTTGATGTTTTATTGAAAATGTTTTGTCACCATTATGGGGATCAGTGTTTGCTTTAGTTGGGCAGTTTGACTCTTGGCTTTTATGTGAGTTTGTGGTCTTTGTAACAGTGTTTACTAAAATGCATAATTTTTGGTGAAGAAACCCAAAAACAAAGATGATCAGGTGATATAGTTTTCAGTGTCATAAAATAGAATAATTCATTAATCTTACCCTTGACCAAAAGTGATTATTTGTTATTAAAGGGGTCATATGATGCGATTTCTTGTTTTGCTTTCTCTTTAGTGTGTTATGTAGCTGTTTGTGCATGTATAAGATCTGCAGAGTTACAAAGCTCAAAGTCTCAAACCCAAAGAGATATTCCTTGTAAAAGTTAAGGCTCAGCCACACCGTCCTAAAACACTTCGTTCAAACACTTCCCCACAAATCTACGTCAGTCTGTGGGGGCAGAGTTTCATAACACCGCCCAAATGCTTCATGCTGCAATGCATGCTGGGAGCCATGAGTTTTATACTATGGTGCTCCCAGCATGCATTGCGGCATGAATCATGTCACCATTGTTGAGATTCATATACTGATTCTTGATGTCTGTGTGTGTGTCTACATTTCATTTCCCATAATGTCTTTTTAAAAATCAAAATTCAGAATGTCTCATCTGTGGTGAGAAAGTATTGTTGGTGAACATAATCTGTTATTAATAAATAGCCACTTTTGGTCAGTGATGAGATTAGTGAATTTCTTTATTTTATGATGCTGAAAACTATATCATCTAATTATCTTTGTTTCTGGGTTTCTTTGCAACAAATTATGTGTTTTGGCAAAGACTGTTACAAAGACCACAAGCGCACATGAAAAGCCAAGAGTCAAACTGCCCAACTAAAGCAAACACTGATCACCATAATGGTGACCAAACATTTTCAATAAAACATCAACATCTAAACCTGTTAATTCTCAAAAAGAACTTCTGCTGAGATCTTGAGAGATTCATCTTCAGTTGATTTCAGGCTGTGTGGCTTTAGTTGTAGTTGTGTTTCATTTTCTGAGAGTGCAAGCATGATGTTGAACCAACATCACATTGTAACATTGATTCAATGCCATTACCGTTGATTTTTGGATGAAATTTCAACATTTTTTCAACATTAATTGCGGGTGCAAACGTGATGGTGATTCAATGCAGTTAACGTTGACACATTAACATTGATTTAACATTGTTTCGATGGTGGCTTGCTATCTTGTAGACTTCTGTTGTTTAGTATGATGTTTGTTATAACGACGAGACACAGTGAAGCAGTGAGTCTGTGTCTTCATTCTCTGAAGTTCTATTTTTTGTCTAAGTTTAATTCTACACATCATGCTTTTCTCTTGTTTAATCTCAGATTGTACATTCTTGAGCAGATCCAAATTGCTCCTCTACCCACCTACCCACAATCCCCTCTGATCTACACCAGCCACTTTACTCTACTGCACACTTACCCATAATCCCCTCTGATGGCGTCACACGTACCATTTCCAGAAGCATGAAGATCCTACAGACACCTTCAGAAACATGGACATTTCCTCTGGCTCCAGCGCTGTCAGTTACTGCAGACTGAATTCACTCACAGACAGCAGAGATCACAGATCATCACACATCACCACCAGTTCACCTTGACCCTTGTCAAACAATGTATTGTTCTTCAAACCACACATTTCATTTGGTTATCAATAATTGGATACGAAGCTGCTTTTTAACTTCATATTAATCTTCAAAGCAACAGTCTTTGAAGTGTTAATGCTTTTTCTTTCTTTTTTTTCATTTTAGTTGCTATATTGAAAGATTTTTTTAATGCAAGATTGCTGTTTTTTGTGTTACTTACTCAGGAAACCCACAGTTAGACACATGAGACTGAGGAGAGAGACACAGAGGATAAACATCCATTGTGGCAGGAAGACAAGAAGACTAAAGCTGTGTTCACACTGCCAGTGACTTTTTTTGTGAATATCTCACAAAGTTTCTCATGAATGCTGGAGGTGATTTCATGATGAACATGTAGTTTTTCCTTCCACAGAAAGGGTGTATAGGAGGTGGGAGCTCTAACAAGGAGGCTAAAGACCGCAGCCGTTAGCATCAGTCGCTAGAGCGCCTCTTGAGATCAGGGGAGTGAGGTTTACAACACACGTCCGTTACATAACTCTTTATAGTCTGAAGATCTGCACACGTTCCACTTCATCAGTCTGTTTCTGTCTCTGTTCAGTCTCATGTGTCTCACTGAGGGTTTCCTGAACACATCTGTTTATTCTTCGCCACCAAACTAAACTGAGACCCTGAAACTGGCTGTTGTTTACTAGGTTAAAGAGGCTTACTTATAAAAGTCTCAGTGCTTTGTGTTTGCAGGGCTGTTTGAGACTATGGTCAGTGTGATAAAGAGCAACAGCATGAGATGCTCTTCAGCATATATGAAACATTTTTATAACACATCCCAGCTCTTCCTCCAAAAGGTTTTAGTCAGGTCATTTGAAATATTTTTTAGAGTACAACTGCAGTCATAAATAAATGTGCATTATAAAATATCTGCTTGCTTTTCAGTGTTTTCTATAGCACTAACACATTTCACATTGTTGCACACTGGCATTCAGCTTCATTCTGTTATAAATAGATGTAAATCTCTTCAGTGGAATGAGCTGTATTTGCATCTGCGTCTGTCTCTGTCTCTCATCCACGGTGGCACATTTGGGTGTTTGCAAACAGTGATGATGCGTTTAGGGGGCGGAGCTTACCTGCTGGCAGAAAATGACCGTTCTGCAGTAGCAGTCTATGGGAGCCTTTTCTAAGAGTAAAATAGGTAATTTTGAGTTTTTATCTCACAATTATGAGAGGAAAAATTAGAATTGCGAGATATAAACTCATTATTCTGTCTCATTTCCCCAGAATTGTGAATTTATATCCATCAACACTGCATCTGCTGTAAAAAGCTGTGTAAAGATTTTAGATTACTTATAATTTTCCAAAGCTCATGTTGTCTGGTATATTTTTGATATACGATTTTTATTTTTGCAGTGTTTTGTCAAAAGATCAATTCTAAAACACATTAAATAACAGTACATCCCACTGAAGACATCTATGTCTATCCCTCACAGCCTCGCTTTCATTCCCGTTAAAAATCAAAGATGGCGCTGCTGTGAATAAGGTCTATTGTTTACATCAAATTCTTGCAACCATAAACACTTGCGTTTAGCTTCAGGGCGTCTTCAATGACGGTATTCCATAAAATGAAGCCCATCTTTTTTGCATTCCGATTCTGACATCCAAAGGCACAAGAAGACTTTTTTTTTTCTCTTATTCCATGTATTTTTCCCTTTTTCCTTCACTTGTTACCACTGTTTTTCTGCCACCACAATGCGCACGCAGCTGCAAGTGACGTGACTGACAGACTACAAAGGCATTAAACTAATACATATTCTGTGAAAATATTCCTTAAGAACATCAACTTGACTGAGACTGTAAACACAAACTGTATTGAAACCTCTGGCTCCATCTAGTGGCAAATATGTGTTAATGCCTTGGTTTTAGTAAATGATCTTTGTGTAGGTTATGTTAGTTGATACAGTTTTATAACCAAAGTTTAAGATGAAACAAATGAAAAGAAGTCTCAGCATTTCACTCTTTGTCCAGTTTGTGTTGTTAAACTGTCATCAGTGATGCTGAAGTTTGATTGACAGCTGCTGTCCGTGGTGCTGAAGTCAGATCATGTCTGTTTCTTACAGCTGATAGAGATGTCAAAAACTCAAAGTATAGGCCTATACCAAAACCAAAGTATCAGATGCATTTTTTTATTTCCCAGATTCACAGGTTGATGATGCTGTTTAATAAAGACATAATATCGCTCAACATGTTTCTGTTTGAATCAGCCTGTGCCAACTCAACATTTCTGATATATAAATAATGTCAGTTGTATGGGATATATTTTGTACTATATGTTATGTTTTAAGCATTTTAATTATGCTTTGTTGTTTTAAATTATTTTAATTGTGAAGCTGTAAGTTTACTGAGGCCCCCTATAGACACATTACATGTAAATGATACTGTCACCCTCTAGAGGAATATTTATATAATGCAGATCAGTGTCATGTGTCCTTATATAGAGAAGATGAAGCCTGCGTGAGCTCTCAGTATCAGGCACTGTAGCCTCCTCTAGGTGGCGCTCTTTCAGTGTGATTAATGTAATATTCAGTCAGTGGTGATGGTGGGAGGGGCCAGTAAAGCTGCTCATTACTGATAAAGAGCTGAAGAAAGAGGAAGTAACTAAAGCAGACAGATGTAGAGACAGAGAGATTCAGCAGAAAGAAGACTGAACTCAACTCACAATGAAGATCCTCCTCATCTTCTTCACTTTCTGCCTGATCTCAGGTCAGAGCTTTTCTCTTTCATCACTGCAGTAATGATGCTGTTTTCTGTTCATGAGGTTTCTGATCACAGTATCAATCTGATTGACAGGTGCAGTGAGATGCTTTAGCGTCACTGGATATTCTGGAGGAAGTCTTCTTGTTGATTCACGGAGACTTTGGTTTAGTGATTTTGCTAAATATATGGCCAAATTACCAGAGTGGAGAACAATAATAAATGATAAGAAACATGATCAATGGATCAATGAAGGACGATTCACACTGTTTCGCAACAATAAGGGAAACCTCATGATCTACATCAGAGAACTGAACCAACGTGACGCTGGAAGATACGCAATTGAAGTTCTTCACAACTGGCGGATATATATGACTTTGAATGTGGAAGAAGGTCAGTCATTTTAAGAAGTCTTTGTGTAGTAAAACTATTTCAAAGCTTTTATAATTATAAAATAGTAATTTTTTTATTATGAATGACAGATTCATGTTGTAAAGTGTCAAAGAGAGTGATGGTGAATATTGGAGAAACTGCCACATTCAGCTGTGAATATTCACAGAATCATATTAATGATCCCAAGATCATATTCAAAGAAGGAAAAGACTCCATTGAGATGATTTACAGCACAAGGGAGAAGAAAGAAAGATTCAGTGTTTCTGATGACAAACACAAACTCATGACTGTGAGAATTACAGCTGTGACACCAGATGATGGAGGAGTTTATTTATGTGGAGTTTGGATCTATGGACACTCGTACAGTTACTCCATTATTAATACTGTTCATCTGCACATCATGAGTAAGTGAAACAAACAAACATATCTGGTACAAAAGTATCTACAGTCTCTGTTTGTGACAGATTTTTGTGTTATTTGTGATTGACTCCTAGAGGGCCATTATCCTGCTGAATTTAGCTCCAATCCTAATCAAACACACCTGAATAAGATAATCGAGGTCTCAGGATTATTATAAACTTTCAGGGGTCTTTCACACTGGCAGTTTAGTTTAAAACGGGACATGGTTCACATGAAAAATTGGTAATGTGAAAGCTGTCATGCTTATGGAAGCCCGTTTCCGCCACTAAATAAAAAAAAAATAAAAAGAGTAATTGCGACTTTTTATCTCAGAATTCTGACTTTATAACTCACAATTGTGAGAAAAAAAGTCAGAATTCTGAGATAAAAAGTCGCAATTACTCTTTTTATTTTTTATTTAGTGGCGGAAACGGGCTTCCATACACATGCGGGTACTACAGAATCCGAGACTGCCTGTAGGAGGAGGTCTGAGTTCGGTTGCACTCGATTGCGAATGTGAAAGCATCTTAGACTCGGGTGCCCATTTGTTCAGGAAGTAAAGTAACCTGCGCATGTGTTTTAGCCGATGACGATGTCATTAGTTAAACAAAACACATGTATGGGATGACAATGGTGTTGATTTACCTTGGATACGAGCGAGAGTGAGCGTGTAGTGTAATCATGCAGAGTGATTGGGAAATTAAAGGGATAGTTCACCCAAAAATGTAAATTCTGTCATTAATTCCTCACCCTCATGTCGTTCCAAACCCGTAAGACCTTCGTTCATCTTCAGAACACAAATGAAGATATTTTTGATGAAATCCGAGAGCTCTCTGACCCCCTCCATAGACAGCAATGTAATTAACACTTTCAAGGCCCAGAAAGGAAGTAAAGACATTGTTAAAATAGTCCATATGACTCCAGTGGTTCAGCCTTAATGTTATGAAGCGATGAGAATACTTTTGTGTGCAAAAAACAAACAAAAATAACGACTTTATTCAACAATTTTGAGCACCATGACACATGCGTGTGCTTCTGGCGCAGGAGACGGTCAATACTGAGCCTGAGTTCTGAAATGGTTGAAAAAGTCATTATTTTAGGTTTTTTTTGAGCACAAAAAGTATTCTCGTCGCTTCATAACATTAAGGTTGAACCACTGTCGTCACATGGACTATTTTAACAATGTCTTTACTGCCTTTCTGGGCCCTGAAAGTGTTCATTAAATTGCTGTCTATGGAGGGGAGAGCTCTTGGATTTCATCAAAAATATCTTCATTTGTGTTCTGAAGATGAACGAAGGTCTTACGGGTTTGGAACGACATGAGGAAGAGGAATTAATGACAGAATTTACATTCTGAATGAACTATCCCTTTAAGTGGCCTTCATGTGACGCACATATAGTAGACGCAAGTGTCATTCACTCTGCTGCATATAATAGCACCAAATTAATAAAAAAATCCTAATATATTGACCCGAGTTCTGTTTTCTATCATGCACCGTGGATGTTTGCCCAGTGTGAAAACCACAAGCGTGTCGGAGCTAAGCAGGACTTTGGCCCTCCAGAAGCAGGACTGGACACCTGGTCTAAAGAGACTAGCTCAGGAGGTGTTTGGTGTGTGTGATGTGTTTATTCCAGATCAAAACCACAGAAATGAGCTGAAGGTTCGGAGTCTGTCACGTTCAGCTTTAGTTTCAGTTTAGTTTTCATTCTGTTGTCATAGTTACTCATTGTTGCATTGATTCCTTTCACCTGCTCCTGGTTTAGTTCTCATTATCCCGTGTATATATGTGTACGCGTTCAGATCTTTGTCTGCTGTTTTTTGTGTACAGCGCACACTGTTACAGTATGTTTGTTTAGCCTCTTTTGGATTATCTGCTCGTTGTATTTTTGTTTAATAAAGTTAAAAGTGCTGCATATTAGATCTGTTTAGCCTCTCATCATCTTCCTGCCTGACGAAACGTTACAGAGTCTCAGTTTAGTTTACCTGTGAAGAATTAACCGTCTTTATTCAGGAAACCCACAATAAGACCACATAGACTCAGCAGAGACAGAAACAGAGATGAAGCAGATCTGCAGAAGAGAGACTAAAATACACGCATGTTACTGCAGAGTAATTCAGTTCTAATGAATAATACGTCAAAATAAAATGTATGAAGCTACGCATGTAAAATCCCTCAGTGATGTTGCCCAGTAAGTGATCAACAAATGATACTAACAGCTCTTTTAAAATTATTTATTTATATAATATTATTATACATGCATAAAAATATATAATTATTTTTAAATTAATTATAATATTATATAATTAATTGTATTTTAGTTCTTATAATTTAGTTCACAAATGCTCAGTGCTCTTTATTTATAACCTGTAAGTGTTTAGTGCTGGCTATAAAAGCACACTGAGTTGGATTTCATGGTCAAAAATAAATAAATATATAAATAGCCACAAAAACAGAAACAGAGCAGCTTTATGTTTACAGATTAGACATCACTTTAGCTCATGTTATATATTCATGTTAACAAAGTAAATGAATATTTCAATATTTGTGTAGACATTATTTCATTCATGTGTATGTCTTGTTTTCTCTTTAATTAACTCTATGTTTGTGTGTTTGTTTCAGATTTCTCCATGATCATCATTATTGGTGTGTGTGTGACTCTGCTGCTGATCGGTGGATTCATTCTGACTGTGTGTAAATTAAGACACAAGAGACGAGGTGATGCTCACACACACAGGTCAATTCGGTCTACTGCACAGTTACCCACAATCCCCTCTGATGAGCTCCTGTACGCGTCTGTCAGTTTCCAGAAGCATGAAGAGTCTCTCAGTGACGCTACAGTCTCCTTCAGTAAGGACCAGATTCACTCTGATTACACCACGGTCATTTACCACACAAGACTCAACTAGTTCCTCCTTTATAACGGAGATCACAGATCAGCACTTGTTACTACCAGTGTTAATGTACAGATGTCATTCAGTCTGTTGAATCATGAGACACTTTAAAGTTTCCGCTGCTGCTCATGTTGCTTCTTTCACATGTTTAAAATAGTTTGTCATCTCAGTTTATCTGATGAAGACAGGAAATAAAAGCCCTGAGTGACACTTATAGAAAATGCTGTAACATTTCCACTCCAAATGCAGAGGCACAGCAGCTTTTGACACATTTAGTCAATAACATCTTTTTAGTAACTAATCTTTATGATGAGAAACATGTAACTTGAGAATCATGTATACTCTATTCAGAGCTGTTAAATGACTGTTTTTTGTTCTCATCTCTCTGGTGCTCTCTGACCAGCTTTAGATTTCTACATACCAGGATTCCAGTCATAAATGTATTGTGAGAAAGTCTGCTTTATATGGAAGCCCGTTTCTGCCACTAAATAAAAAAATAAAAAGAGTAATTGCGACTTTTTATCTCAGAATTCTGACTTTTTTTCTCACAATTGTGAGTTATAAAGTCAGAATTCTGAGATATAAACTCGCAATTGTGTGATATAAGGTCACAATTCTGACTTTTTTTCTCAGTCAGAATTGTGACTTTATATCACGTAATTGCGACTTTATAACTCACAATTGTGAGAAAAAAAGTCAGAATTCTGAGAGAAAAAGTCGTAATTACTCTTTTTATTTTTTTATTTAGTGGCGGAAACAGGCTTCCATAGCTTTAAGACTTGATTGTTGTTTTTCATTGATTCAGTGTTTTTACACAGCAAAATCCCCAGTGTTAAATCAGAAAAGTGAATCATTCAACCTTATGATGCTAAAAACTATATCACCTGATGGCCTTTGTTTCTGGCTTTCTTTGCAATAAATTATATGTTTCGGTAAATACTGTTACAAAAACCACAAACTCACATAAAAAGCCAAGAGTCAAACTGCCCAACTAAAGGAAACGCTGATCACCATAATGGTGACCAAACATTTTCAATAAATCATCAACATCTAAACCTCTGTTAATTCTCAATAAGAGCTTCTGTAGACGTCTGACAGAAATAAAGTCAGTCTGGTTAGTAATGTGTGAAGCTGGTAATGCTGTTTGTGGAGTTGTTTAATCCTCCTCTACTGAGATCTTCAGAGATTTGCCCCCAGTTTCACAGACCTGGGGTCCGTTCTTCATACGTCGCTAACTCGGTTAGCTGGATTTCATTGTTGACGATTTGGCACGATCTTGGATTGTTTGGTTCTTCGACGCTCATCCTGGACTTGCTGTCATAGCAACAGGTTCGGAAGCTTAAACCTGCTCGGGAGCAGCTTATTTCATGTAAACAGGATTAGATTGCATCTTTTTAAACGGCGCTGATACTTAAAATTTGTCCCAACCACTGCTACTTTAGTAGAGTTCCTTACTGAACCAGGGGCAGTAATAATTTTAAATAATAACAATAATAATAATAATAATATAAAAATGTATTTGAAAATTATATTATAATGTTGTGTATAAACTATAGACACAGATTTATTTGTGATAGAATAATTACTTTGTTATTGTCTTATTGTAAGAGTCTTACACACATGCTGTACAGTTACTCTGAGCCCTGCATTAATTTGAGTGATGACGGATATTATGGGATGGCTTGATGCAGCGCAGGAGGAGCAGATAACTTGATCTTGACCCTTAAGAAACTTTAATTAATGCTGTCACGTAACAAATCTGCTTCAAATTTAATAAAAAATTAAATGAATTGCTAATTACAACATTGAAATAAAAATGTAAAGGATGTACAAATACTATAAAATCGTCAATATAAATAATTGGGAATCATGTTTAAAAAAAAACAGTGCACATTTAATTTATCTATTATAACTTTTATGTTGTTTTGGTTGTTTCCTTATAAAGGTCCAGAAATTCATGTTTTTTTTTTTTTAATTTGTAAAGTTTTTGCCAGGTGGCTTTTTTAATTATATGATGTCAGCTGCATTGTTGATCGTGGTTTCAAGTATCGATGCATCTGCCCTCTTCAGGGAACACAGGAACGTGCAGTAATCTCAGACAACTTAATCCAAATATTTTAATCCAATCCGCAAATTAGTTTGAAGAACCAAATTAGCCAGAGATCAGTTATCATGATTAGAAGATCTGGGATCTATCAAATCATCTCAATGTATTAAGCGAGGTACGAAGACCAGAGCCCAGTCTTAAACTAGTCCCAGACTAAAATGCATGTTTGAGTTGTTTTAACTGAAAGCAACTTGCACTGTCATATTTTAAAATATGTCACTGTCATTGTTTTGTCTCAAGATGCACAACAGTAATGTTTTTACCAGTAAGGCAAGTTTATAAAATATACTTAAATGTTCTAATTGAACAAAGACCTAAACCTGGCTTAATCAAAATCAAATCAAATCACCTTTATTTATATAGCGCTTTTTACAATGGCAATTGTTTCAAAGCAGCTTCACAGTGGTAACAGGAAAATAATGCAACGGAATTCGATTCGGCTGCACAGCCGCTCTGGAGAAAACGGTGATGTCATCAGCTCATTTCAATTATCATATAGTGTCAATGCGGGCGGATCAGTAATATAATTGAAATTTAGGTGTCCCCAACTGAGCAAGCCAAAAGCCAAAGGCGACGGTGGCAAGGAACCAAAACTCCTTCAGGGCCAGAATGGAGAAAAAAACCTTGGGAGAAACCAGGCTCAGTCGGGGTGCCAGTTCTTCTCTGGCCGACGAACAAATAGTGTATGATTATGATTCTGGCAACATTACAGGTCAGAAGTCATATTAGATAAATAGATATTCGTAGGATTATTCGAAAGATTGGAGTTGTCACGCCGGGGACGGGTTTAATGAGGATGTTGTGTCGATTCGGCATTTACAGGGGGGAGTTTAATTGACACTATTGTCTCTACAGACACTTCAGGGATATGGTCGTCATGTCCAGGCTAAGGTCCACCATCTGGTCTGGATACGGCCCGGATCCGGCCGACTGCAGTAAACCTCGGGATAAACAGAGAGACTAACATTAGCGTAGATGCCATTCTTCTTATGATGTAACGAGTACATCAGGTGTTATGGGAAGTGTTCCCGGTTCCGGCTGACCTAGTTAATGCAGCCTAAAACAATCATTTAACTGATTTGAATAATAGAAATTAAAAATGTTTTATGTGTATGCCATAGTAAAGAGATGTGTTTTTAGTCTAGATTTAAACTGACAGAGTGTGTCTGCTTCCCGAACAATACTAGGAAGACTGTTCCAGAGTTTAGGTGCTAAATAGGAAAAGGACCGACCGCCTGCAGTTGATTTTGATATTCTAGGTATTATCAACTGGCCAGAATTTTGAGACCGCAATAGACGTGATGGAGTATAATGCGTTAAGAGCTCGCTCAAGTACTGGGGCGCTATACCATTTAGTGCTTTGTAAGTAATCAGCAAGATTTTAAAATGTATACGATGTTTAATAGGGAGCCAATGCAGTGTTGCCAGAACCGGGCTAATATGGTCATACTTCCTGGTTCTAGTAAGAACTCTAGCTGCTGCGTTTTGGACCAGCTGCAGTTTATTTATTAAGCGAGCAGGGCAACCACCCAGTAGAGCATTACAATAATCTAGCCTTGAGGTCATGAACGCATGAACTAACTGTTCAGCATTTTGCATTGAAAGCATGTGCCGTAATTTAGATATATTTTTAAGATGGTAGAATGCAGTTTTACAGATGCTAGAAACGTGGCTTTCAAATGAGAGATTGGTATCAAAGAGCACACCCAGGTTCCTAACTGACGACGAGGACTTGACAGAGCAGCCATCGAGTGTTAGACAGTATTCTAGGTTACTACTTGTGGAGTTTTTTTGTCCAATGATTAAAAATTCAGTTTTTTCTGAATTAAGTTGCAGGAAATTACTAGTCATCCAATTTTTTATATCAGCTATGCATTCTGTTAATCTTGTGAATTGGTAAGTTTCGTCAGGGCGTGAAGAAATATAGAGCTGAGTATCGTCAGCATAACAATGAAAATGAATGCCATGCTTCCTAATAATATCTCCCAGTGGTAGCATGTACAGGGTGAAAAGCAGCGGTCCTAGCACTGAGCCCTGCGGTACTCCATACTGAACTTGTGTTCGGTGTGACATCTCTTCATTTACTGCTACAAACTGATAACGGTCAGATAAGTATGATTTAAACCATGCCAATGAAGTTCCACTAATGCCAACATAATTTTCGAGTCTAAGAATATTGTGGTCGATAGTATCGAATGCAGCGCTAAGATCGAGTAACACTAATAGAGATATACAACCACGATCGGATGATAAGAGTAAATCATTTGTTACTCTGATGAGAGCAGTCTCAGTACTATGATACGGTCTAAATCCTGACTGGAAATCCTCACAGATACCATTTCTTTCTAAAAAGGAGCATAATTGTGAGGACACTGCCTTTTCTAGTATTTTTGACAGAAAGGGTAGATTTGAGATTGGCCTGTAATTGACTAATTTTGTAGGATCAAGTTGCTTTTTTTTAATAAGTGGTTTAATAATAGCCAACTTAAAAGTTTTCGGTACATATCCTAATGTCAAGGATGAATTAATGATATTAAGGAGAGGATCTATGACCTCTGGAAGCATCTCTTTTAGTAGTTTAGTCGGTATGGGGTCGAGCATACATGTTGTTGATTTTGATGATTTAACGAGTTTAGCCAATTCTTCTTCTCCTATAGCAGTGAATGAATGTAATTTTTCCTCAGTGACACTACAATGCACTGTCTGATGTGATACTGTAGTAGACGGCTGCATTGTTATAATTTTTTTCCTAATATTATCAGTCTTACAGGTAAAGAAGTTCATAAAGTCATTACTGCTGTGCTGTTTACAAACATCAGAAGGTGAAGCTTTATCTTTGGTTAATTTAGCCACTGTATCGAATAAATACCTAGGGTTGTGTTTGTTTTCTTCTAAGAGAGTCGAGAAATAAGCAGATCTAGCAGTTTTTAGGGCCTTTCTGTATGCAATCATGCTCTCTTTCCAAACTTCTAGTTTTGTTTTCTTCCAGCTGCGCTCCATTTTTCTGGCTGCTGTTTTAAGGGCCTGGGTGTGCTCGTTGTACCACGGCGTTGGACTATTTTCTTTAATCTTCTTTAAGCGCCGGGGAGCAACTGTGTCTAAAGTGCTGGAAAAGAGAGAGTCAGTAGTTTCTGTTGCAACATCGAGTTCCTCTAGGCTATCTGGGATGCTGAGGAGATGAAACTGATGAGGAAGATTATTTACAAAGAAACCTTTAGTTGCAGCAGTGATAGTCCTGCCATATTTAAAGCGAGGGGACGGCTTTGCAGCCTTTGCTAAATTAAGTGTACATGATACTAGGTAATGATCTGAGATGTCATCGCTCTGCTGCAGAATTTCAATGGTATCAACATTTATTCCATGTGACAGTATTAGGTCTAACGTATGATTACGGCGATGAGTGGGTCCTGACACGTTTTGCCTTACTCCAATAGAGTTTAGAATGTCTCTAAATGCCAATCCCAGTGCGTCTTTTTCATTGTCTACATGGATATTAAAATCACCAACAATTAGGACTTTATCTGCAGCAAGTACTAACTCTGATAGAAAATCAGCAAATTCTCTGGTAAAGTCTGTATGGTGCCCTGGTGGCCTATATAGAGTAGCCAGCACAAATGTCAAACGGGATTTATCGATTTCACTACATAATGTTACATAAAGCACCAAAACTTCAAAGGAATTATATTTGAAACTAGACTTGTGAGTAATACCGAAGATATTATTATAAATTACAGCAACACCTCCCCCTTTACCTTTCAGACGCGGCTCGTGTTTATAACAATAATCTTGGGGGGTGGACTCATTTAAAGTAATGTAATCGTCAGGTTTTAGCCAGGTTTCTGTCAAACACAGCACATCTAGGTTATGATCTGTAATCATATCATTAACAATAAGCGCTTTTGAGGAAAGGGATCGAATATTCAGCAACCCGAGCTTTATCATTTGATCATCTGTATTATATCTGTTGTTTATTTGTTGGACATCAATTAAATTTTTACCGTTGAATGATTTTGATGGTTTTTTGTATTTACTAATTCGTGGAACAGACACAGTCTCTATGTGATAATATCTAGGTGAAAGAGTCTCTATGTGCTGGGATTTATCTGACTTCTGTGACGTGAGACAGCTAGCAGGCGGTCGGGTAAGCCAGTCCGTCTGCTTCCTGACCTGGGCCCCAGTTAGTCAAGGTTTAGCTCTAAGACTATGTGCCAAATTACTAGAGAGAAGAGCGGCACCATCCCAGGAAGGATGAATACCATCTTTTTTCAACAGGTCAGGTCTGCCCCAAAAGCTTTTCCAATTGTCTATGAACCCTATGTTATTTTGCGGACACCACTTAGACAACCAGCCATTGAGTGATGATAGTCTGCTAAGTATCTCATCACTCCTTTTAACGGGGAGGGGACCAGAGCAAAAAACGTCATCTGCCATCGTACTTGCGAGTTTACACACCTCTTTAATGTTAATTTTGGTGATCTCCGACTGGCGAAGTCGAACATCATTTGTGCCGACGTGAATAATAATCTTAGAGAATTTACGATTAGCATTAGCCAGCACTTTTAAATTTGCTTTGATGTCAGGCGCTCTGGCTCCCGGTAAACATGTGACTATGGTGGCTGGTGTCTCTATTTTCATGTTCCGTGTAATAGAATCGCCAATAACTAGGGCACTTTCAACAGGATTCTCAGTGGGTGCATCACTGAGTGGGGAGAACCTGTTTGATGTTCTAATCGGAACGGAAGAGTGGTTTTTTGATCCGCGACTATGCCGTCTCACCGTCACCCAGTTGCCCTGCTGCACGGGCTCTACAGCCGGAACCGAACAATGTACAGAGTTCACTAAGCTATTCGCATCCAAAGCAGTGTCTAAAGCTGTTACATTCTCACTACTCTCAAATAAAGTCTGGATGCGTGTCTCTAATTCTGAAATCTTCTCCGTCAGCCTGACTATCTCCTTACATTTATCACATGTGAAGCCCTGTTCGCCAACGGAAAAAGATATACTAAACATGAAACATGCAGTGCAAGTGACAATGACAGGAGAAGAAGACATGGCTTACCGTATTTGTTGATTAATCCAACTTACCACAGTTGTTTGATGAACTCAGAAAACAAGAGACCCGAGTGCAGAGATGGCAAGCTAACAGGCTAGCGAAATGCTAACGCGTGATAGTGATTTAGATTAAAAGCTAGCGGTGTCAGATTTAATATGGTAGGCAATATTAGACAATATATGGTGATGGGTAAATTATATTTAGCAGTTTAAACAACAGGGAATGATATCAAATAAAGATTCAAAAGCAAGCAGAGCACACGTGAGCACAGCAGTCAGAAGGACAAACAGGAGGCAAACAGGAGGCAGACAGGAGGCAGACAGGAGCAATCGATCCAAGACAGGAGCAATCGAATGGTTCAGTCCCCTTAATCTAAGCCCTGTCTGTGAAACCAGGCCTTAATGTCTTCTTTTATCTTCAGTTGATTTCATCTAAAGCCATATTCAGACGGTAATTGTTTCTCATGTGGACGTCCATAAAAATAAATTTGCATGCCACCTCAGTGATAAAACACATGCATTCGGATGGTGATTTATTCACGGTGGAGGAGCGAGTTTTGTGATCATACGAACCTGGGCTGCTCACGTGGTCATTAGCATGATTGTCTGCTGTAAATAAAATGTCGGCTTGGAATAATAAGAATAAATTCATATTTAATTTAATAATAGGAAATTATCAATTATTTAAAACCCAGCTGGCTGAGGTGTCTGAGCACCAGGTCCCTGTGTTCGCACAACTGATCCCTGGACTGTGCTAGAATGAGCCAGTCGTCGAGATAGTTGAGGATGCGAACGCCCTGTTCTCTCATGGGCACAAGGGCCCCCTCCGTGACCTTCGTAAAGACACGGGGGGACAGGGACAGCCCGAAGGGCAGGACTTGTACTGATATGCTCGACCCTCGAATGCAAAGCGCAGAAATGGCCTGTGTCGAGGGAGAATCGAGACATGAAAGTACGCGTCCTTCAGGTCGATCGCTGCAAACCAATCTCGGGGACGGATGCACTCGAAAATGCGTTTCTGCGTGAGCATCTTGAACGGTAGCTTGTGAAGGCTCCGATTCAGAACTCGCAGGTCCAAGATTGGCCGTAACCCACAAGGTTTTCTTGGGTACAATGAAGTACGGGCTGTAGAAGCCTGTCTTCATATCGGCTGGAGGGACCGGCTCTATCGCGTCCTTCGCCAGTAGGACTGCGATCTCTGCACGCAGGACATGGGCATCTGCAGCATTCACCGAAGTGAAGCGGACGCCCATGAACCTGGGGGGACGCCGGGCGAACTGAATCGCATAGCCGAGCCTGATGGTTCGAATGAGCCAGCGAGACGGACTGGGGAGCGCTAGCCAGGCTCGCAGAGACCGTACAAGAGGGACCAAAGGAACGACCGGCGTGGGGCACCGTGGGGCAGCGAGGTGGAATGCAGGTACCGGGCTGGGGCAGCTGTCTCGTGGAGGCGGCCCGCAACGAGGTGAGAGTGTGCTATGCAACACTTACCTGATTCCACGAGTGGGCAGGGGGTACGTGAGGAGGCTTGGTTGCGCCCTCGAGCCGTCCACGGCTGCCCACTGGCGAAGGGGGAGGATGAGTGTGGTCCGGCGTTTGACCGGCCACAGCTCTCCGAGCCCCCTGAGGACCCGGAGATAGAGGAAACTGCTCTTTTATTGAAAATTTGGATACCGCTGGAACACAAAGAAAACGGAACCAAAGATTCGCCGAACGGCCCTCCTCCGGGGGATGGAGCGGTGCGATCACTGTCTCCTGAAGAGCAGTCCTCCCCATCTCCGGGTCGCCCGTCTCAAGGCCGCTTGCCCTTGGCCTTGCCAACCCTCTTGGCGGGGCGGCCTGCTTGCGTCCGGCTCCTCGACGTCGCTTGGGTGGAAGCTGCTGTTGCGACGCGGGAGCGGAGGCTCGCTGAGCAGGCTGAGGCGCTGCCGGCGGCGGGGTGGAGACAGCAGCTGACCGCCGTGGCAGGATGTGACTGATCGCCTCAGTCTGCTTCCGTGCGGCCGAGAACTGCTGTGCGAAGTTCTGGACCACGTCACAGAAGAGGCCGGTCTGGGACATGGGAGAATTAAGGAACCTGATCTTGTCGGTTTCCCTCATGTCAGCCAGACACAGCCAGAGATGGCGTTCCTGGACCACCATCGTGGACATCGCACGACCCACTGCCATAACCTTCGTCGCACGAAGCACGAGGTCCGTTGCGGTTCTCAGTTCGTGCAGAACTGCGGGATCGTGACCACCCTTGTGCAAGGTCTTCAGTGCCTGGGCCTGATGGACCTGCAACAACGCCATGGCGTGTAAGGCAGACCCAGCATCTCCACAAGCCTGGTAGGCCTTTCCGATCAGATCGGGCGAGTACCTACAGGCCCGGGAGGAGAGACACGGGTTCCCCCTGGATGTGGAGTTAGGGCACAGTTGCATAGCAACGGCCCGTTCCACGGGAGGAACCTGCGTGTAACCCTTTGCAGATCCGCCATCGAGGGTGGTGAGGGAGGAGGATCCACCAGGCCGGTTTCGGGCAGTAAAAGGTGCCGTCCATGACTTGGTGAGCTCCTCGTGCACCTCCGGAAAGAAAGGAACCGGGGTGGGGCGCAGAGAACCAGCACGGGCCACCCCGAGAAACCAGTCGTCCAGCCTCGAGGGTTCGGGACACGGTGGAGGGTTCCACGCGAGCCCGACTCTCTCAGTGGCCCGGGAAAGCATGGCCATCATTTCTGGATCCATATCGGGCACAGCGGATCTTCCCGAAGGAGCCCCCTGCACCGACACGTCATCTCCCGAAAATTCTGACCCTCCCTCTGATGCAGCGATGGACATCTGATCATCGAGAGGAGCCCCGAAGGATACAGATGGTACACACCTCGTGGGTGGCCCACCGCGTTCCGACGGCAGCTCTACTGGCTGCGAAGTGCGGGAGGGGTGAGGGTTCCCCGGGGGTTGGGTCCCTGGGGGAAGCGCGCTCACCGTAAGATCATTGCGAGATGGAGTCTTGACCGCAACTCCGAGATGGTCATGTTCCCGCAGTGAGAACATGAGTCATCCACCAGCGCTGCCTCAGCGTGCTGAACGCCCAAACACGAGATACAGCACTGGTGACCATCCCTCGGTGACAGGTAACCACCGTATCCAGAAACACACAGATAGAATGTCATCTTGAAAAAGACGCAAGCTCTATCTGTGTAAGCTCTTTTAGAAGGACGCTCTCCTTGGTGCTGAAGCATGCAGGGGGAAGGGTCGCGGCGACACAGTCAGGGAATAGTGCAGCCTGACGTGCGCACTCTCTCTCACAAAGGCTCTCTCTTACCAGCCGTAGGAACGGCTTTTCAGCGCTCTCCACCTAGCGCACCGAACCAGCTGTGAGAACAGCCTTTGTGTTTGCTCTATCAAACAAAAAAGAGAGATGATCAAAGAACCACACGACCTGCTGCAGCGCTGTCACACCAACACCTACTGAAGAGATCACTTCAAAAAGGCAGGCTTCAGTCAGTTCCACTGCGTAGAAGCGAGTGATATCTGGACAAACCATTTACCACTCGGCTCCGAAGCAAAAAGCTAATCTGATGCAAGCACCTGTGTCTCATTTATACCCGCGCTGCGTGGCATGAGCACCTGGTGCAATCATTGCATGCCAATCTGCATTGGCTCGTTTAGTTACACTCGAAGTAGAATGGCTCTCGCGAGCGAGATTCCTATTTGTCGGTCTCCGACGTGGCGTCGGACGTGACCGACTGAATAGGCAATTAAATTACCACACGTCCTTGTTGTTTGTCTAAAAACAGTAGGTAATTTGGCCGGGGATTTTTACGTGGGTGGTGGGAGAAAAACACTGACATTCTGGATTCGGACGGCAATTAAATCACAGACTAGCCCCTGTCAATGATGAAAATACCTTACGACCCCACGAGAAACAATTACCGTCCGAATAGGGCTTTAGGCTGTGGCTGAAGTCAGTTATAGTTCTTGTTGTGTCTCTTTCCTTCAGTGATTCTGCTCATTATCATCAGGTGTCTTCAATAATGCTCAATCATCACTCAATTAATCACTTAATTATCTCATTAACTTTAACACTGATTCAGTGTTACTTTAACACTCTGTAGAGTGGGACCATAGGGGTATTCCAGAAAGCAGGTTATGTGACATAATATAATATACAATATTATATATTAATTCTAAAGCACTATTACAACAAGGTAATGTTTAAATGTTAATTCAATTCAAATATATTTATTATTTATTTTATTGTCATCTCACACATGGATCTGCATTCAATTAATTAGCATCAAACAAACAATATAATCCTTATTTTCAGTGAATAAAGATTACTTATTAAACGAAAAGATCGAAAATACGATTGCACAACCACCAAATAGGTGGCGATGTGCACTAAGTAGGTTATGTAAATCGCCATTAAACAAAAGAAGAAGGAAGTAGAATGGCGTGCTTTTTCTTAGCGTCTGTTTCCATGGTGAATCATCAATTCGTCGCTCTGTTGAGAATGTCTTGTGTGTTCACGGTTAACATACTCTGGGTTGTCTGAACTTACTCGCGGACGTGTTTTTGGAACCAGCATACTTCGAGTAAGCAAGGTTTGGGTTAATCAACCGAGAGCTCAAGGTATACGCAACGGTAAGTTATCTTTGCTTTCTGGAATACCCCCCTGTTGTGCTCTGAGCAGTGTTGATTTAACACTGGGGATTTTGCTGTGTACTTGTTTATGTACTTAACCTGGAATAATAACCCTTTTTATTCATAAAGAAAAATAAATCCTGTTTTGCAGTTGTTTCCTGCTTATGATTGTTACGACCCTTCTTTAGGCTATTAAACATCTAGGGAGTAAAAAGGGGAACATTAAGCCAGTTGCGACAATTGTCACCATTAACTCTTTCCCCGCCAAACGCGGAATTTTCTGGGTTTCCGTGTTTTCACTGTTATACGGTAGGGAGCGCTATTACGCATCTTCTGAATGAGTACAGAATCTCCTGATCAAAACACAGGCGAAGACGCAAAAAAACAAGCGATTGCATGTAAGCAGATGCATATGTAAAATAACGTGATCATCAACATTAAACATCATATAAATCAAAACTATCTAATGATACTGAATGAAATGTCGGCCCAGGACGAGCTGTAGGACTGTGCAAGCATTAGGGGTGTTGATGAATGTCCAGGGTGTCCATCTGTGTGTGATCATCGCTCACAATCTGATCTGGATGTAGTCTTTGACAAAAACGTGATTTTCTCAGCTTTTTGTTCAAAATGTTGCTTTTTTATGGAACTTATACTTAACTTAAACCCATATTTAAGTGTTGATAAAAAAAGGAATGCATGAAGCTAGAATAAAACGTTTTTTGTTTAAAAGCAGAGGGTCTGCTCTTTATTTTGATATATTGCATGCTCAGATATTCATACAACAAAATATTCTATGGGCCATTACATTTTTGTGAAAATGATCAAAAACACTGGCGGTGGCTGGCAACTTTTTTTTGAAAAACGCTGGCGGGGAAAGAGTTAAACACTGAAAATGTATAAGAGAAATAGGAGAGTATGAGGCGAGTACCAGTGAACTTATGTTTATTTTTACAGGCTGTGATAAGTTATCTACAAGGAAAATATAATAAAGAACATAGTTATTTACAAGCAGGAAAGAAAGAAAAACAATTTCCACAAAGCAAAAACAAAAACACACTGGGAGGACAAAGGGAACTGGATTGTGCCAAATAAAAGAAAAGAATAAATAAATAAAAAACATTTCTAACCTGTGTACAACTAAACCTAACTAATACAAAAGAAAATTATTTTTAAAAATCTTCATCGTCCAAGACATTGTATCTTACCTACACTATCTAACAAAACAAAGAACCTAATTTGTTTAAACAAAAATCAAACAAACATAAGTGTGCACCATGTACAGTGGGGAGAACAAGTATTTGATACACTGCCGATTTTGCAGGTTTGCCCACTTACAAAGCATGTAGAAGTCTGTAATTTTTATCATAGGTACTCTTCAACTGTGAGTGACGGAATCTAAAACAAAAATCCAGAAAATCACATTGTATGATTTTTAAGTAATTAATTTGCATTTTATTGCATGACATAAGTATTTGATACATCAGAAAAGCAGAACTTAATATTTGGTACAGAAACCTTTGTTTGCAATTACAGAGATCATACGTTTCCTGTAGTTCTTGACCAGGTTTGCACACACTGCAGCAGGGATTTTGGCCCACTCCTCCATACAGACCTTCTCCAGATCCTTCAGGTTTCGGGGCTGTCGCTGGGCAATGCGGACTTTCAGCTCCCTCCAAAGATTTTCTATTGGGTTCAGGTCTGGAGACTGGCTAGGCCACTCCAGGACCTTGAGATGCTTCTTACGGAGCCACTCCTTAGTTGCCCTGGCTGTGTGTTTCGGGTCGTTGTCATGCTGGAAGACCCAGCCACGACCCATCTTCAATGCTCTTACTGAGGGAAGGAGGTTGTTGGCCAAGATCTCGCGATACATGGCCCCATCCATCCTCCCCTCAATACGGTGCAGTCGTCCTGTCCCCTTTGCAGAAAAGCATCCCCAAAGAATGATGTTTCCACCTCCATGCTTCACGGTTGGGATGGTGTTCTTGGGGTTGTACTCATCCTTCTTCTTCCTCCAAACACGGCGAGTGGAGTTTAGACCAAAAAGCTCTATTTTTGTCTCATCAGACCACATGACCTTCTCCCATTCCTCCTCTGGATCATCCAGATGGTCATTGGCAAACTTCAGACGGGCCTGGACATGCGCTGGCTTAAGCAGGGGGACCTTGCGTGCGCTGCAGGATTTTAATCCATGACGGCGTAGTGTGTTACTAATGGTTTTCTTTGAGACTGTGGTCCCAGCTCTCTTCAGGTCATTGACCAGGTCCTGCCGTGTAGTTCTGGGCTGATCCCTCACCTTCCTCATGATCATTGATGCCCCACGAGGTGAGATCTTGCATGGTGCCCCAGACCGAGGGAGATTGACCGTCATCTTGAACTTCTTCCATTTTCTAATAATTGCGCCAACAGTTGTTGCCTTCTCACCAAGCTGCTTGCCTATTGTCCTGTAGCCCATCCCAGCCTTGTGCAGGTCTACAATTTTATCCCTGATGTCCTTACACAGCTCTCTGGTCTTGGCCATTGTGGAGAGGTTGGAGTCTGTTTGAGTGTGTGGACATGTGTCTTTTATACAGGTAACAAGTTCAAACAGGTGCAGTTAATACAGGTAATGAGTGGAGATCAGGAGGGCTTCTTAAAGAAAAACGAACAGGTCTGTGAGAGCCGGAATTCTTACTGGTTGGTAGGTGATCAAATACTTATGTCATGCAATAAAATGCAAATTAATTATTTAAAAATCATACAATGTGATTTTCTGGATTTTTGTTTTAGATTCCGTCTCTCACAGTTGAAGTGTACCTATGATAAAAATTACAGACTTCTACATGCTTTGTAAGTGGGCAAACCTGCAAAATCGGCAGTGTATCAAATACTTGTTCTCCCCACTGTATATCACGTGACAGAGCTTACTTATCCCTTCTCCTCCGTCCAGTTCAACACAGCTTTGAGAAGCTTTTTAAAGCTTTCACAGCCTCACAAATGAGGAATTATAGGACAGCCAGATAAGCAACTTTCACATGGCACTCAAAGCACATCAACAAAGCAAAAACTCAAGAAAGAAAAGAGAACAACAATAAAAATCACAGCTCAAGTTCACACAAAGGCTAGCTGCCTCTACGGCACTGGTGTTTCTCTTGTATAGCATCCCCGGACGTCCGACAGCGGAACAATTGGAGAACAACCCCCTTGTACAAAATTCCCTGCCTCACGCATGCGCAAGTCAAACTTCAGACTTGTCTGGTGCATGCGCAGAAAGTTTCATTTCAGCAGCGTCCAGTAGCAGAGTTATACGGAGTTTTCCTGGCTTTATTTATTCTTTAAAAGTCTGTTTATAACTCCGTAAGTAACAATATTTATTATCATTGTTTCAGAGTGTGTCATAACGTAATTCAATTGATTTTAACTCAGAAGTATTATTGTGTCAATACATACAATCAGCGTAATGCTCACTTATTTGAAGAATCATCCGGTTATTTTGTTATCAACGTTGTTTATTCGTTTATAAAAAAGAGTTGCTTGTCGTGTATGTTGATGAAAATATGTATCCAATGTCTGATCGGCATATTAACAATTGTTATAAAGAGCGCACGGCAGCGCTAAAGCGGCGCACACACTTATCTGACACCGCTTGTTAATTTAGCTGCATTTAGCGCTTATATGTTACAATAAGCTCTGGTTTACTGTTACATCACACAATTGTAACGTATCAGTGACTAGTTATACAGTTCTTATCTGTGTATCTTCTGTCATGTCACATTATCATGTATATTTATCATCCTTATTTTGTTCTCTCACAGAAACCACATTTATGTACATATCCACGCAAACCTGTTTATGCCTAATAAACATTGCGATCATCAAAGTTCACTCTGGAGTAGCTGCAGTTCTTTCTAATCGAAGAATTAGACCAGTTGAGTTCCAACCATCCCACTGCGCGCAGAATATCCCACACCCCTCATCACACCTAATCCACTCGTCCCAAATGATTAACAGCCGCGCGTTGAAAATACATGGTCAAGCCAGCCGCACTTTTTTTTTAGTATGCGCGTCTAATCGTGCTCTTACGGTATGGGTGCTGGAAGCGGTCAAAATGGATTTAAAGACTCTAATAAAGGCGTTTCATTTATACTTTACATTTAACCCTAAAAAGGGCAAGACCTTTATAATACAGTAATAGTCAGGGTCACTCTACATACGAATCAATTGAAACAAATAGCAAACCTATAAAAGAAAACTTTTTATTTTTATAAAGATTTTAAGTTTTTGAAAATGGGACATGGTGGAAGAGCTTGAATGCACTTTGATGTTTGGGTTGAGTTTGCCTTTAATTTTCTCCAAAACTATACAGTAAAATGGCTTGAAAATAAATATTGTAACAGTTAGGGTCACTCTGAACAAATTTAAAATGACAGAATGAGCAAACCTATATAGGAAAGATTGTTAGGAGTTTTTGATAATTGGACATGGTCTAAGTGCTTGAAAACACTGATTTTTGGGGTGTTTGCCTTTAATTTTCTCCAAAACTATACAGTAAAATGACTTGAAAATATATACATTAATAGTTAAGGTCACTCTGAACAAGAATCAATTGAAAGAATGAGCAAACCTATGAAGGCAAGATTTGGACATGGTGTAAGTGCTTGAATGCACTTGAAAATATATAAATGACCAGAAATATATATTTCATACATCCGGTTTTTATAGCTCATATATGTAATTCAATGATAATTGACAGATGCCGTTTCCATTTACATTAACATGAAAAAAATGCCTGTTGTGTCATACCATAAAAAAATAAAATGAAATTAAAGCTGCAAGCAGCGATGAAAGGGCCCTCGCACCCGGGAGCACCGCCACCCGGTGGCCTCAGGAAAACAGCGAATGACATTCATTTAAGTGGGTAAATATAGGAGAAATATGGCAAAGTCACTTCAATGTGCCACACTTCCTGCTGCCAGCTTTGGTGCTTTGACTATAACTGAATATTGCCATGTAGATGTCTTCAGGCCTGGACTATTATCAAACGTGTGAAGTTTGGGGCAGATCGGACACTGTATGCCTGAGTTACAGCAACTTCCTGTTTTGTGGCGTAAATCGCATACATTAGCACTTAGCCAAGTGTTGCATGATTTAATGTGTTTCTAGCATGTTTGGGACTTGATGGCATATTTAAATGTGTTTCTGGGAGGGAATTACAGTGCCATTTCCTGTTGCCCACAGGTGGCGCTATGCCTGTAACTGAATATTGGTGTGTAGATGTCTTCAGGCCAGGACTCTAATAATACATGTGAAGTTTGGGGCAGATCGGAAATTGTATGTCCGAGTTACAACAACTTCCTGTTTCATGGCGAAACATCGAAATTTGTCAGGCCGCCACGGACACGCTCTTCGGGGAAAACTCAAGATCTTCACAATTTAACATCACAAAGGCCTTTAGATTAGACTGTGCAAATATGATGATGATCTGATTAAATCTCTAGGAGTTCGTTAAACTAAAGCGTCTGGAAATGGCAAAATTTGCAACAATTTTGCAAAGAAAATTCAAAATATCTCACTTCCTGTTGGTTTTCAGATTTCATACCAGGAGACTTTTTTGTAGGTATTGGGCTGTTACATGTCTACCGAATTTCATACATGTACGTGAAACGTAGCGGGAGGGGCACTTTGTTGAAATGTTGTAGGTGGCGCTATCGAGCCATTTTGCCACGCCTAATTCTGAAACCCATAACAGACGTAAATTTTCACCACTTTTGACGCGTGTGCAAAGTTTCATGAGTTTTCGAGCATGTTTAGGCCATCAAAAATGCGATTCATTTGGGAGAAGAATAATAATAGGCTGAGCAATTCCAATAGAGTCCTCACACCATCGGTGCTCGGGCCCTAATAATATAAAATAAAATAAAAAAGTAACATTAATGATGTATGATAATTAACATGAATATTAACATTAATTATTAGTACTAAATAATGCATAATAATTAATATATAATATATATAAAAATATTAAAATCAAAAAGTAATAAAATTAAAATTAATAAATGATATATAATAATTAATGTATAGCATATACAAACATTAAAATAAAAAAGAAAAGTGATATTTATTTAAAAAAAAAAAAAAACTAAATTGTATTATTTGTGTCCTAATAAGATGGAAAATAGAAATATATAAATTTTTTGATGTCTCTTTATGGTCTTGCCCTTTTTAGGGTTAAATGTAAAGTATAAATGAAACGCCTTTATTAGAGTCTTTAAATCCATTTTGACCGCTTCCAGCACCCATACCGTAAGAGCACGATTAGATGGCTTGACCATGTATTTTCAACGCGCGGGTGGCTTGACCGCAGTTCAGCACGTCACCTACAAAAGTGAAAGTGAGAGAGAGAACGGCAGAGAAAAACATGGGAGAGACGATACAAAACACCCAAACCAGAACTCAACGTCACATAGGGACGTAACAATAATCTACAGACATTTTATTTCAGGTCTGAGAGTCGCATAAAAGGTCTTTCGCTAAAGTTCATTCAGTTACATTACTGCTTTCTGGACTCAGCAACTGTCCACTGTCCAGTTACAGGACAACTGAAGTGGAGATGTACTGCATTCATACACGTACGTATTTAGCCAGTTTTTCATCTTCCAAGGGGTTGTCTTCTGTCCACACTAGTGGAGATGATCCGTGATGGCGATACATGTGAGGGTTAATGATGTTTAAATGCAAAGTTTGCAGGTGAATCTTTAACCCTAATGGAGCCTAACAGCAGTGTGCGTGAGATGTGTTGAAAATAAATAACGATCATCTAGACGCACTTCTACACTGACTCCCTGTTTTGTTTTTTTGTTTTGTTTTGTTTTTTACCTAATTTTCCAGTCCAGATGCTCCATCAAATCCTCTAGGTGGCGCTCTTTCAGTGTGATTAATGTAATATTCAGTCAGTGGTGATGGTGGGAGGGGCCAGTAAAGCTGCTCATTACTGATAAAGAGCTGAAGAAAGAGGAAGTAACTAAAGCAGACAGATGTAGAGACAGAGAGATTCAGCAGAAAGAAGACTGAACTCAACTCACAATGAAGATCCTCCTCATCTTCTTCACTTTCTGCCTGATCTCAGGTCAGAGCTTTTCTCTTTCATCACTGCAGTAATGATGCTGTTTTCTGTTCATGAGGTTTCTGATCACAGTATCAATCTGATTGACAGGTGCAGTGAGATGCTTTAGCGTCACTGGATATTCTGGAGGAAGTCTTCTTGTTAGATCATGGAAGCCTTGGCATAAAGACAATGCTAAATACATGCAAAAGCAACAGAGAACAACAATAATACATAATAGGAAACATGATCAATGGATTAATGAAGGAAGATTCACTTTATTTTGCACTGAATATGGAAACCTCATGATCTACATCAGAGATTTAAATCGACAAGATGCTGGAACTTACTGGATTGGGGTTCATGGCAAATGGTCCATTGATATGACTCTGAATGTGGAAGAAGGTCAGTCATTTTAAAAGTCTTTGTGTAGTAACATTGCTGATCATTTCAAAAAAAATTTATACTCATATGTTTCTTTATGGGAATGACAGATTCATGTTGTAAAGTGTCAAAGAGAGTGATGGTGAATATTGGAGAAACTGCCACATTCAGCTGTGAATATTCACAGAATCATATTAATGATCCCAAGATCATATTCAAAGAAGGAAAAGACTCCATTGAGATGATTTACAGCAAATGGGAGAAGAAAGAAAGATTCAGTGTTTCTGATGACAAACACAAACTCATGACTGTGAGAATTACAGCTGTGACACCAGATGATGGAGGAGTTTATTTATGTGGAGTTCAGATCTACAGATACTCGTACAGTTACTCCATTGTTAATACTGTTCATCTGCACATCATGAGTAAGTGAAACAAACTCTAAATCAAATCTGGCAAATAAAAAAATATATTTTTCTTTGAGATTTTATGACATTGGTGATTGACAGCTAAAGTGGGCGTGTCTAGAGTGACTGGCCACTCAGGAGGTCGTATGATGATCAAGTGTGAACATCCTCAATACAAAACCAGGCCAAAATACATCTGTAAAGAGTCAGATGGATGTTCAGAGAGGAAGAATCCAGGAGTTCAGGATGAATGGATAGAGAATGGAGATGTTTCTTTATATGACGACACCAGAGCAGGAGTCTTGATGGTGTTTTTTAGAGAGCTGAAAGCTGCAGATGCAGGAACATACAGGTGTGGAGTGAATGTGTCTCACTATACTGAGAGCTTCACTGAACTTCAGCTGCACGTCACACACGGTGAGGAACCACAAATACTTTAGCTCGCATGTTTGAAATATTAGTTCAGATTTTTATGTAATTTCTCTTGGTTTACAGATGCAACATTTCTGACTGAATCTGCTCATCTTGGTGAAGAAGTCAACATCACCTGTCAGATCCCAGAGGAACATGAAGTTCATTTCTGCAAAGAGGATGATAATCACATCTGCCAAACCATCAGCACGTCTACAGTGACACAAATGAGTGGTTCATCTGAGAGAAATGAAGAGAGAGTTTTTACAGTGAGCATCAGTAATGTGAGCGTGAGAGATGCTGGAGTTTACTGGTGTGGAGCAGAAACCAGAGACACAGATCTGACTTTCATCTCCCTGACCACCAAAATTCAGCTCAACCTCATCAGTGAGTGAATTCAGAGGATTTCATTGTAGTAAATGCAGTCTATTCAGAATCGTGTGTGTTAAATGTCTGTGTGTTTGCAGTGTCTCCAGTAGTGAGACGTGAAGGAGAATCTGCTGAGATCATCTGCCCTTATGATTCAATCTATAAATCAAAGTCAAAGTCTCTCTGTAAGGGGAAGTGCTCCACTAGAGATAGAAATACTCTCAATGAGACTGTGAGAGAAGAGAAAGAGACCAAGACTGACAGATTGACTCTGAATGATGACGTCACTGCAAGTGTCTTCACTGGGACCATCACTGGACTGACAGCAGAGGATGCTGGGAAATACTGGTGTGCAGTGACATTAGAGAGAGACGTGAATTATCTTTACACTCATCTGATCGTCATCATGAACGAGGGTGAGGAAGGTTTATTCATCTGAATATGTCAAACTATGGCTGTGAATTGATGTTCTTATATTTCTAATCATTTCCAGAGCTGAACTTGACTAAGTATGAAGGAGACGACATGTCAATCCAGTGCAAACATCATGATGAACATCAGAAATGCTTCTGCAAAGCACATGAACCCTCCATGTGTGTGAAGGATGGAGTTTCATTGGAGACGATCAGAGATGATCGATTGTCTTTCAGTGATGAAGCATCTACTGGAGTCTTTACTGTAAACATCACTGATCTGAGAGAAGAGGATTCTGGGATATACTGGTGTGGAGCTCACATCATCACTAAAGTGCATTTAAACGTCAACAAGGATAAGGATAAAGGTAAGAGTTTACTTAATTTGCCAAAATATGAACACTTGAACAATCACTCAGAGAGACATTGAGAGGGTTGTTCTAAAGTCATTCTTGGAGACTTTAATATATTGCTTTTGTTGCTCTTATATTTGATGCACTGAACCTTGTTTCATTATTTCACACAACTAAAGAGATATTAACATAATAATTTATCCTCACTCGATAAAATTGTTGACATACTACACATCTGGGTCTCTCTGGGTTTTTATGGAACTTTATTTCAAACATGTACTTTTTTCTGCAAACCTCCCAATTGCCTTTTATCTCTCAGGGAATCGGGTTACATACCCTGAGACATTTCATGTGTTTTTGTGATTCTTGGTGTTCGAGTTTTTAATTTAATCAATTTCCATATAATTCCTTTATTGCTTATGAAAACGTTGAATCTCATTTAGTGACATGAATGCAGGAGGTGTTTAGTGTTTGTGGTGAATAGGGTGTTTTATTTAACATAAAACCACAGAAATGAGCTGAAGGTTCAGAGTCTCAGTTTAGTTTACCTGTGAAGAATTAACCGTCTTTATTCAGGAAACCCATGAATAAACCGCATGAGACTCGAGAGAGACAGAAACAGAGATGAAGCAGATCTGCAGAAGAGAGACTAAAATGTGCTCATTTGTCCCATAATTTAGTTTAATTGGATCAATCAATAGTCAGTCACATGTATTTCCTAATGTGTGGAGGTTAATTAACACTAATATGTTTGTGTGTTTTATCTTCAGATTTCTCCATGATCATCATTATTGGTGTGTGTGTGATTCTGCTGCTGATCGGTGGATTCATTCTGACTGTGTGTAAATTAAGACACAAGAGACGAGGTTTGATCATTTATTATCTGTTGAAACAAATGAATAATTAGTTATTTGAGCTGCTTCAATCTTCTGACTGTCAGCGGCAGGAAAATCTCACGGACTCGATGAGTTTCTGTCTCAGATGCTGCTGTTCGTCTTTCTCTGACTGATCGATTCATTTTGTTTTGGGTTATTAGGAAGAACCTCGACATCAGACAAGAGAAAGAGGGAGAAAAATACAACGGTGAGTCAGAGTGTGTGTGTGTGTGTGTGTGTGTGTTTGCACATATATTGTGCTTATGAGATTTTTCACCTTTTAATATACATTTTCTCTCTATTTTATCCATGTTCAGTCATCATGTTCAGACTGCAGACGTGATTCTCGCACAGATCCTGGATCAGCTCAGATTAACAGTCATGATGAACTACCCACAATCCCCTCTGATGAGCTCCTGTACGCGTCTGTCAGTTTCCAGAAGCATGAAGAGTCTCTCAGTGACGCTACAGTCTCCTTCAGTAAGGACCAGATTCACTCTGATTACGCCACGGTCAGTCACCGCATGAGACTCAACTAACTCACAGATCACAGATCAGCACACATTACACCAGAGTTTGCTTATGATTACAGTTAATTGATAAAAATCCCTTTATAATCCATAAATGAGTGTTAAACAGATGTTTTATTGATCAGGATCATTCAGTCTGTTGAATCATGAGACACTTTAAAGTTTCCGCTGATGCTCATGTTGCTTCAAATAGCAGTTGTGTCAAAGGTTTATTGGTGTGTGTAAAGCGTTTGTCATCTCAGTTTATCTGAAGGTGTGATTAAAAACAGGAAACACAAACCTTAAGTGACACAAAATGTACTACAGTATAAAATTTCCACTCCAGATGCAGAGACACATTTAAAATGCAGCGAAATAAAAAGGAAATAAAACCCCTGAGTGACACTTATAGAATAAACTGTAAAGTTTCCACTCCAAATGCAGAGACACGTCTAGTTAATAAAGGCTCTTTAACAGCAGCTGTTTAAATGACTGTTTTCTCTTTCTCATCTCTCTGAATATTGATTCTCTTTGACCTGCTTTCGATTTGTACATGAAAATTTGCTAATGTTGTTTTTTTTAGTTCATTCTTGCTCTGTTGATACTGCGGTCATTTTTCTGATGTAAGAGGTTTATTTTATAATCATATATTTTATTCATTGAAATTTTTTTTTTTTACTATTAGGCTATTTCTTTTTTATTGCCCAAAGCTGTTATTTAAAGTTGTACAATCAGAGATTATTATTTAAATGACAAACATTGTCATGGCACGCCATTGACAAAATTTTGGAGGTGTTTTTTTTGTGTGTGTGTGTGTGTGTGTGTGTGTGTGTGTGTGTGTGTGTGTGTGTGCGTGTGTGTGAACAGGCTGTTTTTTCCGTCCAGCTCAAAGCCACAGAAAACTGGTGAAGGTTCAGGGTCTCAGTTCAGTTTATAGAAACACTTACTCAGGAAACCCACAGAGAGACACACTAGACCGAACAGAGACACACAGAGGATGAACAGAGGACAATAAAGACTAAGAGCTGATCACTCAGTAATTCACCTTTAACATTTACTGAAAGTGATGAACTTTTCTTATTAAAAATAATTAATCATTTGTGATTTGACGATGACAGAGCATGTCTGAAATAATCCTATAAATGTCATACATTTGTATTGTTAGTACATTTATTTCAATACCACTTTAAGCAACATCTCCAAGATTTACTTTAAAATTAACTGTGTTTTATTTAAGATTTTTCATGATTATGTCTCTGGTCAAATTCAGAATATCATATCATATTTCTGTATGGCAGTAATAGTGAGAGTCGTGTGCTAGTTTGCTTTTCTGAATTCAGCCAAAAATGCTTTTTAACCCAGTATTTGTTTTTTAACACTTGCTTGTGAAAGTCTCTTTGTGTTTGCAGGGTTGTTTGAGACTGTGGTCAGTGTGATAAAGATGCTCTTCAGCTTGTGGTTTTCTTTAGATATATTTATTCATTCAGTCAGACCAAAGCACTTCAGCCGCCTGCTGGTGTGACTGAAAATGGAAATGTTTATCTTAGTAATGATGGACATAAAAAGATGCTGTGAATTTGAATAATATTATTTATAATGTATATGAATTCTATTGAGCTATTCTGTTCAAAATGGTTTAAGTAAGAATATTTGCTAGAGGGACGTGCAATCTCAAAACTATATAACTAACTGCAATCATAAATAAGTGTGCATTATAAAAGATCTGCTTGCTTTTTAAATATTAAAAGTCCAACTGTTCAACCCCCGTTAATTTCTGTAGCACTAATACATTTTATATTGTTTCATATTGGCAACTTTATTCTGTGATTAAACAAAAATACAACGAAAAAAAGAGAATGTGAATAAACAGTCGTTTTTGCATGTGTTTGACTCTGTATTTCATCCATGGTGACATCGAACCTTCTCTACACACGAGAGCCAATGAGGTTTAAGCGCAGTTTTGACTCCTCCCTTTTCTCCTTATATGGCGCTGAGCGCTGCGCGTCCGTTTGAATGCAAACAGCTCGCAGGTGAATCGTCATGTGATCAGGAAGATCAGAGAGGAAGATTTTCTGTGAGTAATCAATTAAATTTAAACCTGTTCCTCACTCAGACTTGTTTTGTCTCGTCTTGTAAACACACACCACGAAGCGTGTGAATGACTATTATGCTACTATTTGATCTTGACAGCGGTGATTTAACTAACGGTCGTGCTGAGACTCGTGAATCTCACAATATCTTCACAAATTCACACAACACTGTTAAGTGACTGATAATTTATGAAATGCCTCATTATACAGTATATAAATTAGTATACACCGATCAGGCATAACATTATGACCACTGATAGGTGAAGTGAATAACACTGACTATCTCTTCATCACGGCACCTGTTAGTGGGTGGGCTATATTAGGTAGCAAGTAAACATTTTGTCCTCAAAGTTGATGTGCTAGAAGCTGAAAAAATGGGCAAGGGATTTGAGCGAGTTTGGCAAGGGCCAAATTGTGATGGCTAGACAACTGGGTCAGAGCATCTCCAAAACTGCAGCTCTTGTGGGGTGTTCCCGGTCTGCTGTGGACAGTATCTATCAAAAGTGGTCCAAGGAAGGAACAGTGGTGAACCAGCGATAGGGCGACAGGGTCAAGGCTCATTGATGCACGTGAGGAGCGAAGGCTGGCCCGTGTGGTCCAATCAAACAGATGAGCTACTGTAGCTCAAATTGCTCAAGTTAATGCTGGTTCTGATAGAAAGGTGTCAGAATACACAGTGCATCGCAGTTTGTTGCGTATGGGGCTGCATAGCCGCAGACCAGTCAGGGTGCCCATGCTGACCCCTGTCCACCGCTGAAAGCGCCAACAGTGGGCATGTGAGCATCAGAACTGGACCACGGAGCAATGGAAGAAGGTGGCCTGGTCTGAGGAATCACATTTTCTTTTACATCACGTGGATGGCCGGGTGCTTGTGCGTCGCTTACCTGGGGAACACATGGCACCAGGATGCACTATGGGAAGAAGGCAAGCCGGCGGAGGCAGTGTGATAGTTTGGGCAATGTTCTGCTGGGAAACCTTGGGTCCTGCTATCCATGTGGATGTTACTTTGACACGTACCACCTACCTAAGCATTGTTGCAGACCATGTACACCCTTTCATGGAAACGGTATTCCCTGGTGGCTGAGGCCTCTTTCAGCAGGATAATGCGCCTTGCCACAAAGCAAAAATGGTTCAGGAATGGTTTGAGGAGCACAACAACGAGTTTGAGGTGTTGAAATATCATAGCCCCAGATCTCAATCCAATCGAGCATCTGTGGGATGCAAACAAGTCCGATCCATGGAGGCCCCACAGATACCACAGCACACCTTCAGGGGTCTAGTGGAGTCCATGCCTCGACGGGTCAGGGCTGTTTGGGCAGCAAAAGGGGGACCAACACAATATTAGGAAGGTGGTTATAATGTTATGCCTGATTAAACATCTTACTCTAAAACTTGAGAAATATAAAAAGGACTCGAACATTAGGCCTACATCCAACTATATGTACATTTTATTCTAGAAATGTGAATACTCCGTGCAAAACTTGCCCCCACAATGCACTGGGATGGTTGCCAGGTCTTTAAAAATTGTGTAAATTGTATAATTAATTCATTCCATATATAGATGAATTATGCACACTGCAACCTTTCAGAAACAGGATGAAAACTACCATTTTGTGAAACTCCTTAGTTTCGTTTAATTAGAGACAACAAAGACATCAAATAATACATATTCTGTGAAAAGATTCCTTGAGAGCATCAACTTGACTGAGACTGTAAACACAAATGTCTTATTGAATCCTCTGTCTCCATCTAGTGGTAAATGTGTGTTAATGACTTAAATGTCTTAGTTTAATTGAAATGATCTTTGTGTAAGTTATGGTGTGTTAGTTGATAGAGTAGATGCATGTTTCTTATTCTTCTGTTTATATTAATTATAAATGGCACTGATTTACATGTTTCTTTTGAGTTTGAAATGAAAGAGTCAATCTGGAGGAATTAAACACGGGCATAATATTTGTTATATACTTGGACTCATTGTTCCTGTACATGTTTTTATGACCAAAGAGATGAAGGAAAGGAAGCAGATGAAGTCAAGTCTCAGCATTTCACTCCTTGTCCAGTTTGTGTTGTTAAACTGTCATCAGTGATGCTGAAGTTTGATTGACAGCTGAATCAACAACTGCCTGTTACATTTACATTTAGTCCTTTAGCAGACGCTTTTATCCAAAGCCACTTACAAATGAGTAGAGCAATAGAAGCAATCAGACCAACAAGGGGCAACAGTATGCAAGTGCTGTAACGAGTCTCAGTTAGTCTAGCACACTAAACATAGCAAGGTTTTGTTTTTGTTTTTTTGTTTTTTTTAAAGAAAAGTGCTTGTCTTAATTGGTCAGGTGCTGCTGGAAAAGATGTGTCTTTAGACATTTTTTGAAAATGGCTACAGACTCGGCTGCTTGAATTGAGATTGGCAGGTTATTCCACCAGGTGTAAACGGTCCAAGAAAAGGTCTGTGAGAGTGATTTTGTGCCTCTTTGGGATGGCATCACGAGGCGTCGTTCTCTTGCAGAACTCAAGCTTCTGGAGGGCACATAAGTGTGAACAAGCAAGTTTAGGTATATTGGTGCCGAGCCAGTGGTTGTCTTGTAGGCAAGCACCAGTACCTTGAATTTGATCCGAGCAGCGATTGGCAGCCAGTGCAGACTGATGAAGAGAGGTGTGATGTGGGCTTTCTTCGGCTCGTTGAAAACCACCCTTGCTGCTGCATTTTGGATCAGTTGCAAAGGATTGATAGTGCATGCCGAAAGGCCTGCTATAAGACCATTACAGTAGTCCAGTCTGGAGAGAACAATAGCTTGGACCAGGAGTTGTGTGGCCTGCTCTGATAGGAAGGGTCTAATCTTCCTAATGTTGTATAACGCAAATCTGCAGAACCGGGCCGTTGTAGCAATGTGGTCTGTGAAGTTCAACTGATCAGCAAGCACAACGCCAAGGTTCCTGGCTGTCCTGGATGGAGTTATGGTTGATGAACCAAGCTGAATGGAGAAGTTGTGATGAAGTGCTGGGTTGGCCGGGACCACAAGCAGTTCTGTCTTAGTAAGGTTGAGTTGAAGGTGATGGTCCTTCATCCAGCCAGAAATGTCTGTCAGGCAGGCTGCAATACGAACAGCACCCATTGGATCATCTGGTTGAAATGAGAAGTAGAGTTGAGTGTCATCAGCATAGAAGTGATAGGAAAAGCCATGTTTCAGAATGATAGATCCTAATGACAACATGTAAATTGAGAAGAGAAGTGGTCCCAGCACTGAGCCCTGAGGTACTCCAGTTGCTAGATGTTGTGACTTAGACACTTCACCCCTCCACAACACCCTGAAAGTAGTGATGTTACGTTCTGTGCCGAGGCTTCGGAGCGTGTGTCTAGAAATCCCGGAAGCTTTCAGTGAAGCGCGTATCGAGGCTTCCCATAGGAAAAATGTATTGCTCAGTGATTGCTTTTCCTAAGCTTATGAGACTTAGTTGTGATTCTCATATATCTCTCATTTCAGTATCAACAGAGTTTCAGATGTTTCTCCTAAAATAATAATAAATTATATATATAGGATATATAATTCATGACTAACTTTTAAGACTAGTCTAAGAAGTTTTTGCAACCAACCCCAGATGTCTTAAATTTTATTTTAGGAGAAACATGTTACATTTAATTTTTTTACTAATATTGTGAATACTGAAACTATCATTCAAATAGCTTTTTATGGTCAACATTTTCCATTACATGTACAACCCATTTTGCATGCATGTAAACATAGTTTTATGATTGTTTTGTTCATTGTGCAACAAAACAATGCATGTATTTTGCTTGATTGAAATGGTGTGGATGAATGACATAGAAGCTACCCAGAGGGAAGAAAAAAAAAAACCTTTAACAATGCAAATGTTTCTGCGAGACATAAATGAGGTTACATTAACATCAAAAGGAGACTTTTGCTTGAGTCTCCTGTTTCTCACACTTGTCTCCTGAGACAAACACTGTAACATTTTCACATTTGTCTCCTTTAAAGTTTTAAAATAGATCTCAACATCATCACACACTGTGCTCAGACTTTTCTCCTCAGCTAGAAACACTGGAGCTCTCACACTTGTCTTCTCTGAAGTTTCATAAAAGATCTCAATAACATCACACACTGTGCTCAGGCTTTTCTCCCTTGTTAAGCTCGTTTACCCCTCTGTTTAAGTAGCTCTTGTATTCTCTGGTTCTCTTTCGGTCGTTGTTTGATGTCACGCAGGTGTCTGCAGTTCCCTGTGTTTTTTTTTGTTCCTGATTTATGTTATGATTGTGTATCTTCACATCCTCTTATGGCCTTAATACCGATGACTTAATCTCATTGTCTTCTTCAACTTGTCAAAGTATTTTGGATACAGTGGCCCCTTTTAGGACGGTTCGAGATAAAACTAGAGTTCAACCGTGGCTGAATGCTACTACTCGAGCTATAAGGCTTGAGTGCAGAAGGGCGGAACATCGCTGGAAGAAGGACAAATTACAGATTTCCTTTGATATTCTATAGGAGAATTTGTCTAAATATAAAAAAACTGTTAGATCTGAGAAATCAGAGTATCTCTTTGTCATCTGTAAGAACTCTCATAAGCCAGCTGTACTGTTCAGTACTATTAATGCTGTTTTGAACATTCCCCAAGCTACTTGTTTACAGCTTGTTTTTTTTTTTATTTACAAGATTGAGGCTATTAGAGCAAATATTTCTCTCCCACTGACTTTATCCATTTTCATTGAGTGCTCTGCTGTTTTGAATCAGTTTGAGCTGGTGTCTCTTGCCTCATTCAGGGAGATCATTGTTGAAATGAAATCATCCTCATGTGGCATGGATATTGTTCCTCCACATCTTCTAAAAGACTCTTTTGTAACTATTGGTCCTAAAATTCTTGCAATTATTAAGAGTAGCCTGGCCTCAGGAGTTGTACCTAAGTCTTTTAAACATGGAGTAGTGGAACCAGTAATCAAGAAATCTAATTTGGATTCATCAGTCCTTGCTAATTTTAGACTTCTGTTTCTTTCTAAACTACTGGAGAAGGTCGTATTTGGACAATTGAATCCATTTCTGGATCTACATGGTATTCATTAAGTGTTTCAGTCTGGTTTTAAATCCCTACATAGCACAGAAACTGCACTGTTGAAGGTTTTTAATGACTTGCTACTGACTCTGGGGACTGTGTGATTTTAATTTTACTAGATCTTTCGGCTCCATTTGATACTGTAGACCATAAGATCTTGATTACATGCTTAGAACAATGTGTTGGTATTAAGGGTACTGCGTTGGGATGGTTTAGATCCTATTTGTCTGAAAGAACTTTCTCAGTTCGTCTCGGAGAATTTGTCTCCTCAACTGCTTCTTCCACGTGTGGGGTTCCCCAGGGCTCCATCTTGGGGCCTATTTTGTTCTCCCTTTATATGCTGCCCTTAGGACACATTCTTAGGAAATTCTGTATTTCTTTTCATTGTTATGCAGACGATACGCAAATTTATCTGCCTTTGAATCGAATAGATACTTGCATTTTAGCCCCCCCATTGCAGTGTCTTAAGGAAATTAAGGCCTGGATGGCACTAAATTTTCTTAGTTTTAATGAACAAAAAACAGAAGTTATACTGTTTACGCCAGGAGGCACTTATGAGTCATTAGATTTGGACCTTGGTGAGCTGACTCCACTCGTGAAGCCCTATGTAAAAAATGTAGGTGTTATTATGGATTGTGATTTTAAATTGGACAAACAGATTAACTTGGTAGTTAAATCTATTTTTTTCCAATTGAGACAACTCCCCAAGGTGAAATCCTTTCTGTCTTTTCAAAGACTTTCAAAGACTTGTGCATATTTTTATCTCAACTCGTCTGGATTATTGTAATGGCCTCTATATTGGTATTAGTCAAGCCTCTCTCTCCAGACTGCAGATGGTTCAGAATGCGGCAGCTCACCTGTTGACGGGTACACGAAAGCGGGAACATATTACCCCTGTTCTCGCCTTTCTAAACTGGTTACCTGTCCATTTCAGGATTCATTTTAAGATTTTGGTGTTTGTTTTGTAAGGGTGGATCGCCTACAGTGGTTCAGGCTGCAGGGTTGCCGAAAGACTAAAGAAACGTTATCAGCAAGATTGTAGAAAAGTGTAAATTTCTCGTCTATAACCACCCACTGCAACTTATACCAACGATGGAAATAAGCGCAGTTACAATAGCAAAATATGTGGGAGAGCGTTGCTATAATGTGACTATATTGTATTGCAATAGGTAGCACTTCAAAGTCAATACCAAATCAAAACTAGTTAGCTCATCATTTGTAATAGAAAGGATTTAATGACAAAATCTGGTTATGGTTACACTTAAAATAGTTACAAAATAGATGTATGAGGTGATAATAACTTAGACCATTAATCGTACCCAGCATGAATAGAATGTTACCTGAGGGATAGAAAGTGAGTGAGAGAGAGAAAGAGGAAGTGTAGAGAGAAAGAGACAAAGAGAAGAGAGCAAAGAAGAGAAGAGCCAAAAAGCAGGCCCCAAGAAGAGAGAGAGCCAGAGAATCAAGAGAGACAGAGCAACAGCTACAATCTTCTTTTTATCTCTTCCTTGACCATGTGACTGAAACCCTAATGTGAGGCATTCAAAGTGACCAATCAGACCAAACTTCCCCCACTGTACTAAAGGTGTGTACTAAAAGTATTTGATACATCAGAAAAGCAGAGCTTAATATTTGGTACAGAAACCTTTGTTTGCAATTACAGAGATCATACGTTTCCTGTAGTTCTTGACCAGGTTTGCACACACTGCAGCAGGGATTTTGGCCCACTCCTCCATACAGACCTTTCTTCAGATCCTTCAAGTTTCGGGGCTGTCGCTGGGCAATATGGACTTTCAGCTCCCTCCAAAGATTTTCTATTGGGTTCAGGTCTGGAGACTGGCTAAGCCACTCCAGGACCTTGAGATGCTTCTTACAGAGCCACTCCTTAGTTGCCCTGGCTGTGTGTTTCGGGTCGTTGTCATGCTGGAAGACCCAGCCACGACCCATCTTCAGTGCTCTTACTGAAGGAAAGAGGTCATTGGCCAAGATCTCGCGATACATGGCCCCATCCATCCTCCCCTCAATACAGTGCAGTTGTCCTGTCCCCTTTGCAGAAAAGCATCCCCAAAGAATGATGTTTCCACCTCCATGCTTCACGGTTGGGATGGTGTTCTTGGGGTTGTACTCATCCTTCTTCTTCCTCCAAACACGGCGAGTGGAGTTTAGACCAAATAGCTCTATTTTTGTCTTATCAGACCACATGACCTTCTCCCATTCCTCCTCTGGATCATCCAGATGGTCATTGGCAAACTTCAGAGATGGGCCTGGACATGCGCTGGCTTGAGCAAGGGGACCTTGCGTGCACTGCAGGATTTTAATCCATGACGGCGTAGTGTGTTACTAATGGTTTTCTTTGAGACTGTGGTCCCAGCTCTCTTCAGGTCATTGACCAGGTCCTGCCGTGTAGTTCTGGGCTGATCCCTCACCTTCCTCATGATCATTGATGCCCCACGAGGTGAGATCTTGCATGGTGCCCCAGACCGAGGGAGATTGACCATCATCTTAAACTTCTTCCATTTTCTAATAATTGCGCCAACAGTTGTTGCCTTCTCACCAAGCTGCTTGCCTATTGTCCTGTAGCCCATCCCAGCCTTGTGCAGGTCTACAATTTTATCCCTGATGTCCTTACACAGCTCTCTGGTCTTGGCCATTGTAGAGAGGTTGGAGTCTGTTTGATTGAGTGTGTGGACAGGTGTCTTTTATACAGGTAACAGTTCAAACAGGTGCAGTTAATACAGGTAATGAGTGGAGAACAGGGGGGCTTCTTAAAGAAAAACTAACAGGTCTGTGAGAGCCGGAATTCTTACTGGTTGGTAGGTGATCAGATACTTATGTCATACAATAAAATGCAAATTAATTATATAAAAATCATACAATGTGATTTTCTGGATTTTAGATTCCGTCTCTCACAGTTGAAGTGTACCTATGATAAAAATTACAGACTTCTACATGCTATGTAAGTGGGCAAACCTGCAAAATCGGCAGTGTGTCAAATACTTGTTCTCCCCAATGTAAATATCTTTCGGACCTGATTAAGCTGTATGCTCCGCTAAGAGCTCTTAGGTCTGCTGACCACTTGCTTTTAGTTGTCCCACGGCAAAGTGCTTTTTTTTATTGTTTTATTGTGTCTTACTGTTTTCCTTTGTGCTGTTGACTGTTTGTATCATTTATATTTTACTTTTATGTGTGTACAGCACTTTGATAAACACTTGCTGTTTTTTAAAAGTGCTTTATAAATAAACCTTGACGTGACTTGACTTCATTAAAATCTCCCTGCATTTGGATCCTCATCTCTGCCTGCCGTCTTTGATTTCCCTCGTATTCCGTGACAGAATGACCAACCTTAAATGGATCCAGCGGGGAGATTAACGCGTCTCCGTCAAGGAGAGCACAGCAATGAGGACTATGTGCTGGAATTTATCAGGTTGGCTCGCTTGACTAAGATGGACAAAGTATGCCTGATGATCTTCTTTCGGGGGGGATTATCAGAGTGGCTCCGTTCACACATGCCGCTATGGGACCCTGACTGGACGCTGGAATGCTACATGGGTCTTGCACTGCAGCTGAGCAGCTCAGTATTGACTCTGGGAGTTGATCCAGTAGCCATCACGCCCAAGTCTTCAGCCATCATGGACGCCAAGTCAGAGTTCCCGATAGAAGTGATTGTTGCTGATGAAGACATTAGGGTGGTCCATAGGTATTTGAGACTGGCGTCGAGTCTGGAGGGCACAACGCTTTGTTCAGTGTGAGCAGCTGGCGTAGCTGCGGTGGGGTCAAGCCTGGGGGTTTCAGCCAGGATGGCCACCATGGCCGTGTCTACAGCCAAAATGCCTGAGTCTTTGGCTAAGATGGTCGCCACGCCAGAGTCTCCAATGACGTCTTCTTCAGAGTGTGCAGCGCTGACCATTGTGGCCACGGCTATGTCGTGTGGGCAGCACACACATCGGTGCAAGTCCCTGACCAGGGGGTTCCGCCCCCGTCCAGAGTCCAGAGAGGACTTCCGTCCCCGTCCAGAGAGGACTTCCGCCCCCCTCCAGAGTCCAGAGAGGACTTCCGCCCCCCTCCAGAGTCCAGAGAGGACTTCCGTCCCCGTCCAGAGTCCAGAGAGGACTTCCGCCCTTGTCCAGAGTCCAGAGAGGACTTCCGCCCTTGTCCAGAGTCCAGAGAGGACTTCCGCCCTTGTCCAGAGTCCAGAGAGGACTTCCGCCCTTGTCCAGAGTCCAGAGAGGACTTCCGCCCTTGTCCAGAGTCCAGAGAGGACTTCCGCCCTTGTCCAGAGTCCAGAGAGGACTTCCGCCCTTGTCCAGAGTCCAGAGAGGACTTCCGCCCTTGTCCAGAGTCCAGAGAGGACTTCCGCCCTTGTCCAGAGTCCAGAGAGGACTTCCGCCCTTGTCCAGAGTCCAGAGAGGACTTCCGCCCTTGTCCAGAGTCCAGAGAGGACTTCCGCCCTTGTCCAGAGTCCAGAGAGGACTTCCGCCCTTGTCCAGAGTCCAGAGAGGACTTCCGCCCTTGTCCAGAGTCCAGAGAGGACTTCCGCCCTTGTCCAGAGTCCAGAGAGGACTTCCGCCCTTGTCCAGAGTCCAGAGAGGACTTCCGCCCTTGTCCAGAGTCCAGAGAGGACTTCCGCCCTTGTCCAGAGTCCAGAGAGGACTTCCGCCCTTGTCCAGAGTCCAGAGAGGACTTCCGCCCTTGTCCAGAGTCCAGAGAGGACTTCCGCCCTTGTCCAGAGTCCAGAGAGGACTTCCGCCCTTGTCCAGAGTCCAGAGAGGACTTCCGCCCTTGTCCAGAGTCCAGAGAGGACTTCCGCCCTTGTCCAGAGTCCAGAGAGGACTTCCGCCCTTGTCCAGAGTCCAGAGAGGACTTCCGCCCTTGTCCAGAGTCCAGAGAGGACTTCCGCCCTTGTCCAGAGTCCAGAGAGGACTTCCGCCCTTGTCCAGAGTCCAGAGAGGACTTCCGCCCTTGTCCAGAGTCCAGAGAGGACTTCCGCCCTTGTCCAGAGTCCAGAGAGGACTTCCGCCCTTGTCCAGAGTCCAGAGAGGACTTCCGCCCTTGTCCAGAGTCCAGAGAGGACTTCCGCCCTTGTCCAGAGTCCAGAGAGGACTTCCGCCCTTGTCCAGAGTCCAGAGAGGACTTCCGCCCTTGTCCAGAGTCCAGAGAGGACTTCCGCCCTTGTCCAGAGTCCAGAGAGGACTTCCGCCCTTGTCCAGAGTCCAGAGAGGACTTCCGCCCTTGTCCAGAGTCCAGAGAGGACTTCCGCCCTTGTCCAGAGTCCAGAGAGGACTTCCGCCCTTGTCCAGAGTCCAGAGAGGACTTCCGCCCTTGTCCAGAGTCCAGAGAGGACTTCCGCCCTTGTCCAGAGTCCAGAGAGGACTTCCGCCCTTGTCCAGAGTCCAGAGAGGACTTCCGCCCTTGTCCAGAGTCCAGAGAGGACTTCCGCCCTTGTCCAGAGTCCAGAGAGGACTTCCGCCCTTGTCCAGAGTCCAGAGAGGACTTCCGCCCTTGTCCAGAGTCCAGAGAGGACTTCCGCCCTTGTCCAGAGTCCAGAGAGGACTTCCGCCCTTGTCCAGAGTCCAGAGAGGACTTCCGCCCTTGTCCAGAGTCCAGAGAGGACTTCCGCCCTTGTCCAGAGTCCAGAGAGGACTTCCGCCCTTGTCCAGAGTCCAGAGAGGACTTCCGCCCTTGTCCAGAGTCCAGAGAGGACTTCCGCCCTTGTCCAGAGTCCAGAGAGGACTTCCGCCCTTGTCCAGAGTCCAGAGAGGACTTCCGCCCTTGTCCAGAGTCCAGAGAGGACTTCCGCCCTTGTCCAGAGTCCAGAGAGGACTTCCGCCCTTGTCCAGAGTCCAGAGAGGACTTCCGCCCTTGTCCAGAGTCCAGAGAGGACTTCCGCCCTTGTCCAGAGTCCAGAGAGGACTTCCGCCCTTGTCCAGAGTCCAGAGAGGACTTCCGCCCTTGTCCAGAGTCCAGAGAGGACTTCCGCCCTTGTCCAGAGTCCAGAGAGGACTTCCGCCCTTGTCCAGAGTCCAGAGAGGACTTCCGCCCTTGTCCAGAGTCCAGAGAGGACTTCCGCCCTTGTCCAGAGTCCAGAGAGGACTTCCGCCCTTGTCCAGAGTCCAGAGAGGACTTCCGCCCTTGTCCAGAGTCCAGAGAGGACTTCCGCCCTTGTCCAGAGTCCAGAGAGGACTTCCGCCCTTGTCCAGAGTCCAGAGAGGACTTCCGCCCTTGTCCAGAGTCCAGAGAGGACTTCCGCCCTTGTCCAGAGTCCAGAGAGGACTTCCGCCCTTGTCCAGAGTCCAGAGAGGACTTCCGCCCTTGTCCAGAGTCCAGAGAGGACTTCCGCCCTTGTCCAGAGTCCAGAGAGGACTTCCGCCCTTGTCCAGAGTCCAGAGAGGACTTCCGCCCTTGTCCAGAGTCCAGAGAGGACTTCCGCCCTTGTCCAGAGTCCAGAGAGGACTTCCGCCCTTGTCCAGAGTCCAGAGAGGACTTCCGCCCTTGTCCAGAGTCCAGAGAGGACTTCCGCCCTTGTCCAGAGTCCAGAGAGGACTGGACTCATAGTCCTGTTTCACACTGGCCACCTGCCCAGCTTGCGCCGCCCAGGCCACCTGACCAGCTTGCCCCACCCGACCAGTCTGCTCCACACTGGCCACGTGATCTGCCGGCTCTGCCCTGGCCACCTGACCCGCCCCAGTCCCTATCCTGTTTCCACTCTGCGTTCCTGACCCTCCATCCCTCCCACTCCCCCATCCCACCTTTTGTTTTAAATTATTTTAATTGTGAAGCTGTAAGTTTACTGATGCCCCCTATAGACACATTACATGTAAATGATACTGTCACCCTCTAGAGGAATATTTATATAATGCAGATCAGTGCCTTATATAGAGAAGATGAAGCCTGCGTGAGCTCTCAGTATCAGGCACTGTAGCCTCCTCTAGGTGGCGCTCTTTCAGTGTGATTAATGTAATTTTCAGTCAGTGGTGATGGTGGCCAGTAAAGCTGCTCATTACTGATAAAGAGCTGAAGAAAGAGGAAGTAACTAAAGCAGACAGATGTAGAGACAGAGAGATTCAGCAGAAAGAAGACTGAACTCAACTCACAATGAAGATCCTCCTCATCTTCTTCACTTTCTGCCTGATCTCAGGTCAGAGCTTTTCTCTTTCATCACTGCAGTAATGATGCTGTTTTCTGTTCATGAGGTTTCTGATCACAGTATCAATCTGATTGACAGGTGCAGTGAGATGCTTTAGCGTCACTGGATATTCTGGAGGAAGTCTTCTTGTTGATTCACAGAAACTTTGGTACAGTTACTCTGCTAAATACATGCAGATACACAAGTTATCTCAGTGGAGAACAATAGTGCATGATAAGAAACATGATAAATGGATTAATGAAGGACGATTCACACTGTTTCAAAACAATGAGGGAAACCTCATGATCTACATTAGAGATTTAAATCGACAAGATGCTGGAAGATACCAGATTGGTGTTGAAGGCCGCTGGTCCATCGATATGACTCTGAATGTGGAAGAAGGTCAGTCGTTTTAAAATCAAATTCTTAGTGTAGTAAAATTCCTAATCATATTTTTTTATATTTGTGAAATCTATTTCTTTGTTTTGTGAATTACAGATTCATATTGTAAAATGTCAAAGACAGTGATGGTGAATATTGGAGAAACTGCCACATTCAGCTGTGAATATTCACAGAATCATATTAATGATCCCAAGATCTTATTCAAAGAAGGAAAAGACTCCATTGAGATGATTTACAGCAAATGGTATAAGAAAGAAAGATTCAGTGTTTCTGATGACAAACACAAACTCATGACTGTGAGAATTACAGCTGTGACACCAGATGATGGAGGAGTTTATTTATATGGAGTTTGGATCTATGGACACTCGTACAGTTACTCCATTATTAATACTGTTCATCTACATATAATGGGTGAGTAGTACATACTATCAATATCATTTAGTAAGTTCACTAGTCAGTGTTTGCTGTTTCTTCTGTATTTGCTATGTGTCACATGTGATAAAGACACTGATTCAGTCAGATATTTGTGATTGACAGATAAACTGTCTCGAGCGACTGGCCACTCAGGAGGTCGTATGATGATCAAGTGTGAACATCCTCAATACAAAACCAGGCCAAAATACATTCGTAAAGAGTCAGATGGATGTTCAGAGAGGAAGAATCCAGGAGTTCAGGATGAATGGATAGAGAATGGAGATGTTTCTTTATATGACGACACCAGAGCAGGAGTCTTGATGGTGTTTTTTAGAGAGCTGAAAGCTGCAGATGCAGGAACATACAGGTGTGGAGTGAATGTGTCTCACTATACTGAGAGCTTCACTGAACTTCAGCTGCACGTCACACACGGTGAGGAACCACAAATACTTTAGCTCGCATGTTTGAAATATTAGTTCAGATTTTTATGTAATTTCTCTTGGTTTACAGATGCAACATTTCTGACTGAATCTGCTCATCTTGGTGAAGAAGTCAACATCACCTGTCAGATCCTAGAGGAACATGAAGTTCATTTCTGCAAAGAGGATGATAATCACATCTGCCAAACCATCAGCACCTCTACAGTGACACAAATGAGTGGTTCATCTGAGAGAAATGAAGAGTGAGTTTTTACAGTGAGCATCAGTAATGTGAGCGTGAGAGATGCTGGAGTTTACTGGTGTGGAGCAGAAACCAGAGATCTGACTTTCATCTCCCTGACCACCAAAATTCAGCTCAACCTCATCAGTGAGTGAATTCAGAGCATTTCATTGTAGTAAATGCAGTCTATTCAGAATTGTGTGTGTTAAATGTCTGTGTGTTTGCAGTGTCTCCAGTAGTGAGACGTGAAGGAGAATCTGTTGAGATCATCTGCCCTTATGATTCAATCTGTAAATCAAAGTCAAAGTCTCTCTGTAAGGGGAAGTGCTCCACTAGAGATAGAAATACTCTCAATGAGACTGTGAGAGAAGAGAAAGAGACCAAGACTGACAGATTGACTCTGAATGATGACGTCACTGCAAGTGTCTTCACTGGGACCATCACTGGACTGACAGCAGAGGATGCTGGGAAATACTGGTGTGCAGTGACATTAGAGAGAGACGTGAATTATCTTTACACTCATCTGATCGTCATCATGAACGAGGGTGAGGAAGGTTTATTCATCTGAATATGTCAAACTATGGCTGTGAATTGATGTTCTTATATTTCTAATCATTTCCAGAGCTGATCTTGACTAAGTATGAAGGAGACGACATGTCAATCCAGTGCAAACATCATGATGAACATCAGAAATGCTTCTGCAAAGCACATGAACCCTCCATGTGTGTGAAGGATGGAGTTTCATTGGAGACGATCAGAGATGATCGATTGTCTTTCAGTGATGAAGCATCTACTGGAGTCTTTACTGTAAACATCACTGATCTGAGAGAAGAGGATTCTGGGATATACTGGTGTGGAGCTCACATCATCACTAAAGTCAACCTCACTGTTAAAAAGGGTAAGATATATTTTAGTATTATTTTATAATGAAAATTAAGGTAATTTTACTGATTGCAGAACTTGTATACAAACATTACATGTCTTTTGTCAATGTTCATTGTCATCAACAAAACAATTGAGTAATGGCCCTAAATTTAAGGATTTAAATGGATTTAAACAGAAAAAGAACCAGAATTCATTGTAATCAGTTTGAACTATTTGAAGAGTTGCCAGCAGCCGTATCACCCTGTAGCCCAAGACTGGTTTCCCACTGAAGCTATGCAGGGTTGAGCCTGGTCAGTACCTGGATGGGAGACCTGGGAAAACTAGGTAGCTGCTGGAAGAGAGTTAGTGAGGCCAGCAGGGGGCGCTCACCCTGTGGTCTGTGTGGGTCCTAATGCCCCAGCATAGTGATGGGGACATTATCCCCTGGTTTCACAGACCAGGTTTAAGCTAGTCCCAGACTAAAATGCATGTTTGAGTTGTTTTAACTGAAAGCAACATATCTTAAAATATGTCAGTGTTATTGTTTTGTCTCAAGATGCACATCAGTAATGTATTTTTCTAAGACACGTTTATAAAAGCTACGTAAATGCCCTAATTGAACTAAGGCCTAATCCTGACTTAATCTAAGCCCTGTCTGTGAAACCGGGCCTTAATTGTCAAAAAGCACCGTCCTTCAGATGAGATGTTAAACCGAGGTCCTGACTCTCTGTGGTCATAAAAAAACCCAGGATGTCCTTTGAGAAAAGAGTAAGGGTTTAACCCCGGCATCCTGGCCAAATTTGCTCTCTGTCCATCATGGCCTCCTAATCATCCCCATATAGATATGCTGACTGGCTTCATCACTGTGTGTCCTCTCCACCAATATGCTGGTGTGTGGTGGGCGTTCTGGCTCAGTGTTGAGGAGATTCCACCCTTTCATGTGTAAAGCGTGTTGAGTACCCAGAAAAGCGCTATATAATGTAGTAGAACATCACGGGTTGTCATCTCGTACTTACGACATGGCGTGAACGCAGCATAAGCTTGTTGTTTTGATCAGGAGGAACTGTGAAAGGCAGCTTCTGTTTGTGCTGATGACGTGTGATGTCTGTGCGAGCAGGTGCGCGGAGGTATGAAAATACATAGTTCACAGGCAGGTACGACATTGTATCCGACCGAATGCAATGATTAAATGAAAATTTTTTGGTCCTGAGACTTCAACAGAAGATCATATGTATATGTTTTAATATTTAGACCACTTCTATTATTGATTGCTTTCAGGATGAAAAGAGAGTTTCAACCAGTGTAACAAAAAGTGTTTATTAAAAAAAATGCCTACCCTACCTTTAAGCGTCATGTTTTGACTTTGATTGAAAATAATAAAGTTTGAAGTCACCATTATGGTGATTAGTGTTTGCTTTAGTTTTCAAACTACACTTTTATTTTCAATACATCAACATCTAAACCTCTGTTAATTCTCAATAAGAGCTTCTGTAGACGTCTGACAGAAATAAAGTCAGTCTGGTTAGTAATGTGTGAAGCTGGTAATGCTGTTTGTGGAGTTGTTTAATCCTCCTCTGCTGAGATCTTCAGAGATTTAATGTCTTCTTTTATCTTCAGTTGATTTCATCTAAAGCTGTGGCTGAAGTCAGTTGTAGTTCTTGTGTTTCTCTTTCCTTCAGTGATTCTGCTTGTTAACAGCAGGTGTTCATCATTACTGCTCCATCATCACTCAATTAATCACTTAATTATCTCATTAACTCCAACACTGATTCAGTGTTACATTTAACACACTGTAGTGTGCATGCTTAGTTTTCATTTAATCTGGGCTAACCCGTGTGGGGCCTCCATGGAAACTGAGGTCAGACCCATCTGGGCCCCACAGACTGTGCTGGCTGGGGAATAGTGCTAGCTATTTTATCAGCTGTTTTTTTTTTTTTTTACCGATCAAGTTCCTCACAGCTGGTGGAACGCATCATAAACTTGTGATAACAAGCCCCACCCATTTAGAGGAATGATATGATTGGTCAATTTGAAATTAGTCTCTCATTGATGTAAATGGCTTGGCCCTCTGTAATTTCACAGCTGGGCCACCAATCACAGAGCTGAAAACTTTAGGCAGAAAAATTATAATATGGAGAAAATGGGCATTTACACAACACAACACAAACTGAATAGACAGATTTGAAGGGTTTATTTAAAGATTTAGATGTTGATTGTCAAATTATAAATTCCTAATATAACATTAGAACTGATGATTTTTTTATTAAAAAAGTTTTTAAAAGTTTAAAGTTTGTAAATATTATTTTTTACATTAGTTTAGGCCCTATTTGAGGGCCTAGAGGGCCCTGACGGTTCCCCTCTGGTGAATACACAGCCCCATTTCTCTCTAATCATAACTGTATGTGTTTATGTATTTTCAGATTTCTCTTTGTTCAACATTATTTCAATGTGTTCGACTCTGCTGCTGATTGGAGGATTCACTGTGACTGAGTGTTTATTAAGATGAGGGGATGCTGTCCTTCACACACACAAACCTAAATCAGAACATAGACATTTATTATGAAGCTGATTATAAAAACTAACCAAAAAATCAATGATGTCAAACTTACTTTTAAGTCGTTGAAAATCCTTTTTTGTAAGAAAGTTTCTCATGAACGCTGGAGGTGTTTTTTGTGTGTGTGTGTGTGTGTGTGTGAACAGGCTGTTTTTTCCGTCCAGCTCAAAGCCACAGAAAACTGGTGAAGGTTCAGGGTCTCAGTTCACTTACTCAGGAAACCCACAGAGACACACACGAGACCGAACAGAGACACACAGAAGATCAACGTCCATTGTGAGCAGAAGACAAAGACTAAGATTTGCTTGTTATTACTGAAGAAGTTCCAAAAATACAAATTTAGTAATTAATTTTAAGTGCTGAATAAGAAAAGGCTGATTGGACAATTATTTTATTTTCTTAAAACAAGATCAAGAAATGAGATGAAAAACAAATAATTTTCATAGAACTATAAATGGCATCATGTTTGCAATGTTGAACCTTGTATATTTCTGTTCATTCTATTTTATAAAAGAAGCAACTGCAGGTTTATTACTGGAAATATATTTCATATTTTGTAATTATTCTGTAAATGTATCTTATATTGTTTGTGTACTTCTGCTCTCGATTGGTGGATTCACTCCAATTGTTTGTAAATTAATGGTATAATGTATGGACTGATTAAATGGAAACAAAGTTCACGGTTAAATGGTAAATTTTTATTAGTCAGAGCAGAAGGGAAGGTTTACTGTAAATATCTCCAATAGTTGATGTTTATCATTCACGCTGAACAATAAACATTAAACCTTACTGAAATACCAAAATGACTCTTGTCAAACAGTTTATCAAATGAGATTTTCATGATCTTAAGGTGATGCAAGTAGTAGTTGTTTGTGCCCACAGTGCCAGGTTTTTACTAAGTGGTCGGTGAACTAATGAGAAACTATCGCTCTTGTGGTTTTCTTTTGCTCTTGCTCTTCACATTCTGTTGGTCAAACCAAGAAGCTTTTCAACCACCTGCAGGTGTGATAAAAACAGGAAATGGTTTCTTCAGCAACGATGTTCACACACTTCATAAAGAGATGCTGTGAACTTGTGTAATATTATAAAAATGTTATTTATAGTATAATCCAGTTTTTCTTTCCAAAGTTTTTTTCAGGTCATCTAAAATGAAAGGTTTTAGAGGTCACGTTGCGTCTTTTACATGTAGAATAACTTTAGTTTTTGCAACATCACAGGGAGGAACAAGTTCAAAACTATTTTTTTTTTTTACTTCCAACTCCAGTCATAAATCAGTGTGTAAATGTCCGCTTGCTGTACAAATAGTAAAAGTTCTGTGATCACAAATGTTTGGACCTTTTTCTCTGGTTATGAATCAGTAAACACCGGCAGACACCGCCATGAAACCTTTGGCTCCATCTAGTGGCAAATCTGAGTTAATGTCTGATTTCTTGGTTTTATTGCAATGAGCTTTGTGTAGTTGTATGCTAGTTGAAAGTGTAGGTGGATTTTTCTTATTCCTCTGTTCTGTTTTGATGAATTATAAATGGCACTGATTTACACACTTCCTGTCAGTTTGAGAGAAATGAATCCACAACGGCCTGTTAAAGAGACAGAAGCACCAATCAGACTCAGACTTCGGCCGATGAGCCTCTGTTAAAGAGACAGAAGCACCAATCAGACTCAGACTTCAGCCGATGAGCCTCTGATAAAGAGACAGAAGCACCAATCAGACTCAGACTTCGGCCGATGAGCCTCTGTTAAAGAGACAGAAGCACCAATCAGACTCAGACTTCGGCCGATGAGCCTCTGTTAAAGAGACAGAAGCACCAATCAGACTCAGACTTCAGCCGATGAGCCTCTGATAAAGAGACAGAAGCACCAATCAGACTCAGACTTCGGCCGATGAGCCTCTGTTAAAGAGACAGAAGCACCAGTCAGACTCAGACTTCAGCCGATGAGCCTCAAATGGTCTGATTTCACACTTTTTTTTTTAAAGTATTTTCGTTATGTTGCATTATTTCAACCTTTTGTTTTATATTAAGCTGTCTTGTATTGTATGTTTACCCTAAACCCCTTACAAATACATTATACCTTCACCCTCTAGTGGAAGATTTAAGTAATGCTGATCAATTTACTTGAGTGTCATTTGTCCTTATGTACAGACATTTACGTTTCAATCATCTAACTGATTGTTAATCACTCAAAAATGTACTGTCAGTTAGCTGGTTATTTATGGTCATCCCTAAATCCAAGGTTATTTTTTCACACTTATAATTGCAAAGAAACAGAAGTAGCAACTTCAATATTGTGACACATCTGAGTGAAACTGGTTATCAAAAAATAAAAATAAATAAAAAGCCAAAAAATAAAAGTAAAAAGCTGACAACTTGGCTCTTCTAACCATCAGTTGTTGATTGGATGTTGCAATGAAAACACACCCCTTTTTTTTAAATGAAACATACATGTATGGAACAATTTTATAACATGCATTTAGAAAATACATAGACATTAAATGAAAATTCAACCTCTTTATGGATAAAAACAATTAAACACTTCTGTCCAGATGAACCTGCCTACATGAGATAAATACAAAGCCAAACAGCAGCTTTAGATCCACAGAAGAATCCAGACCTTCTCCAGCAAAAGACTTCTTGTTGACTCTGTAGCAGCTCTTCATCCGTCTTTATGTTCCTGCTGCTGGGGCGTTAGGACCCACACAGACCACAGGGTGAGCGCCCCCTGCTGGCCTCACTAACACCTCTTCAAATACTGTCATTTCTTTCTTTCTTTGCAATCTAACGGTTACTTTTCTTAAATGAGTCCGCCTCGATGACGTGTGCAGCCTTCAAATGCGACCTCCGGAGGACCCAGCCTTCAAAATGAGACGCATGCTGTGAGTCTCTCACTTGTGGCGCTTCTGCGCGAGGGCGCCCTCTGGCTTCCAGTGTGAATGAAACGTCTCGGTTACGTATGTAACCCTCGTTCCCTGAGGAGGGAACGGAGACGTAACGTCAGTGACTGACGAATGGGGGTTTCGCCTAGAAGCCTATCATCTTCGAGATCTAGAAAACGCCCTTGAGGGTGAAGGAGATAAACCTTGAGGGTGGAAGGAGACAGCCTTTGTTCCAACCCTTCTTGGAGGAATGCGAGCACAGACCCGATCGGGCATTTCCAGGGGTCTTCTAGGCGAGAAGAACACCAGGTGACGAAGAGGTTCCACTTCAATGCATAGGCGTGTCGAGTAGACAAGGCCCTAGTGGAAGTGATGGTAGCCACCACCTGAGGTGGTAGGGTACTCAAACCTGCTGGCGGCGGCCTGCCCCGCAGCTCTGTAGTCCCTCGCCACCAGAGTAGACGAGAACTACAGGCCTTGGAGGGGTGCTTAGGATCACCACGCCACATTGAAGCACTCTGTGCAAGGGGGGGGGGTGTGGCCCAAGGAATACTCGTCGGGGTTTATGCCACACCGCAGCCCTCAGGTCACCCTGGCCACCAGCCAAATATCCCATCACGTGGAGGGGATAACTGGGGTGTGGCAGAGGGGACTCTCCCTCCAAACGGGGGTCATTGAGTCTCGACCGTGATTGCAACTGAGCGTCAACAGGGGTGACCCCAGTGTACCCTTGGCCGCGGCCCCATCGAGGGCAGAGAAGGCGGAGGAGGCCGCCGAACGGTCGAAGACAACGGGGACTTCCAGGACCGCGTGACCTCCTCATGTATCCAGGGAGAGAAAGTAATTGGGGGCAGGGCCCGACGGCTGTCAGGACGCGTCGCACCCAAAGACCAAACATCCCCCGAGATGACATGGCTGTCAACTCCAGGTCGGACTCGGGCAATGCTGGCACACCCGAAGGCGGCAGCATAGCCGAATCTTCATCCCCAGAGGACTCCAGCCCACCTTCCACAAACGCTGCTTGAACGTGCTGAAGCCCAAACACGTCATGCAGCGATTGTGCCCATCAGATGGCAACAGAGATTGACCGCACCCAGAAGTGCACGGGCGGATTGTCTTTAAAAAGACGTGCCACGTGTGAGCTCTTTTGTGAGAGGGAGCTTCACAGCGATGCCGAAGGCGCCCAGGGAACAAATACCAGCTGGATGCAGATCACTGCACAGATCAGCAGGCAGGAAGTAAACACTCGCTGGAAAGCGCCATAACACCAACACCGACTGGAAAGCTGCTCATCTCGAAGAAGCTTGACGATATACTCAAAAAGGCTTAAGGAGTGAAGAGATAGATGCTCTTGGCTCTTTCGTACTTCCTTATATACCCACGCTGTGGGGCGGAGCTACGCTATGCAAATTCCGCATGCCCATGGCATTGGCACTGCCATTGGGCGTTTTCTAGATCTCGAAGATGATAGGCTTCTAGGCGAAACCCCCATTCGTCAGTCACTGACGTTACTCGCAGTGACTGAACGAAAGGGAACAGAAATTACATGAGAGTGTTTATTGCTCCATATTGCTCACATCGCTTCATTTTGGGTAAAAATAGAAAAATAATGCTAAAGTACTTTGTAACATAGTAACTTGAGTAGTTTTAAACAACTTATTTACTGTTACTTGAGTCATATTATTTTTCAGTACTTCTACTAGTACTCAAGTAAATTATTTCTTAAGTACCAATACTTTTACTTTTAAATTTTTTTAGTACTCTTTCCACTACTGGCGGCACGTTCATTTTCTGAGAGACAAACGGCAGAACGTGCATCATGTTTGTTTTCTTTATTTTGAGAAAAGCACAACATTTTGTTTTTATTGTGAGTGTACACAAATAAAAGTAGACACTGAAGAGTTTTGAATGATGTATAACACTTGTCTGTATGACTAAAATCGATGGCGTAATTTGAGTCTCTTTCGCACTGATGAGAATAAAAGCAGGGTGGTCACGCCGGCCGCAGGGGGTTCATTTAATATAAGAACATTTTTACACACTATTTTATTTATTTCATTTAAATTAAATAAAATGGGTCACAATTAATTTGGATTAACTCAAATGAATTTGCTGTAGTCGGTTAAACTTATTTGCAATTTTCTTTTGTTGGTCCAACTTAAATTTTTATTATGAATTTACTGAGGTTTTTACTAACTTATTTAATCAAATTTTCTGAACATTTTATGTTACATATTCATTTAAAGGGGACATATTATGCAAAATTCACTTTATAAGGTGTTTGAACACAGATGTGTGTCCACAGTGTGTAAGCAACCAGCCTACAATGGTAAAAATCCACCCAATACTTCTTTTTTTTATAATCCCCATCAGTCATTATTAATCTCTCATAACGCACTGTTTCATATTTCCCCCTAGTCCTATGTAAGAGTAGGGAAACCCCACCCATGACTGTTGATGGTCTGCCCTTTTAGCATAAACACACTCCTGAGTGAGAAGCACAGAGACGCCATTTCTGTTTACTCGCTGTGTACATTACATTACTTTCTGTGTACATTACAACAGAAGTTGGATGTACCAACAAGTCTCCATAGACTCCCGGCATCCGAGCCACTGAGGACACCGTGGTTGAATTGTGAATTATTGAAATGTGCCGAAGAATGTCAGTAAAATGTTATATATTTGCGCAAATCATTTTACGCATGACTGCTTCACCAATGAGGGTCAGTACCATGCTGGATTTGTGAAAAATGTATACAACAATATATAGATTAACATGACGGTTCATGCTAGTCTGTGAGTTGAATCAACATAAAGCCACATCAACTAACGTTACATAAATGTATCCACTAACCATTCAGAAACGTCCAGGTGCAGTCTAAAAGTGTCAACCTCTTCCTGACTCTCTCCATCTGTGTCCGACTCCGGTTCAAACATGCAAGGCTGCACTCCAGACCACAACTGGTGAGATTGCGAGATTCGTCTGTTTTGTTGTTGACAGTGTAACGTACTGCTCTGAGACTTAAGGCGGAGAATCCAAGCACAACTTTATTAAAGGATAATCCACAATCGTAGTCGAAAGACTGGCAAAAGGTCATACACGTGCAAGCAGTCCAAACAGGCAAACAAAACAGGAGAGACAGGCAAAAGGGTAATCCACGGAACGGGCAAATAATCCAAAACCAAGAGACGAGAAACCAGGGAAACTGCTCAGAAAGGCAGTGATACAACAAACAAGACTTTGCAGTGAATGACAAGGTGAACATGGATTATATAGGCTGAGGTAATGAGGTAAATGAGACACAGGTGTAAACAATGAGTGCTGATGAGTCCGGGCAAAGGATAATGGGTAATGTAGTCTTTGATGGAATGACAGTCCGGGGTGGAGTGCCCTCTGGTGGTAATCAGGGGCACTCTCACTGGTGAATCGTGACATAGCCCCCCCTCAAAAGAGCGGCTTCCAGACACTCCTAAAATTGTCCAGGAGGGAGGTGGAGCGGAGGCGGACCCGGGGGCGGGATGGAGGGCCAGGTAGATGACCAGGGTGGCACAGGCCGTATAGATGACCAGGGTGGCACAGGCAGGGCAGGCGACCAAGGCGAAGAAGGCTGGGCAGATGACCAGGGTGGCGCAGGCAGCCAGGGTGGAGCAGGCCGGGCAGATGACCAGACTGGCGCAGGCTGGACAGATGACCAGGGTGGCACAGGTACAGCAGGCTGAACAGATGGACCTGCAGGTGGGCTTGAAGCCCCCCACAGCGGAGCAGACGACCACCACAGCAGTGCAGGTAGTTCAGGAGACCATGGGGGTGCAGATAGTTCAATAGACCATGGTGGCTCGGGCAGTTCAGGGAGCCATGGCAGCACAGACCCTTCAGGGCCAGCCTCCATGGATGGGTAGCCCCCACTCAAGCTCTTCTTGGGAGGCACTACAGACTCTGGAGCGAGGACAGGAGGGACAGGAGACGGAGTCCTCTCTGGACTCGTGACAGGAGGCGGAGTCCTCTCTGGACTCGTGACGGAAGGAGACGGAGCCCTCTCTGGACTCGTGACGGAAGGAGACGGAGCCCTTTCTGGACTCGGGACAGAAGGAGACGGAGCCCTCTCTGGACTCGGGACGGAAGGAGACGGAGCCTTCTCTGGACGCTGGTCACGGGCTGGAGCCCTCTCTGGACGCTGGTCACGGGCTGGAGCCCTCTCTGGACGCTGGTCACGGGCTGGAGCCCTCTCTGGACTCTGGTCACGGGCTGGAGCCCTCTCTGGACTCTGGTCACGGGCTGGAGCCCTCTCTGGACTCTGGTCACGGGCTCGTCCATTCAAGTCAAATGTGCCAGCTCAATAAAGTCCTATACATAGTCCTCGATAGGACAATCTCCTTGACGGAGACACAGGATTCTTGCTGCTGGATTCATTGTTGCGGCGAAGTCTTCTGTAACGTACTGCTCCGAGTCTTAAGGCTGAGAATCCAAGCGCAGCTTTATTAAAGGATAATCCACAATCGTAGTCAAAAGACTGGCAAAAGGTCATACACATGCAAGCAGTCCAAACAGGCAAACAAAACAGGAGAGACAGGCAAAAGGGTAATCCACAGAACGGGCAAGTAATCCAAAACCAAGAGACAAGAAACCAAGGAAAACACTCAGAAATGCAGTGATACAACAAACAAGACTTCGTAGTGAATGACAAGGTGAACATGGTTTATATAGGCTGAGGTAATGAGCTAAATGAGACACAGGTGTAAACAATGAGTGCTAATGAGTCCGGGCAAAGGATAATGGGTAATGTAGTCTTTGACGGAATCTGTATCTGAAGCTCGTCTAAAGGATCTGCCCTCTTCTGGAAGGGTGGTGGGGAGCAGCAGCTCATTTGCATTTAAAGGGACACACACACAAAAATGGCACGCTTTTGCTCACACCCAAATAGTGGCAAATTTGACAAGCTATAGTAAACGATCTGGGGGTATTTTGAGCTGAATCTACAGACACATCCTGGGGACACCAGAGATTTATATTACATCTTGAGAAATGGGGCATAATATGTCCCCTTTAAGACAAAGTGTGCAAGAGAATGGTAATGCAGGAGACTACGTGCAATTTCATTCATCATGCAAAATACAGACTGAACAAATAAGAAAAGACTGGTGTCAGTGCTGACATTATAGTGATTACTCACTGAGTGCAAGCGCCACTCTTCAGCACAACCACAAAATTCAAAAACATTACAGAAACTCCTTCAAATGTGCAGCATAACTTAACATTAAACACTAACATGTTTTTCCCATTACTTTTCTAAAGTTTGACTTCTTTTGACTTGACATCTTTAAAACGTGGCGGTCATGCACGTGATGGTCAAAGACGTCAGTCTAGAGCATGTTTACAAAGAAAAACTATTAAAAAAGTGCCGTGGAATGCAAAAAGTGTCTTTGTGAATTCACAATCGCCACTTTACTGAAGCTGATTGAGAAGCAGTTTGACCAATAGCATGCAGGCATCGTACATAATCAACCAAGTCTGTGTGAGAAGGCAGGATCTACAGAAAAGACACAAGTACATGTACATAGAATGTATGAGGACTATAGAGAAAGAGCGCCAATATGAAAAAAAATAAATAAATCCTGGACATATGAGGTGATTTAGAATTCACTTTTTGAGAGGAAGTGTGGTCACCCAAGTTACATGTTCAGCCCAGCAACCTCCTCAAATCTACTAATGAAATATCTCACATGCATATTATATAAATATATTCTATTGTGTGTTAACGACAGATTCATGCTGTAACAAGGCAAAGAGAGTGGAGGTGAAGAAGGGACTAACTGCCGTCTTCAAATGTGAATATTCACAGTATCACATTAATAATGCCAAGATAATCTTCAAAGAAGGAAAAGACTCTATTGATGAGATTATAAACAGCACATGGAAAACGAACAGGAGGTTCAGTATTTCTGAAAGAAGAGATCAACTATTCATGACTGTGAGAATTACAGCTGTGACACCAGATGATGGAGGAGTTTATTTATGTGGAGTTTGGATCTATGGACACTCGTACAGTTACTCCATTATTAATACTGTTCATCTACATATTATTATAAGTAAGTACACTGTAGATAGCTGTAGATGTTACCTTTCATTGCTGTAACCTAATACAGTCATATTGAATCAGTCATTCTTAATAATATATTTGATTTGATTAAAACCTAATGGATAAGATGTGATTGACAGCTAAAGTGGGCGTGTCTCGAGTGACTGGCCACTCAGGAGGTCGTATGATGATCAAGTGTGAACATCCTCAATACAAAACCAGGCCAAAATACATCTGTAAAGAGTCAGATGGATGTTCAGAGAGGAAGAATCCAGGAGTTCAGGATGAATGGATAGAGAATGGAGATGTTTCTTTATATGACGACACCAGAGCAGGAGTCTTGATGGTGTTTTTTAGAGAGCTGAAAGCTGCAGATGCAGGAACATACAGGTGTGGAGTGAATGTGTCTCACTATACTGAGAGCTTCACTGAACTTCAGCTGCACGTCACACACGGTGAGGAACCACAAATACTTTAGCTCGCATGTTTGAAGTGTCTAATCTGATTTTTTTGTCAAATTATCTTGGTTTACAGATGCAACGTTTGTGACTGAATCTGCTCATCTTGGTGAAGAAGTCAACATCACCTGTCAGATCCCAGAGGAACATAAAGTTCATTCAGCTCAACCTCATCAGTGAGTGAATTCAGAGCATTTCATTGTAGTAAATGCAGTCTATTCAGAATCGTGTGTGTGTTAAATGTCTGTGTGTTTGCAGTGTCTCCAGTAGTGAGACGTGAAGGAGAATCTGCTGAGATCATCTGATTCAATCTATAAATCAAAGTCAAAGTCTCTCTGTAAGGGGAAGTGCTCCACTAGAGATAGAAATACTCTCAATGAGACTGTGAGAGAAGAGAAAGAGACCAAGACTGACAGATTGACTCTGAATGATGACGTCACTGCAAGTGTCTTCACTGGGACCATCACTGGACTGACAGCAGAGGATGCTGGGAAATACTGGTGTGCAGTGACATTAGAGAGAGACGTGAATTATCTTTACACTCATCTGATCGTCATCATGAACGAGGGTGAGGAAGGTTTATTCATCTGAATATGTCAAACTATGGCTGTGAATTGATGTTCTTATATTTCTAATCATTTCCAGAGCTGATCTTGACTAAGTATGAAGGAGACGACATGTCAATCCAGTGCAAACATCATGATGAACATCAGAAATGCTTCTGCAAAGCACATGAACCCTCCATGTGTGTGAAGGATGGAGTTTCATTGGAGACGATCAGAGATGATCGATTGTCTTTCAGTGATGAAGCATCTACTGGAGTCTTTACTGTAAACATCACTGATCTGAGAGAAGAGGATTCTGGGATATACTGGTGTGGAGCTCACATCATCACTAAAGTGCATTTAAACGTCAAAAATGGTAAAATAACTTAATTTAATCGATATACACTCTTTATCTTAATTATTCTGCCAGTTATTTGTCATAGCTTGAATAAATAATTTTGATTAAAATGTCCTAAGATTTTTGATTTACTCAGTTTTTGGCAACTTAATTATTATGTGTGTAGCTACCCCAAAAAATGCTAAATTTATCTGAATGTATAATTGTGTGCAATTTGAATGCATAATTTTAAATAATTTTTGGAAAGTTCAGGAGCTGCAAAAATGGCAGTAAAGTAGTAAAGAGTAGCAGTAAAAAAAAAACCCGCCAACAATCAAGCTGCACTCACAGTAACCACATAATTTATTAATGCCACGGTGCATGCTGGAAACTTGACTACCAGCAAGCATTTAAAAAAAAAAAATTATAATAATAATTTTATTCTTGTGTAAATGTAAATTGGACATAGGAACATTCTTAGTTTAAAAATGATTCAGTCAGTTAGTTGCCTTTGCTTATATAAATAGGCTAATGCTTATTTTAATTAAATTAAATTATGCTATATATGAAAAAGCACAAATTAGTCTAATTGATTTAGTAACACTTTACAATAAGGTTCATTAGTTAACATGAACTAATAATGAACTGCACTTATAAAGCATTTATTGATCTTTGTTAATGTTAATTTCAACATTTACTAATGCATTATTAAAATCTTGTTAACATTAGTTAATGCACTGTGAACTAACATGAACAAACCATGAATAGCTGTATTTTTATTAACTAACGTTAACAAAGATTAACAAATACAGTAACAAATGTCCTGCTCATGGTTTGTTCATGTTAACTAATGCATTAACTAATGTTAACTAATGCAACCTTATTGTAAAGTGTTACCGTTGATTTCTGAAGATCAGGTTTGAACTTTAAACAATATATTGCAGATTAATGCATTGTATAAATTAATTAACGATGTTGGGTTACCTTAACATTCTATACTATCTAGACTGAATATTTCTTACATTAACTTAAAATGGGGTAATCAATTTTTAGTTTCCAGCATGCTTTAAACGGGGCTGGTTCAGGGGCCGGATTCACAAAAACCCTCTTAGGAAAGAAGTAAATAAAATTCTTAAGATAAAGTTCGTAAGAATGTTCCTAAGTGAAATTCTTGAAAAAATCTTAAGTTCTCAAATATTTTCTTAAGAACATCTTTTATTTTCTTAAGAAGAAAATGAAAGTTGTTTTGGTGTTATTTGATTGAAAGGCGGGTATTGCAGAAGACTCACCGAATGAAACACACTTCAAAGCCCGTGGTTTTGCACTGCCTGCAGATTACCGCGGCAGCCTGTTTCACACATGCTCCGTTTGCAGTGCGGATTTTTCCCGTACCCATGTTAACCGGTTAGAGCTTTCACACTGCACGCAGATTGTATTTAAGACCGGTTGGAGGTTCTCTTAACTTTTAAGAAGTTATTTTTAAGAACATTCAATATGAATACTTCTTCAATTTAATCTTAAGAACAAGAAAAAAGAATACAAAATATTCTTATATTTTTTTTCTTAAGTTAGAAAATAAGAATTATAAAGAATTTTAAGAATGTTCCGTGGAGAGTAAATGTTCATTATGTAGAATAATTAAAAGATTTCCTGTTATGTCAAAGTTTTTGTGACTACCATTGTGCTCATTCATTGTGTTAAAATACACTCATTCCAAATCAGTAATTCAGTGACAACTCATTAAATACAGAGTTCTGTTTATATTTCATTTATATAAAATGTTTTTACAAGTGTTAAAACAGACATTAATTTTAGTGAAAAAATGAACACCATAAACTTTCATTCATGTGTATGTCTTGTTTTCTCTTTAATTAGCTCTATGTTTGTGTGTTTGTTTCAGATTTCTCCATGATCATCATTATTGGTGTGTGTGTGACTCTGCTGCTGATCGGTGGATTCACTCTGACTGTGTGTAAATTAAGACACAAGAGACGAGGTGATGCTCACACACACAGGTCAGTTCGGTCTTCACAGTTACCCACAATCCCCTCTGATGAGCTCCTGTACGCGTCTGTCAGTTTCCAGAAGCATGAAGAGTCTCTCAGTGACGCTACAGTCTCCTTCAGTAAGGACCAGATTCACTCTGATTACACCACGGTCATTTACCACACAAGACTCAACTAGTTCCTCCTTTATAACGGAGATCACAGAGATCACAATCTCACAATTGTGAGAAAAAAAGTCAGAATTCTGAGATAAAAAGTCGCAATTACTCTTTTTATTTTTTTATTTAGTGGCGGAAACGGGCTTCCATAGCTTTAAGACTTGATTGTTGTTTTTCATTGATTCAGTGTTTTTACACAGCAAAATCCCCAGTGTTAAATCAGAAAAGTGAATCATTCAACCTTATGATGCTAAAAACTATATCACCTGATGGCCTTTGTTTCTGGCTTTCTTTGCAATAAATTATATGTTTCGGTAAACACTGTTACAAAAACCACAAACTCACATAAAAAGCCAAGAGTCAAACTGCCCAACTAAAGGAAACGCTGATCACCATAATGGTGACCAAACATTTTCAATAAATCATCAACATCTAAACCTCTGTTAATTCTCAATAAGAGCTTCTGTAGACGTCTGACAGAAATAAAGTCAGTCTGGTTAGTAATGTGTGAAGCTGGTAATGCTGTTTGTGGAGTTGTTTAATCCTCCTCTACTGAGATCTTCAGAGATTTGCCCCCAGTTTCACAGACCTGGGGTCCGTTCTTCATACGTCGCTAACTCGGTTAGCTGGATTTCATTGTTGACGATTTGGCACGATCTTGGATTGTTTGGTTCTTCGACGCTCATCCTGGACTTGCTGTCATAGCAACAGGTCCGGAAGCTTAAACCTGCTCGGGAGCAGCTTATTTCATGTAAACAGGATTAGATTGCATCTTTTTAAACGGCGCTGATACTTAAAATTTGTCCCAACCACTGCTACTTTAGTAGAGTTCCTTACTGAACCAGGGGCAGTAATAATTTTAAATAATAACAATAATAATAATAATAATATAAAAATGTATTTGAAAATGATATTATAATGTTGTGTATAATACTATAGACACAGATTTATATGTGATAGAATAATTACTTTGTTATTGTCTTATTGTAAGAGTCTTACACACATGCTGTACAGTTACTCTGAGCCCTGCATTAATTTGAGTGATGACGGATATTATGGGATGGCTTGATGCAGCGCAGGAGGAGCAGATAACTTGATCTTGACCCTTAAGAAACTTTAATTAATGCTGTCACGTAACAAATCTGCTTCAAATTTAATAAAAAATTAAATGAATTGCTAATTACAACATTGAAATAAAAATGTAAAGGATGTACAAATACTATAAAATCGTGAATATAAATAATTGGGAATCATGTTTAAAAAAAAACAGTGCACATTTAATTTATCTATTATAACTTTTATGTTGTTTTGGTTGTTTCCTTATAAAGGTCCAGAAATTCATGTTTTTTTTTTTTTTTTTAATTTGTCAAGTTTTTGCCAGGTGGCTTTTTTAATTATATGATGTCAGCTGCATTGCTGATCGTGGTTTCAAGTATCGATGCATCTGCCCTCTTCAGGGAACACAGAAACGTGCAGTAATCTCAGACAACTTAATCCAAATATTTTAATCCAATCCGCAAATTAGTTTGAAGAACCAAATTAGCCAGAGATCAGTTATCATGATTAGAAGATCTGGGATCTGTCAAATCATCTCAATGTATTAAGCGAGGTACGAAGACCAGAGCCCAGTCTTAAACTAGTCCCAGACTAAAATGCATGTTTGAGTTGTTTTAACTGAAAGCAACTTACACTGTCATATCTTAAAATATGTCACTGTCATTGTTTTGTCTCAAAATGCACAACAGTAATGTTTTTACCAGTAAGGCAAGTTTATAAAATATACTTAAATGTTCTAATTGAACAAAGGCCTAAACCTGGCTTAATCTAAGCCCTGTCTGTGAAACCAGGCCTTAATGTCTTCTTCTATCTTCAGTTGATTTCATCTAAAGCCATATTCAGACGGTAATTGTTTCTCATGTGGACGTCCATAAAAATAAATTTGCATGCCACCTCAGTGATAAAACACATGCATTCGGATGGTGATTTATTCACGGTGAAGGAGCGAGTTTTGTGATCATACGAACCTGGGCTGTTCACGTGGTCATTAGCATGATTGTCTGCTGTAAATAAAATGTCGGCTTGGAATAATAAGAATAAATTCATATTTAATTTAATAATAGGAAATTATTAATTATTTAAATCTCCTTTTTAAAAAATAGGAAGATAGGATGTCATTTTAAAAATGTGGAAATGAGCGGAAATAAATCAATACAGCCTCTTTTTTACATGAGGTAAACATAATGCTGCTAATTTAAGGTATATAACGTTTCGGTTACGTATGTAACCCTTGTTCCCTGAAGGAGGGAACGGAGACGCCACGTCGGAGACCGACGAATAGGAATCTTGCTCGCGAGAGCCAATCTACTTTGAGTGTAACTAAACGAACCAATGCACATTGGCATGCAATGATTGCACCAGGTGCTCATGCCACGCAGCACGGGTATAAATGAGACACAGGTGCTTGCATCAAATTAGCTTCTTTTGCTGAGGAGCCGAGTAGGTAACTGGCACCCCAGCAGGGTACAGCGGACATGGCGATGGGACGTGGCGTCTCCGTTCCCTCCTTCAGGGAACGAGGGTTACATACGTAACCGACACGTTCCCATTCAGTCGGTCACTTCCGACACCACGTCGGAGACCGACGAATAGGAATCCCTACCAAAGCGCCATGCCCTCTGCCCCCTTCCTGTGCCCTGTGTGAGCCTCCTGAGCTCTCTTACCTAATGAGACGGGGCTCACACAGAGAAGTCCATCACTGCTGTTCCGCATGAGCCGCTCAGTGACTATTGGATAACACTGGGAAAGCGTGCCCTAGTGGAAGGGAATGCTGCGGAACCCACATCGTCCCCCGAAGGAGTTATGTGGAGTACAATGCTGAGCCGTAGCTCACAACCGAGAGGGGGCTCTCCCAAGGAAAAGACACGGGCTTCCGTTAGGAGCAATCATGGAAAAATATATGGGATCCCCGCAGGGTCACTCGTATAACCTCAGCCCAGTACCGGTTCTCCAGGATTCAGCGGCAAAGGGCCTGATGCTAGACGCTCCGCCACGTCCGGCACCGAGGGTGATGGAGGACTCAACAGAGTTTGCTTCTGGAGAATATAAGCGCAGTAGCGCAGCAAGCCGACAAGAGCCAGGGCCTCTCAGTGCTTCTACCCGTTTGAGGTGAGAACACAGGAGGAAACCGGCTCTACACGTAGGCTATAGAATCTAGCGAACGTGTTGGGTGTCGCCCAGCCCGCAGCTCTACAGATGTCTGACAGCGAGGCGCCATGCACCAGCGCCCAGGAGGATGCAACACTTCTAGTAGAGTGTGCTCGCACTCTGAGCGGACAGGGAACACCTTGTGCTTGGTAAGCCAAGGTGATGGCATCCACTATCCAGTGGGCCATCCTCTGCTTGGAGACAGCCTTTCCCTTCTGCTGGCCTCCGTGACAGACAAAGGGCTGATCTGAGGTCCTGAAGCTTTGCATTCTATCCACGTAGATCCTCAGAGCGCGGACAGGACAGAGCAAAGCTAGGGCTGGGTCTGCCTCCTCCAAGGGCAGTGCTTGCAGGTTCACCACCTGGTCCCTGAAGGGAGTGGTAGGAACCTTGGGCACATAGCCAGGCTGGGGTCTCAGTACTGGCAGTGGGACGTTTCTGGGGAAGCAAACAGGTTGACCTGTGCCACCCCGAACTGTCTCCAGATCAGCTGGACCACCTGGGGGTGGAGTCGCCATTCTCCCAGGAGCGCAGCTCGTGACAGCTCGACGGCCACACGGTTGCGCACACCAGGGACATGAATGGCCCGAAGCGACCTCAGACACTTCTGACTCCAGAGGAGGAGATGGCGGGCGAGTTGCGACATGCGACGGGAGCGTAGACCACCTTGTAGGTTGATGTATCCAACGGTCGCAGTGTTGTCCGTACGGACCAATACATCTTTGCCCCGTAACAGCCTTTTGAGGCGGCTCAGTGCAAGATGTACTGCTAGCAACTCGAGGCAGTTGATGTGCCAATGCAGGTGCGAGCCTGTCCAAACCCCTGACACTGCATGCCCGTTGTACGTGGTTCCTCAGCCCATGGCAGAGGCATCTGTGAAAACCACAGCATGCCTGGACACCTGTTCCAAGGGCACCCCGGCCCAAAGGAACAAGGGGTCTGACCACGGGCTGAAGGTTTGGCGGCAGGCCAGTGTGATACTCACCCGGTGAGTTGCCACGCCCATCTCGGGACCCGGCCGTGAAGCCAATGCTGAAGCGGTCTCATATGAAGCAGGCCGAGCGGTGTTACTGCCGCCGCGGCCACCATATGCACCAGGAGCCTCTGAAATTGTTTCAGTGGGACCGCCATCCTGCCTTGAAACGTGTTCAGGCAGTTCAGCATCGACTGGACGCGCTCCTCTGTGAGGCGCGCCGTCCATTTGACCGAATCCAACTCCATACCGAGAAAAGAGATCCTCTGCACGGGGGCGAGTTTGCTCTTTTCCCAGTTGACCCGATGACCCAGCTGGCTGAGGTGTCTGAGCACCAGGTCCCTGTGTTCGCACAACTGATCCCTGGACTGTGCTAGAATGAGCCAGTCGTCGAGATAGTTGAGGATGCGAACGCCCTGTTCTCTCATGGGCACAAGGGCCCCCTCCGTGACCTTCGTAAAGACACGGGGGGACAGGGACAGCCCGAAGGGCAGGACTTGTACTGATATGCTCGACCCTCGAATGCAAAGCGCAGAAATGGCCTGTGTCGAGGGAGAATCGAGACATGAAAGTACGCGTCCTTCAGGTCGATCGCTGCAAACCAATCTCGGGGACGGATGCACTCGAAAATGCGTTTCTGCGTGAGCATCTTGAACGGTAGCTTGTGAAGGCTCCGATTCAGAACTCGCAGGTCCAAGATTGGCCGTAACCCACCGGTTTTCTTGGGTACAATGAAGTACGGGCTGTAGAAGCCTGTCTTCATATCGGCTGGAGGGACCGGCTCTATCGCGTCCTTCGCCAGTAGGACTGCGATCTCTGCACGCAGGACATGGGCATCTGCAGCATTCACCGAAGTGAAGCGGACGCCCATGAACCTGGGGGGACGCCGGGCGAACTGAATCGCATAGCCGAGCCTGATGGTTCGAATGAGCCAGCGAGACGGACTGGGGAGCGCTAGCCAGGCTCGCAGAGACCGTACAAGAGGGACCAAAGGAACGACCGGCGTGGGGCACCGTGGGGCAGCGAGGTGGAATGCAGGTACCGGGCTGGGGCAGCTGTCTCGTGGAGGCGACCCGCAACGAGGTGAGAGTGTGCTATGCAACACTTACCTGATTCCACGAGTGGGCAGGGGGTACGTGAGGAGGCTTGGTTGCGCCCTCGAGCCGTCCACGGCTGCCCGCTGGCGAAGGGGGAGGATGAGTGTGGTCCGGCGTTTGACCGGCCACAGCTCTCCGAGCCCCCTGAGGACCCGGAGATAGAGGAAACTGCTCTTTTATTGAAAATTTGGATACCGCTGGAACACAAAGAAAACGGAACCAAAGATTCGCCGAACGGCCCTCCTCCGGGGGATGGAGCGGTGCGATCACTGTCTCCTGAAGAGCAGTCCTCCCCATCTCCGGGTCGCCCGTCTCAAGGCCGCTTGCCCTTGGCCTTGCCAACCCTCTTGGCGGGGCGGCCTGCTTGCGTCCGGCTCCTCGACGTCGCTTGGGTGGAAGCTGCTGTTGCGACGCGGGAGCGGAGGCTCGCTGAGCAGGCTGAGGCGCTGCCGGCGGCGGGGTGGAGACAGCAGCTGACCGCCGTGGCAGGATGTGACTGATCGCCTCAGTCTGCTTCCGTGCGGCCGAGAACTGCTGTGCGAAGTTCTGGACCACGTCACAGAAGAGGCCGGTCTGGGACATGGGAGAATTAAGGAACCTGATCTTGTCGGTTTCCCTCATGTCAGCCAGACACAGCCAGAGATGGCGTTCCTGGACCACCATCGTGGACATCGCACGACCCACTGCCATAACCTTCGTCGCACGAAGCACGAGGTCCGTTGCGGTTCTCAGTTCGTGCAGAACTGCGGGATCGTGACCACCCTTGTGCAAGGTCTTCAGTGCCTGGGCCTGATGGACCTGCAACAACGCCATGGCGTGTAAGGCAGACCCAGCATCTCCACAAGCCTGGTAGGCCTTTCCGATCAGATCGGGCGAGTACCTACAGGCCCGGGAGGGGAGACACGGGTTCCCCCTGGATGTGGAGTTAGGGCACAGTTGCATAGCAACGGCCCGTTCCACGGGAGGAACCTGCGTGTAACCCTTTGCAGATCCGCCATCGAGGGTGGTGAGGGAGGAGGATCCACCAGGCCGGTTTCGGGCAGTAAAAGGTGCCGTCCATGACTTGGTGAGCTCCTCGTGCACCTCCGGAAAGAAAGGAACCGGGGTGGGGCGCAGAGAATCAGCACGGGCCACCCCGAGAAACCAGTCGTCCAGCCTCGAGGGTTCGGGACACGGTGGAGGGTTCCACGCGAGCCCGACTCTCTCAGTGGCCCGGGAAAGCATGGCCATCATTTCTGGATCCATATCGGGCACAGCGGATCTTCCCGAAGGAGCCCCCTGCACCGACACGTCATCTCCCGAAAATTCTGACCCTCCCTCTGATGCAGCGATGGACATCTGATCATCGAGAGGAGCCCCGAAGGATACGGATGGTACACACCTCGTGGGTGGCCCACCGCGTTCCGACGGCAGCTCTACTGGCTGCGAAGTGCGGGAGGGGTGAGGGTTCCCCGGGGGTTGGGTCCCTGGGGGAAGCGCGCTCACCGTAAGATCATTGCGAGATGGAGTCTTGACCGCAACTCCGAGATGGTCATGTTCCCGCAGTGAGAACATGAGTCATCCACCAGCGCTGCCTCAGCGTGCTGAACGCCCAAACACGAGATACAGCACTGGTGACCATCCCTCGGTGACAGGTAACCACCGTATCCAGAAACACACAGATAGAATGTCATCTTGAAAAAGACGCAAGCTCTATCTGTGTAAGCTCTTTTAGAAGGACGCTCTCCTTGGTGCTGAAGCATGCAGGGGGAAGGGTCGCGGCGACACAGTCAGGGAATAGTGCAGCCTGACGTGCGCACTCTCTCTCACAAAGGCTCTCTCTTACCAGCCGTAGGAACGGCTTTTCAGCGCTCTCCACCTAGCGCACCGAACCAGCTGTGAGAACAGCCTTTGTGTTTGCTCTATCAAACAAAAAAGAGAGATGATCAAAGAACCACACGACCTGCTGCAGCGCTGTCACACCAACACCTACTGAAGAGATCACTTCAAAAAGGCAGGCTTCAGTCAGTTCCACTGCGTAGAAGCGAGTGATATCTGGACAAACCATTTACCACTCGGCTCCGAAGCAAAAAGCTAATCTGATGCAAGCACCTGTCTCTCATTTATACCCGCGCTGCGTGGCATGAGCACCTGGTGCAATCATTGCATGCCAATCTGCATTGGCTCGTTTAGTTACACTCGAAGTAGAATGGCTCTCGCGAGCGAGATTCCTATTTGTCGGTCTCCGACGTGGCGTCGGACGTGACCGACTGAATAGGCAATTAAATTACCACACGTCCTTGTTGTTTGTCTAAAAACAGTAGGTAATTTGGCCGGGGATTTTTACGTGGGTGGTGGGAGAAAAACACTGACATTCTGGATTCGGACGGCAATTAAATCACAGACTAGCCCCTGTCAATGATGAAAATACCTTACGACCCCACGAGAAACAATTACCGTCCGAATAGGGCTTTAGGCTGTGGCTGAAGTCAGTTATAGTTCTTGTTGTGTCTCTTTCCTTCAGTGATTCTGCTCATTATCATCAGGTGTCTTCAATAATGCTCAATCATCACTCAATTAATCACTTAATTATCTCATTAACTTTAACACTGATTCAGTGTTACTTTAACACTCTGTAGAGTGGGACCATGGGGGTATTCCAGAAAGCAGGTTATGTGACATAATATAATATACAATATTATATATTAATTCTAAAGCACTATTACAACAAGGTAATGTTTAAATGTTAATTCAATTCAAATATATTTATTATTTATTTTATTGTCATCTCACACATGGATCTGCATTCAATTAATTAGCATCAAACAAACAATATAATCCTTATTTTCAGTGAATAAAGATTACTTATTAAACGTAAAGATCGAAAATACGATTGCACAACCACCAAATAGGTGGCGATGTGCACTAAGTAGGTTATGTAAATCGCCATTAAACAAAAGAAGAAGGAAGTAGAATGGCGTGCTTTTTCTTAGCGTCTGTTTCCATGGTGAATCATCAATTCGTCGCTCTGTTGAGAATGTCTTGTGTGTTCACGGTTAACATACTCTGGGTTGTCTGAACTTACTCGCGGACGTGTTTTTGGAACCAGCATACTTCGAGTAAGCAAGGTTTGGGTTAATCAACCGAGAGCTCAAGGTATACGCAACGGTAAGTTATCTTTGCTTTCTGGAATACCCCCCTGTTGTGCTCTGAGCAGTGTTGATTTAACACTGGGGATTTTGCTGTGTACTTGTTTATGTACTTAACCTGGAATAATAACCCTTTTTATTCATAAAGAAAAATAAATCCTGTTTTGCAGTTGTTTCCTGCTTATGATTGTTACGACCCTTCTTTAGGCTATTAAACATCTAGGGAGCAAAAAGGGGAACATTAAGCCAGTTGCGACAATTGTCACCATTAACTCTTTCCCCGCCAAACGCGGAATTTTCTGGGTTTCCGTGTTTTCACTGTTATACGGTAGGGAGCGCTATTACGCATCTTCTGAATGAGTACAGAATCTCCTGATCAAAACACAGGCGAAGACGCAAAAAAACAAGCGATTGCATGTAAGCAGATGCATATGTAAAATAACGTGATCATCAACATTAAACATCATATAAATCAAAACTATCTAATGATACTGAATGAAATGTCGGCCCAGGACGAGCTGTAGGACTGTGCAAGCATTAGGGGTGTTGATGAATGTCCAGGGTGTCCATCTGTGTGTGATCATCGCTCACAATCTGATCTGGATGTAGTCTTTGACAAAAACGTGATTTTCTCAGCTTTTTGTTCAAAATGTTGCTTTTTTTATGGAACTTATACTTAACTTAAACTTATATTTAAGTGTTGATAAAAAAGGAATGCATGAAGCTAGAATAAAACGTTTTTTGTTTAAAAGCAGAGGGTCTGCTCTTTATTTTGATATATTGCATGCTCAGATATTCATACAACAAAATATTCTATGGGCCATTACATTTTTGTGAAAATGATCAAAAACACTGGCGGTGGCTGGCAACTTTTTTTTGAAAAACGCTGGCGGGGAAAGAGTTAAACACTGAAAATGTATAAGAGAAATAGGAGAGTATGAGGCGAGTACCAGTGAACTTATGTTTATTTTTACAGGCTGTGATAAGTTATCTACAAGGAAAATATAATAAAGAACATAGTTATTTACAAGCAGGAAAGAAAGAAAAACAATTTCCACAAAGCAAAAACAAAAACACACTGGGAGGACAAAGGGAACTGGATTGTGCCAAATAAAAGAAAAGAATAAATAAATAAAAAACATTTCTAACCTGTGTACAACTAAACCTAACTAATACAAAAGAAAATTATTTTTAAAAATCTTCATCGTCCAAGACATTGTATCTTACCTACACTATCTAACAAAACAAAGAACCTAATTTGTTTAAACAAAAATCAAACAAACATAAGTGTGCACCATGTACAGTGGGGAGAACAAGTATTTGATACACTGCCGATTTTGCAGGTTTGCCCACTTACAAAGCATGTAGAAGTCTGTAATTTTTATCATAGGTACTCTTCAACTGTGAGTGACGGAATCTAAAACAAAAATCCAAAAAAACACATTGTATGATTTTTAAGTAATTAATTTGCATTTTATTGCATGACATAAGTATTTGATACATCAGAAAAGCAGAACTTAATATTTGGTACAGAAACCTTTGTTTGCAATTACAGAGATCATACGTTTCCTGTAGTTCTTGACCAGGTTTGCACACACTGCAGCAGGGATTTTGGCCCACTCCTCCATACAGACCTTCTCCAGATCCTTCAGGTTTCGGGGCTGTCGCTGGGCAATGCGGACTTTCAGCTCCCTCCAAAGATTTTCTATTGGGTTCAGGTCTGGAGACTGGCTAGGCCACTCCAGGACCTTGAGATGCTTCTTACGGAGCCACTCCTTAGTTGCCCTGGCTGTGTGTTTCGGGTCGTTGTCATGCTGGAAGACCCAGCCACGACCCATCTTCAATGCTCTTACTGAGGGAAGGAGGTTGTTGGCCAAGATCTCGCGATACATGGCCCCATCCATCCTCCCCTCAATACGGTGCAGTCGTCCTGTCCCCTTTGCAGAAAAGCATCCCCAAAGAATGATGTTTCCACCTCCATGCTTCACGGTTGGGATGGTGTTCTTGGGGTTGTACTCATCCTTCTTCTTCCTCCAAACACGGCGAGTGGAGTTTAGACCAAAAAGCTCTATTTTTGTCTCATCAGACCACATGACCTTCTCCCATTCCTCCTCTGGATCATCCAGATGGTCATTGGCAAACTTCAGACGGGCCTGGACATGCGCTGGCTTAAGCAGGGGGACCTTGCGTGCGCTGCAGGATTTTAATCCATGACGGCGTAGCGTGTTACTAATGGTTTTCTTTGAGACTGTGGTCCCAGCTCTCTTCAGGTCATTGACCAGGTCCTGCCGTGTAGTTCTGGGCTGATCCCTCACCTTCCTCATGATCATTGATGCCCCACGAGGTGAGATCTTGCATGGTGCCCCAGACCGAGGGAGATTGACCGTCATCTTGAACTTCTTCCATTTTCTAATAATTGCGCCAACAGTTGTTGCCTTCTCACCAAGCTGCTTGCCTATTGTCCTGTAGCCCATCCCAGCCTTGTGCAGGTCTACAATTTTATCCCTGATGTCCTTACACAGCTCTCTGGTCTTGGCCATTGTGGAGAGGTTGGAGTCTGTTTGAGTGTGTGGACATGTGTCTTTTATACAGGTAACAAGTTCAAACAGGTGCAGTTAATACAGGTAATGAGTGGAGATCAGGAGGGCTTCTTAAAGAAAAATGAACAGGTCTGTGAGAGCCGGAATTCTTACTGGTTGGTAGGTGATCAAATACTTATGTCATGCAATAAAATGCAAATTAATTATTTAAAAATCATACAATGTGATTTTCTGGATTTTTGTTTTAGATTCCGTCACTCACAGTTGAAGTGTACCTATGATAAAAATTACAGACTTCTACATGCTTTGTAAGTGGGCAAACCTGCAAAATCGGCAGTGTATCAAATACTTGTTCTCCCCACTGTATATCACGTGACAGAGCTTACCTATCCCTTCTCCTCCGTCCAGTTCAACACAGCTTTGAGAAGCTTTTTAAAGCTTTCACAGCCTCACAAATGAGGAATTATAGGACAGCCAGATAAGCAACTTTCACATGGCACTCAAAGCACATCAACAAAGCAAAAACTCAAGAAAGAAAAGAGAACAACAATAAAAATCACAGCTCAAGTTCACACAAAGGCTAGCTGCCTCTACGGCACTGGTGTTTCTCTTGTATAGCATCCCCGGACGTCCGACAGCGGAACAATTGGAGAACAACCCCCTTGTACAAAATTCCCTGCCTCACGCATGCGCAAGTCAAACTTCAGACTTGTCTGGTGCATGCGCAGAAAGTTTCATTTCAGCAGCGTCCAGTAGCAGAGTTATACGGAGTTTTCCTGGCTTTATTTATTCTTTAAAAGTCTGTTTATAACTCCGTAAGTAACAATATTTATTATCATTGTTTCAGAGTGTGTCATAACGTAATTCAATTGATTTTAACTCAGAAGTATTATTGTGTCAATACATACAATCAGCGTAATGCTCACTTATTTGAAGAATCATCCGGTTATTTTGTTATCAACGTTGTTTATTCGTTTATAAAAAAGAGTTGCTTGTCGTGTATGTTGATGAAAATATGTATCCAATGTCTGATCGGCATATTAACAATTGTTATAAAGAGCGCACGGCAGCGCTAAAGCGGCGCACACACTTATCTGACACCGCTTGTTAATTTAGCTGCATTTAGCGCTTATATGTTACAATAAGCTCTGGTTTACTGTTACATCACACAATTGTAACGTATCAGTGACTAGTTATACAGTTCTTATCTGTGTATCTTCTGTCATGTCACATTATCATGTATATTTATCATCCTTATTTTGTTCTCTCACAGAAACCACATTTATGTACATATCCACGCAAACCTGTTTATGCCTAATAAACATTGCGATCATCAAAGTTCACTCTGGAGTAGCTGCAGTTCTTTCTAATCGAAGAATTAGACCAGTTGAGTTCCAACCATCCCACTGCGCGCAGAATATCCCACACCCCTCATCACACCTAATCCACTCGTCCCAAATGATTAACAGCCGCGCGTTGAAAATACATGGTCAAGCCAGCCGCACTTTTTTTTTAGTATGCGCGTCTAATCGTGCTCTTACGGTATGGGTGCTGGAAGCGGTCAAAATGGATTTAAAGACTCTAATAAAGGCGTTTCATTTATACTTTACATTTAACCCTAAAAAGGGCAAGACCTTTATAATACAGTAATAGTCAGGGTCACTCTACATACGAATCAATTGAAACAAATAGCAAACCTATAAAAGAAAACTTTTTATTTTTATAAAGATTTTAAGTTTTTGAAAATGGGACATGGTGGAAGTGCTTGAATGCACTTTGATGTTTGGGTTGAGTTTGCCTTTAATTTTCTCCAAAACTATACAGTAAAATGGCTTGAAAATAAATATTGTAACAGTTAGGGTCACTCTGAACAAATTTAAAATGAGCAAACCTATATAGGAAAGATTGTTAGGAGTTTTTGATAATTGGACATGGTCTAAGTGCTTGAATGCACTTAGATTTTTGGGGTGAGTTTGCCTTTAATTTTCTCCAAAACCATACAGTAAAATGACTTGAAAATAAATACAGTTATAGTCAGGGTCACTCTGAACAAGAATCAATTGAAAGAATGAGCAAACCTATGAAGGCAAGATTTTTTTGAAAATTGGACATGGTGTAAGTGCTTGAATGCACTTTGATTTTAAATGACCAGAAATATATATTTCATACATCCGGTTTTTATAGCTCATATATGTAATTCAGCGATAATTGACAGATGCCATTTACATTTACATTAACATGAAAAAAATGCCTGTTGTGTCATACCATAAAAAAATAAAATGAAATTAAAGCTGCAAGCAGCGATGAAAGGGCCCTCGCACCCGGGAGCACCGCCACCCGGTGGCCTCAGGAAAACAGCGAATGACATTCATTTAAGTGGGTAAATATAGGAGAAATATGGCAAAGTCACTTCAATGTGCCACACTTCCTGTTGCCAGCTTTGGTGCTTTGACTATAACTGAATATTGCCATGTAGATGTCTTCAGGCCTGGACTATTATCAAACGTGTGAAGTTTGGGGCAGATCGGACACTGTATGCCTGAGTTACAGCAACTTCCTGTTTTGTGGCGTAAATCGCATACATTAGCACTTAGCCAAGTGTTGCATGATTTAATGTGTTTCTAGCATGTTTGGGACTTGATGGCATATTTAAATGTGTTTCTGGGAGGGAATTACAGTGCCATTTCCTGTTGCCCACAGGTGGCGCTATGCCTGTAACTGAATATTGGTGTGTAGATGTCTTCAGGCCAGGACTCTAATAATACATGTGAAGTTTGGGGCAGATCGGACATTGTATGACCGAGTTACAACAACTTCCTGTTTCATGGAGAAACATTGAAATTTGTCAGGCCGCCACGGACACGCCCTTCGGGGAAAACTCAAGATCTTCACAATTTAACATCACAAAGGCCTTTAGATTAGACTGTGCAAATATGATGATGATCTGATTAAATCTCTAGGAGGAGTTCGTTAAAGTACAACGATTTTGCAAAGAAAATTCAAAATCTCTCACTTCCTGTTGGTTTTCAGATTTCGTACCAGGAGACTTTTTTGTAGGTATTGGGCTGTTACATGTGTACCGAATTTCACACCTGTACGTGAAACGTAGCGGGAGGGGCACTTTGTTGAAATGTTGTAGGTGGCGCTATCGAGCCATTTTGCCACGCCTAATTCTGAAACCCATAACAGACGTAAATTTTCACCACTTTTGACGCGTGTGCAAAGTTTCATGAGTTTTTGAGCATGTTTAGGCCATCAAAAATGCGATTCATTTGGGAGAAGAATAATAATAGGCTGAGCAATTCCAATAGAGTCCTCACACCATCGGTGCTCGGGCCCTAATAATATAAAATAAAATAAAAAAGTTACATTAATGATGTATGATAATTAACATGAATATTAACATAATAATAATAATAATTAATATATATAAAAATATTAAAATCAAAAACCAAAAAGTAAAAAATTTAAATTAATAAATGCTGTATAATAATTAATGTATATCATATACAAACATTAAAATTAAAAAGTAACATTAATGATGTATGATAATTAACATGAATATTAACATTAATTATTAGTACTAAATAATGTATAATAATTAATATATAATATATATAAAAATATTAAAATCAAAAAGTAATAAAATTAAAATTAATAAATGATATATAATAATTAATGTATAGCATATACAAACATTAAAATAAAAAAGAAAAGTCATATTTATTTAAAAAAAAAAAAAAAAAAAAAACATTAAATTGTATTATTTGTGTCCTAATAAGATGGAAAATAGCAATACATAATTTTTTTGATGTCTCTTTATGGTCTTGCCCTTTTTAGGGTTAAATGTAAAGTATAAATGAAACGCCTTTATTAGAGTCTTTAAATCCATTTTGACCGCTTCCAGCACCCATACCGTAAGAACACGATTAGACGCGCATACTAAAAAAAAGTGCGGCTGGCTTGACCATGTATTTTCAACGCGCGGGTGGCTTGACCGCAGTTCAGCACGTCACCTACAAAAGTGAAAGTGAGAGAGAGAACGGCAGAGAAAAACATGGGAGAGACGATACAAAACACCCAAACCAGAACTCAACGTCACATAGGGACGTAACAATAATCTACAGACATTTTATTTCAGGTCTGAGAGTCGCATAAAAGGTCTTTCGCTAAAGTTCATTCAGTTACATTACTGCTTTCTGGACTCAGCAACTGTCCACTGTCCAGTTACAGGACAACTGAAGTGGAGATGTACTGCATTCATACACGTACGTATTTAGCCAGTTTTTCATCTTCCAAGGGGTTGTCTTCTGTCCACACTAGTGGAGATGATCCGTGATGGCGATACATGTGAGGGTTAATGATGTTTAAATGCAAAGTTTGCAGGTGAATCTTTAACCCTAATGGAGCCTAACAGCAGTGTGCGTGAGATGTGTTGAAAATAAATAACGATCATCTAGACGCACTTCTACACTGACTCCCTGTTTTGTTTTTTTGTTTTGTTTTGTTTTTTACCTAATTTTCCAGTCCAGATGCTCCATCAAATCCTCTAGGTGGCGCTCTTTCAGTGTGATTAATGTAATATTCAGTCAGTGGTGATGGTGGGAGGGGCCAGTAAAGCTGCTCATTACTGATAAAGAGCTGAAGAAAGAGGAAGTAACTAAAGCAGACAGATGTAGAGACAGAGAGATTCAGCAGAAAGAAGACTGAACTCAACTCACAATGAAGATCCTCCTCATCTTCTTCACTTTCTGCCTGATCTCAGGTCAGAGCTTTTCTCTTTCATCACTGCAGTAATGATGCTGTTTTCTGTTCATGAGGTTTCTGATCACAGTATCAATCTGATTGACAGGTGCAGTGAGATGCTTTAACGTCACTGGATATTCTGGAGGAAGTCTTCTTGTTGATTCATGGAGACTTTGGTACAGTTACTCTGCTAAATATGTGGTTAAACATGACCCATGGAGAACCATAATAAATTACAAGAAACACAATGAATGGATAAGTGAAGGGAGATTTGTTCTTTTTCGCAACAAATATGGAAACCTCATGATCTACATCAGAGATTTAAATCGACAAGATGCTGGAACTTACCAGATTGGGGTTCATGGCAAATGGTCCATTGATATGACTCTGAATGTGGAAGAAGGTCAGTCATTTTAAAAGTCTTTGTGTAGTAACATTGCTGATCATTTCAAAAAAAATTTATACTCATATGTTTCTTTATGGGAATGACAGATTCATGTTGTAAAGTGTCAAAGAGAGTGATGGTGAATATTGGAGAAACTGCCACATTCAGCTGTGAATATTCACAGAATCATATTAATGATCCCAAGATCATATTCAAAGAAGGAAAAGACTCCATTGAGATGATTTACAGCACAAGGGAGAAGAAAGAAAGATTCAGTGTTTCTGATGTCAAACACAAACTCATGACTGTGAGAATTACAGCTGTGACACCAGATGATGGAGGAGTTTATTTATGTGGAGTTCAGATCTACAGACGCTTGTACAGTTACTCCATTATTAATACTGTTCATCTGCACATCATGAGTAAGTGAAACAAACTCTAAATCAAATCTGGCAAATAAAAAAATATATTTTTCTTTGAGATTTTATGACATTGGTGATTGACAGCTAAAGTGGGCGTGTCTAGAGCGACTGGCCACTCAGGAGGTCGTATGATGATCAAGTGTGAACATCCTCAATACAAAACCAGGCCAAAATACATCTGTAAAGAGTCAGATGGATGTTCAGAGAGGAAGAATCCAGGAGTTCAGGATGAATGGATAGAGAATGGAGATGTTTCTTTATATGACGACACCAGAGCAGGAGTCTTGATGGTGTTTTTTAGAGAGCTGAAAGCTGCAGATGCAGGAACATACAGGTGTGGAGTGAATGTGTCTCACTATACTGAGAGCTTCACTGAACTTCAGCTGCACGTCACACACGGTGAGGAACCACAAATACTTTAGCTCGCATGTTTGAAATATTAGTTCAGATTTTTATGCAATTTCTCTTGGTTTACAGATGCAACATTTCTGACTGAATCTGCTCATCTTGGTGAAGAAGTCAACATCACCTGTCAGATCCCAGAGGAACATGAAGTTCATTTCTGCAAAGAGGATGATAATCACATCTGCCAAACCATCAGCACGTCTACAGTGACACAAATGAGTGGTTCATCTGAGAGAAATGAAGAGAGAGTTTTTACAGTGAGCATCAGTAATGTGAGCGTGAGAGATGCTGGAGTTTACTGGTGTGGAGCAGAAACCAGAGACACAGATCTGACTTTCATCTCTCTGACCACCAAAATTCAGCTCATCATCATCAGTGAGTGAATTCAGATTTATTAGAAATAATGTAGCCATTAAACAATTCTGTAGAATTACAGTGAGATGGATGTTGAGTTAATGCGGTGTATTATAAATGAATAAAATATCTGATTGACAGCTAAAGTGGGCGTGTCTAGAGTGACTGGCCAATCAGGAGGTCGTATGATGATCAAGTGTGAACATCCTCAATACAAAACCAGGCCAAAATACATCTGTAAAGAGTCAGATGGATGTTCAGAGAGGAAGAATCCAGGAGTTCAGGATGAATGGATAGAGAATGGAGATGTTTCTTTATATGACGACACCAGAGCAGGAGTCTTGATGGTGTTTTTTAGAGAGCTGAAAGCTGCAGATGCAGGAACATACAGGTGTGGAGTGAATGTGTCTCACTATACTGAGAGCTTCACTGAACTTCAGCTGCACGTCACACACGGTGAGGAACCACAAATACTTTAGCTCGCATGTTTGAAATATTAGTTCAGATTTTTACGTAATTTCTCTTGGTTTACAGATGCAACATTTCTGACTGAATCTGCTCATCTTGGTGAAGAAGTCAACATCACCTGTCAGATCCCAGAGGAACATGAAGTTCATTTCTGCAAAGAGGATGATAATCACATCTGCCAAACCATCAGCACGTCTACAGTGACACAAATGAGTGGTTCATCTGAGAGAAATGAAGAGAGAGTTTTTACAGTGAGCATCAGTAATGTGAGCGTGAGAGATGCTGGAGTTTACTGGTGTGGAGCAGAAACCAGAGACACAGATCTGACTTTCATCTCTCTGACCACCAAAATTCAGCTCAACCTCATCAGTGAGTGAATTCAGAGCATTTCATTGTAGTAAATAACAGTGGCAATCTATGATGTATCCATCTGGTAAATGGCATAGAGTCTAAGTGTACCAGCTTAGGATAAACTCAAATACGCAAAAAATATAAACATCATGGCAGGTGTAGATTTAAATGTATGCCCATTTTTCTACTTTCCATTATTTAGATTAAATTCTCTGATCCTTCTTATGTTACTTCTGCTAAATTTTATAATCCATGTTGCAAGATTTAGTAAGGTTAGTGTGGCACAACTGCATTTAGGTGATTTTTTTTTTTTTTTTTTTTTTTTAACCAATATCTAGAAACAGTACACGATCACAAACTCACTGTCTTGGTCCTTGGACAGAGGTAATTGACTACTGTTTAGAGGGCCGCTCCCATGCTTGCTCTCTCTAAAAGAGTTTAGTCTTGTTTAGTCCCCATAGATCTGTATACACTTGAATTAAAGTAACACTATCTCTAGTCAGAGGTCATGACCACTACTACAGATATAAGTCGATATAAGTTTGGTTTGGTCATGCCATGGTTTCCCACATACACTTAGGCTCACCCTATTTAGGTTGGTCGAGCAACATTCTGTTGTCCTAAACAGAAATTCACTTTATTAGCCTTTACAGTCTAAGTACACTTGAACCAGTCCCAAGTGTTAGCCAGAGCTCTCAAATCTCAGGTGATGTGCCCTAGGCTCCACTCAAATCTAAACTTTAGTCCATTATTAACCTGACGCAACTTTGCTGTAACAATGGATACAACATAATCTACTAAAGTTAATAATATCAGAGTAAGTCAGACTAAAATCAAATGTAACAATGTATTATTAGTAATGTATCATGCTAATTGCATAATCAATTCAAAGATAATCAATACAAAACACTGAATGCTCTGAAACAAAGAGTAAAAGATGCATACCTGACCTTAAAAAAATACTGCATTTTTGGTTTTCTGATCTGCTTACAGAATCGTGCCCTGAGCCTCATGCAACGTTTCTTTAAATACGTTAATAAAGGTCCCAGACCTGGGTAGTTTACACCTTACTGAGGACAGAAGGTAATTTGCATTAAAGACCCTGGGAGAGCGCGTACCCACCAGTGAACAAAATATCTCTAAACTCTTAAAACCTTATTTCCCTTTTGGTTTATTTCTGTGGGACTGAGACTTTTGTACCAGTCGCACTGAGACATTTCAAATGATACCAAACATGTATAGTGGGATAATTGTTCATATTAAACCATATACAAACCCGATTCCAAAAAAGTTGGGATACTGTACAAATTGTGAATAAAAAAGGAATGCAATAATTTACAAATCTCATACTCAAACTTATATTTTATTCACAATAGAATATAGGTAACATATCAAATGTTGAAAGTGAGACATTTTGAAATGTCATGCCAAACATTGGCTCATTTTGGATTTCATGAGAGCTACACATTCCAAAAAAGTTGGGACAGGTAGCAATAAGAGGCCGGAAAAGTTAAATGTACATATAAGGAACAGCTGGAGGACCAATTTGCAACTTATTAGGTCAATTGGCAACATGATTGGGTATAAAAAGAGCCTCTCAGAGTGGCAGTGTCTCTCAGAAGTCAAGATGGGCAGAGGATCACCAATTCCCCCAATGCTGCGGCGAAAAATAGTGGAGCAATATCAGAAAGGAGTTTCTCAGAGAAAAATTGCAAAGAGTTTGAAGTTATCATCATCTACAGTGCATAATATCATCCAAAGATTCAGAGAATCTGGAACAATCTCTGTGCGTGAGGGTCAAGGCCGGAAAACCATACTGGATGCCCGTGATCTTCGGGCCCTTAGACGGCACTGCATCACATACAGGAATGCTACTGTAATGGAAATCACAACATGGGCTCAGGAATACTTCCAGAAAACATTGTCGGTGAACACAATCCACCGTGCCATTCGCCGTTGCCGGCTAAAACTCTATAGGTCAAAAAAGAAGCCATATCTAAACATGATCCAGAAGCGCAGGCGTTTTCTCTGGGCCAAGGCTCATTTAAAATGGACTGTGGCAAAGTGGAAAACTGTTCTGTGGTCAGACGAATCAAAATTTGAAGTTCTTTTTGGAAAACTGGGACGCCCTGTCATCCGGACTAAAGAGGACAAGGACAACCCAAGTTGTTATCAGCGCTCAGTTCAGAAGCCTGCATCTCTGATGGTATGGGGTTGCATGAGTGCGTGTGGCATGGGCAGCTTACACATCTGGAAAGGCACCATCAATGCTGAAAGGTATATCCAAGTTCTAGAACAACATATGCTCCCATCCAGACGTCGTCTCTTTCAGGGAAGACCTTGCATTTTCCAACATGACAATGCCAGACCACATACTGCATCAATTACAACATCATGGCTGCGTAGAAGAAGGATCCGGGTACTGAAATGGCCAGCCTGCAGTCCAGATCTTTCACCCATAGAAAACATTTGGTGCATCATAAAGAGGAAGATGCGACAAAGAAGACCTAAGACAGTTGAGCAACTAGAAGCCTGTATTAGACAAGAATGGGACAACATTCCTATTCCTAAACTTGAGCAACTTGTCTCCTCAGTCCCCAGACGTTTGCAGACTGTTATAAAAAGAAGAGGGGATGCCACACAGTGGAAAACATGGCCTTGTCCCAACTTTTTTGAGATGTGTTGATGCCATGAAATTTAAAATCAACTTATTTTTCCCTTAAAATGATACATTTTCTCAGTTCAAACATTTGATATGTCATCTATGTTGTATTCTGAATAAAATATTGAAATTTGAAACACATCATTGCAACTTTTTTGGAATCGGGTTTGTAGATTTTGGGTGAATTTCAGGTCATCTCAACATGTGGAGAGAAGAGATGGGGGGAGAGGGGGTGAAGGGACGGAAGTGTAGATTAAGACAATACTGAGGTGATTGTGTCTCGGATGGGGATGCAAATTTCGCAGAATTTCCAGAAATGTTTTTTGTTTTCTCAGAGAGTAGCCATTCTCTAACACAGACGCCTCTGCACCTTCCAGTTTTTTCCAGTCTTACACATCTTAATACCAGGTAGAAACAGGGCTGGAACAGATGTAGAAAACTACTGTTTGGCAATGGAATTGTAACGGTCTTGTTCTGTTTTGGTTTCATTTTTCAGTATTTTCCCTGTTCCTCATTGTTCTCATTTATTGTTCTTGTTCAGTGTTTATTTACTGTGCGGTACATTTACTCCTACAGTCTCCTGGTCTGTTTGTTAATAAAGCGTGTTTGGTTTTGAACTCTCCGTCATTGTGCGTTTGCTTAACACTCAGCCTTGACAAAACACAGAACCCAAAGAAAGGATTGTAATTTAAAAACTATGGATTTACCAGCTGTCCGCCTGCTCTGTTTAGAGCAAGAGCATCGTGCCCTCAATGACCACACGAAAGACTTGGCATGCCTTACTTCCCAGATTGCTCCCTTTGTGTGTTTTTCCATAACATGAGCGTACTGGGGAACAGTCCTCAAGGGACATTTGCCACATTTGTAAAGTGGGTGCTGGTTAGTTGTGGATCCCCCTACACAGTTTGCCCCGTGGAGGAAGACACTGCCAGCCACACATTGGACCCAGAGCCCAGCCTATCCTCAACCATGGCCATCACAGACCAGCAGCCAGAGGCCACCGCAGACACAGAGCCCAAGCCCGCCACAAAGCCAGAGCTGACACCTGAGTCCAACTTCGTCCCGGAGCCTGAGCCCAGCAGGGATTCTGAGATGCTCATCCTTTGTTGATTCCTCTCTCTGCGGCTCCGATCCGCCTCAAGCCTTCTAGTCTCCAGCTCCACCTTGGTGTGTGGATCCCCTGGCTCTGCCTCGGGCCACTGAGCCTGTTACGCCACCTTGGCCTGTCGACCACTCGGCTCCACCTAGGACCGTCGTTCTTACCTTGACTGCTCATCACCTCGGCCTCCAGGCATTTTCAGCTTATATGAGCTGTTTGCTATTGTAATTCCGTCTATTCAGAATCATTAAATTAAATGTCTGTGTTTGTGTGTTTGCAGTGTCTCCAGTAGTGAGACGTGAAGGAGAATCTGCTGAGATCATCTGCCCTTATGATTCAATCTATAAATCAAAGTCAAAGTCTCTCTGTAAGGGGAAGTGCTCCAATAGAGATAGAAATACTCTCAATGAGACTGTGAGAGAAGAGAAAGAGACCAAGACTGACAGATTGACTCTGAATGATAACGTCACTGCAAGTGTCTTCACTGGGACCATCACTGGACTGACAGCAGAGGATGCTGGGAAATACTGGTGTGCAGTGACATTAGAGAGAGACGTGAATTATCTTTACACTCGTCTGATCGTCATCATGAACGAGGGTGAGGAAGGTTTATTCATCTGAATATGTCAAACTATGGCTGTGAATTGATGTTCTTATATTTCTAATCATTTCCAGAGCTGAACTTGACTAAGTATGAAGGAGACGACATGTCAATCCAGTGCAAACATCATGATGAACATCAGAAATGCTTCTGCAAAGCACATGAACCCTCCATGTGTGTGAAGGATGGAGTTTCATTGGAGACGATCAGAGATGATCGATTGTCTTTCAGTGGTGAAGCATCTACTGGAGTCTTTACTGTAAACATCACTGATCTGAGAGAAGAGGATTCTGGGATATACTGGTGTGGAGCTCACATCATCACTAAAGTCAATGTAGGAGTAAAGAAGAGTTAAGTATTTCCTTCCAAAGTTGATTGTTATGCTTCTAATTATAATTGATTTTTGTTTTTTAAACTAACACCATATTAGCAATATTCTAGATTCACAAGCTAAATGTTACTATTGATTGCAGAAACATAAAAGTTGCAAAGTACAGCCACATAAACAATGTGTTCAAATTATTTTAGTGTGAAAAATATTACTTCCTAACCTTTTCTGTGTAAAGTTACATCCAATTTTACTGTAAAATCGTGTTCAAATAATATACAAGTTTTAACAGCGGAATTAATGTTTCTGTAAAATCGTAATCTTTACATTTTTGCATTTAAACCCTCCAAAAATCGCCCCCCTTTATATTCTAGGAGTCTTGTTGTGACCTCAACATCAAAGAAAATGAGGGACAAGTCAAAATTATTTTTTCGTGATAATCAGCATTATGCCACAAATTCCGGTGAACATTAAAATTACAAATGGGTCTCAACCTGAACTACACTGTTTCTATTTTCAGGTGATTAGCATCAGTTATGGTCTTGACCTCACATATAGTGGGAGATTTTGAGATTAAATAGTTGAGCAAGAGGTTGGTGGTTTGTGATTTCCTCAGGTTATGAAAGCAGAAGTGAGAGAACTGAAGAGCCACAAATAGATTTTAGGAAATTCACAGATGCAAATTATATTACATTATATCAAAAAATAAAGCTAAACAAAATAGTATATTGTTTATGAAAATGTGGTTTAGAGATTAAACTCATTACCATCTGATTGTTCTCCAGATTTTTCTGACAGAATCATAGTCTCTTGCGTTTGTGTGACTCTACTGCTGATGGCAGCGTCAGTCCTGTTATTATACAAATTAAGATACATCAAGACACGAGGTGAGGATCATACACACGCAAACACACACATGATTTAATGGTCTGCTGGTCTTGTGTGACCTGCTACTGTTTTACTGTACATTCTCCCTGCGATTCTAAATTCAGATACTGCATGTTTTGTGACACCCATGTCCAAATTGACAAAAACAACTCATATTTTGTTTCTTGAAGGCGGCCTTAGTGTCTTAATCATATCTTAATCTTATGATGAGTTTAACTTCATTATGATTTTTGTTGTTTAATTCAAAACAGTCTTATATTCAGCAATATTCAGTAACTCCACTGGCGGAGAATTAAGCTGAATAACGACACCTTTTTTCCTCTTTTGAGCTGCTGTGTGGTTGAATTGCGTTTGTTTCATAACCGATGCACTTTGCAACATTGACATTGTTATTGAATCAGAATTGATCTAAATTGAGCTGAATAGTGACACTGTGGTCTGTTTAGAGCTGCTTTACATATAAAATTGTATTTTTCATTACTTGAAGAACTTTTCAACATTAACACCGTTATTTCCCTGTCTTTTACTGTGAAGCTGCCTTGAAAAAGTCTGTATTGTTTAAAGTGCTTTAGAAATGACTTGACTTGACTTGTGTTATTCCACAGATCAGCACCCTTCCACAGACGGGACAGAGATGAGTGGTAGAGAGGTGAGGGGTGTTTAGTTTCCTGTTTATTGAACAGTTTGCTGACTGTGTTTTGCACATGAAGCAGAACTAGAACTATATGAAATACAGAACATGTGATGGACCAGACACGACCCCACAGTTCAGGGCTGAAAATTAATGATAAATTGTGATAACTTGCAATGTAAACAAAAGACGAATACTTTAAAGTTGCAATGAAACAAGAGTAGTGACAGATCTATTCTTCCGTATCGTGATGTACATCCGAGTGAAATGAATTATCAAAAAAGGGATGGAGGGTGGAGACTTGATTCTGTCTGTTGTTGATTGGATGCTAAGATGTGGGTGTGGCACTCAAAAATGGAGGTGGAACTGAATGAACTGCAAGAAAGAAAATTAATAACAATAGCATGCATTTAGAAAATAGATGGGGTGAATATTTATTTTATTATATTAGTGAATTTGGAAAATCCTCTCTCTGTGAATCTGCCTGTTATTTCCTGAACTGAATCTAGTGCATATCTCTTGTCTGTTTTCAGGCCCCTCAGGCTGCATGCGACTATGAGAATATCAGAGACGTCAGACAGAGCTTTGTCTCGGGAACTGAGGACGATGTGTTATATTCCAATGCTAAGCTTCCCACAGACTCTTCTGATCCACATGACATGCTATATTCAACAGTACAGTTACCCACAATCCCCTCTTATGAGCTCCTGTACGCGTCTGTCAGTTTCCAGAAGCATGAAGAGTCTCTCAGTGACGCTAAAGTCACCTTCAATAATGAGGAGATTTACTCTGATTACACAACGGTCAGTCACCGCACGTCACTCAACTAGTTTAGTGAGATTATTACTGTATTGTATTGCTCTTTATGGGATCTGATCATGATTACAGTGAAATTTTAATGTGTACAGTGTGCTTAAGTCAAACTTAAAACTGTATGAATGCCATTTCATTAGATACAACATTTTAAATCAAGAGCCATTTATTGTAAAGAAAGACAAGTATTCTGTGACTTTATGCTAATTTGTGGTTAGTGGAACATGTTCACAGTAAACTTAATGAGCTACGCTTGCGGTTACTCAAAAACGGCTCATAAATGTGGTTAATTGTGAGGAATAACTCTAATCCCAGATAGCAAGCAACCATTGAAATAATGTTAAATCAAATCTGCATTGAATCAACATCATGTTTGCACACGCAATTAATGTTTAAAAAATGTTGAAATTTCATCCAAACATCAATGGTAATGGCATTGAATCAATGTTACAATGTGATGTTGGTTCAGAAAATGAAACTTAAACTGACTTAAAGCCTGTCACAGACTGAAATCAACTAAAGATAAAAGACAATAAATCTCTCAAGATCTCAGCAGAAGCTCTTACTGAGAATTAACAGAGGTTTAGATGTTGATGTTTTATTGAAAATGTTTGGTCACCATTATGGTGATCAGCGTTTCCTTTAGTTGGGCAGTTTGACTCTTGGCTTTTTATGTCAGTTTGTGGTCTTTGTAACAGTGTTTACCAAAACGCATCATTTGTTGCAAAGAAAGCCAGAAACAAAGATGATCAGATGATATAGTTTTCAGCATCATAAAGTTGAATAATTCACTAATCTTATCACTGACCAAAAGTGGCTATTTGTCATTAATGGATGATATTCACCAACTATTCCTGTAACAGATCAGACATTCTGAATTTTGATTCTTAAAATACACTATGGAAAAAAATTTAGACACACACAGACATCAAAAATCAGCATATGAATCTCAACAATGGTGACATGCTTCATGTTGCAATGCATGCTGGGAGCCACCACAGTATAAAACTCATGGCTCCCAGCATGCAATGCCGCATGAAGCATGTCACCATTGTTGAGATTCGTATGCTGATTTTTGATGTCTGTGTGTGTGAAAAAAAAAACCTACTTAAAACGTATTTAAAAATCTGATCTGTGGCAAATTGTTTGTGAATATAATTTATTGATAACAAATAGCCACTTTTGGTCAGTGATAAGATTAGAGAATTATTCTGCTTTATGATGCTGAAAATTATATCATCTGATCATCTTTGTTTCTGTCTTTCTTTGCAACAGATGATGTGTTTCGGTAAACACAAAGACCACAAACTCACATAAAAACTCAAGAGTCAATCTGCCCAACTAAAGGAAACGCTGATCACCATAATGGTGACCAAACATTTTCAATAAAACATCAACATCTAAACTTCTGTTAATTCTCAGTAAGAACTTCTGCTTTATTGTTTTTTTTTTCATCTTCAGTTGATTTCAGGCTTTGTGGCTTTAAGTCAGTTGTAGTTGTTGTGTTTTATTTTCTGAACCAACATCACATTGTAACATTGATTCAATGCCATTACTATTGATTTTTGGATGAAATTTCAAAAAAATTTCAACATTAATTGCGGGTGCAAAAGTGATGTTGATTCAATGCAGTTAACATTGACACATTAACATTGATTTAACATTATTTTTTCGATGGTGGCTTGCTATCTGGGGTAGCATTTGTTTACACTAAACACTTGATCTGCACTCTGTGTTTGCTGTCAGACGTTTATCGGTTGACTATAATTAGTAATTTTGTCACACCCACGTGAAATGACAGATAATAGAAACTGTAGATAAATGAAATAAACACAAAAGCATAACACCTGCTAGAAATCTTCAAGAAAACAACCCAACTGGACACTTGTTTACACCACAGCAGGGTTTTTAGAAGCTGTTAACGCAGCAGAATGCAAATAGAAAAAGGAACCACTTACAGATGTGTTTTCATTGTGAATTTTACTTACTGCAACAGTTTATTTATATTTTCTAATTGCACTGTGCATGTTTAGACATGCCTCATCTGGAGCATAAGGGCCTTACGAAATAAAGCCGTGTCGTTAGATGCCATATCAATTATGAGACTGAGATATTAATGCATGCTGAATGAATCATGCTCCTTGTTCATATCATTGTCTGTATTATACAGTTCGCCTGCATGTGTGTTTGTTTTATACAGCTTTCAGTTTATCAGGTGTTTTATATTCAAAGTGATCACAGGGACACTATCACCTTTAACTAGTCATTGTTTGAGTACTAATTACTTGGTTTATATGCTGCACTTGTTCTCTTTGAGTTTGCCGCCTTCTGTTTAAACATTAAACATGCCATCTCTAGTTTTCTGGTTTGACAAATATTTATTAGGTAACAGTCAGTGAGTGCATCCTGAATTAAGAAAAAAAGCTTCAAATACTGATTTCAAGCCACATTTGTATGCAAGCGGCAGTGTTTTTCTGCTCTTCAGACTATATCTGTAAATGTGTGCTAATTTGTGTGGCAGAAACCTGCACATAAGACAAAAGAACAGAGAGATGGTCATGGCCATCAGTGACAGCAGGGCTATTTCATCACAGTGAGTCAGAAGAGTTTAGCAAGGAGAAAAAGGAAGAGGCAGAGCCAATTGTTTTATAAAAAACTCTTTAAGAGCTCAAGAACAAACACAAAATCAGACGCAACGGAAGAACTGACAGTGTCTCTGACTGCAAGCGGATTCACGGGGGCAAGTGCACAGTTTTATCATTCGTGATTATGAAGACCTTCCTCTTCTTCACTCTCTGCCTGATTAAAGGTCAGAAGTTTTTTTCATTACAATATCACAGCCTGTATGTGACGATCTATTTACTCAACTGATACTGAATCACAAGCATTGTTTTGTGTGCTATTATGTGTTTTGTCTTTATTTGAGATTTTTTTTTACATTTTTGTTAATATGAGATTAAGTCTTTTAAAACTGAATTTTGAATGACAGGTCACATGGGTGATGCTGCTGACGCTGTGACTGGAGGAAGTGTCATCATCAGCTGTATGTATAATCCTAAAAATTCGCAAACTAGAGAAAGTGCAAAAAGCTTTTGCAAAGTGTCTGGCAGTGGATGTACAACCATGACAGAAGTAAAGAATGATTTATGGATCCCAGAAGAGAGATTCTCTATGACTGATGATAAATCTCTGGGCTTTATTAATGTGCTCATTAGAAACCTGACTGTAAACGACAGTGGAACATATAAGTGTAAAGGGATTCAGGAGGTGAATTTGAATGTGAAACAAGGTAAGAATGAATATTTACCACATTACTCATTTGCTCTGTCAGGCCTTTAGGTTTAACACCTTATGTTTATTCCTGAGATGTAATTTTACAGCAGCAGGATTTGTTACACTTTTTAAATTGAGATTCTCTTGTTTTCAGAGCCGTGTTGCGGTAGATCAGAGGAACTGACTGCTTATGTATTAACTACAGCTGTCATCCGCTGCAAATATCCAGAGAAATATAAAGAACAACCCAAGCAATTGTTCAAAGTGCAGAATAGATCATTAGAGGTTATTATTGCTACATTTGGAAGTTCAACCACCGATGGGAGATTTTCTCTGAATGTAAACGAACAGGAACATTTCTTCACTGTGACTATTACTGATGTGAGTAGACGTGATGCCGGGGTGTATTTCTGTGGAATAGACCCCATTAACCAGATCTACACTACCCTTCTCACAGAGGTCCGACTTCATGTTTCAGGTGAGGAACAGTTAGCAACAAATTACACATTAAATGTATGTTAATGTCAATTAAACATGTCATTGTGATGCCTGATCTATCGTCTGTATGTGGGCGACAATGGAAAATCAAGAACAAACAAATGCTTCAGTCCCGTCTGGTGAGTTCTTTAACATAAATATCACAGAATATCACTGAATAATTCTGCATTTGGATTAATGAGAATGTAAAACATAAAGTGATGATGCTGTGGTTGACCAGACGCAACATCCTGGATGGAAAAGCATTGCATAAATCACACGGCTCTTCGAAATACTTAAGTATGATTAGTGGTGGTTGGTCATCATCATCATAATGGAATGAATGATTAAAATACGGTAATTTTATTGCTTTACCAGTTTTGAGTGATTTTTTTTAGGTGGCTCAGCCTGGCTCCTCTGATTCTGATTGGTCAGTTAGAGGATATTTTCCTAACATTCGCTGTCCTCCACAACAACATTGTATATCGGACCGCACCGCCCATCTCGAGCCAAAACCGGTGCTACTTTCTCTTGTATCTCATGCTGCCTTATGCCGAGTTCACACTGCACAATTTTAGCCCCGATTTTCACTCGCTGACAGATTTTGGGAAATCGGCAACAAATGGCAAATCTGTGCTTGTTTACGCGAGTTACAATCACGCAGTGTAAATTATCAAAGATGCGATCTGAGAGAATCGCAGACAAGTCATCGACGCCCATGAGATATTTGGCATGCTAAATATCTGGACCTGGCGATTCAAAATCCTGCTGTGTGAAATATGCACTGTAACGCTCAAAATAATTAATGGGTTTGAGTAGAGCCAACTCAAATTAAACAAATTAGTTCAATCAAATGAACTTTTATGAGTATTTAGAACTTTGTGTGAAGAACTCTTTTTCTTTTGAGTTCACAAAACTGGCACGTTTTATGTAATCTGAATTGTTTCATTGTTTTGAGTTTTATGAAGTTGTTTCTTTTAAATTTAGACAAACTTAAATTTAACTGAAACTGGGCTCTATTTCCCAGCATGCTTTGTCGTGACACTCAAAAGGGAGAGTAAATTCTAAAATTAAGTGTTATATAATGATTTTTTTGTGCAAGATTAATGTTAAGTTGGATATTTAGTAGTGTTTAATGTTTTGTTATGCTAGTTTAGAAGAGTTTCTGTTACGTTGTTTTTTGTAGGGTTACCATCATGTGACGAGTGGAGCATGAGCTTAGTTTGAGAACAGATATATGTGAAATGTTTTACACCGAGCAGGCATAACATTATGACAGGTGAAGTGAATAACACTGATTATCTCTTCATCACGGCACCTGTTAGTGGGTGGGATATATTAGGCAGCAAGTGAACATTGCTAGACGACTGGGTCAGAGGATCTCCAAAACTGCAGCTCTTGTAGGGTGTTCCTGGTCTCCAGTGGTCAGTATCTATCAAAAGTGCTCCAAGGAAGGAACAGTGGTGAGCCGGCGACAGGGTCATGGGCGGCCAAGGCTCATTGATGCACGTGGGGAGCGAAGGCTGGCCCGTGTGGTCCGATCAAACAGACGAGCTACTGTAGCTCAAATTGCTCAAGAAGTTAATGCTGGTTCTGATAGAAAGGTGTCAGAATACACAGTGCATCGCAGTTTGTTGTGTATGGGGCTGCATAGCCGCAGACCAGTCAGGGTGCCCATGCTGACCCCTGTCCACCACCAAAAGCGGCAACAGTGGGCACGTGAGCATCAGAACTGGACCACGGAGCAATGGAAGAAGGTGGCCTGCTCTGATGAATCACGTTTTCTTTTACATCACGTGGATGGCCGGGTGCGTGTGCGTCGCTTACCTGGGGAACACATGGCACCAGGATGCACTATGGGAAGAAGGCAAGTCGGCGGAGGCAGTGTGAGGCTTTGGGCAATGTTCTGCTGGGAAACCTTGGGTCCTGCCATCCATGTGGATGTTACTTTAACACGTACCACCTACCTAAGCATTGTTGCAGACCATGTACACCCTTTTATGGAAACGGTATTCCCTGGTGGCTGTGGCTCTTTCAGCAGGATAATGCGCCCTGCCACAAAGCAAAAATGGTTCAGGAATGGTTTGAGGAGCACAACAACGAGTTTGAGGTGTTGACTTGGCCTCCAAACTCAATTCAGTCAAGCATCTGTGGGATGTGCTGAACAAACAAGTCCGATCCATGGAGTCCCCACCTCACAACTTACAGGACTTAAAGGATCTGCTGCTAACATCTTGGTGCCAGATACCACAGCACACCTTCAGGGGTCTAGTGGAGTCCATGCCTCGACGGGTCAGGGCTGTTTGGGCAGCAAAAGGGGGACCAACACAATATTAGGACGGTGGTCATAATGTTATGCCTTATCTGTGAATATTTGCTGTACTCAAGCAAGTGCTATGCTGTGATATCTAAGCATTGTGTTACCAATTAGCAAGGTAGCATTTATTGAATTCCCTATTTAAAACTAGCCAAGTTTCCACTATTAAAAATATTTAAGTTGACATTACATGATAATTTTAAGTTAAATGTAGAAATTAGCGTACTAAAATATTTCAAGTTAAGAGCAACTGATTACCTCAATTTTTTGAGTTTTTCGGTTAAATTTGGGTTTACAGTGTGTTCTGACTGAAAATGACATCGGCGATGACCTACAGCCAATGAGAGAGCAAGATACAAGGCAGCGGGAGGTTCGGGGAGGAGTTATAAAACAGAATATCATTATTACACATAAGCTTTACAACTATATCAGACAGAAACAAAGCACAATGAAAAATTATTTATTTACCTTCAACTCTCTTTGCAGAACACAATCCTTAATCCCCGCGTCTGCCCAGTCATTTCCTCCGCCATAATCTTTTTTTTCTTTTTCTCCTTTTCGCTGCAAATCAGCGCACAGACAATTTGGATCGCAAGCTTCTTGCAAGCTATCATTTTTAATAGCAATTCCAGTGTCGCGCGAGAACTCCAGTCTGACACGCGTGTGATCTTGTGTTATCTCACGTGTGTTTGTCTGTTCTGCAAACAACATTTCACAACCAGAGTTGTCGGCGATTCGTTCTATTGTAAAGTCATGCAGTGTGAAACCACCTGTTGCCGATCCATTGTGCAGTGTGAAAAGAACAGTGGTTTGATGACTTTGAAAATCATGCACACATCTGACTTATCATAAACATGAGTTTCCCAGTCGGAAATGACATGAATTCCCTACCAAGTCATATTTACCACAGGGAAATACAGAGTTTCCGAGTTGGGTGTGAGATAAACTTTAAACATAGCGGAGAGGAGAACGATTGCTGCTGAGACTGCTACTCTTTATTAGTTTCTCCCACAACAACTTCATTGCCTTGTCTTGCCTTGCATATTTACATTATGCATAATCATTTGAAGCATATTTGATGTTTTATACATGTATATGTAAAATAGCATGTATTACATCCCTATTCTTTCCAGCAACAAAGCACTTAAACACAAGCTTATAATCACGACTTCAGAAGTGGGAAGTAGGAAATTTCAGATAGCATATGAGGGGAGCATCAAATCTCATGTTTTACTGTCATGTATGTGTGTGTGTGTGTGTGTTTTTCAGATCTCTACATCATCATCATCCCGGCGTGTTTGATTCTGTTGTTGGCTGTAGGACTGAGTTTATTATTGATCAAGCTCAGATGTAAAAAGACTAAAGGTACAAACACAAATGCTCTGGTTTTTTTAACTAAAACCAAATGTGATGCTGAAATGTTTTAACTTCTGTGCACTGTAATGATTTCATCATTCTGTCCATCCACAGGTTCAGTCTCATCTGATCAGAGGAACACAACAGATGGTGATGAGGTAAAACCGCACGTTTCGGTCTTCATCTACAGTCTTTCTCTGTTTGCCTGATACCGCAATACTAGTGCCAAAGCAGTGTAGAACATGTTTGTGTACAAATGCAAAACCCCTTACCTGTCACCCACCTTTCCGAGAATAGACGTGAAAATCCAAACTTAAATGGTTGTAATTCAAGAAAGTTTTGGTCTTGTTTTAAAGACGACACTCAGCAGTTCAAAAAATGAAATTCTGAAAAAGTTATGGAAGTTTAAATTTACTGTAAATCAAATGTATCAAATTGTGTTCCAAATTTGAAGTTGATATCACAAAAATGTAAGTTCCCATGAGAGTTTGTGCCAAAAGCAGCCACCGGGTGACACACATTCCAGTGAATTGTCTTATGCATTCTCCTGTAACAAATTAATACCTTTCTGTCCAAATTTCACTTCTGCCACCAAATATGGAACCTTGAGACTCAAGACATTTCTGACGATATGTGTTTTGTTAAGATTAGAAAAGGTTTTGATTATAAAGTAGTTCAAATAATTTTTGTAATATGAAACCTGACACCGCCCACTAGGAAGAATCTAGAGTACCGTTTCCATGGTAACACCACATCCAATTTCAAAACTGTTTTCACAGGATGAATTTTGAGTTCGTAAGCTTTCGAAAAATACCTAATTTATGATGATTACTAAAATATGTGATAAAAAAGATAATAAAAAAGTGTCCCGCTAGCGGGACGGTGACAGTTAAGGGGTTAAGTCGATTATAATTATACATTCTAATATTAAATATAATAAATATTTCCCTTTCAGGTAGTCATGTCTGCTTATTATGAAGCGATTCAAGACTGTGCTCAGGACTCCATTGGTGTAAACACAGTTTACGCCACACCACATTTACCCACAAGCCCCTCTGACAATGATTTCTACATACTGGCTGAAAAGCCTTAAAACACAGAATCCTGAACACAATGTGATCTGTCCGTTCTCTCTTCATTGATTTGACTCATGTATGCAGTTCAATTTAGATTGTATTTCTAATTATGAGTTAATCATAAATATTGGTTATGTATTAATTTAGATCTTTGATTATTCTGGGTATCCCATACTTTCAAATATTCGTTCATCAAGGGACCCGGTATCGGACTGAAACTACACGTCGCGAATTGTGAGCTCACGGACACAAACTAGCCAGTTCTGTTACTAGTCAGAGGATGCAGGGTGAACTATTTTACCTTTATGTGGCCGCACATGCTTGCTCATAACAAAAAGTGTAATTTTTTAATAGTCACAAAAACTGCAACTTGTTAATTCAGTGATAGTCAGAAATCGGATTGCCCCTAATGATGTACCCCATGCATGATCTATCCTGAGAGATTTGCAGAAATACCAAACTCCACATTGATCAATACTAGATAAAACATGATTTCAGAATAACACAGAATTTGTCAGGGTTCTCCTCTGACAGCTCTGTCTGTTTTGTCATTGTTTAATGTGTCTTTGTTTGTGTTGTGCTTGAACACATGGCTCTGTCTTGGTTTGTGTTTGCCATTGTGATGTTTCAATAAATCGACATTATTCTTTAACGTGTGCGCTTTATTAACATCAGAGCTTTGGTGGAACACACGAGCAGCAATGACTACTCATCATGAACACTGGCAGACTGCGTTACTTCAAATACTTTAACACTGCAACTAAACTCTTAGCAAGCACTTGGTCGCCACCTAATGGATAAGGGACATATTATGTATAACAACATTAAACTGTTTTATATCACGTCACCCTTCCTTATGAGTTACTTAACATATGTAACGTTGAACCATAAAATTACTGTAGTTGGAAACAACTTTTTTTTTTCACCAACAATGTTTCTTTTTTTTTTTTTTTTTCACACAAAATCCTTATATCTCTGTGGAGCTGTGACAATTCGTCCAGACCTTGTTTTCACCCTTTTCGGTGAAATGATTGTTGTGTGACGAATCGGATTCAGATAGATCAGTTCCTGGTTGTTCAACCTGCACTGGAATATCTGGGGCGTTATCAGGCATAGAAGCCGCAAGTTGATCCTGACCTGAGTTTCCTTTGGCCCCTGTGTCTGTTGAACTGAAGTATACAGTGGGGAGAACAAGTATTTGATACACTGCCGATTTTGCAGGTTTGCCCACTTACAAAGCATGTAGAAGTCTGTAATTTTTATCATAGGTACTCTTCAACTGTGAGTGACGGAATCTAAAACAAAAATCCAGAAAATCACATTGTATGATTTTTAAATAATTAATTTGCATTTTATTGCATGACATAAGTATTTGATCACCTTCCAACCAGTAAGAATTCCGGCTCTCACAGACCTGTTCGTTTTTCTTTAAGAAGCCCTCCTGTTCTCCACTCATTACCTGTATTAACTGCACCTGTTTGAACTCGTTACCTGTATAAAAGACACCTGTCCACACACTCAATCAAACAGACTCCAACCTCTCCACAATGGCCAAGACCAGAGAGCTGTGTAAGGACATCAGGGATAAAATTGTAGACCTGCACAAGGCTGGGATGGGCTACAGGACAATAGGCAAGCAGCTTGGTGAGAAGGGAACAACTGTTGGCGCAATTATTAGAAAATGGAAGAAGTTCAAGATGACGGTCAATCTCCCTCGGTCTGGGGCACCATGCAAGATCTCACCTCGTGGGGCATCAGTGATCATGAGGAAGGTGAGGGATCAGCCCAGAACTACACGGCAGGACCTGGTCAATGACCTGAAGAGAGCTGGGACCACAGTCTCAAAGAAAACCATTAGTAACACACTACGCCGTCATGGATTAAAATCCTGCAGCGCACACAAGGTCCCCCTGCTCAAGCCAGCGCATGTCCAGGCCAGTCTGAAGTTTTCCAGTGACCATCTGGATGATCCAGAGGAGGAATGGGAGAAGGTCATGTGGTCTGATGAGACAAAAATAGAGCTTTTTGGTCTAAACTCCACTCGCCGTGTTTGGAGGAAGAAGAAGGATGAGTACAACCCCAAGAACACCATCCCAATCGTGAAGCATGGAGGTGGAAACATCATTCTCTGGGGATGCTTTTCTGCAAAGGGGACAGGACGACTGCACCGTATTGAGGGGAGGCCATGTATCACGAGATCTTGGCCAACAACCTCCTTCCCTCAGTAAGAGCATTGAAGATGGGTCGTGGCTGGGTCTTCCAGCATGACAACAACCTGAAACACACAGCCAGGGCAACTACGGAGTGGCTCGGTTAGAAGCATCTCAAGGTGAAAATCCCTGCTGAAGTGTGTGCAAACCTGGTCAAGAACTACAGGAAACATATGATCTCTGTAATTGCAAACAAAGGTTTCTGTACCAAATATTAAGTTCTGCTTTTCTGATGTATCAAATACTTATGTCATGCAATAAAATGCAAATTAATTACTTAAAAATCATACAATGTGATTATCTGGAGAGCTTTGGTGGAACACACGAGCAGCAATGACTACTCATCATGAACACTGGCAGACTGCGTTGCTTCAAATACTTTAACACTGCAACTAAACTCTTAGCAAGCACTTGGTCACCACCTAATGGATAAGGGACATATTACGTATAACAACATTAAACTGTTTTATATCACAGCCATGTGCTCCTTGTGGCCCGCCTCCTTGTTTCCTGTTACCACGCCCCCTTGTTTAGTCCTTGTCTGAGTGTGCTCACCCTTTCCTCATGTTCTCTGCTCCTTGTTTGTCTGAGTGCATTCACCTGTTCCTGATGTTTTCTGCTCCCTTTATAATGTGTGCTCTTTCCCTCATGTGTTGCTGGTTCGTTATACGTTGTGCCTACGTGTGCTGTTATTCTAATATAGCTAAGCATTAGTTCTGCATTTTGGCCCTGTCTTGTTTCCTGTGTCTCTAGTTCCTGTCCTGCAAGCAGAGCTTCCCTGGCAGCTTGCTCTCCTTGCCTAGCTGCAAGCTTGGTGCGTTTCCTGAGATACCTGACTGCATTGCCCTAGGATTCCTGCCTGGCCATTGCTGGTATCCTCTGGTCTCGTTCTGCTCTGACATTACTGCTCTCCAGCCTACCACCTTCTTGAGCTAGTTATAGTGGCTGCTCTTTCTGCCTGTGATTGTGTTCCTTATCCACCTACTGTTTGGACTGTGTTCACCTCCTCACCATTTCTTGTCTTGTCAGCTGTTTTGTTAATAAACCCCTGATCACTCAATCCTGCATTTGAGTCCTCTCTCATAGAACTGTGAAAAGAATCAAGATTAATATTTATTATAGAAATAATAAATACATAACTACATAACAAGTAAATACATAAGATCTTCTCTCCAGATTAGTGAGTTTTATTGTTTTATTGATCTGAGAACAGACGATGAAGGCCAATACTGGTGTGCTGTGAGGACAGGATATCTGACTGCAAAATGAGTTAGCTAAATAATGATTTGTCCTTTGTTTAAACTAGAAGACTATAATTAACAAATGTCGCTGGTCACACACACAGCGCTATATTTCCACCACACCCTTGACTTCAGTGAAGCGTCAATAACAGCTTTGTCACCGGAAAGTGGTCACATGACTTTGTGCCACATTATAAGACTTCTTCTGAAATGCATGCTCAATATATACAAGCGAACAATCTTAAATAGTTTTTATTCTGCAATAACTGCATAAACTACAGACTGTCATTTACATTATGTTAAAGCTGTAGTCTGTAACTTTTTTTGGTTAAAAATGATCCAAAATCCATTTTTGTGCAAGTACATAACCAGCCAGTGTTCAAAACGATCTCCTTACCTCAGCCCGATTCACAACGGTAAGCTTGTAATAATGTGTTATAATTTGAGTGGTATTGGTGGATTTCCGTGGGAAATTCGAGCATGTCATTGTGTCATTACGTCACGTCTGTATACATAAAGAAAGAGTCCGGCTAGTAGGCTATAGCGCATGTGAGGATGCTGCAGGTGGCGGATCATTTATAGCCTTTTCTCACAGCAGAATAATTAAACGTATCATTTTGATGGCGGATTGTAATCCAGAAAGGTCCAAACGACAATCATCAGTGACAACTGGAGATTCACCCGTAGTCAAAAGCAAAAGATTAGACTGTACAGAAATTAAAATCTACAGGTAATGCTAATACACACTAAATACACAGTCACGCAATGCTGATGTTGTTAACATTAACAATTGGAGAACACAGTATAACAATAATAATAATTTGCACGGTTTGATGTGATATGAGCTAAGTGATCATTAGATTTAATCACCGTTGGTAGCGCGGTTTATTGTAATGCTTTTTTTCTCAGTTGGTCAGAACAAAAGTGGCAGACATGTTACTTGTTCAGAAGTACAGTATCCACACCGGTGCGGTGACTGAATGACAGCCACACACACACTCCACAAAACATTAGATTCATCCGCGCTGAGGAGCCGCCGCTGCACAACCCACGTAAAGATGATAATTCCACAAATAACTGCAGTTGCAGGTTTCAAACAGAGATGGCGACAAACAGGCAAAACTTATGGACTGCAGCTTTAATGTCATCGTCTATAGATTACTTAGATGTGACATCATGCAATAAATCCAGTGATTATTTGTGCTTCAGTCACATCAGAGAGGACGTCACCTAAACCAACCACAACAGCTTCAAAACACTCGACTAAACCAGCGTCTGAAGATGGTGCATCCATCAGACCCGTCACATCTTCAACTTCATCACTAAATACATAAGATCTTCTCTCCAGATTAGTGAGTTTTATTGTTTTATTGCAGGGTGTTGGATCTCAGCTTTTGTCTTAGCAGTAAAACCAAAAGTTAAAACAAGGGTCAAAAAGGGGCAATATTTAGCGTCACATTTGCCAGAGCAACTGAATGAATATACATTTTGGTAGAACAATGTAATATTTTATTGAAAATGCCCATCCTCTCATTATAGACACTAAATGTAAGTGTTACACTGAACTTATTCAATGAAGATGTCAATAGAGTGTGCTCTTACTGCAAACACTGTATTTCATAGAGAGGAGGAGCAAATGACAGAGAGAGAGAGTGTGTGTGTGTGAGTGAATGAGAGAGAGAGCAGCTCTTCATTGAGACCGGCCACCAGCGACACAGATAAAGCAGAATGATCCAGATCTGTGATCATAAACTCCTCATATTTAACCTGCTGCTCATGTCAGGGAAGAGTTTATTCTGTGTTTATTCTGAGCACCTGTTCTCAATCAGGTCCGTGTTTGCTCTGAGCTGCATTTCTCTCTCTTTATGTTTTCAGTGGTGGAATGTGAGACAGAGATCTTGACTTTCGATGCACATGAAGGAGGAAAAGTTGAAATACGGTGTCCTTATGAGTCTAGATATGAAACTAATAATAAATATCTCTGCAGAGGAGAATGTCTAGTACACAATAAAGACATTCCTGTTGAATCTGGATCTGCAGCTAAAGACGAGAGATTCTTTCTGACTGATGACAGATCGACACACATCTTCACCGTCACCATCACTGATCTGAGAACAGACGATGAAGGCCAGTACTGGTGTGCTGTGAGGACAAGATATCTACAACATGATGACTATAGAAAGATTCTTCTGGAAATTAAACCTGGTAAGTCAGAATATACCAGTGAAGTGGACAGTGCACATAGATATGGTGTAAAATACATTAAAAAAAACATAATTAATATATGACTAATATACTGGGGAAGTAACATTACAGAGGTCTCTTTGTGTCTGTGAGGGTACATTATCGTGTGTTGTAAAGAAGCGAGATAACAGAAACCACAGTATCCTCTGCAGATGATGATGAGCGAGTGTTCACACCCCACCAACACAAACACTGACCCGCATCACTTCCTGACACATCACATGACACGCAGTTTCATTTGTCAAGAAATAGTTCATTCAAAAAAACTGAAAATATAACTGAGCAACTCAAATTCTTAGACTTTCATCAGCCTTTTATAAGGCATGCCTTTTTTTAAATATTTGAGTTGTGCAGTTAAAATTTATTTTTATACTTTTTTTTTTCATAACTTGCACCTCAAAATTTAGGTGTGTGTTTATATTTTTTTCATTCCAGGTCTTTCTGTAGTGAAATATGTTTTCATTTCATATTCATATTCATATTATCAGTGTCTGTAAGCGGAGCTCCCAGTGATAAACAGTGTGAATGAATGTAAAGCAGCAATAGCTGACATTATTTACACGAGTATCTGATAAAACAGCCACTATCCCTCAAGGATGGACGTCAGTACTGCTGTGCAATAAAGAGACTTTGAGACACTTAAATCTCTCATTTATGCTCTGATTTAGTGTCTGTCGTGTCTGGTGTGACTGGACGGCATCTGAACATCATCTGCAGTTATGAAAGGGATTTGAAGAACAATGTCAAATTCATCTGCAAAGGAAGCGACCCGTCGCTCTGTGAGACATCGGGTATCAAAGTTTCATCAGAAAAAAACATTAACGGTCGATTCTCTCTGAGGGATGATAAATCTGCAGTTTTTACTGTGACCATCACTGATCTGACGCTAGAGGATTCTGGAATATACTGGTGTGGAGCTGTAGAGAGAGGACAAAAGAACAAGAACAAGTGGATTTCAGTGACAAATCTGAACATTTATGATGGTAAGATCAGCCATTTGATATTATTTTTGAGAACATAATCTGACTGCAAAATGAGTTAGCTAAATAATGATTTGTCCTTTGTTTAAACTAGAAGACTATAATTAACAAATGTCACTGGTCACACACACAACGCTATATTTCCACCACACCCTTGACTTCAGTGAAGCGTCAATAACAGCTTTGTCACCGGAAAGTGGTCACATGACTTTGTGCCACATTATAAGACTTCTTCTGAAATGCATGCTCAATATATACAAGCGAACAATCTTAAATAGCTTTTATTCTGCAATAACTGCATAAACTACAGACTGTCATTTACATTATGTTAAAGCTGTAGTCTGTAACTTTTTTTGGTTAAAAATGATCCAAAATCCATTTTTGTGCAAGTACATAACCAGCCAGTGTTCAAAACGATCTCCTTACCTCAGCCCGATTCACAACGGTAAGCTTGTAATAATGTGTTATAATTTGAGTGGTACTGGTGGATTTCCACGGAAATTCAAGCATGTCGTTGCGTCATTACGTCACGTCTGTATACATAAAGAAAGAGTCCGGCTAGTAGGCTATAGCGCATGTGAGGATGCTGCAGGTGGCGGATCATTTATAGCCTTTTCTCACAGCAGAATAATTAAACGTATCATTTTGATGGCGGATTGTAATCCAGAAAGGTCCAAACGACAATCATCAGTGACAACTGGAGATTCACCCGTAGTCAAAAGCAAAAGATTAGACTGTACAGAAGTTAAAATCTACAGGTAATGCTAATACACACTAAATACACAGTCACGCAATGCTGATGTTGTTAACATTAACAATTGGAGAACACAGTATAACAATAATAATAATTTGCACGGTTTGATGTGATATGAGCTAAGTGATCATTAGATTTAATCACCGTTGGTAGCGCGGTTTATTGTAATGCTTTTTTTCTCAGTTGGTCAGAACAAAAGTGGCAGACATGTTACTTGTTCAGAAGTACAGTATCCACACCGGTGCGGTGACTGAATGACAGCCACACACACACTCCACAAAACATTAGATTCATCCGCGCTGAGGAGCCGCCGCTGCACAACCCACGTAAAGATGATAATTCCACAAATAACTGCAGTTGCAGGTTTCAAACAGAGATGGCGACAAACAGGCAAAACTTATGGACTGCAGCTTTAATGTCATCATCTATAGATTACTTAGATGTGACATCATGCAATAAATCCAGTGATTATTTGTGCTTCAGTCACATCAGAGAGGACGTCACCTAAACCAACCACAACAGCTTCAAAACACTCGACTAAACCAGCGTCTGAAGATGGTGCATCCATCAGACCCGTCACATCTTCAACTTCATCACTACCACTTCCACCTTCATCGTCCTCTTCTGTTACTTCACCATCACCAAAATTACAACTAGGTACATATTCTGTTACTTACAAATATCTGATTGTCCAGATTTGTGATTATTTTCAGATGTTTTTCCAAGGTTTTACAACAGTCGTCATGCCGTCGGTTATGGTGATACTGATGGTGTTTGGATTCTCATTGTTTATTTATTTCAGATTGAGACAAAAGAGAGAAGGTAAAACTGTCTTTCTCTGTGTCAAAACATCATTTTTTTATATGCTATATATAGAAGATTTGTCACCCTCACTTACATAACTGGACTTTCACATTTTTGTCTGGTGTCACGAAACAGGAGTGCAGATGAAAGGTGTCGTTCATGTCTCGGCTGAAAACCTGCTTACTGAAGAAGTGAGTTTCATTATGTGTCAGACTGAGTTTGATCTCAATCTGTTTGTAGCCACTGATTGACCATGTCATTGACCAACTTACAACTGTTGACCATGTCATTGCTCATCTTTTACTCCAGTGACTCTTTCTTCTCTTATTTCAGGCCACTCATACTGTCTGTCATTATGAAGAGATCATTTGCACGAATAATCCTGCTGGCTACAGTTTGGGCCTTCCCATGTTTGGTGAACACGATGCCTCTGATACTCTCACCTATTCAACGGTCATATATCAAACTACAGATCATTCAGACAGGACTTTATTAGGGCAGGAACTATGGGCAATTGTTAGTCCATGACCTTGTAAAACTGAGTGAAACTGTTTGGTTATGTATCTGGATCTGATAAACTTTTAAGTATTTCATATCCATGAGCGTTTTTTCTGTTAAAAACATGAAATACAGACAGTGAAACAGAAAACAAACACAAGGCCTAGAGACACATTTTTCATCTTTTAGCTTGAGCGCTGCATTTTTGGAATACCGTGCCAGGGCGCGAGACACAAGCACATCGATTAAAGACGTCTAGAGCGTCTTTACATTGAAAAACAATGGAAAATACAGCACGGTGGAATGGAAAAACGGGTTCTGTGTGAACAGCCCCTAATACTGTGTGTATGAACAATAAAATAAGGGTGCATCTCAATCAGTTCTCTAGCTCCTGAGCTCATGAATCAGTATATCGTGTACATGAACTCGGGCACTGGTAAGGACGGTAAAGGACGTTGGCTCACTACACATTGGGACACTGATGACTATTTCCGGCGACGTGACAACGTCCTCATTGTACAACATTACTGGTATTTTTGAACAACAGCAGAGCTGATATCTTCCTGACATCACTTGTAATGTTATTTAAAGTACATTATGATAAATACTTTGCTTGTTACATATACCTGCAACATTTCAGACGTAAATAAATTATAAATGTTAGCAAGATTGTGTTCATTACCTGTCTAACGATGTATGTTTATGCTGAAATATAATAATGGTTTTTATTTTTAAAAACACATATCGCGTGTCATTATCGGTCATTATGTGTGTGAGTTGGCTCACGTGATTTAAGTTTCGAGCTTCAGAACTTCCATTAAGGGAGCATAGTGAGTATTGATGCACTCTGGGTTTTGTGATGCCTAAATTAATGATTGTGGGACTTTTTAGGGAGCGAACGTTTCAGTGCACTGGAAGGATTCTGCGATTGAGACAGCCTTTAAAATGGCCGACTCCCTGATCAGTGCCCTGACTACCGAACTAGGGAGCTGATTGAGACGCACCCAAAGTCATATGCCTGTATTCGATCAACTCTAACCACTCATCCATCAGATCTAAATTAATGAGAAGGACCTGGCTGCAGCCTGCAGAATGGGGCGGGGCTACACGTGACACTCCGCCCCATACTTACTCTGACTGGCTCGGTCGACTTCTATAGGCATACATGACAGGAAATGTGTTTCTTAAAAAACAAATTAATAAGGCAGACACATTAGCCTATTGCTATGTCATTTAGTTATCATACAGCTGCACCTGACATGGCTTATAAAAACCAATAACAACTTCTGTGAATATAAGTGTGTCTTGTTGTGTTATTTAAATTAAAACTATACTGATACTGTCACAAATATGTAATCATTTGTTAGTATAGTTTAATTTTCATGGTTTGCTTTTCATTATTTCCTGTTTTCTTTGTTCACTTTTCCTGCTCTAATCAGTTACCATAGCATTTCATTTGATCATCACACCTGTTAGTGTGTTAGTCTTTTAGTTCATTATCATTGTATACTTAAGTTACACTGTGTTGAATTATCTGAGTTTATTCTTTTATTAAATACCTTTGGATTGGAACTTCTGGCTCATCTTTGTCTTTGGACTCCTTAAACTGTTACAGACACATCTTTTTCATTTCCTTTCTCATACTAGGATGACATGAAGTAATCACATTTCATGAATCATTTAATTCATAATTCATTCCTCTACCTGAAGACCTGAACGTCGAGCTGTGGATAATCAACCAATACATTTTTGTTTAGAGATAGGGTATGCAATTTCTTCATGAACACTTTTTGTTATTCTGGTTGAAACTCTATTCACATTCTGATAGCAATCAATAATAGAAGTGGTCTAAATATTAAAAAAAAAATACTGTGTAAGTCTCAGGACCAAAAAATGTTCATCCAAACATTGCATTCTGTCCTAATACAATGAAATGCTGTCCTACCTGTTTGTCAACATACACTATATTGACATCCCATTCTTAATCCGTAGGGTTTAATATGGAGTTGGCCCACCCTTTGCAGCTCTAACAGCTTCAACTCTTCTGGGAAGACTTTCCACAAGGTTCAGGAGTGTGTTTATGGGAATTTTTGACCGTTCTTCTAGAAGCGCATTTGTGAGGTCAGGCACTGATGTTGGACGAGAAGGCCTGGCTCGCAGTCTCCGCTCTAATTCATCCCAAAGGTGTTCTATCGGGTTGAGGTCAGGACTCTGTGCAGGCCAGTCAAGTTCCTCCACACCAAACTCGCTCATCCATGTCTTTATGGACCTTGCTTTGTGCACTGGAGCGCAGTCATGTTGGAACAGGAAGGGGTCATCCCCAAACTGTTCCCACAAAGTTGGGAGCATGAACTTGTCCAAAATGTCTTGGTATGCTGAAGCATTAAGAGTTCCTTTCACTAGAACTAAGGGGCCAAGCCCAACCCCTGAAAAACAACCCCACACCATAATCCCCCCTTCACCAAACTTTACACTTGGCACAATGCAGTCAGGCAAGTACCGTTCTTCTGGCAGCCGCCAAACCCAGACTCGTCCATCAGATTGCCAGACAGAGAAGCGTGATTGGTCACTCCAGAGAACACGTCTCCACTGCTCTAGAGTCCAGTGGCGGCGTGCTTTACCCCACTGCATCTCACGCTTTGCATTGCACTTGGTGATGTAAGGCTTGGATGAGCTGCTCGGCCATGGAAACCCACAAGCCACAAGAAGTTTGGAGGTCTGTAGCTATTGACTTTGCAGAAAGTTGGCGACTTCTGCGCACTGTGACCCTCAGCATGCGCTGACCCCGCTCTGTGATTTTACGTGGCCTACCACTTCGTGGCTGAGTTGCCGTGGTTCCCAATTGCTTCCACTTTGTTATAATACCACTAACAGTTGAGCGTGGAATATTTAGTAGTGAGGAAATTTCACGAATGGACTTATTGCACAGGTGTCAACCTATCACGGTACCACGCTTGAGTTCACTGAGCTCCTGAGAGCGACCCATTCTTTCACAAATGTTTGTAGAAGCGTCTGCATGCCTAGTGCTTGATTTATACACCTGTGGCCATGGAAGTGATTGGAACACCTGAACTCAATTATTTGGAGGGGTGTCCCAATACTTTTGGCAATATAGTGTATGTATTTCCATCCCTCCGCACACCTGCTCGCGCAGACATCACACGTCATCAGTGCGTCTAGTAAGGCAATGCAGAGTTGTAGACAAACGTCAGTCACTGAACACCGCAGTCAAAACAACAAACACCTTTCACAGTTCCTCCTGAACCAAAACAAGCTAATGGTGTGTTTGCGCCATGTTGTAACCTTAATTACGAGGTGGCAACCCATGATGTTCTACCATGACGTCCTAAGACTCGGATTTATGCGTTTGTATGGGTTCACCAAATAAACATGGTGGTCCTGAGAATTACAGAACTGTGTGAGTGTAACCGTATTAAGGGCTCAAGTACAGGATTGACAACTATATTCTGCTGCTGTGTGAATGTACGCTATGACCCAGCAAGCAATGTTGCAGTTAAAATACGTCTAATAACCGTCCAAACACAGCCCTGACGTCTAGGCTAAAACAAGGCAAAATTTGGGCTGTCAGTGAAAATGTAATAGACGTCTAACCATAGCCCAAGAATAAACTAGTCATCTAGAACATGAACAAAGAAATGATGTCAAAGAAATAATTCAAACATCACAACAATCACTGTTGACTTTGCTTACATTATGGAATATCATACATCTCACAAGTTATTTTGGCAAGAACGACATGTAACCAAATTCAAGGTTATTTTGGCTAGAAGTGGGTTACTCATAGCCGGACTGAAATGAAATGATGGCTATCACTTGCTGGGTATTTGGAAAGATACGTGTCAGTTGTATCTCCTCATCTAGATGAGCCGTTAGTGCTTGACACCGATTGCCTGCTACTTGTGGCAAGTAAATTGTTGTTCACACAAATCTCTTTTGTGTAGAGCTTGTTCTTCTAATTTCATTTGTCACTGAAGGAAAATGACTGTTTCAAACAGTACTTATGTGTACTTAAAAGTCCTAAATCTCTTCTAAAGGCCGAGACTGAATTTATTTGTTTCTGCTAAATGAATAATTGTAAGATTGAATTTATTCAATGAAGATGTCAATAGAGGGAGCTCCATCTGCATTTCATAAAAAGGAGGAGCAAATGACAGACAGACAGAGAGCGAGAGAGAGAGAGAGAGAGAGAGAGAGAGAGAGTGTGAGTGAGTGAGTGAGTGAGAGAGAGAGAGAGAGAGAGAGAGAGAGAGAGAGAGAGAGAGAGAGAGAGAGAGAGAGTGTGAGTGAGTGAGTGAGTGAGAGAGAGAGAGAGAGAGAGAGAGAGAGAGAGAGAGAGAGAGAGAGAGAGAGAGAGAGAGAGCGAGCAGCTCTTCATTGAGACCGGCCACCAGCGACACAGATAAAGCAGAATGATCCAGATCTGTGATCATAAACTCCTCATATTTAACCTGCTGCTCATGTCAGGTAAGAGTTTATTCTGTGTTTATTCTGAGCACCTGTTCTCAATCAGGTCCGTGTTTGCTCTGAGCTGCATTTCTCTCTCTTTATGTTTTCAGTGGTGGAATGTGAGACAGAGATCTTGACTTTCGATGCACATGAAGGAGGAAAAGTTGAAATACGGTGTCCTTATGAGTCTAGATATGAAACTAATAATAAATATCTCTGCAGAGGAGAATGTCTAGTACGCCATAAAGACGTTCCTGTTGAATCTGGATCTGCAGCTAAAGACGAGAGATTCTCTCTGACTGATGACAGATCGACACACATCTTCACCGTCAACATCACTGATCTGAGAACAGACGATGAAGGCCAGTACTGGTGTGCTGTGAGGACAGGATATCTACAACTTGATGACTATAGAGAGATTCTTCTGGAAATTAAACCTGGTAAGTCAGAATATACCAGTGAAGTGGACAGTGCACATAGATATGGTGTAAAATACATTAAAAAAAACATAATTAATATATGACTAATATACTGGGGAAGTAACATTACAGAGGTCTCTTTGTGTCTGTGAGGGTACATTATCATGTGTTGTAAAGAAGCGAGATAACAGAAACCACAGTATCCTCTGCAGATGATGATGAGCGAGTGTTCACACCCCACCAACACAAATACTGACCCGCATCACTTCCTGACACATCACATGACACGCAGTTTCATTTGTCAAGAAATAGTTCATTCAAAAAAATTGAAAATATAACTGAGCAACTCAAATTCTTAGACTTTCATCAGCCTTTTATAAGGCATGCCTTTTTTAAATATTTGAGTTGTGCAGTTAAAATTTATTTTTATACTTTTTTTTTTCATAACTTGCACCTCAAAATTTAGGTGTGTGTTTATATTTTTTTCATTCCAGGTCTTTCTGTAGTGAAATATGTTTTCATTTCATATTCATATTCATATTATCAGTGTCTGTAAGCGGAGCTCCCAGTGATAAACAGTGTGAATGAATGTAAAGCAGCAATAGCTGACATTATTTACACGAGTATCTGATAAAACAGCCACTATCCCTCAAGGATGGACGTCAGTACTGCTGTGCAATAAAGAGACTTTGAGACACTTAAATCTCTCATTTATGCTCTGATTTAGTGTCTGTCGTGTCTGGTGTGACTGGACGGCATCTGAACATCATCTGCAGTTATGAAAGGGATTTGAAGAACAATGTCAAATTCATCTGCAAAGGAAGCGACCCGTCGCTCTGTGAGACATCGGGTATCAAAGTTTCATCAGAAAAAAACATTAACGGTCGATTCTCTCTGAGCGATGATAAATCTGCAGTTTTTACTGTGACCATCACTGATCTGACGCTAGAGGATTCTGGGATATACTGGTGTGGAGCTGTAGAGAGAGGACAAAAGAACAAGAACAAGTGGATTTCAGTGACAAATCTGAACATTTATGATGGTAAGATCAGCCATTTGAAATTATGTTTGAGAACAACAAAACTAAGTAATGCTTGATTCTTTGTATACTAACTAGTGAAAATGCCAAACACACATCGCTGGGCACACATACGCCGCTGTATTTGCACCACACCCTTGACATTAATGAAGTGTTACTAACAGCTGTGTCAGGGGAAAGTACAGAGAACACATGATCTTGTGCTAAAAATGGTATTGCATATTTGTTCTGAAATGCATGCTCGATGTATTAAAAGCTTTGCTTAACCGTTTTATTTATTCTCATTATATCTGTAATAACTGAAATAAACTGCAGACTGTCATGCATTCAACTCAATGATTATTTGTGCTTCAGTCACATCAGAGAGGACGTCACCTAAACCAACCACAACAGCTTCAGATCACACCAGCAAACCAGCGACAGCAGAAACTGCATCTAACAGACCCGTCACATCTGTATTCCCTCTCTCATCAACAACAACATCACCTTCAGTGTTTTCCCTATCGTCTAACAATTCAGTGTCATCAAAACCAGAACCAGGGATGATGAGTTCAGTTGCTTAAAGTTTTGAATGCCTTTTTTTCCCCCTCAATTTTCCTCAGAAATAGGACATTTAGAGTCATATCCACATGGTTTTGTCGTCTGTTTTTCAAGGTTTTACCATGTTCGTCTTGCTGGTGGTCGTAGGGATCCTGACAGGGTTTGGATTCTCACTGTTCATGTGCTTCAGATGGAGACAAAAGAAAGAAGGTAACCGTCTTTCTCACAAACCATTTTTATTACATCTCATTTTCCTTGTCAAACTGAACTGTCACAAAACAGGAAGACAGCCCAGAGATGTGGTTCAAGGCCCGACTGAGCATCTGCCCAACAGAGATATGGAACCAAATGGAGAAGTGAGTTTTATCATGTACCTGTTTGAGTTTGGTATTTTATTTGTGGATTCTAGTCATCTTCTCCACTCTTAAACCATTTGTTTTTACTCTGCTCTCTTCTTTTCTCTTCTGTCAGGCCACTCATGTTCTCTCTGATTACGAAGAGATCAGTAACACACTTGATCATCCTGACTACAGTTTGGTCCTTCCTGTATTTGATGAACACGACGCCTCTATCTATGCTTTTGCACAATTACCCAGCAGCCCCTCTGACAATCTCAACTACTCCACCGTCAAATTTTCAGCTACACACCATTCAGACAGGACTTCTGACGGGCAGGAAACATGTGACTACACCACCGTTATGCCATAAACTGGACATCAGGTTGATTAACCCTTAAATGCATGAATGTTTCGCCAGTCATTGTTACATATTCGGGTCTTTAGCGACCCGGAGCTATATCTAACACGAATGGATCTCTACCTGTCACGTTAATATAAAACTCTCCTGATATTAGAGTAACAATTACAGAACAATAAAGCATATTTTGTTACCTTTTGGTGCTTGGAAGGGTTCAGTTTGAGCAGATGTTTTATACCATCATCACTGTCCTCGTCAGAGATCATTTCCCAGTACATTCAGCATCTGGCTCATATTCGTCATCTCAAACATATTCTCAAAACTATAATTTTCAGCATCTTCAAAATCAGTATTTTGATCGCTGACAGCTTCTTTACCAGATCCACCACCAAGTGACAGTGATATTTGACTGCGTTCAGCAGTTTCTCTGCAGTAAATCACTGAGCAATTTCAAGTTTTGCTGATGATTCTTCCTATTCTTTTGTTTTCTGTCTGCGGTAACTATGAGTGAAACGTCACTTCATTACTGTGTATCAGACATTTCCACCTTGTGGAATAAAGGGGAATTGCACTTATTGTTGTACAGAAAAAAATATACTTACACTGTTACACAAAAACCAAAAATAAATGGGAAAACAGGCATTCCTATTATATTATATTTCTTGTTACATTGTTTATAATGAATTGATGGAGGAATACTCATAAGGTTGATGTCTAACTTTAAAAAATTAGTGAGGAGGAGGGTAGTGAATGATATCCTGGGTCACTAAAGACCCGAGGTATGCGTTTAAAGGAACACTCCACTATTTTTGAAAATAGGCTCATTTTCCAACTCCCCTAAAGTTAAACAGTTGAGTTTTACCGTTTTCGAATCCATTCAGCCGATCTCCGGATCTGGCGGTAGCACTTTTAGCATAGCTTAGCATAGATCATTGAATCTGATTAGACCGTTAGCATCTCGCGTTTAAAAAAACGACAAAAGAGTTTCTATATTTTTCCTATTTAAAACTTGACTCTTCTGTAGTTACATCGTGTACTAAGACCGACGGAAAATGAAAAGTTGTGATTTTCTAGGCCGATATGGCTAGGAACTATATTCTCATTCCTGCGTGATAATCAAGGAACTTTGCTGCCGTATCATTGGTGCAGCGGCGCAATGATATTACGCAGTGCCTGAAAATAGGCTAACTTCCGTCAACATAACCAACGTGACAACCTGCTTGCACAGGGAGCGTGCCATGGAGACGTTTGTGAGAGACGATTCAGAAGATATTTACTTTGGTGCAGATCCTGAACCGTATCTATTTGAACCGGAATACCTGCAACTACACAAACTTAGTGCTGGTCACGTTGGAAGTTACCTAGCTGGGGACTATTTTCAGGCGCTGCGTAATATCATTGCGCCGCTGCACCCATGGTACGGCAGCAAAGTTCCTTGATTATTACGCAGGAATGAGAGTATAGTTCCTAGCCATATCGGCCTAGAAAATCACAACTTTTCATTTTCCATTGGTCTTAGTACACGATGTAACTACAGAAGAGTCAAGTTTTAAATAGGAAAAAATTAGAAACTCTTTGGTTATTTTTTTGAGCGAGATGCTAACGGTCTAATCAGATTCAATGAATTATGCTAAGCTATGCTAAAAGTGCTACCGCCAGACCCAGAGATCGGCTGAATGGATTCGAAAACGGTAAAACTCAACTCTGTTTAACTCTAGGGTTGGAAAATGAGCCTATTTTCAAAAATAGTGGAGTGTTCCTTTAAGGGTTAACAGTCAAGCGACTGCTAATACTCCTCGATTTCACTGGAGATCTGTGTCCTTGGCATTATTGTGGATAAATCAGTATCAGAGACATAAGATTGTTTGACATATGCTTGGTTACATTTATGACTGACTTTATTTCATATCATCAGCTCCTTCAGAATTGCAGAACAACAAACCAAACAAAATACACAGTGAAGAATTAAATAAGTGGAGAAAGGAAATGTTGCAGTGCATTAATAAAAGGAAAAAGGAAAATCATAACGAAAAGCTATGTAACAAAGAATATATGACAGGCTGAAAAGTCAGTACAAGCTAATTAATATTCATGCTTATACCCGCCCTCCCACTCTAAACATATTTTCTGACGCCACTTCTCTTACAATAATGGATGCGTTATTAGTGCAACTTAAATGTTTTTTTGATGTTGCATTCGAATTTCACATATAAATGTGATTTATCCATGGCATATGGTTTTCTTCTGGGAGTAATTCCATGATCTAAGACCTTAAATGAACAGGAATTATGATATCCATAGCTTTGTGTGGAAACAATAAAGTCAGTATTTAGTATTGTTGAGTAGCTTCAGTAAATCCCAATACTGGCTTTACAGTGACACCATCAAGTCCTGAAAGGTAAAAAACTGCTGCACGTCGAGCAGATGTAAGATTAACCCTGATGCACAGTTTAATATACTTCATGTTTGACTAGGCCTATATTTGATCTATATTGCGCCCCCTTCAGGTGGAACCCGAAATCGCAATTTTTTGACGGGATGTTATTGGTCCTGACGAAAGGAGGACGGCGCGCCATTCTAAAGTGAAAGTCACAGAGGCCGCTGAGAGCTGCAGGACATGTATAGTGAGTGTTTAATATTCCCAACTTTTGAGTTACTTTTATCTCTGTGCCATGTGAAATCTGTGTCTGAGTTTTTCCTGCTGACTATCGTTTTATGCTGATTAAAAACTCTTTTCGTATTTGATTAAAAAAAACTACACTCTTTGCATTCACCCGGCGTTATGTCTTAAGTTTAACCTGACTAAAACGTAATAATAGGCATGTCATTATATGTCTGTCATTATATATACATTAAATGGTTAATAAATTGGTTGTTCTGTTTTGCATGCTTTTGGTCTTCATACTTACTTGCATTTAACCGTTCATGGCTCGTTCACACCAACATAACGTTTTAAAGAAAAGTCCACACCACACCACATCTGATTAACGATAACGGCAAAGAATGACAAATTCTGATTAACGATAAACATGGATAGCCAACCAAAACCCTTTCTATACTTTAAAGTGCGTGCTGCAGATACAGTCGCAGAACATAAAGGAAACGCCCAGTGAAAAAACATTATCATCCGCTGGAGTAGACGCAAATATAGTTATCATTATAGAAATCGTGAATGGGCTTTTAGATGAGACTTTGGACTTTCCGTGACTTTGAGCATGTGTACAGTATGTGAACCCTGGTGAAAGTACACTTGCAGCCAGACTAATTATCAGTATACTTCAAGTGTGTTTATGATTAGTTAACCTGAAGTGTGCTTTTTTGGAACAACTAATTTTGTACTAAGTATATTTTAGTTGTAATTAAGTTGTATTAAAGCATAACTTTAAGTGTATTTAGTGTACTTTTATGTGCTAAATTGGAACAACTTCAAGTATTCTTAGTACACTTGCCTGTGTAGGGACTAATTACATGCTTGATTGGTGATATTAAAGTGTACTTTATTTTGTATTATAAGTATACTTTATTTTAGTTTTAAGTACATTACAAATTAATTACGAGTGTATGCAGAACACACAAGCAATATACTATATTATTTTACAGGTAATAATATATTATATGCTCAGTACCTTTGGCTTATTCCAAATACTAAATATTTCACACTTCGTAGTCAATAACAATATATTTTGTTATTACTTAGCTATACTTTGTACAATATACTTTGAATTACATGTCACACAATGCATTATTTTAAATGTGCTACCATTTAACTACATTTTAATGAATTACTTACTGACTTATTTTACCAATGTTGAATGCATTTGTTTTCAAGGACATTAAAATAAATAAAATGTAACAACGTCACTAATGAAGAGACATATTTCATTAACAAGTCCAATGGTTTTTATTTAAACTTCACATGGTTTCAGCAAAACTCAATAAAATTAACTTACCATGTTTTTCATTAAAAGAACACTGAAAGAATAAAAAAAAATATACTGGACCAATGCCATATTGACCCTCTACACACAAATACAAATTACACATTATATTCCATTTTCAGATGAGCTGCTCATTGTTACACTTGCGTCTGATGGCCGCTAACACATCAGAGACTGCAGAAACTCGTGAAGAACACCATCTGTTAACAGAATATACAAGAGATAGGGTCAGACTGCATGTTTTTATTCAGATTTACATTAGTCTAAATTCTGTATTGAACCAGTATTTTTGATCAGTAAATGAGGATTATCAGTAGGGAACTGGATCAGTACGGTATGTCAATATTGTTTCCAGTACATAGTCAAACATACACAGCATACGACTCTTTGTGAATTAATATCGTACAGAAAACGTGGCGTTTTGGTGCTGCATACATGTGACATAAACCACTACCACAAAATCATAAACCAAAAAACACAAATCCTCCAAAACCTCGTTTTCCGTTTGTGAGATTGAGAAGAATAAGTTATTGATCGGAAATAACTGGTAGGCTCCAACTTACCTCCAAACATCAGGACTTTTTCTCCGGTTCTTTTCGGGACCGCGTAGGCCATTTATTCCGATACAGTTTATCGTCGCCATAAAGGTCAGGCTGCAATGTCACTTGATTGAACTGGTCTGAATTTCCATGTATGAGCGTTGTACTTTACGCTTTCAATGTTTTATTAAATAAATAATGCATAGTGACATTGTACTTCACCTGCAAACCTCCCTTGAGTGAGCGAGGGAGAGTCAGACGAGTGCCGTCAGCAGCTCTGCCTTTGATTGGCTGCAGGCAGTGAGCAACACAATCTGATTGGTCACAGACCAAGTTGAAGAGACATTTGAATTCCGATAAGACTCAACCACTCAACTCATATTTTCTTGCGTGTACCTGTATTTTAAGTATTCTAGCACAATTCTTCTCTGCCAGTGTAAACTTATTCAACATATTTACACTTAAATCAAAACTACAGTAGCCAATTGTACACTACATATAATTAAAAATGGGCTTTTAATGCATTAGTCATACATTTGAAGACTTTTTTGAAAGTAATATGTAATAAAGTAATGAAGTGAATTACAAGCATAAATAAGTAAATTTAAAAATTATACTCAAATTTAACTTTAAATATACTACAACTTCAGGATATTAAATAATGTATTTTTACATTATATATACTTTTAGTGCATTGTTACAATGGCAATTTTGAGCATACAGTTTAAAATATACAAAAAATATGTTTTAAAGTAATGTTCAAATAAGTACACTTTAAAAAAGTACACAGAACTTTCATTTTAAGTATATTTTTTTTTAAATATATTTTTAGAAAATATGCGAAATACATTTTATTTTAAAGTGTGTTAAAAGTGGTATTGTGAAAATATGATGCTAATATACTTTTTATATATTTAAAGATGGTACAATTTTTTGTTAGTATATTTGCAATATACTGTTGAAAAGGGAATATATTTGAAATACAATAAAGTATACTTTTTTCACCAGGGAAACATTATCAAAACTGCTTCTGTTCTTATTATTATGACTTTTTGATAGCTATTCAACAGTGAAATTAAGGCCTGGTTTTGTTTGGGATTATTAAAAGTTGGTACTGCATGAGTTTATCAAATTATTATTATTATTATTATTATTTTGTACTCATACCATCATTTGCACATTTGTCCTAATATGTTAGTGCTCATTTTTTATTCGTGTAAATTTTTACGTATTATTTCTTTTTAATTTTCATATTGTAGATTGTACAGAGTCAGAAAAAGACTTGAGTGGTGCTGTGTTTTTTTGTGTGTTGATGCTGCCGTGATGATGTAATTTCCTGTAAAGGATCAATAAAGTATCAGCAACAACAATTATTATTATTATTATTATTATTAAGATGCCAGTGATTTAATGATTCACTTGTAAATTTGGAGCAAACTACTAAGCAAGTCTCTGGTCATATATCTCCTCTCATCTGATCTTATACAAGACCGGGGTAGACAAGATGGCATCCAATCCAGAGCAGCTTCTGGAAGCAGTGTTTGATCTGGACAATGACAAACGAAAGAGGCCAAAAAGAGTAGTTACGGCTGATGAACTTGAGAGGGAAGATACCAGTGACGCTGTAGATGAGACGATGGAGTGTCATGGATCAGATGAAGCTGTAAAGATAGACCTGCAGAGGAACCAAGCTGAACAGAGGAATGGTAATGAAGTAAAATGTCAGTAATGTTAAAGCTGTAATGTAAGAAAGTGTGTAAATCTCTCAGTTTCTATCCCAGTGCAGACAATCAGCCCTCCTCACACTGCAGTCAATGTTGATCTGAAAGCTGAAACAGGTGCAACTGCAATTTTGCCACTACTCGTTGGAAGCGTCGTTCATGGCTCAATAATCATCAACTCAAACTCAACTACTGGTATTATTGGTAAGATTATAGCATATGCAGTTAACGTGTCACTATGAAATTGCAAATAGTTTGTAAGCTTTGAGGAAATATGCTTTGTTACCACTTTAATAGCTAAATGATTTGTATATAATGCATTTTCTCTGGCTTTGTTTCTGACGCTTACTGCCATCCTCAAAGGGGCAGAGGGAAAGACCTCTAAAAAACAAGGTACAAAAACAATAGCCACATTTTTATTCTGGTTATAAACTTGACTTGTATTTACAGTAGATCAATTGCTGATCCTTTACAAGTTAAGATTCCCAACATATTAATGATTTTAGGCAGAACTCATGTTGATTAACAGCAATTCTTGTGTTTTTGATTTATTCTAGAGGATGATGTCTTGCAAAATATCCTGAAAAAGCACAAAGACAACATGAAGGCCAGAACAGGACGTGTTTTTGAGGGCAAAAAAGAAAACAAAACACATCTCAACAAAGTGTACACTGAACTGTTCATCACTGAAGGGGACATTACAGACGTCTATAATGAACATGAGGTTCTGAAGATTGACCGAGCCTTGAAAACACCCAAATTTGAGGACACACCGATCAACTGCAATGACATATTCTGTTTATTGAGGCAAAAGGAGGAGGGAAACATTGTGTTGACCAAAGGCATCGCTGGTATTGGAAAGACGTTCTCCGTGCACAAGTTCATCCTGGACTGGGCCGAAGGAAATGCCAATCCGGATGTGGATTGTTTGTTTCTGCTTCCATTCAGAGAGATTAACTTGATTAAAGATGATAATGAGGTCAGTCTCCATGAGCTTCTGCTAGAATTTCATCCCATATTGAAAGACGTGGAAAACACCAAGTTTTATGAAAAATGCAACCTGGCGTTTATCTTTGATGGGCTTGATGAGAGTCGCCTGGAATTGAATTTTAACTGTAAGCCAGTGAAATGTGTGAATGAGCGATCATCTGCTGATGCTTTGTTTACAAGCCTTGTTAAAGGGAAACTGCTTCCGTCGGCTCTCGTCTGGGTGACATCACGACCGGCGGCGGCAAATCAGATCCCTCCGGAGTACGTAGGATTGTTCACGGAGGTGCGCGGATTCACCGACCAACAGAAGGAGGAGTACTTCAGAAAAAGGATCAAAGATGAAGCTCAGGCCTCCAGAATAATCTTTCACATTAGGACGTCTCGTAGTCTCTACATCATGTGCCACATTCCTGTGTTCTGCTGGATCACGGCCACCGTTCTTCAGGATATTCTTGCTAGAAACAACGGGCAGGACATTCCCTCGACACTCACCGAAATGTACATCCACTTCCTGCTGATACAGATGAACATAAAGAACCAGAAGTACGAGGAGAAACCTGAAAGAGATCGCACAAAAGTCTTGGTTTCAAACAAAGAAATTATCTCCAAGTTGGCTAAATTGGCATTTGAACAGCTGAAGAAGGAGAATGTCATGTTTTACGAGAAGGATCTGAAAGCGTGCGACATCAACGCAAGCGAAGAGTCCACAGGACTGTGCGCCGAAATCTTCAAGAAAGACTCTGTCCTGCATGAGGTAAAGGTTTATTACTTCATACACTTGAGTGTGCAGGAGTTTCTCGCCGCATTGCACGTGTTCCTCTGCTACTTGAAGCTGGACATGGACGAGCTGGCATTCTTCCTGGAAAATTTGCGTCCTAAGAAAGACCAGATGCTGTACATTTTGCTCAAAAAGACAATTGATAAAGCCAAGAATAGCGAGCGAGGGCATTTTGACCTCTTTCTGCGTTTTTTGCTGGGCATTTCTCTCGAGTCCAATCAGAAACTCCTCATCGGCTTGCTGGATGAAACGCTGGACAGTAGAAAGTGCATCAATAAAACCATCCAATACATCAGGCAATTGCAAAACAATGACAAGTGCCCGGATAAATCCATCAACCACTTCTTCTGCATACTGGAACTGCAGGACAGAAGCCTGTACCAACAAATCATGAAATATGTGAGGTCAGAGATCGACCAGCCGAGAACCATGTCCAACTCAAACTGCTCAGCGCTGGTCTATGTGCTTCTGATGTCAGAAGAGGTGCTGGATAACTTCAACCCGAAGACATTCAACAACACATATCCTGGATGCAGGAGACTCGTGCCAGCCGTGAGATGCTGCAGAAAAGCCCTGTAAGTAGAGACAAATGAAAGGTGTTATATTACTTTCTGTTTTATTTTTCAACATAATCTTTTAGGGCTGCTGGATTATGGCAAAAATCATAATCACAGTTATTTTGGTCAATATTGAAATCAGGATTATTTAAAATGATTATTGGTGGGAGTTATGATCAAAGTCTTTTTTCACAATATGAGTTATGAATTCTAAATATTTCACAATTGTCAGCACTTCTGCAAAAACTAATACTAGGTTAACTAAATGTAAGAAAAAGGTCCTTAAAATAATTACATAAGACAAGTAAACAGTCAGCAATGCAATAAGAACAAAGAAACTAATTACAAACAACATAGTCTTACTGTACACATTAAATATAAATTAATGTATAAAAGCTACTTAAGTTGTTCAATCAAGATCAGTGACTCATTTTCCTTTGTCATTTGTTGTTTGATTATGATAACGGACTGCAGCAGGTTTATTAGGCTGCTGTCACTTTAAGAGCTAATGCACGGAACGAAAGTGCACCGCTGTGAAGGAAAGGAAGGTGAGCTGGACAGAATGCGGCAGCTGCACAATAATCATTTTACCTTGATTATCTTGGTTTCATAGTCGTTGAAAGCCAAAGACAAAATCTGTTTTATTTTTTTTCAGCATAATTTTTTTAATATTATTTTTAATATTGTTATTTTTTTTCAAATTCTGTTGTATTTTTCCCCAAATGTATTTTTTTTCAAAGTATTCTGTTTAATATTTTCCTAAATTCAGTTTTATTTTTCCCCACAATTTCTGTTTTCGTTTTTCATGATTCCGTTTTAATAGTTTACATTTTAATAATCAGAAACTGATTACAATGAATATAATTCATAAAACCTTATTAGCTTTATATAAAATATCTTCTTTTTTTCCTTTGTCTATATTTCTAATATATTTGTGCAGCAAATTAGATTTTAGGTTAACTTTATTGTGATCTGTATTTATTGAATGTAAAGGTAAACTCTTCATTATAAGCAAACATCTTTCCATCTTTACAGGTTTTCAGACTGTGGACTGACAGAAACATGCTGTGAAACGGTGGCTTCGGCTCTCCAGTTAGAAGATGGTCCTCTGAGGGAGCTGGACCTGAGTCACAATTACAGTATCGAGGCAGGAGTGAAGGTGCTTTCTGCTGGACTCAAGAGCCCACACTGTCATCTGGAGACACTGAGGTCATTACTGTTTCCATTGCTGTGTAAATGTTTACTGGCTAGCCTGAAATGTAATGCTGATATTGTACTCATTCAGGTTGGCCCAGTGTCATTTTGGCCAGGACAGCTGTATGGAGCTGGTCTCTGCGATCCAAACAATCTCACATTGTCTAAAAGAGCTCGATCTCAGCGGCAGTGACCTGCAGGATTCTGGACTCAATCATCTCCTACAAGGGATGGAAAATACAGACAGAAAACTTCAAGTTCTGAGGAAAGTATTGATGATATTTAGCATTACAGCAGGTTGAAGCAATTTGATGAAATGCACAAGCAAGATGATAAAATAATTTTTATTTTTGGGTGAAATATCCTTTTGACACTATCCATAATTTTTGTAATACAGGATATTAAGCACACTGTATGAGACAGATGTTTGATAGAAGACCATTTTGAAATGTTTTCCTGCAGGTTGAGCTGGTGTGACCTCTCTGAGAAGAGTTGTGAGCGCCTTTCCTCGATTCTCAGCTCAGATTTGCCCCTGAGAGAGCTGGACCTGAGTAACAATGACCTCCAGGAGGCAGGAGTGAAGCTGCTCTCTGATGGACTGAAGAGTCCAAACTGTCAGCTGGCGATACTGAGGTAAGACTAGGATTTTTGCTTTAATTTATTTCTTTAAGAAATGCATTGTTGCTTATCTGTTTTATCTGTCTGTAGGTTGGCTGGCTGTATGGTGACAGAGGAAGGCTGTGGTTATATGTCTTCAGCTCTGAGTTCAAACCCCTCACACCTGAGAGAGCTGGATCTGAGCTACAATCACACAGGAGATTCAGGAGTGAAGCTACTCGACAACAAACTGAAGGATCCAAACTGCTCACTGCAGATACTCAAGTATGCCGTGGGTCAATGATGTGACATTCATTTGTTCCCCAAGATCTATTAAAGTACAATTTAAGACAGCCGTTTTCTATGTGAATATATAGTAAAATGTAATTTATTCCTGTGATCAAAGCTGAATTTTCAGCATCATTACTCCAGTCTTCAGTGTCACATGATCCTTGAAAAATCATTCTAATATGCTGATTTGCTGCTCAAGAAACATTTCTTGTTATTATCAATGTTGAAAACAGTTGTGCTGAAGTCTTTTGTAACATTATAAATGACTTTACTTTTGACCAATTTAATGCATCCTTGCTGAATAAAAGTTATCATTTCTGACTGAGCCCAAATTTAATCTTGTATATTCAGACAATAGCTTACAAAATCACTTACTAGGATTCAATGTCTGAATGATTCAATGTTTTTAAATGATTTTTATTAAAAATCTGGCTGTATAGCTGTTTGGAATTAAGAAAAAAAAACATTATTTTAACAATATAAGGTCAATGTTTTTTAGGCAACAAGCAGGAAGCGATTACACATTTATGTATTTGGCAGCTAATTTTGTCCAGATCGACTTTTAATTTGTGGTTCATTCATTCATCCATTGCTTGTAAATCAGACATATGGTCTTTTGTTATTATTTGCTTTCATTCTTATAAGCTTTCCTTAATTTCCTCTTCTTCTTCATTGACTTCTGCAGAACTGATCCTTTGGGTGAACACTTCATGAAACCAGGGATGAGAAAGTGTAAGTGAATCATTCTCCATCTCTCTATGTTTCTCTTTGATTGAAGTGTTTTCTGTCTCACAGATGCCTGATTGAAGTTTCTAACTGAAGTGTTTTCTGTCTCACAGATGCCTGCAATCTCACTCTGGATCCAAACACAGCTCACGTTCGGTTGTGTCTCTCCAATGAAGACAGAACAGCGACACTAGTAGAACAGATGCAGCCGTATCCTGATCACCCAGAAAGATTTGAACCTGTTGAACAAGTTCTGTCTAGAGAGAGTCTGTCTGGCCGCTGTTACTGGGAGGCTGAATGGACAGGTATGCAGGGGACGATCGGAGTGACGTACAAGGGCATTGAGAGGAAAAACGATGATCTTAGTTTTGTGGAGGCCAGCAGTCAGCTTGGAAACAATGATGTGTCATGGAAGATTACATGTGGATCTCATCCATATGTTTCTCATGCTACAGAAGACATTAATATAAAGACTCCGACCTCTCGTTCATGTAAGAGAGTAGGAGTTTATGTGGACACGACAGCTGGAGTTTTATCCTTTTACAGTGTCTCTGACACACTCACGCACTTGTACACGTTCCTTGCGTCTTTTAAAGATACTCTCTATGCAGCATTCAAGGTGGAAAGCGACTCTGTGTCCTTTTGTCAGATGTTGTAACCTGAAAGTCTCTTTATGTTACAATTTGTGCACATTTGTTGCCATCTTGTTTTGTGCTGTGTGACTGAGTAGAAATTCTAATCAAATTTGGTAAGATTTTATGCAGGTAAATGCAAAGCTTTCACGTCTTACTATAATTGTTTAACAACTGAACCACATTTTCAGAAATGATTACTGCTTTTGGATTTGCCTTTTTATACATGCAAAAGCTTTATTTTTAATGCTTTATTTTTGTTATGAAACATTCTCTGAGCTTGAAGTCTCATTTAAGACTCATTTGTTCACTTTGTTAACCTAACATGCAAAGCTTATATAAAATACATAAAAAGCTTCTTTACTGCCTTTGCTGGTTTATTTGTTTATTTATAGAGATCTGAAAATCAATAACTAAACCAACTGATCATTTGCAAGAAATCTGCTGCTGACTTGACTTGTTTGCTGAACAAATTAAATTGGTCATGTTATTGAGGACATTTAATACAACATATTGTTGAGAGAGCTCAAAAAAAAAGTAAAGTAATAAAGCTATTTCCCTGGTATCCAAGTCTACTTGAATGGGGAAGTCCTGAAATCTCAAAAACTGCTTGCCACAATTAAATAACATTTCAAATCAGCAACAAAATCTGACATGAACCGTCCAATAAATGTTTCTCATGCTCAAATAGATCTAAAAAAGCTTATTCTTCAGTGTCTTTTATTTAACAAGAAGCTTTCGGGGCACAGGAAGTTATCCACCTGATTCATCCATGGCATATGCTTTTTTTCCTAGCTGGGAGTCATTCCTGATAGAAACCTTAAATGAGCAGGAAATATACATAGATTATGATGGGGGAATAATAAAGCGATATTTTGTTTATCTTATTTCTTATCCAATAATGGATTAAAGTTTCCAGGTGAAAGATTAAATTAATGCCCTGTTTAATTTTTGGAAATGCTTATTGATATAAGAATTCTGCGTCCCCATCAAGTCGAAGGTGAAAATTCTATTCTTGTTTGTCCTGTTCTAAAGTGAAAGTAAAAGCATCCAAGAACTGCATACCATGTGTCGTGTGAGTTTATTATTTATTGACCAACTTTTGTGTTACTTTTATCGCAAATGCCACGTGAAAGCCGCCCGGGTGTCCGGGATAAGTTTCCTTGGTGAGTATCTTTCAATGCCTCTTAAAACCAAACAACTTATTTGATACAAATAAAACTGCACTCTGCATTCATAGTGTTTGTCACAAGTGTGAAATAAAACGTAAAAATAGGTTTAATTTTTAAATAGGCAGTTTTTTCATAAACACTTTTTGTTATTCTGGTTGAAACTCTCTTCGCATCCTGATAGTAATCAATAATAGAAGTGGTCTAAATATAAAAAAAATTACATATATCTTCTGTAGAAGTCTCAGAACCAAAAAATGTTCGTCCAATTATTGCATTTGGTCTGATATGATGTCCTACCTGCCTGTCAACATATGTATTTCCATACCTCAGCGCACCTGCTCGCACAGACATCACACAACACCAGCACGTTCAGTTAGACTGTGCAGAGTTGTACACAAACAGTCACAGAGAGCCACAAACAAACAGCCGCCTTTTACAGTTCCTCCTGAACCAAAACAACAAGTTTATGCTGTGTTCATACCATGCCGTAACCGTACTGAAGGTAGAGCGGGATCTAATGCTTTCAAAACTAGCTTGCTATTGCTAGCCTCTCCAAAATTTCCTACCCTATCTTTAAGAGAACATTTCATTTTATCATTTTTCAAAAATTATGAGAAAGGTACACTGTTAAACATTTTAGTATGAAATAACTGTATATTCCAGGTTAATAATTGCATTACTTTCACAGTAATTTCACAGTAGGGCTTTTCTTGTATCTGACTGCACTAAACAAGTGCAGTTGTAAAAAAACAAAAAAAACAGCATGGTTTTACTGTGAGTTTATATTGGAAAAAACACAAATTACTGTAAACAAACAACATCATACTGTATTTATACAGTGCACATATATATATATATATATATATATATATACACTCACCTAAAGGATTATTAGGAACACCATACTAATACTGTGTTTGACCCCCTTTCGCCTTCAGAACTGCCTTAATTCTACGTGGCATTGATTCAACAAGGTGCTGAAAGCATTCTTTAGAAATGTTGGCCCATATTGATAGGATAGCATCTTGCAGTTGATGGAGATTTGTGGGATGCACATCCAGGGCACGAAGCTCCCGTTCCACCACATCCCAAAGATGCTCTATTGGGTTGAGATCTGGTGACTGTGGGGGCCATTTTAGTACAGTGAACTCATTGTCATGTTCAAGAAACCAATTTGAAATGATTCGAGCTTTGTGACATGGTGCATTATCCTGCTGGAAGTAGCCATCAGAGGATGGGTACATGGTGGTCATAAAGGGATGGACATGGTCAGAAACAATGCTCAGGTAGGCCGTGGCATTTAAACGATGCCCAATTGGCACTAAGGGGCCTAAAGTGTGCCAAGAAAACATCCCCCACACCATTACACCACCACCACCAGCCTGCACAGTGGTAACAAGGCATGATGGATCCATGTTCTCATTCTGTTTACGCCAAATTCTCACTCTACCATCTGAATGTCTCAACAGAAATCGAGACTCATCAGACCAGGCAACATTTTTCCAGTCTTCAACTGTCCAATTTTGGTGAGCTCGTGCAAATTGTAGCCTCTTTTTCCTATTTGTAGTGGAGATGAGTGGTACCCGGTGAGGTCTTCTGCTGTTGTAGCCCATCCGCCTCAAGGTTGTGCGTGTTGTGGCTTCACAAATGCTTTGCTGCATACCTCGGTTGTAACGAGTAATTATTTCAGTCAAAGTTGCTCTTCTATCAGCTTGAATCAGTCGGCCCATTCTCCTCTGACCTCTAGCATCAACAAGGCATTTTCGCCCACAGGACTGCCGCATACTGGATGTTTTTTCCTTTTCACACCATTCTTTGTAAACTCTAGAAATGGTTGTTCGTGAAAATCCCAGTAACTGAGCAGATTGTGAAATACTCAGACCGGCCCGTCTGGCACCAACAACCATGCCACGCTCAAAATTGCTTAAATCACCTTTCTTTCCCATTCTGACATTCAGTTTGGAGTTCAGGAGATTGTCTTGACCAGGACCACACCCCTAAATGCATTGAAGCAACTGCCATGTGATTGGTTGATTAGATAATTGCATTAATGAGAAATTGAACAGGTGTTCCTAATAATCCTGTAGGTGAGTGTATATATATATATACACTGAACAAAATTATAAACGCAACACTTTTGTTTTTGCCCCCATTTTTCATGAGCTGAACTCAAAGATCTAAGACTTTTTCTATGTACACAAAAGGCTTATTTCTCTCAAATATTGTTCACGAATCTGTCTAAATCTGTGTTAGTGAGCACTTCTCCTTTGCCGAGGTAATCCATCCAACGCACAGGTGTAGCATATCAAGATGCTGATTAGACAGCATGATTATTGCACAGGTGTGCCTTAGGCTGGCCACAATAAAAGGCCACTCTAAAATGTGCAGTTTTACTGTATTGGGGGGGTCCGGGGGGGTCCCGGGGGGTCCAAAAAAAAAGTCAATATCTGGTGCGACCACTATTTGCCTCACGCAGTGCAACACTTCGCATCTCCTTCGCATAAAGTTGGCCTGTGGAATGTTGGTCCACTCCTCTTCAATGGCTGTGCGAAGTTACTGGATATTGGCAGGAACTGGAACACGCTGTAGTATACGCCGATCTAGAGCATCCCAAACATGCTCAATGGGTGACATGTCCGGTGAGTATGCTGGCCATGCAAGAACTGGGATTTTTTCAGCTTCCAGGAATTGTTTACAGATCCTTGCAACATGGGGCTGTGCATTATCATGCTGCAACATGAGGTGATGGTCGTGGATGAATGGCACAACAATGCAGCAGTTGCTTTACTATTGTAAAAGATCCATCTACAAACGAAATGAATTTGATATTAATTTGAAATAAGTTATTGTTAAATCTTCATGCTTGAATAATACTATAACAAAATGTTCATAGTCATGCTAAGAATATCTCGACTAAACTCTTTCATATTCTAGCTTGTCATTGTTTTAACAAACGTTTTCATTTGTCACATATCTGACTTGACTAGAACAGAAATTGAATATGCTTTTCCATCTAAAATTTATAGATGTTTTTTTAATTGACATTTTAAGAATGTTATTAAAAACCAGATAGCATTGAATTAACTTTCTATTAACATTACTTTTAGAACGTTTGTTTAAATCTTTGAGAGAAATTTACTAGAACATTAGACAAAGTTCTGAGAACATTCTCTTTTTGCTGGGATGCCAGTGATTTAAGGATGTATATGTACATTTGGAGCAAACTTCCAAAAAAGTCTTTAGTAACATGTCTCCTCTCATGTGATCTTATGCAAGACCCAGGTAGACAAGATGGCGTCGTTTCCAGAGCAGCTTCTGGAAGCAGTGGATGAGCTGGACAATGACAAACCAAAGAGGCAAAAAAGCACAGTTGCATCTGATCAACTGGAAAAGGCAAATGCAGTGGATGAGTCAATGCAGATGATCAGCCCCAGTTTCCATGAGCTTCTGCTGGAATTTTATCCTGAATTGAAAGACATGGAAAACACCAAGTTTTATGAAAAATGCAACCTGGCGTTTATCTTTGATGGGCTTGATGAGAGTCGCCTGGAATTGAATTTTAACTGTAAGCCAGTGAAATGTGTGAATGAGCGATCATCTGCTGATGCTTTGTTTACAAGCCTTGTTAAAGGGAAACTGCTTCCGTCGGCTCTCGTCTGGGTGACATCATGACCGGCGGCGGCAAATCAGATCCCTCCGGAGTACGTAGGATTGTTCACGGAGGTGCGCGGATTCACCGACCAACAGAAGGAGGAGTACTTCAGAAAAAGGATCAAAGATGAAGCTCACATTAGGATGTCTCGTAGTCTCTACATCATGTGCCACATTCCTGTGTTCTGCTGGATCACAGCCACCGTTCTTCAGGATATTCTTGCTAGAAACAACGGGCAGGACATTCCCTCGACACTCACCGAAATGTACATCCACTTCCTGCTGATACAGATGAACATAAAGAACCAGAAGTACGAGGAGAAACCCGAAAGAGAACACACAAAATCTTGTTTTCAAACAAAGAAATTATCTCCAAGTTGGCTTAACTGGCATTTGAACAGCTGAAGGAGGGAAACATCATGTTCTACGAGAAGGATCTGAAAGCGTGCGACATCAACAAAGGCGACGAGTCCACAGGAATGTGCACTGAAATCTTCAAGAAAGACTCTGTCCTGCATGAGATGAAGGTTTATTACTTCATACATCTCAGCGTGCAGGAGTTCCTCGCTGCTTTGCACATGTTCCTCTGCTACTTGAAACTGGACATGAACGAGCTGGTATTTTTCCTGGAGGAATCGCGTCCTAATAAAGACCTGCTGTATGTTCTGCTGAGGAAAGCAATTGACAAAGCAAAGGAGAGCGATCGAGGGCATTTCGATCTCTTCCTGCGGTTCCTGCTGGGCATTTCCCTTGAGTCCAATCAGAAACTCCTCGTCGGCTTGCTGGATGAAATGCAAAACTGTAACTTGTGCATCAAAAAAAACATCCAGTACATTAAGCAACTGCAAAACAATGATGAGTGCCTGGAAAAATCTATCAACCACTTCTTCTGCATACTGGAACTGCAGGACAGAAGCCTGTACCAACAATTCATGAAATATCTGAGGTCAGAGATCGACCAGCTGAGAACCATGTCCAACTCAAACTGCTCAGCGCTGGTCTATGTGCTTCTGATGTCAGAAGAGGTGCTGGATAACTTCAACCCGAAGACATTCAACAACACATATCCTGGATGCAGGAGACTCGTGCCAGCCGTGAGATGCTGCAGAAAAGCCCTGTAAGTAGAGACAAATGAAACGTTTTATTTTTTTCCCACTTTTGTTTAATTTTTTTTCCCAGTTTTTGTTTTATTTTTTCAACATATTGGTTTTATTTTTTGTAATATTCTTGTGACAAGCAGAGCGTGCAAGAGCCATGAGAGAACGGTGCGAGGCCGGTGGCGTGATTGCAAATGAGCTTCTCTCACGGAGGAGCTATGGAACCATAAAAGGAGGAGCGACGACAGTGAAGGACGAGAGAGGACCAGGCCTGGACTTTTACGTTCTTCACTGTCGTTGCTCCTCCTTTTATGCTTCCGTAGCTCCTCTGTGAGAGGATATGAGACCGGTGTGACGTGTAGGTGACGCTCATTTGCAATCATGCCACCGGCCTCGCGCCGTTCTCTCACGGATCTCACCCGCCCTGCTTGTCACAATTCTGTTGAATTCTCACATTTTTCCAACATATTCAGAATTATTTCCCCCTAAATTCTGTTTTATTTCCCCCCGCAATTTCTGTTTTCTTTCATCGCTTATCACAATTACGTTTTAATAGTTTAAATTTTAATAATCAAAAAACATGTCTAGTCAATATAATTCATAAAACCTTATTATATAAGATTTTAACAATACTAAGTCATTGTTGTATGACAATGATATCTTCTTTTTTGTATATTTCTAATATATTTGTGCAGTGAGAACTTTATTGTGATCTGTATTTATTGAATGTAAAGGTAAACTCTTCATTATAAGTAAACATCTTTCCATCTTTACAGGTTTTCAGACTGTGGACTGACAAAAACAAGCTGTGAAATGGTGGCTTCGGCTCTCCAGTTAGAAGATGGTCCTCTGAGGGAGCTGGACCTGAGTCACAATTACGGTATCGAGGCAGGAGTGAAGGTGCTTTCTGCTGGACTCAAGAGCCCACACTGTCATCTGGAGACACTGAGGTCATTACTGTTTCCATTGCTTTGTAAATGTTTACTGGCTAGCCTGAAATGTAAAGCTGATATTGTACTCATTCGGGTTGGCCCAGTGTCATTTTGGCCAGGACAGCTGTATGGAGCTGGTCTCTGCGATCCAGACGATCTCACATCGTCTAAAAGAGCTCGATCTCAGCGGCAGTGACCTGCAGGACTCTGGACTCAATCATCTCCTACAAGGGATGGAAAATACAGATAGAAACCTTCAAGTTCCTAGGAAAGTATTGATGAAATCTATGCATGATACATTCTGCATGTTTGTATTGTAATATATTGTGACAGTATATATTGTTACACCCCTAAAGCATATTAAACACACTGTATGAGACAGATGTTTGATAGAAGACCATTTTAAAATGTTTTCCTGCAGGTTGAGCTGGTGTAACTTCACTGAGAATAGTTGTGAGCGCCTTTCCTCGATTCTCAGCTCAGATTCGCCCCTGAGAGAGCTGGACCTGAGTAACAATGACCTCCAGGATGCAGGAGTGAAGCTGCTCTCTGATGGACTGAAGAGTCCAAACTGTCAGCTGGAGATATTGAGGTAAAGGAGTTTGGATTTAGTTTAGGAGTTATTGTATTGTTGCTTATTTGTTTTATCCATCTGTAGGTCGTCAGGCTGTATGGTGACAGATGAAGGCTGTGGTTATGTGTCTTCAGCTCTGAGTTCAAACCCCTCACACTTGAGAGAGCTGGATCTGAGCTACAATCACCCAGGAGATTCAGGAGTCAAGCTGCACTCTGACAAACTGAAGGATCCAAACTGCTCACAGCAGATACTCAAGTATGTGGTGGAATTTTCCTCAGATCTATTAAGCAATTCAAAAATATATATTAGAGTTAATATTATATACTACACTGTAAAACCCAACAGTGATTCTAACTAACACTTTTTAGTTAACTTTACTTAATGTCTTAATTGTAAAAATCTAGTAGTCTGTACTATTCATATGCTATGCCCTTTTTACTTAGAAAACGTTAAGATGAATTGATTGGTTTTTTGCTATTGCTATTGCAAGATACTTCTCTTTCTTTGAAATCAAATGACTGTGATTTATTGTTGCATCACTGCATCAATAGGAAGAGAATTAAAATAATATAAATGATGAATAGAAAGTTCAAAAGAACAGCATTTATTTAAAAAACAATATTAATTTAAAAAACGTACAGAATCGCCTCTATGATTCAATTTCTGCATTTAAATCCATCAATATTTTTGTGGCCCTTAATGAATAACTGATTGTTCACCTTTTCTTACTTTCCTCTTCTTCTTCACTGACTTCTGCAGAACTGACCCTATGGGTGAACACTTCATCAAACCAGGGATAAGAAAATGTAAGTGAATCATTCTCCATCTCTCTGTGTTTCTCTCTGAGACACTAAATGGGTGTTTTCTGTCTCACAGATGCTTGCAATCTTACTCTGGATCCAAACACAGCTCACGTTCAGTTGTGCCTCTCTGATGAAGACAGAACAGCGACACTAGTAGAACAGGTAGAGCCGTATCCTGATCACCCAGAAAGATTTGAAGCCGTTGAACAAGTTCTGTCTAGAGAGAGTCTGTCTGGGCGATGTTATTGGGAGGCTGAATGGATAGGTATGGAGGGGACCGTCGGAGTGACGTACAAGAACATCCTGAGGAAAAAACGATGATATTGGTTTTGTGGAGGCCAGCAGTCAGCTTGGAAACAATGATGTATCATGGAAAATTACCTGTGGAACTGGTACATATGTTTCCTACAATCACGAAGACATTGATGTAAAGGCTCAGCCCTCTCATTCATCTAAAAGAGTGGGTGTGTATGTGGACACGGCAGTTGGTATTTTGTCCTTCCATTGTGTCTCTGACACAAATACACTCACACACTTGTACACATTCCTTGCGTCTTTTAAAAAACCTCTTTATGCAGGATTCAATTTTGAAGAAAGCAACTTTGTGTCAAACTCTGTCCCTCTGTCAGATGTAGTGACCTGAGGCCCCCTGCTCAATATCATTTGTGATGTCTTAAACAGCACATTTATGGTTGTCTTGTTCTGTTCTATGTTACTGATTGGAATATCAAATCAAATTTATGATTTGATGCAGAAGTCCTAGTGATGTAAATTAGACAATTAAGTGATGATTGATCATTAATGATGAACACCTGATGATAACAAGCAGAATCACTGAAGGAAAGAGAAACACAAGAACTACAACTGACTTCAGCCACAGTCTTAACCTCTTAAGCGGGGCGGGGGGGTCGACGGGAGTGGGCGTGTTAGTACTTTTATTTACTTTTGTTTTATGAAAAATATTCAATCAACTATCACAAACTATGCATCATTTGGACTCTTGCGCTCAAGCTGAGCCCTCCCTCACCTCTCTCCTTCAATCACAGGCATTTGGGTGACTTAATATATCCAGGAAGCACATTACAGGTATGTTTACCATATTTACCAGCACATACCATATTTCGCGTTGCACTTTCTCTCATTCATAGTAAGCTCTGCTCTATTTCTATGGGTATTGTTGTGTCTATTCCTGATGGATTCAAGCCGGTCGACTGTTTTGATCTTTATAAAGCAGGACAAACTTTTAGTGGCATTTACTCCATCCATCCAGCAGGTGACATTACCATCAGGGTTTACTGTCACATGATCTCAGATGGAAAAGACAGGGAAGAGTGTTTACAGAGAATCCCTGCGTCCCAATGTCCATACTATACATCCTAAATAGTATGTGAGATTAGAATAATGTGTCCCAAAACATAGTATGTTGAAAAGAGTATGTCAAAAGTACCCGGATGGTCTACTATTTTTGGTACATTTTCAAAGTGTGGATCTGTGCACACTATAATGGCTAATATTGTCCACAACTCATCGTGCTTTGGTGGAGGATTCGGTTCAGAACTACAAATACAAAAAGTGTTAAAAAACTACAAAAAATGGTGGTGTCACAAATGCCGGTGAAGATTCCACCGTCGGCCACCGCAGGTCTCACTCTCCGGAGTACTAATGGTTAATTCGGACTCCATTTCCCTAGCACCCACATCCTGGGACTGATTGCTGCACACCTGATCCTCATCACACAGACTATTTAAACCCTGTTTGCTCAGTCACTCATTGCGAAGTCTTGTTTGCCCTGGCTGCATTTCTGAGCGTTATTTTTCCCTGTTGTTACCTTGCCTGTGTTTTGACTCTGCCTTGGACTCTCGTTTTTGACTCTGTGCTGCCTGCCCTTGATTACTGCTTGCCTGGACTGTGGATTCTGACTGTTTGCTGCCTGCCCTGACCCATTGCCTGTTATGACCACGCTTTCTGCCTTGCCTCTGATATTGCTGTTCTCCCTGATTTCTCGACCCACTCCTGTTTGTACACTGAGATTGTTTTACTTTAATAAACTGCACATGGATCCCAATCTGCCTGAGTCCTCGTTACAGGTGGATATGTGCGACCAACGGTAAGATGTTTAGATCTAATAATCAAAGTTTAACCTGATAAAAAATATTAGTTTAATGTTATCCGTGTTATATTTCATCTGCAACAACAATGTGGAGTTTTATAAAGATCTGTTAGGTCATTAACTTTTAAATGCATCATTATGCATTAATATGAGGAGAGTTCTCCGCATGAAAGACCCGTGACTGCAGATCAACGTGCTACTGCATTTCTCTCCAATACGGTAGGAAATTAAATGAAATGTGGAGGATTTTAACTGTGACGAGATGATTGACAGGCCAGTTTACGTGACAGGATGCGACAGAGAGCAACCGTTAAAGACGCAATTGTATGACGTCAGAATTGTGAGATATAAACTCGCAATTCTGAGAAAAGTCACTTTTTTTCCTCATAATTGGACTTTATAATTTGCAATTGTGCGTTTATATCTCGCAATTCTGAGAAAAAAGTCCGATTTGCGAGATGTAAACACAATTGTGAGAAAATAAGTTAGACTTGTGAGATTAAAAAGTCAGTCATTTTTTAAATTGTTTTATTTCGCAGAGGAAACAAGCTTTCATAGTGTGTTTTCCATAGTGTGAATGAGATGTTGCCAAATTACACTTTCTGAGCTCTCATTGTAATCCAACCTGCAAAAAGTTTTTTAGGAGTAGTGTATTATTATGTGTGTACTGAACAACAATACTCTAAACATGAAACTAACAAGTTTTGTTGACCTCACTTAAATATTAGAAAGTATTTGTTCAAAACATTGCCCAAATGTTGTCCCAGTTTTCTAAATTGAGTCATCTGATACACTAGTTTTATGTTGAACAATGTTGTATATTCTATAAACTCTTTTTAAACACTTTTATTTGTTTTTTAGAAGACTATAGGATTCAGTTTGTAATTTGTTAGAAGTTTTAATATTTTCGGATATAACATTAATCTAAATTTACCTTGAATGCATGCAGGGGAAACATGATATATCTGTAATCTAGTTGCAAACTCTTGTTTAACTTTGAAGACAGATAAACCTTGAATTCATATTTTATTTCCTGAGGAACATTAGATTGGAACATGTGATATGCCGCTTATTTTGTGTAATTGTTATTAGCTATCGCTGTTCTTTTGCAAGTTTGGGTTCTTAAATTACAGGTCATGTGACTTCCAGCTTGCATCCTCACAATGCCCTATTCCGACAAATCAGTTCTTTTCATCAGCAGTTTTCTTTTTAACCATAATTCAAAAAGATAGAGATAAAGTTCATAAAGTGTGGGTCCATTACCTAAATTTAGTGACAAACCTGATCCTTTTTTTAGCCATTAAAATAATTTCAAGCAGTCAAGAATGTGTAAAATTAATGTAAAAGGCATCATATATGACATAACAGTTTATAAAATAAGATGAAATGGATTACAATGCTTTGCGCATTAAAACATATTTGAATTTGTTTTGAGTGTCAAGTGCCTGCAAATGACATTACATTTTTTTTTATTTGTATTATTTAATAATTTTGTCACTGTCACTTTCCAATAACGCACTAACGTTATTGTTCACCCTCACTCTAGGCAGAAAACATGACTTTCATAAATTATACCATATCAGAAATGATAACGGTTATTGGGTGTGCAGTGCTATTGAAAGGGTAGCTATATCACCTCACTGTAAAACCCGACAAGTTAAGCTAACTCATTTCTTATGAGGAAACCGATTACCTCAATTCAATTAAGTTAAAAAAACAATACTTATGAGTATTGTCGTCTTGTTTTGTTCTGTTGACATTAAATCAAATTTGATAAGATTTTATGCAGGTAATTGCAAAGGTTTCACATGTATTACTGTATATAACAACCAAACCACATTTTCAGAAATGATTGATTACTGCTCTTGGATTTGCCTTTTTAGACATGCAAAAGCTGACTCTTTTTATTAAAATGCTTTATTTTTGTTATGAAAAATAAGAGCTTTAAGTCTCATTTGTTCACTTTGTTAACCTAGACAAGGCCTACAGATACTTTGAATGCAACTCATTTAGCTGTAGATCATCACCTTATATAAATATTCAAACATTGTGATATTAATTGCACAAACATTCAAAAAAAAAAAGCTTCTTTACTGCATTTACTTTGCTTTGTTTATTTATTGAAATATGAAAATCAATAACTTAACCAACTAATAATTTGCTAGCCAAGAAATCTGCTGCTGACTTGACTTGTTTGCTGAACAAATTAAAATTGGCTTAAGTCATGTCATTGAGGAAATTGAATACAACATATTGTTGAGAGAACTCAAAAAAGTAAAGTAATAAAGCTATTTCGCTGGTATCCAAGTCTACTTGAATGGGGAAGTCCCGAAATCTCAAAACCTTTTTATGTGTTTTGGCTGTTCATTTACACAAGTACCCTGAGATGTTGAACCCAGTGCTTTCACTGTAATCCAGCTTGCAAAGAGTTAAAGGGTTAGTTTACCCAAAAATGAAAATTACCTCATGATTTACTCAGAAAATTGCCACATAATTGCTAGAGTTGCTTCTGTGGGAACGCATTGATCCTGTGATGGGGACCTAACATTGCTGGGATCAGTCCTGGAACGTGCCCTGTGTGAACAAAAGGCAGGACAAATGTCGTTGTGATGATGCTAAAGCTGAGATCGTTCGCCAGCTTAGTGGAACGGTATGCAATGCACTATAGTTTATGATCAAATCAGAAAAAAAAATGCATGAGTGTGGTTTCTCGAGAAATAAATCGCAGATCATAAGCAAACTTAAGACGCTGCGGAGACATTACATGTCACGTGTCTTTACAGGATCTTTACGGGATGTGTGTGAACGCACGCACAGATTCCAGAAAATCACTGGCAGTGTGAATGAACTAAAATCAAACGATCCCGGGACAAATCCCGGGACACATCATTGTATTAAAGATTGGAACGTGATATCCTGATTATTTTTGTTTAATTGTTATTAGCTATTGCTGTTCTTTTGCAAGTTTGGGTTCTTAAATTACAGATCACGACTTCCAGCTTTGCGTGCGCAAAAGTAGACTCACATCCTCACAATGACCTATTGTCTGATCTGAAAAATCAATTCTTTTCATCAGCATTTTTTTTATATCACTTTATAAAGATGGAGATAAAGATCATAAAGGGCAGGGCCATTATCAAAATTTGGTGACAAACCTGATCCTTGACTATTCAGAATCTGTCAAATTCATGTAAAAGGAGTCATATTATAACTTAACAGTTTATGAAATAACATCTAATTTTAACATGGTTCATTGTTTTGCACAGTTTAAAAATTTTAATTTGTCAAGTGCCAGAAAAACCTTGTGTCCCCTGACATGACATTTACAGTTATTTGTTTATTTAATCATTTTGTTCTCTGGGCTTAAGTAGGTTGAACATATGTGCAAATCAAACGGTTCTGCTTTGTTTAAAATCACTATCACATTTACAATTGTGCTGATCTCTTGCTGGTGTGATCTCCAGACACACTCTGGTTCAACTCCAACTTTCTAATTCAAGTGCGTTTATGTTCCCATTGTTTACCTCCTTGAGTTTCTCCTTCGTTGTCTTCTGTGTTGGACTTTTTTACTCTTCTGCTGATCAGCCGTTGTTATGTCTTCATCTCATTCACCAGTGTTTGCCGGTTCAAGACATCTCAAGTTAAGTTACTTGGTTTCATTCATCTGTTTGCATCTGATACTCACTGTTGTTGTGTGTGTTTTCTTCTATCATCAGTCCCAGACAGCAACATAGTGTCGGCCCAGATCTGGTACGCACTGAATCCACATGTACCAGATGTGGGCAAGATTCTGTTACAAAAATATCATGTAATAATACAAACCCGATTCCAAAAAAGTTGGGACACTGTACAAATTGTGAATAAAAACAGAATGCAATGATGTGGAAGTTTCAAATTTCAATATTTTATTCAGAATACAACATAGATGACATATCAAATGTTTAAACTGAGAAAATGTATCATTTTATGGGAAAAATTAGTTGATTTTAAATTTCATGGCATCAACACATCTCAAAAAAGTTGGGACAAGGCCATGTTTACCACTGTGTGGCATCCCCTCTTCTTTTTATAACAGTCTGCAAACGTCTGGGGACTGAGGAGACAAGTTGCTCAAGTTTAGGAATAGGAATGTTGTCCCATTCTTGTCTAATACAGGCTTCTAGTTGCTCAACTGTCTTAGGTCTTCTTTGGTCGCATCTTCCTCTTTATGATGCGCCAAATGTTTTCTATGGGTGAAAGATCTGGACTGCAGGCTGGCCATTTCAGTACCCGGATCTTTCTTCTACGCAGCCATGATGTTGTAATTGATGCAGTACGTGGTCTGGCATTGTCATGTTGGAAAATGCAAGGTCTTCCCTGAAAGAGACGACGTCTGGATGGGAGCATATGTTGTTCTAGAACTTGGATATACCTTTCAGCATTGATGGTGCCTTTCCAGATGTGTAAGCTGCCCATGCCACACACACTCATGCAACCCCATACCATCAGAGATGCAGGCTTCTGAACTGAGCACTGATGACAACTTGGGTTGTCCTTGTCCTCTTTAGTCCGGATGACATGGCGTCCCAGTTTTCCAAAAAGAACTTCAAATTTTGATTCGTCTGACCACAGAACAGTTTTCCACTTTGCCACAGTCCATTTTAAATGAGCTTTGGCCCAGAGAAAACGCCTGTGCTTCTGGATCATGTTTAGATATGGCTTCTTTTTTGACCTATAGAGTTTTAGCCGGTAACGGCGAATGGCACGGTGGATTGTGTTCACCGACAATGTTTTCTGGAAGTATTCCTGAGCCCATGTTGTGATTTCCATTACAGTAGCATTCCTGTATGTGATGCAGTGCCGTCTAAGGGCCCGAAGATCACGGGCATCCAGTATGGTTTTCCGGCCTTGACCCTTACGCACAGAGATTGTTCCAGATTCTCTGAATCTTTGGATGATATTATGCACTGTAGATGATGATAACTTCAAACTCTTTGCAATTTTTCTCGGAGAAACTCCTTTCTGATATTTCTCCACTATTTTTCTCCGCAGCATTGGGGGAATTGGTGATCCTCTGCCCATCTTGACTTCTGAGAGACACTGCCACTCTGAGAGGCTCTTTTTATACCCAATCATGTTGCCAATTGACCTAATAAGTTGCAAATTGGTCCTCTAGCTGTTCCTTATATGTACATTTAACTTTTCCGGCCTCTTATTGCTACCTGTCCCAACTTTTTTGGAATGTGTAGCTCTCATGAAATCCAAAATGAGGCAATATTTGGCATGACATTTCAAAATGTCTCACTTTCAACATTTGATATGTTATCTATATTCTATTGTGAATAAAATATAAGTTTATGAGATTTGTAAATTATTGCATTCCTTTTTTATTCACAATTTGTACAGTGTCCCAACTTTTTTGGAATCGGGTTTGTAAATATAAAAACAAGAGCTATACAAGGGAATTTTGCATTTTGCCAAATTAGAACTTAAATCCACACATAACTGGGCTTTTGCTGAAAACCAGGGCCATCGTTTGTCTATGCCTAGAAATGGCCCTAGAGAAAACAACATGATTTTCATAAAATACATCATGTCAGAAATAACATCCCTTTCGTTCAGTCACTCCGAGTAACGTCAGTGACTGACGAATGGGGGTTTCGCCTAGAAGCCTATCATCTTCGAGATCTAGAAAACGCCCAATGGCAGTGCCAATGCCATGGGCATGCGGAATTTGCATAGCGTAACTCCGCCCCACAGTGTGGGTATATAAGGAAGTACGCTGGCAACATCGCATTATGTTTCTGCTTCGGAGCCAAGAGCATCTATCTCTTCACTCCTTAAGCCTTTTTGAGTATATCGTCAAGCTTCTTCGAGACGAACAGCTTTCCAGTCGGTGTTGGTGTTACGGCGCGTTCCAGCGAGTGTTTACTTCCTGCCTGCTGATCTGTGCAGTGATCTGCATCCAGCTGGTATTCGTTCCCTGGGCGCTTCGGCATCGCTGTGAAGCTCCCTCTCACAAAAGAGCTCGCATGTGGCACGTCTTTTTAAAGACGGTTTGCCCGTGCACTTCTGGGTGCGGTCGATCATCTGATGGGCACAATCGCTGCGTGACGTGTTTGGGCTTCAGCACGTTCAAGCAGCGTTTGTGGATGCGTCATGTTCTCACTGCAGGAACATGACCATCGCGATGTTGCGGTCGAGACTCAATGACCTCCGCAAGGAAAGAGAGTCCCCTCTGCCACACCCCAATCTACCGTCTCCGAGAGAGATGGTGCTTTGGCTGGTGGCCAGGGTGACCCGAGGGTTACGGTGTGGCATAACCCCGACGATCATTCCTCGGGCCACACCCCCCTCTCGCACATCGCTACCCGCGAGTGATCGGACTGAAGCAGCGGGACCGTCTGCGGACGCCCCGTGTGTTTCGTTCGGCGCTCCAGTTGGCGATGAGATGTCGATCGCCGCATCTCAAGGTGGGCTGGAGTCCTCTGGGGATGAAGATTCGGCTATGCTGCTGCCTTCGGGCGTGCCAGCATTGCCCGAGTCCGACCCGGAGTTGACAGCCATGTCATCTCGGGGGATGTTTGGTCTTTGGGTGTGACGCGTCCTGACAGCTGTTGGGCCCCGCCCCCAATTACTTTCTCTCCCGGGATACATGAGGAGGTCACGTGGTCCTGGAAGTCCCCGTTGTCTTCCCGCGACCGTTCGGCGGCCTCCTCCGCCTTCTCTGCCCTCGATGGGGCCGCGGCCAAGGGTACACTGGGGTCCCCCCTGTTGACGCTCAGTTGCAATCACGGTCGAGACTCAATGACCCCCGTATGGAGGGAGAGTCCCCTCTGCCACACCCCAGTTATCCTCTCCACGTGACGGGATGTTTGGCTGGTGGCCAGGGTGACCTGAGGGCTGCGGTGTGGCATAAACCCCGACGAGTATTCCTCGGGCCACACCCCCCCTCTTGCACAGAGTGCTTCAATGTGGCGCGGTGATCCTAAGCACCCCTCCAAGGCCTGTAGTTCTCGTCTACTCTGGTGGCGAGGGACTGCAGAGCTGCGGGGCAGGCCGCCGCCTCTCAGCACGCCATGGCCATCCTTCAGGTCTTCCAGGCCAGGATGCTCGTGGCATGCACGAGGGTAGAGCTGTCCCAGGGCTCTTAATGAGCCGCGTGCCGCCACCGACCTCGCCCTCCGGGTGACGAAGGTGACCGTCCGCTCCCTGGGTCAGGTGATGTCCACAGCTGTGGTCCAGGAGAGACAAGGCTCAGCCTGGTCGATATGAGAGAGGCTGAGCGAACCCGGTTCCTCAACGCTCACATATCCCAGGCTGGCCTCTTCGGCGGCACGGCCAAGAACTGCGCCCAACAGTTCTTGGCCGTCCAGTAGCAGACCAAGGCCATTAAACGTACTGCCCCGGCGGCTGTTACTCAGCCGCAGGCTCAGTCGCCTCAGTCTGCTTGCCGCCGAGGGCGCCCTCCTGCGGCTTCGACCCTCCCGCCGCCCTTTCCGGGCCGCGCCGTAGGGATGATCGCAGGAAGGCGCCCCCGCCCGCTCCCAGCCCCGCAGCCCGCCTAACGCCAGGCTAGCGGCGCTCCTGACGCGGACAGCTCAAGGATGGGCAGTTCTTCCAAGGAGTTGGTAGCAGGGCCACTCCTTCCCCCGGTGGAGGGCCGGGGGAGAATCTTCTGTTCAGCTGCTGGCCCCCAGGTCAGCAGCACCCTATGTGGAAGAACTACTCACCTATCCCTGAGCACCCAGAGACCGATGGCAGTGTGCGCCGCCCCCGGGCCACGCCACTCTCGTCCCTCTCTAACGGCAGTCTCCTCTCAGAGCAGACCCCCAGTGGAACGCGCGTCCTTCCCTGGTCTCCTCTGTCAGGACGCGGCTGATGACCGTGCCCCCACACCGGGATGCTACGCCTCCCACGTCCGGGCCGGTCACGCCGCCTCGCTGCCCCACCCGGGGTACGTCTGTGGTCCGCACGACCCCGCTGGTGCAGTTTTTGGGAGCCTGGCTAGAGCTTCCCGGACTGTTCCGCTGGGTCGAGAAGACCATCAGGCTCGGCTATGCGATTCAGTTCGCTCAGGCTCCTCCCCGCTTCCGGGGAGTCCGCCACACCATGGGGGGCCCAACGCCCCTGTCATGCGTGCGGAGGTTGCTACCTTGCTGGCGAAGGGTGCGATCGAGCCTGTCCCTCCAGCCGAGATGAAGTCCGGCTTCTACAGCCCTTACTTCATTGTACCCAGGAAAACCAGTGGGTTACGACCGATCCTGGACCTGCGCGTCCTGAACCGATCCCTTCACAGGCTTCCGTTCAGAATGTTGACAGCGAAGCGCCTTTTCGAATGCGTTCGTCCAGTAGATTGGTTTGCAGCGATTGACCTGAAGGACGCCTACTTCCATATCAGTACGCGGTCCTCCCATTCGGGCTAGCTCTGTCCCCTCGCGTCTTTACGAAGATTGTCGAGGCAGCCCTTGTGCCACTCAGGCAACACGGGGTTCGCATCCTGAACTACCTCGACGACTGGCTGTTCCTGAGTCACTCTCGAGAGCAGGTGTGCGAACACAGAGACCTGGTGCTCCAACACTTAGCCCGTCTGGGCCTTCGGGTCAACTGGGAAAAGAGCAAACTCTGCCAGTGCAGAGGATCTCTTTTCTCAGTATCGACTCGGTCGCCAGGTGCGCGCAGCTTACGAGCGAGCGCGCGCAGTCACTGCTGACTTGCCTCCGTCAAATCAGGAGCAAGAGTGCGGTTCCACTGAAGTTATTTCAGAGGCTCCTGGGGCATATGGCATCTGCAGCCGCGGTAACGCCGCTCAGATTGCTTCATATGAGACCGCTTCAGCACTGGCTTCGCGATCGAGTCCCGAGATGGGCATGGCAGTCGGGCACGCTCCGGGTCCCAGTGACTCGGCCCTGCCTGCAGACCCTCACCCCGTGGTCGAACCTCAGTTCTACGGCCGGTGTGCCCTTAGAACGAGTTTCCAGGCAATTTTGTTGTGTCAACAGATGCCTTCACCACGGGCTGGGGTGCCATGTGCAATGGACATGCTGCCGCGGGCTCCTGGACAGGACCCCAGCGCCTTCTGCATGTCAATTGCCTCGAGTTGCTGGCAGTACGGTTTGCCCTGCACCGCTTCCGAGCGCTGCTCAAGGGTCAACACGTGCTAGTCCGGTCAGACAACACGGCCACAGTAGCGTACATCAACCACCAGGGTGGTCTACGTTCCCGCCGCATGTCTCAACTCGCCTGCCATCTCGTCTTATGGAGTCAGAAGCACCTGAGGTCCCTTCGTGCCATCCACGTCCCGGGAGTCCTGAACCGTGCAGCCGACGAGCTCTCACGGCTTCAGCCACTTCCTGGAGAATGGAGACTCCATCCCCAGACGGTTCAGCTGATTTGGGAACAGTTCGGCGACGCACAGGTAGATCTGTTTGCCTCCCACGACTCTTCCCATTGCCGCCTGTTTTATTCCCTGACCGAGGGCTTCCTCGGCACGGATGCTCTGGCGCACAGCTGGCCGCGGGGCCTCCGCAAGTTTGCGTTTCCCCCAGTGAGCCTTCTCGCACAGGTTCTGTGCAAGATCAGGGAGGACAAGGAGCAGGTCGTTTTGGTCGCCCCGTATTGGCTCGGCCGGACCTGGTTCTCCGAACTCGTACTCCTTGCGACAGCCCCTCCCTGGTCGATTCCTCTGAGGAAGGACCTCCTTTCTCAGAGACGGGGCACCCTTTGGCACCCGCATCCCGACCTTTGGATCCTCCACGTGTGGCTCCTGGATGGGACGCGGCAGGTTTGAGTACCCTACCACCTCAGGTGGTGGCTACCATCACTTCCGCTAGGGCCCTGTCTACAGAAACGACACGCCTATGCGTTGAAGTGGAACCTCTTCGTCACTGGTGTTCTTCTCGCCAAGAAAATGCCTGGAAATGCCCGATCGGGTCCGTGCTCGCATTCCTCCAGAAGGGTTGGAACGAAGGCTGTCTCCTTCCACCCTTAAGGTTTATGTGGCCGCTATATCAGCCTACCACGACCTTGTGGAGACGAAAAAGGTAAGTCAGCACGACGTGGTCATCAGGTTCCTGAGGGGAGCGAGGAGACTGAATCCTCCTCGCGCTCCCCTCGTACCCTCTTGGGACCTCTTAGTAGTCTTAAGTGCTCTGCAGAGGGCTCCCTTCGAGCTATTGCAGTCAGTCGAGCTTAAGTTCCTGTCTATGAAGACAGCGCTCCTGATCGCCTTGGCCTCCATCAAGAGGGTAGGGGACCTGCAGGCATTTTCGGTTGACGAAGCGTGCCTGGAATTCGGGCCGGCCTACTCTCACGTGATCCTGAGACCCCGGCCTGGATATGTGCCCAAGGTTCCCACCACTCCGTTCCAGGTGGTGAACCTGCAAGCGCTGCCTTTGGAGGAGGCAGACCCAGCCTTGGCACTGCTCTGTCCAGTACGCGCCCTCCGTGCTTACGTAGACAGAACGCAGTGTTCAGGACCTCAGACCAGCTCTTTGTCTCTTATGGTGGGAAGCTGAAGGGAAAGGCTCTCTCCAAGCAAGGTTGTCTCACTGGATAGTGGACGCCATTGTTTTGGCTTACCTGACGCAGGGGCGTCCATGCCCCCTAGGGGTCAGGGCTCACTCCACCCGGAGTGTGGCCTCCTCTTGGGCTCTAGCGCATGGCGCCTCGCTAACAGACTTTGCAGAGCTGCAGGCTGGGCGACACCTAACACATTCGCCAGATTCTATAGTCTCCGAGTGGAGCCAGTGTCCCCTCATGTACTCGCCTCTACTAGTGGCCGGTAATGGACTAGGCTCAGGTGTCTTCGCTTGCTCACCATTCCACTCCACGGACTGGATACGTGCGATATTTTCCTCAGGTAGTTTCCCTGAAGCCCTGAGTTCCTCCAGCACTGTTGATGCCGACACCAGTACGTCTGCCCACTCACTCAGGCCCTCGTGTTGGCTAGGTGCCACCGTGTGCATGGTTCCCCCGTTGGGTGACCCCCACATGTGTATTTCCACTGTAAGTCTCCCTGAGCATGTGTCTTTCCCTTGGCAAGCCCCTTACCACCCCTGGGGGTAAAAATTCTTCCACCTTCGGCTGGTTACCCCAGAGTTCTCCATATGTAGCCCTGAGCGGGTCATATGTGTTTCCTTAAGTCCTCCCTACGGGTAGGCGTTTGGCGCATACTTCCACCTGGAATATGCTTCCCAGTGTACCTTGGTATTCCTGTGTTAAGTGGGAGTCCTTCGTCCGTACTAGCTTACGACAGGGAGCTCACGCTTACGCAGGGCACTGGATGACAGCCGAGTGGCGTGATTACATTGGGACCCCCATTCGTCAGTCACTGACGTTACTCGGAGTTACTGAACGAAAGGGAACGTCTCGGTTACGTATGTAACCCTCGTTCCCTGAGGAGGGAACGGAGACGTAACGTCCCTCTGCCACTTCCGCTGTACCGCTGGAACAGCCGGGAGTTCAGTCTTGGCTCCTCAGCAGGTAAACATAATGCGATGTTGCCAGCGTACTTCCTTATATACCCACACTGTGGGGCGGAGTTACGCTATGCAAATTCCGCATGCCCATGGCATTGGCACTGCCATTGGGCGTTTTCTAGATCTCGAAGATGATAAGCTTCTAGGCGAAACCCCCATTCGTCAGTCACTGACGTTACGTCTCCGTTCCCTCCTCAGGGAACGAGGGTTACATACGTAACCGAGACGTTATTGGGTGTGTGCTATTGAAAATGATTACAAACTTGATTATCGAAGAATCTAACCTACATAAATAATCTCAGTGGAAGTAACCCAAATTCCAAACAGTACACTCTAAAAATTGCTGGGTTGTTTCAACCCAAATTTGGGTCAAATATGGACAAACCCAACCGTTAGGTTACAAAAAAACAAAACACCAATTGGGTTTGTACATATTTGACCCAAATTTGGGTTGAAACAACCCACCATTTTTTAGAGTGTAGCTATAATCTATATCATCTGGATTCAGTCAGATTTACTGAATAGAAAAAAACAACAAAAAATGATGTGTCTGTCACTGCTTGTTAAACTTCAATCAAGCCTCACTGACGTTTTTTCTCTTTGTACCCAGTTTGTGGGTCTTCATTATGAAACACAGAGGAGGAGCCTGAGAATATGACAGACATATAAAGGTGTGTTTCAGTCTTTCATCCACAAACACTCAAGGAACACACACAGTGATTTACTTTAGACATTTATACAGTTTGAAATGTTTATACTTTCTTAGATAAATCGAATCTGTGATCTTCTGAGGAGAGACTGAGAAGATGGCAGTAACTCTACATTCAATAACTACTACATTGTCGCTTTATTTTTGGTGTGATGTTCATCTCTTTCTCACTGTCTCGTGTAGATGTCGGTGTTTTTGGTGGCTTTTCTTCCAGTTGTACTGATGAGCGGATGCAGTCACGATGAAGAAATACCAGCCGACTGTTCTGACCTTTATAAAGCAGGAGAAACACACTTTTACACTAGATTTACTCCATCTATCCAGCGTGGGATATTCCTTTCTCGGTTTACTGTCATATGATCTCAAATGGGACAGAGGAAGACAACGGAGGATGGACGGTACGAATGTGACTTTAGATCATTAAACACACATCAGAACATACATCATGAATCATATATTCTATATAAACCCATCACAGGTGATTCAGAGGAGAATCGGCCGTGAAATCAGTACAAGAGAGGATTTGGGTATGTGGAGGATGAATACTGGCTGGGTAAGATCTCACAGCATGTGTCCGTTTGTGTGGATGTTCATGTGTTTGGTTGAACGCGCGTGTGTGTGAACAGGGCTGGAGAACATGTACCAGATGACACGTAAGAAGAGGTACATGCTGAGAGTGGATCTGGAGGACTTTGAAGGAAATACAGTTTTTGCTCTGTACTCGTCTTTCTCTGTGGATTGTGAATTGGACGGGTATAAACTGCATGTTTCAGGGTTCACTGATGGAGGAGCAGGTAGGACACTTTCATTTATACTCGTGAAGACATATTTCCATTGAGTTATTGTGCTCAGTGATGCTCCTCTTCTCTGCAGGCGACTCTTTATCTACTCACAATGATCAGAAGTTCAGCACCTTTGATAAGGATCAAGACAGCTATGGAAATAACTGTGCCAAATATCATCTCGGGGCATTTTGGTACGCAGCCTGTCACTACACAAACCCCAACAGTGTGTATGGGGAGAAGATTCCCCCCATCATGCTATTGGAGTTGCTTGGTACCACTGGAAAAATTATGCTGTCAGAATGAAATCCATCAGCATGAAGATCAAACGTGTGTTTTAGACCTTTGTAGAAACATTACAGTGTTTCTCAGAACAAGTGACGGTTATATTGCTTTCCTTTCCTCTATTAACTGTGTAACCAGGGCCTAAAATTAACATTTAAACATCAGTGTTGGTGAGGATATGAAACTGTGTTAATTGCCAGTGAATTCTAACAATGCAATGTTGTGAGAAGATGAACAGATGTGAAGGACGCTCGGGACAGTTGGCGGGTCAGTAGACATGACTAAAGTTTAAGCCTTGCCAATTGAAATATTCAAGCGCAAAAGGGAACGCAATTCGTTACTCCGAAGCACGCGCCCAGAAATCAGTCTCTTAGATAGCACACGAATATTGAATTGAGCTCTCTTCCACATCTTCTTGCGCTTGTCATATTCAAAGAAAATAGTCAAAATGCCTGTCTTGGCAAGTATCCTTGTAAGCATAGTTAGTTATATTTTAGGCCCTGTCCCAAATGGTACCCTAAACCCTTGCAGTCTTCCTACGAGTCCACACTTTCATGACGTAACGCCGTTTTGACTGTCGGGAAGAACTCTGAAACCTAAAATGACAAATGCGACACCCTACAGTCTCATGGACTTAACCGACACGCGTACGCGGCAGCCGTTGTAAGTCCACAAGACAGAAAGTGCATATGAAGTGTGCCATTTGGGACAGGGCCTTAAATGAACATAAACAGTTGAGAAAGAAAACGTGTGTGTAACAGTATGTTGGATCCGTGCGTTGACTCTTAAAGTGACAGCAGCCTAATATTCCTGCTGCTGTTAATCAAACAACAAAAGACAATGCTGAATAACTTTTGTAACTTTAATAAGGATTAATATAAGTTTCATGGCTGGTAAAAGATATTTATGGCCAGTATATATATATATTTTTTTTTAAGTCACCGGCCATTAGCAGGTGTGGCAAAAGGTTAGTTTACTTAATGTCTTAACTTAATTGTAAAAATCTAGTAATCTGTACTAGTCACATACTATACCTTGTTTAGTACTATACCTTAAGTTAAAATTAATTGATTGGTTTGAGTGCCATTTTGTCAAGCAAAAAAAAAAAAAAACTCACCATTATGGTGATCAGTGTTCCCTTTGGTTGGGCACTTGGAACATTCATATTATTGTTATTCTCTTTCTATTGACGCAGCGATGCAAGAAATCACAGTTATTTAGTTTTAAAGGAAGATAAATAATAAATAGATTGCTTTTAAAAGCTTCTGACTGAATAATTAACTATAGTTCATGATTTAGTCATAAATTTTGACACTTTTTAAAAGAAACCTATGTAATACTTCCCTTTATGTCGTATAATTATCGTTTACAATTGTATTGCTAACACTTAAGTCATAAACACCTTGTGAAACTTATTTGGGTTGATATAATCCCTCTGTATTTGTGACAATATATTGGGGGTGATCATGTTTGAGTCACACACAGACTTCAACACTCAGCATCAAAACACAACGGTAGCTATAGTAAGTCAAGAGTAAATCTAAAGTAAATGATCAAGTACTCTCTACAGTTGTTTTTTAGTTACTAGAACTCTTGTGTAAGTGAACTATACTAACTAAGCATTTGTTAGTACAACATACTATTCCTATTTCACTTTACTTGGTTTTTTAAGGCAATCGATTTGCATGCCTTTTTTAAGTAAGTCTAACTAATTAGATTTTACAGTGAGCTTTCCCATGCTTAAAAACTGTGACCGTGACTGATTTTACAGATCAAATGTTTGTGAGTATGAAGAAAGTGGTTTCTGTGTAGGTTTCAGACATGCGGCGGTTAAAACGGATGTGTCTTTCCTCTTTAAACACTAGAGAAAACACTTGCTGTTTAAACTAGACTCAAACTCGTGTAGTTACTGTCACTAGTGCCAACTAACGTAGGCTGCACCGAAAGACTTGATGAATTAACTTAATGTTGTACTTACAAAGTTGATCGTATAGTTTTAGTCCGCGCGCTTCCTTGTTCTCCGGCTTCGCTCTTTTTGTTTTCTTTTGAAGACTGCAGCTATTGCTCTATTGTGTTAGAAATATCTTAATTGAGCTATTTTTAATCGACAAACGTGAGATGAGACATTCTGGACGAGATGAAGGTATTTTTTGTGTTGTTATACACAGGATTAAATTTTGTATTTTATTTTGTTATATAGCCATAGACTCCAAATTATGTTTCTACTGGTGTATATACAATTAGAATTATACTTGATGTTAGTTTTCCTCCTTTATTAACATTATAAGTGAACCTCAAAGAACTTAGGCTATTAAAACAATAAAAAACTCATGCGATGACCCCTTTAAGATAAAACTGGAAACATTTTGTTAATGTTTTAGTTCATTTACTGTAAATTTAGACAACTTAGAAAAAGCTTAATGTTTATTGTGATGTCTTTTTAAAAATGCATATTTTTTTGTTATGTACTATGCATATGTAAAATACTATTTAAAGAAAATTGACTTGTTTCTTTTCTTTTTTTTATATGGGAAGTGTTATTTGCTTTTTGACAACAGGTTTAAACCTGAATTCAATAAGACCAACATTTAAAAAAACCTTTAAATTAATGACACAGTGGTTTCACTTTTTTCACTTGTATAAATTCAAACCCACAATTTTTATTTATCAACTACCCAAATCAAAAAAAAAAAATATGAATAGATGTAACACTCAAATTTTCTTTGTATTGTCGTTTATTAGTAATACAAATGTTGATAAAAGCATGCATGATGAAAAAAAAATAATAATTGCTGATACATTAATGTCACACCAATCATCTGATGATCCTCACAGTATTATAATCATTCATGCACACCTATATTCTGGAAATATAAAAATCAGAGATAAAAAAAAAATAAGGCGGATTTGTAAAGCAAATAGTCCTGGAATTGAGAAATTGAGCTGGAGTATCAATCATTCAGAAATTACAGACTACAGACTACAGACTTCAAGTTGACAAAGCTATTTAAAAACAACTAAAAATCAACATTTATATTTTTGTTTACCCCTTTAACAACTATTTTTGTTTTCTTATGTATTTGTGAGGTAGTATTGTATTTTATTACATTATATGTTGAAACGAAGACGCTACAGAAAGGTGAATACGTAGTTGAAAACATTTACCAACAATGTGAAACATTTATGCGTATTGCATATGCTTTATACCTGGTTGTGGCAAATAACGTTTAAGGACTTGGAGTTTCCACAGTTGTAGCTGACAGGATAACTTGTGCTGTTTTATCCCAATGTAGTCGGCACTGCATCATCTTTTATTTTCTTGACTGGGTCTTGTTTAATAACGAATCAGCAGTAAAATGAAGCGAACAAATGAACAGTGTCTTACTGACGCGATCTTAAAAATAAAGTTCATACGGTTTCTTATTGTTAGGACCACAGGAAGGAAATGCAAAAACGTTGACAAGCGTCTTGTAATCCTCAGAGGCGTCTCTATGGTTTTGTTACTGGAGTAATCCTGTGTTTGCGTCTGTCTCGTGTTTACTGCTACATGACATGTGCGAATCGGTGGGCGGGGCTAAAGAGACGATGATGTAGAAGTGGGCGTTGATCTTCTTCTGTGGTCTTTCATCACACTATGATGTCAAAATGTGACAAAATCCGAACCGAGTTGTTTTCGAAGCTTGGTTTCAATCAAAGCTGTTTTTGGACTAACGTGGAAGATTTGAGTTCTGAAACTTACAGGATATTCTTATAGTACAATGACCTCATATATGTGACCCTGGAGCACAAAACCAGTCATGCGTCTCACGGGTGTATTTGTGGCAATAGACAACAATACATTGTATGGGTCAAAATTATCCATTTTTCTTTTATGCCAAAAATCATTAGGATATATAGTAAAGATCATGTTCCATGAAGATATTTTGTAAATTTCCTACCATAAATATATCAAAAATGTATTATTAGTAGTAATATGCATTGCTAAGCACTTCATTTGGACAACTTTAAAGGAGATTTTCTCAATATTTCCAGATTTTCAAATAGTTGTATCTCGGCAAAATATTGTCTTATCCTAACAAACCACACATTAATGCAAAGCTTATTTATTCAGATGATGTATAAATCTCAATTTTAAAAAATTGACCCTTATGGCTGGTTTTGTGGTCCAGGGTCACATATGTCAAAAGATCAAGGAAAATTAGATTTCTCAATTCATGACCCCTTTAAAATATAGATAGATAGATAGATAGATAGATAGATAGATAGATAGATAGATAGATATATAGATAGATAGATAGATAGATAGATAGATAGATAGATAGATAGATAGATAGATAGATCGATCCCTGAGCATTAGCTGAAGTTCACTGTGCCGTTAAAAACACCACCATGAAGAACTGGGGCCTTTACGGTTCCTCCATCGGAAGTGTTTATGTTCATTGTAACTCCTGAAGTCTGCGCAGTTCCAGCTGTCCCACCGGATGAAGCTCCACCTCCAGCAGGAACATCCTCTGGAACTGATGGACAGACAGAGATAAACTCAGAATGCACAACAGCTTAGATCAAATACTGCAAATGCATTTAGTGTCAACTCATAGTATACCTTCCTGAAGTTTTCTCTTCAGTTGATCAGCAAGCTCATTTTGCTTAATGTTGCGTAGCGCTCTGACGGCAATCTTCCCGGCATCTGATTTTCCGTAGTGCTGCACCATGAGATCCACAACATCTTCGCAATCAGCTTTCTCCATATCTCCTCGAGGAATAGAGCTGTCTGTTAACCCGCCATTCAACAGTTGCCAGGTGAAGCTTTTGAACTCTTTATCCAGTAGATCATTAAGTGCATCAGAAATCACTGTTTTGGTTGTAGCCATTTTGTGTCACTCTAGGAAAAATACAAAAATCCATTTGAGTAATGTGGGAGCATGATCAGCCTCAATGCCAGCCAAACAATACAACCAACACAGTTTAATCTGAGGGGAATCAGAAGCTTGTCATTTCGTTCGGTATAAACATCCACACAATAAGCATAAAAGACAGAACTATGACATATTTCATGACAATCATATCTCTATTAAACATAGCATAACCCCATTTACAACTATGAATGACAGATTAAGACTGTAATACTACATTTGTCCACTAGAGAGAGCATCGGGTTAAGACATTTTATACTTAGTACCTGTATTTTCATTTTGCACCTGTGCGAATGGATAAAAAAAAAAATCCTAATTTCCTTTTTGAAGTTAATATTTTTTGAACTAGCGTGTATTTTTGCATGCTAACTTACAAAATAAGTAGAGATTCAAGATTGTTTTTTTTTATGACTTTGCAATAAAATGACATAATATGTGGAAAGATATATGCATGACCGTCCTAACCATATGAGCTTTCGCATGTTTAAATAGTGTGACCGCACATGTACAGTAACGACTCATTTACAGATCAAATGTTTGTGAGTATGAAGAAAGTGGTTTCTGTGTAGGTTTCAGACATGCGGCGGTTAAAACGGATGTGTCTTTCCTCTTTAAACACTAGAGAAAACACTTGCTGTTTAAACTAGACTCAAACTCGTGTAGTTACTGTCAGTAGGCTGCACCGAAAGACTTGTTGAATTAACTTAATGTTGTACTTACAAAGTTGATCGTATAGTTGTAGTCCGCGCGCTTCCTTGTTCTCCGGCTTCGATCTCTTTCACTTTCGCTCTTTTTGTTTTCTACTGCTGAAAACTTGCCCTGCAGCTTTTGCTCTATTGCACAATGTCTGCGTTAGTAGGTGCATGTTTTCCGCACTCCTAAAATGAACGACATCTAGCCAAGAAGAAGGAACCCTTACGCAACGAAAATATATTCACTTCCCTATATATGAACGATGAATATATTAAATGATTTAACTGTATATTTGAAAATATAAATAATAATATATTGTGTTAATACTGTATATATATATATATATATATATACACTCACCTAAAGGATTATTAGGAACACCATACTAATACTGTGTTTGACCCCCTTTCGCCTTCAGAACTGCCTTAATTGTACGTGGCATTGATTCAACAAGGTGCTGAAAGCATTCTTTAGAAATGTTGGCCCATATTGATAGGATAGCATCTTGCAGTTGATGGAGATTTGTGGGATGCACATCCAGGGCACGAAGCTCCCGTTCCACCACATCCCAAAGATGCTCTATTGGGTTGAGATCTGGTGACTGTGGGGGCCATTTTAGTACAGTGAACTCATTGTCATGTTCAAGAAACCAATTTGAAATGATTCGAGCTTTGTGACATGGTGCATTATCCTGCTGGAAGTAGCCATCAGAGGATGGGTACATGGTGGTCATAAAGGGATGGACATGGTCAGAAACAATGCTCAGGTAGGCCGTGGCATTTAAACGATGCCCAATTGGCACTAAGGGGCCTAAAGTGTGCCAAGAAAACATCCCCCACACCATTACACCACCACCACCAGCCTGCACAGTGGTAACAAGGCATGATGGATCCATGTTCTCATTCTGTTTACGCCAAATTCTGCCACGCTCAAAATTGCTTAAATCACCTTTCTTTCCCATTCTGACATTCAGTTTGGAGTTCAGGAGATTGTCTTGACCAGGACCACACCCCTAAATGCATTGAAGCAACTGCCATGTGATTGGTTGATTAGATAATTGCATTAATGAGAAATTGAACAGGTGTTCCTAATAATCCTTTAGGTGAGTGTATATATATATATGTTTGTGCAAAAAATTGTAATAACGTTATAAGTGAACCTCAAAGAACTTAGGCTATTAAAATAATTTAAAAAAAAACGTCATGACCCCTTTAAGATAAAACTAGACACATTTTATTAGTCAATGGCTTAGTACATTTACTATAAATTAAGACAACTTAGAAAAACCTTAATGTTTATTGTGATGTCTTTTCAAATATGCATCAGTTTTGTTATGTGTACAATTTAAATAAAACTGACTTGTTTCTTTTAATTGTTTATAAGGGGAGTGTTATTTGCTTTTTGACAACAGGTTTAAACCTGACTCCGAAAAGACCAACATAAAAAAAAACACTTAAAATTAATGACACAGTGGTTTCACTTTTTTCACTATTTTATGCATCAACCACCTAAATAACAATATTGTAACACACTCAAAATCAATTTTCTTTGTAATTTCATAGTTTATTAATAATGCAAATGTTAATAAAAGCATGTTTGGAAGCATGTTTTCCCAAACTGGAAACATTTTGTTAATGTTTTAGTTCATTTACTGTAAATTTAGACAACTTAGAAAAAGCTTAATGTTTATTGTGGTCTTTTTAAAAATGCATATTTTTTTGCTATGTACTATGCATATGTAAAATACTATTTAAAGAAAATTGACTTGTTTCTTTTCTTTTTTTTATATGGGAAGTGTTATTTGCTTTTTGACAACAGGTTTAAACCTGAATTCAATAAGACCAACATTTAAAAAAACCTTTAAATTAATGACACAGTGGTTTCACTTTTTTCACTTGTATAAATTCAAACCCACAATTTTTATTTATCAACTGCCCAAATCAAAAAAAAAAAAAATATGAATAGATGTAACACTCAAATTTTCTTTGTAATGTCGTTTATTAGTAATACAAATGTTGATAAAAGCATGCATGATGAAAAAAAAATAATAATTGCTGACACATTAATGTCACACCAATCATCTGATGATCCTCACAGTATTATAATCATTCATGCACACCTATATTCTGGAAATATAAAAATCAGAGATAAAAAAAAAATAAGGCGGATTTGTAAAGCAAATAGTCCTGGAATTGAGAAATTGAGCTGGAGTATCAATCATTCAGAAATTACAGACTACAGACTACAGACTTCAAGTTGACAAAGCTATTTAAAAACAACTAAAAATCAACATTTATATTTTTGTTTACCCCTTTAACAACTATTTTTGTTTTCTTATGTATTTGTGAGGTAGTATTGTATTTTATTACATTATATGTTGAAACGAAGACGCTACAGAAAGGTGAATACGTAGTTGAAAACATTTACCAACAATGTGAAACATTTATGCGTATTGCATATGCTTTATACCTGGTTGTGGCAAATAACGTTTAAGGACTTGGAGTTTCCACAGTTGTAGCTGACAGGATAACTTGTGCTGTTTTATCCCAATGTAGTCGGCACTGCATCATCTTTTATTTTCTTGACTGGGTCTTGTTTAATAACGAATCAGCAGTAAAATGAAGCGAACAAATGAACAGTGTCTTACTGACGCGATCTTAAAAATAAAGTTCATACGCTTTCTTATTGTTAGGACCACAGGAAGGAAATGCAAAGACGTTGACAAGCGTCTTGTAATCCTCAGAGGCGTCTCTATGGTTTTGTTACTGGAGTAATCCTGTGTTTGCGTCTGTCTTGTGTTTACTGCTACATGACATGTGCGAATCGGTGGGCGGGGCTAAAGAGACGATGATGTAGAAGTGGGCGTTGATCTTCTTCTGTGGTCTTTCATCACACTATGATGTCAAAATGTGACAAAATCCGAAACGAGTTGTTTTCGAAGCTTGGTTTCAATCAAAGCTGTTTTTGGACTAACGTGGAAGATTTGAGTTCTGAAACTTACAGGATATTCTTATAGTACAATGACCTCATATATGTGACCCTGGAGCACAAAACCAGTCATGCGTCTCACGGGTATATTTGTAGCAATAGACAACAATACATTGTATGGGTCAAAATTATCCATTTTTCTTTTATGCCAAAAATCATTAGGATATATAGTAAAGATCATGTTCCATGAAGATATTTTGTAAATTTCCTACCATAAATATATCAAAAATGTATTATTAGTAGTAATATGCATTGCTAAGCACTTCATTTGGACAACTTTAAAGGAGATTTTCTCAATATTTCCAGATTTTCAAATAGTTGTATCTCAGCCAAATATTGTCTTATCCTAACAAACCACACATTAATGCAAAGCTTATTTATTCAGATGATGTATAAATCTCAATTTTAAAAAATTGACCCTTATGGCTGGTTTTGTGGTCCAGGGTCACATATGTCAAAAGATCAAGGAAAATATGATTTCTCAATTCATGACCCCTTTAAAATATAGATAGATAGATAGATAGATAGATAGATAGATAGATAGATAGATAGATAGATAGACAGATCGATCCCTGAGCATTAGCTGAAGTTCACTGTGCCGTTAAAAACACCACCATGAAGAACTGGGGCCTTTACGGTTCCTCCACTGGAAGTGTTTATGTTCATTGTAACTCCTGAAGTCTGCGCAGTTCCAGCTGTCCCACCGGATGAAGCTCCACCTCCAGCAGGAACATCCTCTGGAACTGATGGACAGACAGAGATAAACTCAGAATGCACAACAGCTTAGATCAAATACTGCAAATGCATTTAGTGTCAACTCATAGTATACCTTCCTGAAGTTTTCTCTTCAGTTGATCAGCAAGCTCATTTTGCTTAATGTTGCGTAGCGCTCTGACGGCAATCTTCCCGGCATCTGATTTGCCGTAGTGCTGCACCATGAGATCCACAACATCTTCGCAATCAGCTTTCTCCATATCTCCTCGAGGAATAGAGCTGTCTGTTAACCCGCCGTTCAACAGTTGCCAGGTGAAGCTTTTGAACTCTTTATCCCGTAGCTCTTTAAGTGCATCAGAAATCACTGTTTTGGTTGTAGCCATTTTGTGTCACTCTAGGAAAAATACAAAAATCCATTTGAGTAATGTGGGAGCATGATCAGCCTCAATGCCAGCCAAACAATACAACCAACACAGTTTAATCTGAGGGGAATCAGAAGCTTGTCATTTCGTTCGGTATAAACATCCACACAATAAGCATAAAAGACAGAACTATGACATATATCATGACAATCATATCTATATTAAGAGTTAAAACATAGCATAACCTCATTTACAACTGTGAATGACAGATTAAGACTGTAATACTACAGTTGTCCACTAGAGAGAGCATCGGGTTAAGACATTTTATACTTAGTACCTGTCTTTTCATTTTGCACCTGTGCGAATGGATAAAAAAAATTCCTAATTTCCTTTTTGAAGTTAATATTTTTTGAACTAGCGTGTATTTTTGCATGCTAACTTACAAAATAAGTAGAGATTCAAGATTGTTTTTTTGATGACTTTGCAATAAAATGACATAATATGTGGAAAGATATATGCATGACCGTCCTAACCATATGAGCTTTCGCATGTTTAAATAGTGTGACCGCACATGTACATTTACAGATCAAATGTTTGTGAGTATGAAGAAAGTGGTTTCTGTGTAGGTTTCAGACATGCGGCGGTTAAAACGGATGTGTCTTTCCTCTTTAAACACTAGAGAAAACACTTGCTGTTTAAACTAGACTCAAACTCGTGTAGTTACTGTCACTAGTGCCAACTAACGTAGGCTGCACCGAAAGACTTGATGAATTAACTTAATGTTGTACTTACAAAGTTGATGGTATAGTTGTAGTCCGCGCGCTTCCTTGTTCTCCGGCTTCGATCTCTTTCACTTTCGCTCTTTTTGTTCCCTTTCAGTCGGTCACGTTCGACGTTCGTCGGACGTCACCGACGAATTGGGATCACTTCTGGGAGCCCTTATCAGCTTCAAGTGTATACAGAACGGGCCAATGGCCATTGGCGTGCGAGATTTGCATCTCGCGCTCCGCCCCGCACCGCGGGTATAAAGCGGAAGGAGATGCAGCGCACCTTTGTCATTCACTTCGGAGCCGATTGTGTGCTGCTGAAGAGTGTTCCTGTATTATACAGAGATAATCAGAACGAGAGAGGAGAAGTTCTGAGTGTTGGTGTGAAGGCACAGCAGCGAGGACCGCGAGCTCACTGAGAGCAAAAACTGCTGTTATTACAGCAACTTTCAGTTTGGTGGGCGTTCACATTACTCTGAGTGCAAAACACAGGCTGCACTATTCCCTGTGTTTTTGCCGCGGCTATCTCCCTGGGTGCTTCAACACGTTAAAAGAGCTTTTTCCCTAAAAGAGTACACGGGTGTGACACTGCGTCTTTTTCAAGATGTCATTCCACCCGTGCGTTTCTGGATGCGGTTGTTTCCTGTCCTTCTTGACGGCCACGACCTCTCTCACAGAAGCATGTTGAGATTGTGTTCGTGGGTGATCCATGTTCTCTCAGAAAAGGAGAATGTGATCACGTCGGCGTGCTGTTCGTTTCTCCTTCCTCGTAAGGTTTGAGCGTTCAGCGCGCCGTGTGCCGTCTAGCTGCCAGTTGACAGCGCGGGTTGTCACGGCAACCCAGCGCGTCACTCGGCGCTTTAGATGCGCGGTCGAGACTCGCAACCTCAAACGGGGCTGAGTCCCTTCGCCTATTCCCCGATCTAGTTTCTCTTCTGGTGCACCAGAAAAGAGCTACTTCGGCTAATAAGCCTGGGTGACCTGAGGATTACAGTGGGGCTTCCCTGCCGAGTACATCTCCGTGGGCCCCCACTCCTCTATCGCATCGCGAGCATGTTGAGACTGTGTTTGTGGGTGGTCATGTTCTCTCATGAGAGCATGGCCACGTCAGCGCGTTGTTTGCCTTGCCTTTCATAAAAAGGGCTTGAGTGTCCAGCGCGCTGTGTGCCGTCTAACGGCCACGCTCACTGTCTCACATGCCTGCTGGTAGCTTTCAGATGGAATTGCTGGTCTATAAACAAGGGACTTAGCGTTTCATTTGGGGCTCTAGCAGAGGACAGATGTCAATCGCTACATCGGAGAGAGGGCTGTTATGTGCTGGAAATGAGATGAGGCTGAGATTTCCACTATAATAGTGTGTGCTCATGCTGAATCAGATTCAGACTTGACAGCCATGCTTTCCCGGGTGGCTGAGGTGTAGTGCAACGCGTAAATCGCCTTGCCCGCCCCCTTGCCTTTTCCCCGGATGTGCATTGGAAAGCTTTGGCAGTGTGGAACTATTTGGTGCCAAAATATGGAACACCAAAGGGGCCATAATTCTGTATAAAGTTTTCCTCTCTCTCACTACCCTCATCGGTGGGGTGGCAGTGCCACTGGCAGGCCACCTCTGCCAGAGGGTAGTTCTGAGCCGAGGTTGAGCTGCGCACAGTGACTGATCATATTTAAAGTCACAGCGCTGGCCCTCGGCCAGACGATGTCCACCCTGGTCCAGAAACACCCTTGGCACCCAGAGATGGAGGGGACAGCTCCTTCTCCCGGAGGAGGGCCGGGAGGGAATCCTTTGTTCAAATTTTGATTTCTGTTCCGCCACTGGCCTTCATGCCAGTGGTACCCAAAACTTCACTAGAGCTGTTTCCAAAATCTCTGGGTGCCAAGAGAGCGCGCTTGGCGGTGTACGACGCTCCCATGCCTTGTCACCCTCCGGTGCCTCTCTTATCGCCAGCAGGGGGTGCTGGCTGTGTCCAGGACGCACACAAGAGGCCTCCTCATACCCGTGCGCCCCCTCAGCGGAAGCAGGTAAGTGTTGCATTGCACACTCAGACCCCACTTCGGGCCGCTATGCCGTCCGAGTCGGGTCCCTGCACTCCGCTGCGCTGCCCCGCTGCGGGTACGTTGGTCCCGCTGGTTCGGTCGCTGGGAGCCTGGCTAGCGCTTCCAGCCCGTCCCGCTGGCTCATCCGTACTATCAGACTCGGCTATGCGATTCAGTTCGCCCGGCGGCCCCCCAAGTTCAGGGGCATTCACTTCACCTCCGTGTTGAAGGAGGATGCCCCCGTGCTACAGGCGGAGATCGCAGTCCTACTGGCGAAGGACGCGATAGAGCCGGTCCCTCCAGCCGATATGAAGACAGGCTTCTACAGCCCGTACTTCATTGTACCCAAGAAAGGTGGCGGGTTACGGCCAATCTTGGACCTGCGGTTCTTGAATCGGTCCCGTCATAGGCTGCCGTTCAGAATGCTAACGCAGAAACGCATCTTCAGGTGCATCCGTCCCCAAGATTGGTTTGCAGCGATCGACCTGAAGGACGCGTACTTTCATGTCTCGATTCTCCCTCGACACAGACCGTTCCTACGCTTTGCTTTCGAGGGACGGGCATATCAGTACGGAGTCCTACCTTTGGGCTGTCCCTGTCGCCCCGTGTCTTCACGAAAGTCGCGGAGGCGGCCATTGCTCCCATGAGAGAGCGTGGTGTTCGCATCCTCAACTACCTCGACGACTGGCTGATTCTGGCTCAGTCGCGGGCGCAGTTGTGCGAACACAGGGACATGGTGCTCAGTCACCTCAGCCTGTTGGGACAACTGGGAAAAGAGCAAACTCTGCCCCGTGCAGAGGATCTCTTTTCTCGGTATGGAGTTGGACTTGGTCAATCTGACAGCGCGACTCTCAGAGGAGCGCGTCCAGTCGGTGTTGAACTGCTTGAATTCGTTCAAATGCAGGACAGCGGTACCACTGAAACATTTTCAGAGGCTCCTGGGGCATATGGCATCCGCAGCCGCAGTGTCGCCGCTCGGATTGCTTCATATGAGGCCGCTTCAACACTGGCTACACGACCGAGTCCCGAGATGGGCGTGGCAGAGCGGCTCGTTCCGTGTCTCAGTAACACCGAAGTGTCGCCAAACCTTCAGTCCGTGGTTGGACCCTTCGTTTCTACGGGCAGGAGTTCCCCTAGAACAAGTGTCCAGGCATGCTGTTGTCTCCAAAAGATGGATGCCTCATCCACCAGCTGGGGGGCCACGTACAACGGGCTTGCAGTTTCGGGTCTGTGGACGGGGCCTCAACTGCAATGGCATATCAATTGCCTCGAGTTGTTAGTTCGTCTTGCGCTGGGCCGCCTCAAAGGGCCGCTACGAGGCAAGCACGTTCTGGTCCGTACGGACAACACTGCGGCCGTTGCGTACATTAACAAACAGGGTGGTCTACGCTCCCGCCGCATGTCACAACTCGCCCGCCATCTCCTCCTCTGGAGTCAGAAGCATCTGAGGTCGCTTCATGCCACTCATATTCCGGGCCTGCTCAATCGTGCAGCCGACGAGCTCTCACGACAGCAAGTGCTCCCAGGAGAGTGGAGACTCCATCCCCAGGTGGTCCAGCTGATCTGGAGTCGCTTCGGGACCGCACAGGTAGACCTGTTTGCCGCCCCGGACACGTCTCACTGCCAGTTGTTCTATTCCCTGACCGGGGGGACCCTCGGCTCGGATGCGCTGGCACACAGCTGGCCCCGGGGCCTACGCAAATATGCGTTTCCCCCAGTGAGCCTTCTTGCGCAGACACTGTGCAAGGTGAGGGAGGACGAGGAGCAGGTCTTGTTAGTTGCGCCATACTGGCGCAACCGGACCTGGTTCCCGGAACTAGTGCTCCTCGCGACAGCACCTCCTTGGCCCATTCCTCTGAGGAAGGACCTCCTGACTCAGAGACGGGGCACCCTGTGGCACCCGCGTCCGGACCTCTGGAAACTCCATGTCTGGTCCCTGGACGGGACGCGGAGGTTCTAGGTGGCCTACCACAGACTGTGGTAGACACCATCACTTCCGCCAGAGCCCCCTCTACGAGGCGCCTCTACGTGTTGAAGTGGAACCTGTTCGTCGAGTGGTGTTCTTCTCGACGAGAAGACCCATGAAGATGTTCGATCGGGTCTGTGCTTTCCTTCCTGCAAGAAGGGTTGGAGCGAAGGCTGTCTCCCTCCACCCTCAAAGTGTATGTTGCCGCTATCGCCGCAAATCACAGCAGGGTTGATGGTAAGTCCCTAGGGAGATGGTAAGTTCCTGAGGGGGGCGAGGAGATTAAATCCGCCTCGCCCTCACTCTATACCCTCTTGGGACTTATCTCTGGTGCTAACCGCATTGCAGAGGGCTCCCTTTGAACCTTTGCAGTCAGCAGAGTTAAAAATCCTGTCTTGGAAGACAGTACTCCTGACTGCATTGGCTTCCATCAAGAGGGTAGGGGACCTGCAGGCATTTTTGGTCGACGAATCGTGCCTGGAATTCGGGGCGGGTAACTCTCATGTAATCCTGAGACCCCGGCCCGGATATGTGCCCAAGGTTCCCACCACTCCCTTTCGGGACCAGGTGGTGAACCTGCAAGCGCTGCCTTCGGAGGAGGCAGACCCAGCCCTGGCTTTTCTCTGTCCCGTTCGCGCTCTGCGGACTTACGTGGACAGAACGCAAAGCTTCAGGACCTCAGAACAGCTCTTCATCTGTTACGGAGGCCAGCAGAAGGGAAAGGCTGTCTCCAAGCAAAGGATGGCTCACTGGATAGTGGATGCCATCGCCTTGGCGTATGAAACCCAAGGCGTGCCCTGCCCGCTTGGGTTGAGGGCCCACTCCACCAGGAGTGTGGCCTCTTCCTGGGCGCTGGCGCACGGCGCCTCGCTGACAGATATATGTAGAGCTGCGGGCTGGGCGACACCTAACACGTTTGCTAGATTCTATAGCCTCCGTGTAGAGCCGGTTTCTTCCGTGTGCTCGCTTCAAATAGCCAGTAACACCAAAGGGCCCATTCTAGTGTCGGCTTGCTGCGCCATTCCCCTCCTCATGGACCAGATACGTGCGCTGATATGCTCCAGTCGAGTTCCCCAGAACGGCGAACCCTGTTGAGTCCTCCGCAACCCGCGGCAGTCAGACGTGGCAGAGCTTCCGACGCCAGGTCTAACACTCGTATGCATTGGTGGAACTTGTGTTAGGCTGGGTATCCATATGTTGTGACCCCTACGGCGGTCCCATATGTGTATTCTTCCACGGTACGGCTCCCTACGGCGAGCCCGTGTCTTTCCCTTGGCAGAGCTCGCTCTGCCGTCTCTGTGCGGTGTAGTCTCCCGCCTGCATTGGCCGGGGCCACCCCTGGGACTTCCGTATGTTGTACTGCCCATGGCCAGTCCATACATGTATATTCCACATGATACCTCCCTACGGGTAGGATGTGGCTTCCGCAGCGGCCCCCCTGGGCACGCTTTCCTAGCGTTATCCAATACTCTGCTGAGTGGGTCTTGTGGAACAGCAGCAGTGACTCTCCCTGCGTAAGTTCCCCGCCCCGAACAGACGGGGGTCTGAGGGGCTTTCGCTGGGCGCTGGAAGTGGTAGTAACTGTGGCGTTTTCCATAGGGATCCCAATTCGTCGTTGACGTCCGACGTACGTCGAACGTGACCGACTGAAAGGGAACATCTCGGTTACGTATGTAACCCTCGTTCCCTGAAGGAGGGAACGGAGACGTACGTCCCGTCGCCACAGTTGCTGTACCATCACTGCATGGCCGAGTCACTAGTTCGGCTCCTCAGTGAAAAACAAAGGTGCGCTGCATCTCCTTCCGCTTTATACCCGCGGTGCGGGGCGGAGCGCGAGATGCAAATCTCGCACGCCAATGGCCATTGGCCCGTTCTGTATACACTCGAAGCTGATAGGGGCTCCCAGAAGTGATCCCAATTCGTCGGTGACGTCCGACGTACGTCTCCGTTCCCTCCTTCAGGGAACGAGGGTTACATACGTAACCGAGACGTTTTCTACTGCTGAAAACTTGCCCTGCAGCTTTTGCTCTATTGCACAATGTCTGCGTTAGTAGGTGCATGTTTTCCGCACTCCTAAAATGAACGACATCTAGCCAAGAAGAAGGAACCCTTACGCAACGAAAATATATTCACTTCCCTATATATGAACGATGAATATATTAAATGATTTAACTGTATATTTGAAAATATAAATAATAATATACTGTGTTAATACACTCACCTAAAGGATTATTAGGAACACCTGTTCAATTTCTCATTAATGCAATTATCTAATCAACCAATCACATGGCAGTTGCTTCAATGCATTTAGGGGTGTGGTCCTGGTCAAGACAATCTCCTGAACTCCAAACTGAATGTCAGAATGGGAAAGAAAGGTGATTTAAGCAATTTTGAGCGTGGCATGGTTGTTGGTGCCAGACGGGCCGGTCTGAGTATTTCACAATCTGCTCAGTTACTGGGATTTTCACGCTCAACCATTTCTAGAGTTTACAAAGAATGGTGTGAAAAGGGAAAAACATCCAGTATGCGGCAGTCCTGTGGGCGAAAATGCCTTGTTGATGCTAGAGGTCAGAGGAGAATGGGCCGACTGATTCAAACTGATAGAAGAGCAACTTTGACTGAAATAACCACTCGTTACAACCGAGGTATGCAGCAAAGCATTTGTGAAGCCACAACACGCACAACCTTGAGGCGGATGGGCTACAACAGCAGAAGACCCCACCGGGTACCACTCATCTCCACTACAAATAGGAAAAAGAGGCTACAATTTGCACGAGCTCACCAAAATTGGACAGTTGAAGACTGGAAAAATGTTGCCTGGTCTGATGAGTCTCGATTTCTGTTGAGACATTCAGATGGTAGAGTCAGAATTTGGCGTAAACAGAATGAGAACATGGATCCATCATGCCTTGTTACCACTGTGCAGGCTGGTGGTGGTGGTGTAATGGTGTGGGGGATGTTTTCTTGGCACACTTTAGGCCCCTTAGTGCCAATTGGGCATGGTTTAAATGCCACGGCCTACCTGAGCATTGTTTCTGACCATGTCCATCCCTTTATGACCACCATGTACCCATCCTCTGATGGCTACTTCCAGCAGGATAATGCACCATGTCACAAAGCTCGAATCATTTCAAATTGGTTTCTTGAACATGACAATGAGTTCACTGTACTAAAATGGCCCCCACAGTCACCAGATTTCAACCCAATAGAGCATCTTTGGGATGTGGTGGAACGGGAGCTTCGTGCCCTGGATGTGCATCCCACAAATCTCCATCAACTGCAAGATGCTATCCTATCAATATGGGCCAACATTTCTAAAGAATGCTTTCAGCACCTTGTTGAATCAATGCCACGTAGAATTAAGGCAGTTCTGAAGGCGAAAGGGGGTCAAACACAGTATTAGCATGGTGTTCCTAATAATCCTTTAGGTGAGTGTATATTACAATATATTGAATAATACATAAGGAATGGCCGCTTTTCATATATTGAAAATGTGACAATAGATTTACTAATATATCATAATGTATGTAATTTTATATTCAATAATACACTTCATAATATATAGACATATATGCGATCAGATATGGCACTGCATGTGTATGATATATTGCAGATTTGTACTCATCCAGTATAAACACACATATATAGAGGAATGTATAATGTAATACATTTCTTACATTTTATATTTATTTACATTATAAACGTGTCATATTTCTAAGCTAGTTAACAAAAGTAACAGAAGAGAGCACAGCCATTACTTTTTAAATATAATAACATAGTCGTAATGGTGTTCGGCCATCATCATCCGATGGTAACCCTAAAAACTCACACACACCAGAAACCCTTTTCAATTACAAAATAATAGAACATTAAACACTAACAGACTATTGAGCAAAACACATGAAATAACACTTAATTTGAACATTTACTCTCAATCAACAGTCAGAAGCAAAGCATGCTGGGAATAGAAGTCTGTTGTAACTCAATATGTGTGTACAATACATTCACATTTATATAGGAACATGTATGTACAATATATGTACACAATAAAGGATAAAACGTCATGAATATTACATGTAATGCTATTTTTGTCTTCATTTCTAAATATTTGATATGTATCAATATATAGCCATACATGGTCAATGCTTATATTGCAGTATATTGAAAAAAAGCACTAGTTTTTCCATATATGGAAATGTATTATGTAATATATCGCATTATATTTTGCAGTATATTCCCATATATTTTTGTTTTAGAAGTGTTGTGTTAGGAATGATTTCTTAAATTGAGCTATTTTTTAATCGACAAACGTGAGATGAGACATTCTGGACGAGATGAAGATTTTTCTGAGTTGAAGATATTTGTGTTGTTATACACAAAATTAAATTTTGAATTTCTGTAGCGTATAGTCATAGGCGCCAAATTAGGTTTCCACCGGTGGATATATATATATATATATATATGTTTGTGCAAAAAATTGTAATAACGTTATAAGTGAACCTCAAAGAACTTAGGCTATTAAAATAATTTTTTAAAAAAACGTCATGACCCCTTTAAGATAAAACTAGACACATTTTATTAGTCAATGGCTTAGTACATTTACTATAAATTAAGACAACTTAGAAAAACCTTAATGTTTATTGTGATGTCTTTTCAAATATGCATCAGTTTTGTTATGTGTACAATTTAAATAAAACTGACTTGTTTCTTTTAATTGTTTATAAGGGGAGTGTTATTTGCTTTTTGACAACAGGTTTAAACCTGACTCCGAAAAGACCAACATAAAAAAAAACACTTTAAATTAATGACACAGTGGTTTCACTTTTTTCACTATTTTATGCATCAACCACCTAAATAGCAATATTGTAACACACTCAAAATCAATTTTCTTTGTAATTTCATAGTTTATTAGTAATGCAAATGTTAATAAAAGCATGTGTGATTAAAAAAAGAGCATTTGCTGATACATTAATGTCACACCAGTATTATAATCACTCATGCACACCTATATTCTGGGAATATAAAAATCAGTTTTAAACGTTTTTAAACGTGTTTGTAAATCCGCTGATCCTGGAATTGAGAAATTGAGCTCAAATATCAATCATTTAGAAATTACAGACTTTATAAGAGGCTTCAAGTTGACAAAGTTATTTAAAAACAACTAAAAATCGAATTATGTTTTATTTTAGTTTACCCCTATTAGTACTACTATTTTCCCTTCCTTTGAATAACTGTTAAAAAATGTAGTGTGACATTACAGTATATTCCAGGTAATAATTGCATTACTTTGACAGTAATTTGGCAGAAAATAACCCAGCATGCATTTATTTCACAGTAAATTTCTGACTACATTATTGTAAAATAATACTCTTTAGTCCTGTAAATTCCTGGCAATTCTGACTGTGCCGGATTCTCTCAGAAAACCTTTATATGAAGAAGTCCAATTTTAAAAGTGTGATCTCTAGACCAGGAAAAGTCATGGAAATTAGTCACATTGACACAAATACTAAAGCAAAAAACAAATGTGATGTCCACACACTGATATAACTGCTCCATTGTACTGCAGCGTTTCGACCAACAGGTCCTCGTCAGGCAGTTATATCAGTGTGCGGACATCACAGTAGTTTTTTGCTTTAGTTATTTCTTTTGTCCCGCACCTGAGCCCTGTTTGGGTTTGAGGATTGTGCACACCTTTTTTGTATTTCTGACTTTTCATTATAAATACTACACATTTTTACAAGCTCTAAAGTATTTCATCGGTTAGAAATTGAGAGTAGAAATATATTTTTAAAATCCTTATTAACACTTATCCGGCAAATCATGAACAACTGGAAGAGTCAGTGTAATTCATTGGTTGAAAAGAACGGGAAAACTGAAGAACATTCCACTCCTGTCACATTTGGAATCCTGAAATTCAATTATTTGATTTATAATAATTTAATTATTTTAATCTGTGGACAGTTTCTGTAAATTAAAATCATTTGATTTTACAGCCGATGTTGTGGACAATGGTGGGCTTTGGAGTCAAAAACATGGAGAACTGCTGCTGTAGACCATCCATCTTCCCATTTCAGCCATGCTATTCATCTGTTCAGTGACATTTACTCAACTGTGTCTCTCTACAGCGTTTACTCGTGGCTTCTGTCCATATCACTAATCTTATTAGAGCGTCAGCTGAGCCAAAGCAAATGTTCAGACCTCAGCCCCAAGGTCCTCCTCCATCATTTCCATCTTCCTCTCCATCATCGTCCTTTTTGTTCTTCTTCTTTTTCTTCTTGTCCTCCACCTTGTATTTGATTCGTCGGATGGGGTCGGTTATGCTGCGCATTTTGCCCTCGTCGAACTCCTCGTTCATCATGAAGTTCCTGTCGATCAGCTCCGCCCCTTCCTGCCAGTTGCGGTAGCAGTCAGGCCCCAGCGAGCAGATTTCCGCCACGGCGTTAGGCGCGAGGACGGAGCAGTCCGGACGCAGCACCACCACCCTGGGCAGATCCTGCACCTCGAACATCACGCCCAGCTCCCTGCGACCGACACAAACATGACACTACTAATGGAAACACAGGTTCATAAACATATAGCATATTGATCAGTGGTTCTCAACCTTTTTGTCAAGAACAGTATTCAAAGATCCCCCAAAGGAGGCTAACTAGAAGTGTCCCAAAAGTGTTCATTCGCAAAACTTTTGCATTGTTTTAGAAACGTAGCGTTCACTTGCAAAACTTTTGCGGTCCCCCAGAAACTTTGCGTTTATTCACAAAACTTTTGCACTTCCCCAGAAACTTTGCGTTCCTTCTCAAAACTTTTGCATTCCCCCAGAAACTTTGCGTTCATTCACAAAACTTTTGCGTTACCTTAGAAACTTTGCGTTCATTCACAAAACTTTTGCGTTACCTTAGAAACTTTGCATTAATTCACAAAACTTTTGCGCTCCCCCAGAAACTTTGCGTTCATTCACAAAACGTTTACGTTACCTTAGAAACTTTGCGTTCATTCATAAAACTTTTGCGTTACCTTAGAAACTTTGCGTTCAGTCACAAAACCTTTGCGCACCCCCAGAAACTTTGCGTTCATTCACAAAACGTTTGCGTTACCTTAGAAACTTTGCGTTCATTCACAAAACTTTTGCGTTACCTTAGAAACTTTGCGTTCAGTCACAAAACTTTTGCGCACCCCCAGAAACTTTGCGTTCATTCACAAAACGTTTGCGTTACCTTAGAAACTTTGCGTTCATTCACAAAACTTTTGCGTTACCTTAGAAACTTTGCGTTCAGTCACAAAACTTTTGCGCACCCCCAGAAACTTTGCGTTCATTCACAAAACGTTTGCGTTACCTTAGAAACTTTGCGTTCATTCACAAAACTTTTGCGTTACCTTAGAAACTTTGCGTTCAGTCACAAAACTTTTGCGCACCCCCAGAAACTTTGCGTTCATTCACAAAACGTTTGCGTTACCTTAGAAACTTTGCGTTCATTCACAAAACTTTTGCGGTCCCCCAGAAACTTTGCGTTGCTTCATAATTTTTACGTTCCCCTGAGAAACTTTGCGTTCATTCACAAAACTTTTGTGGTACCTTAGAAACTTTGCATTCGTTCACAAAATGTTTGCGTTTCCCTGAGTAACTTTGCGTTGTTCACAAACGACTCTCAAATGAGAAGAGGCCTACAATACTCATATTCTGTGGTACAGTAAGGGAGTCGCTAAGCCTAAACAACCCCAAAATACAAAGCTCAAAGAGTGAGAGGCCTAAACAACAAGTCTGTTTTAGGCGAAAGAAAAAGGCCTTCTCTTTTTCTTTTAACTCTTTAGTAAAGACAAAAAACTGTCTACACTGAGCTCTGGGGGGCGGAGGCCTCAGCAGGATTACTTTCAAGAACGAGAGGAAGCCTACAACCCTCACCATGGGTACTGCTCTGAAAATAAACTAGCCATAACTCTGGGGAGCCAGAGAGTCAGCATGGCAACTCTAAACAGTAAGAGGGTTCTCAGCTCAGCCCTTGAGTGTAGCTCTGAGGAAGCCACTCCTCTCTATTCTAAGCACAGCAAAGGCCTCAACAGAATGACTCTCACAGTGAGAGGAAGCCATGAAAGAACATATTTAATGTAATCTAGCTAATGGGCCTATTTCAGAAACCACATTTCTAGTTACAAAATGCTGCGCTAGAAGATAGACATAATATGGCTTTTACAAGACAGCAGCTTTTTATATAACTCCATAACACCACTTCGTAAAAGGGGGTCGAGGGAACGGAGGCCTGCCAACCAACTCTCTTTTTGTGAGGCAATGTTATCTGCCTCTACTGGACCCAGGACGCTGTACTGTATCACCTCCCTGAGGTCCTGCTTCTTCTGCCTCGATTCACGCTGTCTCTGTGACCTGCTCCTTGCCGGAGGCGGTACACGAGCAGCGACATGATCTATCGGGCCCTGTCTTCGATCCTCAAACTGAGACAGGCCAGGACCCCCTCACTGTCTCGGTGCAGACTCAGACCGGCACGGTACATAGGTTTTAAAAGCTCCTTGCCTCTTTGAACTTCTCGACGGATGTGCCGAACAGTTTAGAGGGTGACACCGGAGCATCAAGGAGAAAGACTTCTCTTTCTCCCGATGCTCACCAAGTTCACCCACAGATTTCCAAATCTGTGGTGCGGCACAGCTCGGCGACCGCATCAGGGGAAAGACCCTGCTGCGTATGCCCTGCCATTCAAACGTGATGTAATTTTCAATGGTTTAGATGGCAGGGTTGGAGCTCTCAGTGTTGATGCTTCTCCTAATGAAAGATAGCTTGCGAATGTCTCATCAATCGGAGGCATCAACACATACCCGTGCTCTTGCATTCGCTCGATATTAGCATAGTTTGGTGCTGATATCGATGGATGCGTGCAGAGTACGGGTTTTTCCATGCCTTCTCGGTCTCAGAATGGAGATCCGGAAGGAATGGAAGGCTCACCGGAGCTGTTGTGTGGCCAGAAAGAAACCACTCGTCCAACCTTCCACCAGCGGGCTCTTCCCTACCACGCTGCCATGGCAACGCGAGCCTTGCTGTAGCACGCTCCATTACCTCCACCAGCTCTGCATACACAGGGCAGGGGGCTGAGCGGGTAGTAGAGCCAGTAGAGCATCCTGATGATGCAAGAGACAACACATCGTCTTCCAGCAGCTCACTCTTGTCAGCCGCCGAGGGGTGCGAGAGATTTACACCCCTGTCAAACTCCTCGGCAAGCTCCATCTGAGATCCCCACAATCTCAGCCTTCTCATTGCCTCAGTGTGAGCAGGACGCGAGCCGCAGGGCACAGATGACTGTCCCTCTTCCCTCGAGAAGAAAGGCAAACGAGAGCGGAGCGTATTCATGGGAAGACTGTCACAGTGCACGCAAATGAATCCCTCAAGGACCCCTGTGCATGCTCCTCACCCAGACATGAAACGCACAGGTCGTGTGTGTGTCAGCTTGTGTCAAATATCTCGGACACAGATTGGCACACTTTCTGAAGCGCTTGTCACTTGCCATTGTGATTTCAATGTTGTACTTCAGCAAAACAGTCCCTGAAGACGAAGAAGAGGAGGACATGTTCTTTAGGCGCCCCTTTTATATCTCCGGGTTGCACTAGTAGTGACGTCATGGCTGTTGCTGGCCAATACATTTGTCGTGATTATACAGTGCTTCAGTCATCAATCACGCTGAGGCGTTCCCTATAGTGTCTCAGGACGCAGTGCGAGTTCCCTTTCAAAAGGGTACTTGTGCGTTCCTTTAGAAACTTAGTGTTTGCTAGCAAAACGTTTGCGTTTCCCTGAGAAACTTTGTGTTCGTTCACAAATCTTTTGTGTTCCCCCAAGAAACTTTGCGTTCACTCGCTACATTTATTTAAATGACTATAGCAAGTACACAGTACGTACTAGCAGAACAGGACTGTAGTTTTTCTTAAATGGCCCTTCATTTTTTTCGGTCTTATTTTAAATAATTAAAAGCCATCTTGCAGACTCTTTTGATGTGTGCTGAGTGGCCCCTGGTAAAGAACCACTGTACTAAAAATCACAGTTATATATTTTGCAGGCTGGTATGCTAGTAAGCTATTCTGAACAAAAAGTGCACGTACGTCCTGTAGGGGTCTTCGTAGGGCAGGAACAGGCAGCGTTTGGGCAGCTCCTTCAGGAACTTCTCCTGCTGCTCCTCGGACGAGTCCAGCGAGATGTACAGCAGCACCAGCTGGGCCGATCGCTCCACGTAGAACTCGTCCGTCAGCTTCTTGTAGAAGTCTTTGAGCGTCGGAGCGAAGTCCTGACACTTCTCGCACTCGCCCGAGCCGAAGAACAGCATGAGGATGCGATTCTGGAGCCGCAGGATGATCTCGCGCTCGGTGTCCAGCTCGTCTTTGTCTTTGTTGTTCTTCACCAGAACCTTCCCCAGGAACAGGTCCACCATAACAGCTTCTGAAGAGAGAGCGGCTGCTCCTTTACAGATCAATGCTGGATAATATCATGTGAAGGGGTAGAGCTTTCATTCTGTATGAATTTGCAGGAGAAAAAAAATAAGTCAAATTTATCTAATCTTAATTACAGCAACTGACTGCTTTGCACAATTGATAAAGAAACTCATATGCATTAAATTGATCAAAACTGATACTAAAGATTTATGTTACAAAATGTCTATTTCAAATAAATGCTGTTCTTTTGAACTTTCCATTCATCAACGAATTCTAAACAAAGTGTATCACAGTTTCCACAAAAATCTGAAGCAGCGCAACAGTTTTCAACATTGACAATAACCAGAAAAAAATGAGTTGTTTCAACCCAAATTTGGAACAATTATGGCCAAACCCAACCGATGGGTTAAAATGTAAAAATGTAACCCAACCGTTGTCATATTTGACCCAAATTTGGGTTGAAACAACCCAGCGTTTTTTTTAGAGCGAATTATTAATGATTTCTGAAGGATCATGTGACACTGAAGACTGGAGTAATGATGATAAATTCAGCTTTGATCACAGGAATAAATTACACTTTATATTCACATGGAAAACAGCTATTTTAAATGGTAATAATATTTTACAATATCATATAAAAATATTACAGAATTATAGTCAGAGACATCCTGCCCTATAAACACTCAAGAGATTACGAGTTACAGGACAAGCATTGAACCAAACCTTAAATAAAAGAGATCTCAGAGTATCTAAGAGACTAGTGGGCTTAAAAGAAAGTAGTAGACAACTAGACAACCTTTTGCAGTACCCATTTAAACACCTAAGCTGCATGTTGCATCTACAACCCCAAAAACTCACTTAATGCAAGATATGTTCAACTCAATGCATGAAAGCCACCGCTGACGCACCTCCAGTGACTGAGTCTCGCTGCCGATCAGAACCCAACCGATCATCGGTCCTGCAGGTTGACCACACGCCCGGTTCACTGAGATTACAGGGTTAAAGCGACACCAGACAGTGTCTCACATCGTTCAGTCACTGTGTTTATTTACTCTCCAGTCAGAGAGATCTGAGGATACAGCGAACAGACCACCTAATCTACATCAACCCACCGTCATAATCCTATTGAGAGAGAGAGAGAGAGAGAGAGAGAGAGAGAGAGAGAGAGAGATTAGTACCCATAGACTCTTCTGGGGGCGTTTAATCTGACATAGGATAATTGAAATTAACTACCAAAAGCAAAGCATCTGCCGAATGCATCACTGAGATTGAAAAATGCATTATTGTTTTGCTTTAATGGTGAAAAAGAATCATATCACACTCTGGAAGGATTACGGCCATGTTTGTCAGAGATCCCATAAGCCTTCTTGGCTGAAAATACACCATGGCCTTAATAATCCAATAGAGAGAGTGAGAGCAGAGACAGGGGTGGCTACAGAAGGCAAAATGAGAATGGATGGATAATGGATGAGTTTTAAATGGCATATGCTAATGATACATTTAATAATAAACATGCAGATTTAGTCACAGGCATTTCACCTGAGCTCTGGGCTTTCTCTCCTACTAACACTGCTCATGCTGTGAGGTTAATGCTGATCCAGAGAGCTTTAATTACACCTGCAGAGAGGTGTTTGTTATTATTTGAGTCAAACCTTGCAGGCAAAATGAGGTTGTTGGCCAAGATCTCGCGATACATGGCCCCATCCATCCTCCCCTCAATACGGTGCAGTCGTCGTGTCCCCTTTGCAGAAAAGCATCCCCAAAGAATGATGTTTCCACCTCCATGCTTCACGGTTGGGATGGTGTTCTTGGGGTTGTACTCATCCTTCTTCTTCCAAACACAGCGAGTGGAGTTTAGACCAAAAAGCTCTATTTTTGTCTCATCAGACCACATGACCTTCTCCCATTCCTCCTCTGGATCATCCAGATGGTCATTGGCAAACTTCAGACGGGCCTGGACATGCGCTGGCTTGAGCAGGGGGACCTTGCGTGCGCTGCAGGATTTTAATCCATGACGGCGTAGTGTGTTACTAATGGTTTTCTTTGAGACTGTGGTCCCAGCTCTCTTCAGGTCATTGACCAGGTCCTGCCGTGTAGTTCTGGGCTGATCCCTCACCTTCCTCATGATCATTGATGCCCCACAAGGTGAGATCTTGCATGGTGCCCCAGACCGAGGGAGATTGACCGTCATCTTGAACTTCTTCCATTTTCTAATAATTGCGCCAACAGTTGTTGCCATCTCACCAAGCTGCTTGCCTATTGTCCTGTAGCCCATCCCAGCCTTGTGCATGTCTACAATTTTATCCCTGATGTCCTTACACAGCTCTTTGGGTTTGGCCATTGTGGAGAGGTTGGAGTCTGTTTGATTGAGTGTGTGGACAGGTGTCTTTTATACAGGTAACGAGTTCAAACAGGTGCAGTTAATACAGGTAATGAGTGGAGAACAGGAGGGCTTCTTAAAGAAAAACGAACAGGTCTGTGAGAGCCGGAATTCTTACTGGTTGGTAGGTGATCAAATACTTATGTCATGCAATAAAATGCAAATTAATTATTTAAAAATCATACAATGTGATTTTCTGTATTTTTGTTTTAGATTCCGTCTCTCACAGTTGAAGTGTACCTATGATACAAATTACAGACTTCTACATGCTTTGTAAGTAGGAAACTTGTTCTCCCCACTGTATATTTAGTGAATCATTGGATTTTTTTTGCAGAAAGTATACATAAAATGTTTTGCAAGCAACATATAAAATCACAATTATTTAATTATATGTAGAACAAACTTGTATCTAGAAACCGAGTAAACCAGTAAACCATGAGCAAAATACAGTGTTTTCCTCTCTTCAAATAACCTTTATTAACAACAAAAAAATTAAATAAATAAAATTATAATCTCTACATATATTATTAGGGCACTTGTAAAATTTTGCTCTTTTTTTGCTATTTATATAGTGTAAAAATACAAAACAGAACTGTGTTTGGTTTCTCTTTTTATAATGTTTATTTAACCAGGAAAATTAAGTGCAACAGGGACAAAAATTTACATTTGATATATAAAAAAAATGCTTCATTTTAAAACACCAAAACTTAAGTGGTGTTTTAAAATGAGACAAAGTCCTCACATTTTTTATATAGCAAATGTAAATGTATGCCCTGTTACACTTAAAGGGGTGGTTGATTATGATTTGACTTTTTTAACTTTAGTGAGTGTGTAATGTTGCTGTTTGAGCATAAACAACATCTGCAAAGTTACGACGCTCAAAGTTCAATGCAAAGGGAGATATTTACTTTTACAGAAATCACTTTGGTAACACTTTAGAATAATGGTCCTTCATTAATAGCATGAAGTACCTTAAAATACAGGTCTTTTTCTGTAGAGTTAGGTAACTTCAGCTACCGCTATTAACTAATATAGAAACAAGCTTAACTAATCAGTTAGTAATATCAAATTTATGAGATAGTTCCTTGTTAAGTAATCAATAATTACTGAATGAGATTAGCCTCATTAATAACTATTAACTAACTGACAAATTATAAAGAACATTATTGTGTGTCTGAGATGTAATCAATCATCTTTTTTACTCTGAATAAAGTCATAAAATGCATCACTAATTACTCAAGTGTTCCCTAGTGACTCTGTAGGAGCTACTAGTGACCTAGACCATTATTTTAAAGTGAAAAAGATGTTTCTTTATTCCGAATAATGAAGGACAATCTTCAAGAAGTTTGTGTTTTTACGCATTTTTAATTAATTCCAAAATAATAGGCCTAACTAAAGGCAGTAACAATTTAAACAACATATATTATTTGTTACTAATGTTCAAATTTTAATTTTAATAGTCAACTTATTTATCTGTCTTTTCACATTTATTGCAATGCAGTACGAACACAAATGCAACAGCATGTCATAAAAGCAAGATGACAGCATAAGTTATAATCGTAATTAAACTAAACTATACCAGTTCTCTCATCATGCAGCAGATATTCTCTGGCTCTGTGCATCCTACAACAGTTCCCACACCAGCGATTTATAGATTATCATGACAGAATTGTGTTCCAGGTCTGCAGTGGTCAGTATCTATCAAAAGTGCTCCAAGGAAGGAACAGTGGTGAACCGGCGACAGGGTCATGGGTGGCCAAGGCTCATTAATGCCCGTGGGGAGCGAAGGCTGGCCCGTGTGGTCCGATCAAACAGACGAGCTACTGTAGCTCAAATTGCTCAAGAAGTTAATGCTGGTTCTGATAGAAAGGTGTCAGAATACACAGTGCATCGCAGTTTGTTGTGTATGGGGCTGTATAGCCGCAGACCAGTCAGGGTGCCCATGCTAACCCCTGTTCACCGCTGAAAGCACCAACAGTGGGCACGTGAGCATCAGAACTGGACCATAGAGCAATGGAAGAAGGTGGCCTGGTCTGATGAATCACGTTTTCTTTTACATCACGTGGATGGCCGGGTGTGTGTGCGTTGCTTACCTGGGGAACACATGGCACCAGGATGCACTATGGGAAGAAGGCAAGCCGGCGGAGGCAGTGTGATGCTTTGGGCAATGTTCTGCTGGGAAACCTTGGGTCCTGCCATCCATGTGGCTGTTACTTTGACATGTACCACCTACCTAAGCATTGTTGCAGACCATGTACACCCTTTCATGGAAACGGTATTCCCTGGTGGCTGTGGCTCTTTCAGCAGGATAATGCGTCTGCCACAAAGCAAAAATGGTTCAGGAATGGTTTGAGGAGCACAACAACGAGTTTGAGGTGTTGATTTGGCCTCCAAATTCCCCAGATCTCAATCCAATCGAGCATCTGTGGGATGTGCTGAACAAACAAGTCCGATCCATGAAGGCCCCACCTCGCAACTTACAGGACTTAAAGGATATGCTGCTAACATCTTGGTGCCAGATACCACAGCACACCTTCAGGGGTCTAGTGGAGTCCATGCCTCGACGGGTCAGGGCTGTTTGGGCAGCAAAAGAGTGACCAACACAATATTAGGAATATAATCATAATGTTCATAATGTTATGCCTGATCGGTGTATATATATATATATATATATATACACACACACATATATATACAATAAATCAAATTTTTCCACTCTTCAAATTACCCTTGCAAATAAATAATACAAAAAATAGAATCGACTGCATCAGACTTTAAGAAACATTCTTTATTCTTTGGTATAAAAGGCACATTCAGGAGACGTACAGATTAGTCACATGTGATGAACACGTAGAAGAAAACAGAAGAAACAGAAAAGGAGAAAGGATTGATCCATGATGAGACGTTATCACTCGGTTAAATCTTATTACTGCCAGTTAAATATCCTGTAAACATTAGTTTGCAACACAAGCATTTCTTTGCTAGCTAGCTTTAAAAATGGATTCAGTTGATTTGTTTTCTATTCTCCCATACAAATCTCTTAAGGCAACTGAAAAAATGGAGAAAATAAAAACAGAAGGCAAAACACGGTTCACATGACGGGAAGCGTCCATCGGCTCCAGGACTATGAACAAGCTGAACAAGCAATAAATTAGTCGTCTGCAAGCAAACTATCAGATAAAAACTATCTTTACATGCCGATCTCATCCTGACTATAATCTGGGATGCATAAAAACAGCTTTACACACAAAGTAAAAGTCAATGCTCACTCAAATCATGTGAGATAATAAAGGAATGGCATGTTAAAATCACATACATCGATCCATATTTAACGAAAGCACAAAGGATCGGCCAGGACTCCTGACCAGCGTTAAACTATCTTAAACTAATGATGTCAAATCATGCTGATTGTCCTTGAGATTCCCATTCAAACGAACAAAATCAAGATATCACATCATATTTACCGAGCCAACCGTGTTTCTGCACCTACTCAAGTATTTCAGGAGAATCCGAGGTTTTTATCTCATCTACGTCCAGCGGAAACGCTGCTTGGCTTTGGTCTTGCCTCTCAAATCTAACGGGCGAAGCGTCTTTCCGGCGGAGGATGTGTTTGTGTGTGTTGGGGTCCTAGAGCTCGTCCCGGGCCGTGCTGTCCAGCGGCGACTGCAGGACGTCCGAGTTCTGCGCCCCGCTGCTCAGCTCCTCCTGCTCGCGGCTCTTGCGCGACCGTGCCCGGTCCCAGTCGGTGCGGACGGTCTCGTTGTCCCAGACGGTGGAGGTCTCCGTGTCGCTGATGTAGCCCGGGTCGCCCGTGTAGTGCGTGGGGTAAACCAGCAGCGGCTCGGCCGAGAACGCCCGCAGGTCCCGCCGCTCGAAGTGAGACATGTAGTCCTCGCTGCACACACACACAGGACACCACAGTGTTGATATACAGCCAAACAACACAACACACACAACAACAGAACGACTGACAGAGACACAAACATGTCTGAGCCTCAGAGACTCAATCAAACAATGGCTTCTTAGTTTTAAGATATTATTAACAATAAGAATAATTTAATACACAAAAATATTTATTGTATTATTATTATTGTTAATAATAAAAATAAACTATTATTTTTAACAATAATTATAATTTAAATCAACAAAATAATTTATTTTATTATTCATAATAATGGTGTTTTACATTATTATTATTATTATTATTATATTATTATTATATTGCGAATACAAATTAATAATTTAACTGACTAAATAATTTATTATTATTTATGTTTTAATTTATTACTACTATTATTATTATGATCATCATTAAAAATAATTATTTTAACTAAATCATTTTATTATTATTTTTAATAATAATAATACATGTATTTTATATTAGCTTTAATTTATTACTATTATTACTATTATTATTATTATGGTCATCATCATTAAAAATAATTATTTTAACCAAATTATGTTATTATTATTATTTGTAATAATACATTTGTTATTTTTATTAGCTTTAATGCATTATTATTATTATTATTATCATCATCATCATTAAAAAATAATTTTAACCAAATTATTTTACTAATACATTTCCTATTTTTATTAACTTCAATTTATTACTATTATTATTATTTATAATAAGAAATGTATTATTTGTATTAGCTTTAATGTATTATTATCAATGCCATCATCATAATCATCATTAATAAAAATAACAATCATTTTTAACTAAATGTTTTATTATTGTTATTATTATTATTTCTAAACATATTTTAATGTATTATTATTATGATCATCATCATCGATAAATAAATATAATAATTTGTCAACTAAATACTTTATTTATATGTTTATAATAATAATTTATTGATAATAATTATTATTATTATGATCATCATCATAAATAAAAATTATAATTTTTTAAAATGTAAATAATTTCATTTTATTAATATTTATTTCTTTTATTATTATGAACTTAATTAATAATAAGAACATAAATACATAAAAATGTATTTAATGTAAACATGTTTTTAAAAATATTTTTACGTGATCTTCACTTATTATGTGATTTTTGTGATGTTTTATTAGATTGTATGTAGTTTGATGGTTCATATGAGAACCATCTTCATCTTCTCTTTGTAAGGAGCAAAAAAGCTCATTTACGCAACAGCAGAATAACAGAATAATACGCCAGATTGAATGAATGAAAGAACAATATCTACAGTCGGAAACTGAACTGAGCATTAATGATATGGATATGACAGATGAAGGTCGCTCTCACATGGGGTGTTTGTTGTACATGACGGGCAGGAACTCGTCCACCGGCAGCATCTTCTTCAGCGGTTCGGCCCGCAGCAGCTTCTGAGCGCCGCGTAACGAGATCATGTATCCCAGCGTCCAGTACGAGTAATCCGCCTCCACCAGGTTGTGGATTCTGGGCACAGATTTCTCCGGACGGTCCACCTGCATCCTCTTCCGCCCGATATAACTGAGAGCACGAGACAGAGACAGATCTATCAACTCGAGTCAGATGTCCAGCAGAGGGCGCCGTACACATACAGACTCGTGTGTGTGTGTGTGTGTGTGTGTCCTCACATCAAGTCCCAGTCCAGCCGCTGAGACTGGATCTCATGCATCAGATTCTGCAGGCGACGCTTGAAGAAAACCTCAAAGCGCAGGTCGTCCTCGATCACCAGAGACGTCTTCAGCCCCCGATCCACAATCTGACAGAGATTACACACATTTACATCATTCAAGATATTATAACTATTATTCTTTCATAATAATACATTTTCCAAACAACACTATTTTGTATTATTTTATTTAAAAAGTCACACAGTGAGTAAACACATTGCCATAATTTATTTAAAAAAAAATAATAATTAAAAAAATATATTTTATGTAAAACATTCAAATAGTATATTTGAGAAAAGCACTATTATTTTATATTATTTTATAATATATATATATATATTTAAACACAAAGATTTAGTTTTTCTAGAATTTTCTAGAAAACACTATTTTGTATTATTTTATTAAATAAAAATAAAAATATAATCATATTATTATGGTAAACACATTGCCATAATTTAAGATATTATAAAATAATATATTATATATTATATATATTATAATTTTTTTTTTTACAAATAAACCATTTTATATTACTTACTAAAAATATATTTAAAAAATGTAATTTTTATTAAAAAAAATATATATATATTTATTTAAACATTATATTTAAAAAAAACTATGTAAAGTATATTATAAATATTATTTTCTAAAAATAAATACAATTTTAAAACATTTATTTTCTGAATGAGTTTACTTGATGAACATGCTGAACTTCAAGCACTTTCCTCATTTGTATCTGTTTTATAATCATTTTATTACTGTTTGCTAGTCTTCAATAGTTTTAATAAATGAATGAATGACCGCCTGACGTCTGCCGCTCACCTCTGTCCAGATGTTGAAGTGCGACAGGAAGCAGCCCAGCTCTCCTTTAGTGAGCGGCCGGCCGTGATACGGGTCACTGTATCCGGGCAGCATCTCGATGCCCAGCGCCTCCACCTGACTGGTGTTCAGCGCCCTGAAACACACAGACACACTCGTGTCAGACATGCTAAACACGCTGTGTGTGAGGGTGACAGGCAGGTGAGAAAGGGGCATTCTGGGAAGCTCATGTTTGCATGTGAATGTGAGACATACTTGCCATCTACAGCTGCGATGATCTTGCACGTGATCTCCTGTTCGGAGAGAGTCCTCAGCATACGATCCCTGCGGTCCGAGCGCCTCAGCAGGTTTATCATGAACACCTACACACACACACACACACACACACACACACAGACACAGACACAGACAGACACAGACACACACACACACACACAAAGACACAGACACAAAGACACAGACACACACACACACACAGACACACACACACACACACACACACACAGACACAGACACAGACACACAGACACACACACACACACAAAGAAACACACACAAAGACACAGACACACACACACACACAGACAGACACACACACACACAGACACAGACACACACACACACACACACAGACACACACACACACACACACAATAATGATATATCATACCATTCTCTAATGTAATATGAGATAATATACAATACAAAAATAATAGTATAAAATTACATACAAATAAAAACAAATATAGTATAACACAAAATAATATAAAATAAAAAACGACTTAAAATACTACACTAGTTTATACTACATGTATAATAATATAGAATTAAATTAAATAATATAAATTATATAAAATAAAATTAATATATTAACATAAAATATCACAAAAAATAATGTAAATATTATAATAGTTTATACTATAATAATGCAATATAGAATTAAATTAAATAATACATACAATATAAAATAATATAAAATACAATAACAATTAATATAAAATAAAAAATTAATTCAAATAAAACAAAATAAAATATTTTACTACAAAATAACAAAATAATCACAATATAAAAATAATATAAGAAAGTATAATAAAAGTATAATAAAAATACTATTAAATAAAAAACAAAATAAAATAAATAATACAACAAAATAATATAAAATAAAAAACTATGTAAATATTACACTAGTTTATACTATATAATAATGTAATATAGAATTAAATTAAATAATATAATACAATATAAAATAATAATAAAATATTTTACTACAAAATAACAAAATAATCACAATATAAAATAAGAAAGTATAATAAAAATACTATTAAATAAAAAAACTAAATAAAACAAAATAAAATAAAATAAAATAAAAAATAAAAAACTAAATAAAATAAAATAAAATAATAAACAGTGACATCCTCACCTCATCAAAGCCCATTTTATCCGGCTGTTTAGGAGGAAGAGAGAGATAGACGGATGGCTCTGTCGGAGGATTGCGCACTGAAGACAAAACAAACAGAACGATCAAGAACGTTTCGTTGCGCTCTCAGCCTTGATGAAGTTACAAGAGGAACTTCAAGCAGAAAAACAAGACCGGAGTCATGTGACTCACCCATAACCTCCAGCTGCGAGTGCAGATAGCTGTCCGCCTCGTCCTGCAAGGTATTATGGGAGCGCAGGGGCACGGGGAAATACCCATAAGTCTCTCTGTTGCAGATGTACATCTGAACGTCTGTGGGAGACGACATTAAAATTCAAGCAAAAGTACCGCACACGATAACCGAACACGAATATGAGACGCACCTGCCATCCGTGCGGAGAAGGCGAAGATGATGATGTCGTCGAAGGCCCAGCTGTAGTCGGGATGAGGCGGGAAGAACGCCAACTGGCGGGATGCTTCCTTCCTCAGATCCACCAGGAAGGTGGAGTGAACCATGGGAACGGCGAAGCAGCCCTTCCTCTCCTGCCGGCGGATGGGCATGTAGGCCGGCGTCCGCTTGTAATAACCCTACACACACACACACACACACACTGCTCATCATCTGAGATCAGAGGAAACATCTTCAGTTCATCACTTCATACACAGAACTATGTTTTTCATGCTCCGATAGTCATATATTGGGTAACTTGACACTGACACTTTGAATTTTATATATAATATATGCATTTTTCAATTGTAGCCTTTTAAAACGGCATCTGAAATAATAAACTAAATCAATGTCGTGTCAAGAATACAGATTTTTCGATACATATCAATACTGAAATATTCTGCTTCCGATACTCATTTTCCTCAGAATAGACACACGACACCAGCGTCTCTCTCTCTCTCATCTCTCCGACAGCGAGAGACACACAAACCCGTCACTCACTCGCTTCATTTGCTCCAGATGAATATTGTTGCTGTTACAGGGCTTGAATTTTGGCGTGGGATTGCGTGTAATGCGCATAATTTTACTCATTCCCGCAGATTTTGGTCTCACACCCAAAGTGCGCACACATAAAGCCGCCTCTCAGCACTAAATTTAGTTCTTTTTCGCTGCTTATTGCACTTAAACAGTCAAATACACACACAATAATGTCAAAATGTCGGTCTTGGCGAGTATTCACGTAAACACATTCAGTTCTGTTTTGAGTGAAGGTAAACAGTTGAGAAAGAAAGCGCATGTGTAACAGTGTAATGGATCCGTGCGTCGGCTCTTAAAGTGACAGCAGCCTAATAAACCCACTGCCAAATTATGAGATAATACTACAAATATCTTAATGCTAGTTTTCCCCATGGTATCGATGTCAAAATTGTGGCCAGTGAAAATGCGGAATGGCTAGTAACTTTGGAAAACCACTAGCCACAGTGAGCAAAAAAAGTTTAATGTCAAGCCCTGGTAACTCAAGATGACACAAAAATGACTTTTTCCTTGCCCAAATAAAATACAAAAATGTTGACTCAAACAATGTTTACTTAATTGAGAATCAGTTTAAGGCTACATTCAATTGTTTTAATTTCATTATTTAATGTTTAACACTTTAGACCTTTGTTCAGTTCATCACGTCTACAGTCTCTCTCACACACCTGAGACGTCATGCCGCACCAGAAGTTTGAATACGCGGCTCTGGACTCCAGCATCGGCGCCGCAATCGTCTTGTTCTCCTGCATCAGCTTCCATAAAACGTCCCGGTTGGTCAGCAGGTTATCACAGTCCACCATCTGCGAACAGAGGCCAAAGTTTATCACACTCCTGTTTGATTTAGGGTTAGTTGCGTGTATTTATGCACAATTTACCGTAATTACTACATGTAACAAATGTAACAAGGACACTGTAAAATAAAGTGTTTAGTGAAATCATTGTGGTGACCCTGGAATCGTTTTTAACTGGATATGCTAGCAGTTTTGATCCCTCAGCTTGAGGAGGAGTGTGTATATCCCATAATTGTACAAAGTACTTTAACTAACAAACCTCAAAACTGTGCAGTTAAACTGCTGGATTGAGGAGCTGGAGCTGATCACAGAGCTGAAGAACCGATGCAACGGCGGAGCATAAATAAACACGCGCAGAAATAACCGACATACTAAACAGTGCTGCTAACTTTAGATGGCCAAGCTTCAGGGACTGACTGGTGACCCTCTTCAGACTGGAGGTCAGTTGTAATTACAGTGTGACGTGAGGCGGGTCAGTTTGGGTCACACTACTGTGACATTACCTTCAATTACAGCGGTGGATGCTGGTGGTTGACTTTAGCTCAGGGTAAGTGACTCGTCACAGACACAAACAGGACTTTGAGAGGATTTTAGATGACGTACCAGGAAGTAGTCGGCCCACATCTCTCGGGCCGTCTCGAGGGCCGCCTGACGCAGCTTCATCACGTGCTCGTACCGAAGGTTCGTCCAGTGCTTCGGCCCGCTCTCGTCCTCGTAAACGCTGAGAAACACACAGACAAATAAACATAAATATATATATATATATATACGGTGGACAGGGGTCAGCATGGGCACCCTGACTGGTCTGTGGCTATGCAGCCCCATACACAACAAACTGAGTGTATTCTGACACCTTTCTATCAGAACCAGCATTAACTTCTTGAGCAATTTGAGCTACAGTAGCTCGTCTGTTTGATCGGACCACATGGCCCAGCCTTCGCTCCCCACGTGCATCAATGAGCCTTGGCCGCCCATGACCCTGTCAGGAAGTTTATGAAGTTAACCGTCAAACTCTGTTACCAATGTTATTTCTACACAGCGCCTAATTTGTCTGTAACAGAGTTGACAATCAATACTATAAAGAAATTACTTTTTCGTTAAAAGTAAAGAAAGGAAGTAACTTGTGTTTGGCAAGCACTGAATTATTAAAATTGAACATGTTTTCAATAAGAATTTCTGTTAGAGAACAGTTTTTTCCCCTTAACTTTTTGAAATGCCAAATGAATCTCCAATTATAGGATCACTTTATATACACTCACCTAAAGGATTATTAGGAACACCATACTAATACTGTGTTTGACCCCCTTTCGCCTTCAGAACTGCCTTAATTCTACGTGGCATTGATTCAACAAGGTGCTGAAAGCATTCTTTAGAAATGTTGGCCCATATTGATAGGATAGCATCTTGCAGTTGATGGAGATTTGTGGGATGCACATCCAGGGCACGAAGCTCCCGTTCCACCACATCCCAAAGATGCTCTATTGGGTTGAGATCTGGTGACTGTGGGGGCCATTTTAGTACAGTGAACTCATTGTCATGTTCAAGAAACCAATTTGAAATGATTCGAGCTTTGTGACATGGTGCATTATCCTGCTGGAAGTAGCCATCAGAGGATGGGTACATGGTGGTCATAAAGGGATGGACATGGTCAGAAACAATGCTCAGGTAGGCCGTGGCATTTAAACGATGCCCAATTGGCACTAAGGGGCCTAAAGTGTGCCAAGAAAACATCCCCCACACCATTACACCACCACCACCAGCCTGCACAGTGGTAACAAGGCATGATGGATCCATGTTCTCATTCTGTTTACGCCAAATTCTGACTCAACCATCTGAATGTCTCAACAGAAATCGAGACTCATCAGACCAGGCAACATTTTTCCAGTCTTCAACTGTCCAATTTTGGTGAGCTCGTGCAAATTGTAGCCTCTTTTTCCTATTTGTAGTGGAGATGAGTGGTACCCGGTGGGGTCTGCTGTTGTAGCCCATCCGCCTCAAGATTGTGCGTGTTGTGGCTTCACAAATGCTTTGCTGCATACCTCGGTTGTAACGAGTGGTTATTTCAGTCAAAGTTGCTCTTCTATCAGCTTGAATCAGTCGGCCCATTCTCCTCTGACCTCTAGCATCAACAAGGCATTTTCGCCCACAGGACTGCCGCATACTGGATGTTTTTCCCTTTTCACACCATTCTTTGTAAACTCTAGAAATGGTTGTGCGTGAAAATCCCAGTAACTGAGCAGATTGTGAAATACTCAGACCGGCCCGTCTGGCACCAACTACCATGCCACGCTCAAAATTGCTTAAATCACCTTTCTTTCCCATTCTGACATTCAGTTTGGAGTTCAGGAGATTGTCTTGACCAGGACCACACCCCTAAATGCATTGAAGCAACTGCCATGTGATTGGTTGATTAGATAATTGCATTAATGAGAAATTGAACAGGTGTTCCTAATAATCCTTTAGGTGAGTGTATATATATATATATATAAAACGCGTGTACGAATGTTTCTGCGTTCCGTAAGGTTTGTGTTGACATGTGAGTTGAGCTTTAGTTCAGGTTTGACGTCCATCTCACCTGGGCTCCTCCTGAGGTCTCCACTCCACATAATGATAAAAGTTCTGGACGTTTATCAGCCATTCGCGCAGAACGGCAGTGGTGTTGTCTGAGTTATGATCTGTGGCCACCCTGAGGAGAGAAAGATGCTGTTTGAAGTTATACATGACAGATAATAGACGAGTAGCTTTTTAATTTTCCTTTCCTCCTGAACGCTGAGTTTGCGCTGGAAAATCACCCCATATTTAACTTCAGTACATAACGATTGGAAAGCGAAGCTTGTGTTTAGCGTTTGGCTGCAGAACGACCAGATGAGAACCAGAGCCCTTCACACACACACACACACACACACACACACACACAGACAGAGAGAGAGAGACAGCTGGTGCATGTCTGTCACAGAAACAGAACAAATGTTGAGCTTCCAGCTGGGAGTTTTCTCAGTGATGCCATGAGGGGCTTTCACAGCGGAGGAACATTTCTATAGTTTCTATAAGTATTGGCGGAGGTATCCGCTTTTTGTCGTGTTCGCACCGCAGGAACTGGGAACAATTTTAGTTATAGGAATGCCTTTTGGGGGAACTAAAGGGCACCGTGTAATTATTGGAACGTGTGTATCATGTGTGTAGTGAGTTAGTAGTAAGTGGAAGTAGAGGCATTAGTGTATTAGTGAACTCTACATCACCTGTTGAGAGGACTTACACTTCCACACTTCATAACACACAACACACTACTGTACACTGCTCAAGATGTGCTGGTTGATAGTAGTGAAGCAAATTGGTCAAATTCTACCGAACAGGTTTTGTACAATCGCGTGTGTGTGTGTGTGTGTGTGTGTGTGTGTGTGTGTGTGTGTGTGTGTGTGTGTGTGTGTGTGTGTGTGTGTGTGTGTGTGTGTGTGTGTGTGTGTGTGTGTGTGTGTGTGTGTGTGTGTGTGTGTGTGTGTGTGTGTGTGTGTGTAGCAGATGATCGGTGCAAAATTGATAAATCAAAGCGATTGTTCATAAAGCCCATCTGCTGGAGATCGAGGTTCTGACCCAGACCCAGGTGCATGATATTATATTAACACACACACACACACACACACACACACACACACACACACACACACACACACACACACAGGCTTATGAATGTTCCTGAGGCAAATTCCATTTCCTCTTTTTTTCCCAGAGAGCTGATGCAGCAGTTCATCTCCATCAGTATTGTATGTGTGTGTGTGAGTGTCTGTGTGTGTGTGTGTATGTATGTGAGAGGGCATGTGTGTGAGTGTGTGCGTGTGCAAGTGTGTGTGAGAAAGTGTGAGAGTGAGTGTGTGTGAGAATGAGTGTGTGTGTGTGTGTGTGTGAGAGAGAGAGCGTGTGTGCGTAAGTGTGTGTGTGAGTGTTTTTGTGACATATCAGGACACAAACTTGTATAATGACATGGGTATGACAGGTATTACAAGGAGAGGGTGCCTTATGAGCACATTACCCATGTCCCCATTTTCCAAAAGGCTTATAAATCATACAGAATGAGTTTTTTTTTTTGAGAAAGTAAAAATGTTCAGTTTCCTGTGATGGGTAGGTTTAGGGGTAGGGATAGGGGTAGTGTGTGTGTGTGTGTGTGTGTGTGTGATGGGTAGGTTTAGGGGTAGGGGTAGTGTGTGTGTGTGTGTGTGTGATGGGTAGGTTTAGGGGTAGGGGTAGTGTGTGTGTGTGTGTGTGTGTGTGTGTGTGTGTGTGTGTGTGTGTGTGTGATGGGTAGGTTTAGGGGTAGGGGTAGTGTGTGTGTGTGTGTGTGTGTGTGTGTGTGTGTGTGTGTGTGTGTGTGTGTGTGTGTGATGGGTAGGTTTAGGGGTAGGGGTAGTGTGTGTGTGTGTGTGTGTGTGTGTGTGTGTGTGTGTGTGATGGGTAGGTTTAGGGGTAGGGGTAGTGTGTGTGTGTGTGTGTGTGTGTGTGTGTGTGTGTGATGGGTAGGTTTAGGGGTAGGGGTAGTGTGTGTGTGTGTGTGTGTGTGTGTGTGTGTGTGTGTGTGTGTGATGGGTAGGTTTAGGGGTAGGGGTAGTGTAGGGGGATAGAAAATACGGTTTGTACGGTATAAAAACCATTACGCCTATGGAATGTCCCCACAATTCACAAAAACACACTGTGTGTGTCTGTGTGTGTGTGTGTGTGTGTGTGTGTGTGTGTGACCTAGAGCTCTGAATGCTTCCATTATTCACACTAAACGTGCCAAGGCAAGCATCACTAGTGCTCATCATTAGATCTAGTCGTCTGAATAAACACTAGAAACTCCAGAAACAAATGATTTTTCGTGTGTGAATCTTTTGGTTTGCATCCAAAAAGAGAAAATAATTAAATAACATTCACACAAAACGTTTTTTTTTTTTTAATTTACATAAAAAAAATAGTTATATTACAGTTAAAAAAACTGTATGTATTCAAAAGAAATTTGAAAGAAATTAATACTTTCATTCATCAAGGATGTGTTAAATGAACCCAGAGCGACAGATGTTTATAATGTTACAAAAGAGATTTCTATCCCAAATAAATGCTGTTCTTTTGAACTTTCTGTTTATCAAATAATCCTGAAAAAAATGCGCCACAGTTTCCACACAAATATAAAGCAGCACAACACTAATAATAATAATCATAAATGTTTCTTGATCATCAAATCAGCATATTAGAATGATTTCTGAAGGATCATGTGACACTGAAGACTGGAGTAATGATGATAAATTCAGCTTTGATCACAGGAATACATTACACTTTACTATATATTCACATAGAAAACATATCTTTTAAATTTGAATAATATTTCACAATATTACAGTTTTTTACTAGATCAAACAAATGCATCCTTGGTGAGCAGAAGAGACTTCTTTCAAAAACAAATTCTACCAAGCTCAAACCTTTGAATGGTACTGTATATACAAACCCGATTCCAAAAAAGTTGGGACACTGTACAAATTGTGAATAAAAAAGGAACACAATAATTTACAAATCTCATAAACTTATATTTTATTCACAATAGAATATAGATAACATATCAAATGTTGAAAGTGAGACATTTTGAAATGTCATGCCAAATATTGGCTCATTTTGGATTTCATGAGAGCTACACATTCCAAAAAAGTTGGGACAGGTAGCAATAAGAGGCCGGAAAAGTTAAATGTACATATAAGGAACAGCTGGAGGACCAATTTGCAACTTATTAGGTCAATTGGGTCAAATTATTAGGTCAGATAGTGGATTAGGTCAAATAGTGGAGCATTATCAGAAAGGAGTTTCTCAGAGAAAAATTGCAAAGAGTTTGAAGTTATCATCATCTACAGTGCATAATATCATCCAAAGATTCAGAGAATCTGGAACAATCTCTGTGCGTAAGGGTCAAGGCCGGAAAACCATACTGGATGCCCGTGATCTTCGGGCCCTTAGACGGCACTGCGTCACATACAGGAATGCTACTGTAATGGAAATCACAACATGGGCTCAGGAATACTTCCAGAAAACATTGTCGGTGAACACAATCCACCGTGCCATTCGCCGTTGCCGGATAAAACTCTATAGGTCAAAAAAGAAGCCATATCTAAACATGATCCGGAAGCGCAGGCGTTTTCTCTGGGCTAAGGCTCATTTAAAATGGACTGTGGCAAAGTGGAAAACTGTTCTGTGGTCAGACGAATCAAAATTTGAAGTTCTTTTTGGAAAACTGGACTAAAGAGGACAAGGACAACCCAAGTTGTTATCAGCGCTCAGTTCAGAAGCCTGCATCTCTGATGGTATGGGGTTGCATGAGTGCGTGTGGCATGGGCAGCTTACACATCTGGAAAGGCACCATCAATGCTGAAAGGTATATCCAAGTTCTAGAACAACATATGCTCCCATCCAGACGTCGTCTCTTTCAGGGAAGACCTTGCATTTTCCAACATGACAATGCCAGACCACATACTGCATCAATTACAACATCATGGCTGCGTAGAAGAAGGATCCGGGTACTGAAATGGCCAGCCTGCAGTCCAGATCTTTCACCCATAGAAAACATTTGGCGCATCATAAAGAGGAAGATGCTACAAAGAAGACCTAAGGCAGTTGAGCAACTAGAAGCCTGTATTAGACAAGAATGGGACAACATTCCTATTCCTAAACTTGAGCAACTTGTCTCCTCAGTCCCCAGACGTTTGCAGACTGTTATAAAAAGAAGAGGGGATGCCACACAGTGGTAAACATGGCCTTGTCCCAACTTTTTTGAGATGTGTTGATGCCATGAAATTTAAAATCAACTTATTTTTCCCTTAAAATGATACATTTTCTCAGTTTAAACATTTGATATGTCATCTATGTTGTATTCTGAATAAAATATTGAAATCTGAAACTTCCACATCATTGCATTCTGTTTTTATTCACAATTTGTACAGTGTCCCAACTTTTTTGGAATCGGGTTTGTATTATAATTAAATATTATATATAATTATGGTGCTAAAATGGTGATTCAACATCTGTGGGTGTAAAATCACATCTGTAATGTGGCTGACTGATTCATAGACAGTCATCAAACAAAAGTGATCATTTGATAATTAAAGTCATTAAGACAAGGGAGACCAAACCGCAGATTCGCATCTCTGAGGCAGGAACCAATCACGCGGCTGCGAGCGCGGAGACGCCCAACCCACGGCAACCAACCCTGAATCTAACGGTAAAAATAAGACCTCAGCTGGCAGAGAAACCCACAGGAGATGTTCAACACGAGCGTGTGTGTGTGTGAACGAGTGGAGTGTGTGAACCGCAGCGCTCTCCCACTGTAATGCTATGCTCATGTAGCGAGGCTAATTGTTAGCGGTCAGCGCCTCTCATAACTGATTTAAGTGCAGTTTGAGTTTACTCCTGTAATAAAGCTTCAGATTATATGGAATTTGATGTGTGTGTGCTGAAGCACAGATCTGCCAAGATGCTCAAAGACTTATTTTAATTCAGTTCAGTTTCAGAAGTTGGTCTTGAATCAATGGCAGGTTTGCTAAAGCACTAGCGAGCGCTGAACCAACCCAAATGGCACTAGGCCGCATGTGGTTTAGTTCTAGTCTGTTTGTGGCAGCGACACAAACCCTGGCGGTTCGGTTTCGGCTGTTAACTGCACACTGGGAGCAATTCTTCAGCTCTGGATGCCCGCTGCGAAACTTTTGAACTGCACGAGACGAGGACCATACAATCTCGAAATATGTTTTGCATGTAGTAAATGCAACGTAAATCTGCAAATGCTATTTTAAACTCACCCAACAACTAAATATTCACATTAAATGATGTCTTGTGGAACAAAAACTTAAACATCTTTTTTAGCCGCGTTGCATGAGACGCTACAAAAGACGCGAGCACAAAAGACGTCAAACACATCCGTCTGCACAGCAAAAACCCCAGTGTTAAATTAACTCTCCTCAGAATTTATTTGACTCCACACTCAAGAGTGTTAAAGTAACACTGAAGCGGTGTTAAAGTTAATGAGATAAATAATTGATTAATTAAGTGATGATTGACCATTAGTGAAGACACCTGATGATAATGAGCAGAATCACTGAAGGAAAGAGTCACCATTATGGAGATCAGTGTTTGCTTTAGTTGGGCTCTTGACCCTTGACTTTTAACATTAAATTTTGTCTCTGAGTAATAACAGCCAGACAAACCAAGAGAAATGTAATCAGGTGTTGTTGGTTATGTTTTGACATGAATCACTGATCTCATTTAGATCCTAATCTCTCGAGTTAGATTTACCTTAATACAGTAGTCCTGTGATTCTACAGCATAAGAGCTGGCATTTTCCATATAATAAGATTTTTTTTGTTGTGATCAAAAAGAGTTCAACTACTCTGTCCTTTATACATCAAGAATCAGTGTATGATTCTCAACAATGGTGACCATCAAAAAGCATTACGCAGTGCATTCTGGGTGCACCAATAAAAACTCATCCATGGCTCCCAGCATGCAATGCAGCATGAATAAATTGTGAGCTGAACTGTCTTAGTAATGTCTTTTATTCTTACTATTGTCTTTTATATTTGCTGTTTTATGTGAGTTATTAGTAGCTTGTTTTGTGATGTTCAGAGTCTATCTGAATATGCTGTTTGTCGCCGTTGTTGAGATTCATACGCTGATTCTTGATGTGTGTGTTTTTGCTTTTTAATTTTAATATACGTCACAAGGCAACCTAACTTCTATTTAATTCACCCAAAAATGAAAATTATCCCATGATTTACTCATCCTCAAGCCATCCTAGGTGTATATGACATTCTTCTTTCAGCCAAACACAATCAGAGTTATATTAAAAAATATAATATATAATATAATATAATATAAGCTCTTCCAAGCTTTATAATGGCAGTGAATGGTGCTTTAGATTTTGAAGCCCATAAAAGTATTCATGAAGGTAATCCATACGGTTCCAGAGGGGTTAATAAAGGCCTTCTGAAGCGAAACCATGCGTTTTTGTAAGAAAAATATCCATATTTATAACTTTATAATCACTGGCTTCCAGTAACGGCCATACACGAGCCTAGTTCCGGCGGAAGAGTGACCTCTGACCCGACGCATAAAGTAGGATGTAGGAGTAGCGTAAACTCAAGCTCCTCCCACATTTCTCTTTAAAAATTCTCGTTTTAGATTTTTTTTTAACTAAAATTTGTGAGCGGTGTTTTGTTCGGCTCTATCCTCTGTGCTTTCGCATTCGTCAATACGTCATGAGTTGGGTCGGTCAGAGGTCACTCTTCCGCTGTGAACGGCCGTTACCGGAAACCAGCGATTAAAGTTGATTAATTACCTGTTTTTTTTGGTTTATTAATTACCAGTACTTTTACTTGTGTACAGTTTTTGGATACTCTACCCACCTCTGAAAGGAGTGGATGAGAAAATACTCACTAAATAATGATTAATATGCAGTATTATTAATAGTAGTATTAAAAATAACTCCTTTAATGACAGTACATACTCGAGAAGTGTTTTGGATAGGCCTACACGGCTTTGCATTATAGTCCAGAAGGTGTATGGACCACTTTTATGGTGCTTTTTTTTTTGAAAATTCAGAGCTCAAGTTCACTTCCATTAGGATATAAAACAGAATATTCTTGGGACAATACTTTTTTACTTGGGACAATACTTTGCCTTCACTTCAAACAGTATATCTATCGTTTTATGTAAAACTAAAGTGCTTTTCTCAAAGTAAATATCACTTAGTGTGATATTTTGTTATCAAATGTAATTTTTAAGTTTTCCATAAGTCTCAGAATTATTTTATGAAAATTACTTGCTAAAGGGATTACATTTACATTTACATTGAGCTTGTGGTCTAAAACTTTGTATTAGGTCTGTAGCACTTCTCCTGTTGCCTAAGATGAATATAAGGCATAATGTTCTATGAAAATCAATATGTAGTTCACTATGCACATCTTCCCTATAGTTTATGATGTGCGTATTTATGAGGCCATAAGTCTCTCAGAAGGTGTTTCGGTTCAGCTCGCTGTCGCCGCAGGGAAAGTTTTCCGCTCATTCATGCAGGACGCTGTTGTTTTCTCACAGATTCCACCCGTTACAAAGACACGTCGGCTGATCGGATCATGAGTGGAAAAGGGGGCAGAGCTGAACCTGAGGGGCATGAAGGGGTGTCTGTCTGCCCTGGACACGTCTAAACTCGCTCATTCCCCCTCCATGCACACACACAGGCCAAAGCTGTACATCCAAACCTCCCTCTCATTCCCAAACAGAGATAAATCACACATCACATCTCAACACACTCATGTAAGCACAGCTAGTGTTAGTTTAGTTCACTCCACACACAAACGCCTCTCTGTTGTTTACTTCCCCTCACTTCATTTATATAAAGTCACTGCACTAACGCGCAAAACACCAGCCCAGCGTCGCGTCTGCTGGACGCACATCTGTCCGACGCGCAATTGCGCAAAACATAAATTCTGGTAAATTACGCCAAATAATCTCAATCCGCCGGAACTCACCATACAGCCATGCGGTCTTTGGGGTAGTTGAGGCGGTCGATGGCGCCGAGGACGTGCGGCAGAGAGTGCGCGGAGTTGCGGCACACCAGCGCGAGGAGCACCCGCGGCGCGAGCAGCGCGGACTCCGGGCTCCAGCGCTCCTCCGGAAAGTAAGTGCGCACGGGACCGGTCCACAGCAGCAGGAAAAAGAAAGACAGCAGATGCATGGCCGGAGAACGAGAGACGCCCGAGAAAAAAAGCGGAAGATCAGGCAGAAAAGCGGAGCAGCGAGACTGATCGCGCAGCGCTGACGCGACCAGTGACCATCGGCGATTTATTACCCACCGACATAAATACGGAGAGACTCTTGGTGGTCCCTGAAGAGAAATTAAAGGGAAGGGTTTCTTACTAAAAGGAGAAACATGGTGGTACAAAAAAAGTCAGAAAATCCACTTTTCTCAATCATCTAGCAAATGACAGAGAGATTATAATATCTGGTAATTAAACTGTACAGAGTGTAGAGTTATGAGTGACAAACCCACAATCTGGCGTGTGCGCCTTTAATTTCGCGGCGGCCCCTTTAAGAAAAGCAGCTGTTCTGTTAGAATCTGCCAGAAAGTTTGTGGGCGTGGATTAACACACTTACTAACGGGACACTGGACAGATAGCCTGTACAAGTAACAGTACGGAATCTCATGAGCAGACCAGAATACACATGTAGATTACAATACTGGAGGAAAAATGGGACAAACGGTGCTTCCTGAAAATGAATCAACCAAACCAATGCACCTTTTTGAAGCGCTCGAAACAGCGCTCAACGAGGACATCTGCTGGTCACAGTCGTGTAATGAATACGCGGATGAAAACGAGGCTGAGGACGTTCTTCACAATGGCACTGGCACGCGCTGAATAAAGGATAATGTAATTCACTTTCAAAACAGTTTTATGGAGTTTTTGTTTAGACATTTTTTTCCCCCAGAAAGACGTTTAGTGAGCTGAAGAATCGGGATGTTGTTAAACAATAAAATTGAACACTGTACTTTTACAGCCTCGTTTTCATTCATGTCAAAAATTAAATATGGCGCTACCTGACTAAGGTCTGTTACAGAATGATACTACAATTCGTTTTCACTTAAGTGCAATCTGCAATATAATATTGAAATGTCCAATATAATGTACTAAAATACCTACCACTAAACTTCACATCACACAAACCTGTTTCAATAAAAACATTTTATTTTTATTTTTTATGTAGGCCTAATGTTAGATACACTTTGCCAACATTGTTTGTTCATGTTCTTGCATGAGATTTGAATCTGAGGATCATCAGCGCGCATGCGCCCCGTTGTACAGGTATTTACACACGTTTTAGTGAGTTTTTTTGGCCATCTGCCAATCAGAATTTGACATGTCATTACCGCATAAACTGAGGGGCTGTACGAATATTAGGAAGTGTTTGTTCACTCCAGGTCTCTCGGTCAGATTTGTTCTCAGTGAAATTGTTCTCTCTCTAAATGGCGCTTGAGATCGACCTGTCGTGTCCCGTGTGCACTGAGCTCTTCAGAGATCCAGTGTTATTGAGCTGTGGTCACAGTTTCTGCCGTCAGTGCATCAATGATCACTGGACCTCGAGCAGATCCAGAAACTGTCCCGTCTGTCGACAGATCTCACCGCAGCCACCGGTGTCCAACCTGAGCCTGAGAAACACCTGTGAGTCTTACCTGAGAGAGCAAAACACGAGGAGAGAGAAGGACGGAGGACACGAGTGTCACATCCACGGAGAGAAAATTGAGCTGTTCTGTCAAACAGATGAACAGGTTTTATGTGCAACGTGTAAGAAATATGAGCACAGGAGGCACGAAACACAGCCGCTACAACAGGCTGTACGACAGCGGAAGGTGAGAAAATTGTGTGATTTTAGAAACATTTCATTATGTGTCAGCATAGCAATTTACTATTTTATATTCTATATTCTATATATATATATATATATATACACACACACACACACACACACACACACGTGTTAGATGACCATAGCTGGTTCTCCCAAATGAGAAGAGCAGCCGTAATTTAAAACCCCTTTAAATCACAGACCAATAAAACATTGTTGGTTGATTTAACCCTCTGTGGTACGCAATTTGATATCAATGAGGAAAAAAATGTTTGTGCTGCTTAAAATTGGACACTATAACAATATCAATAAAACTTTTCATTTTTTTTTTTTTTTTTTTTTTTTTAAAGTTTGTTGCCTCAAGGCAACATTGTACCACAATGGACAAATTGAAAATTTGACATTTTCATGTAGAAAAAATAAATATATTTATGAAAAACATAAATTTCTTTAACCAGACACTTGAACAAACACATTTATCCAGTTTTTAATGTATTACAAATTTCATATTTAATAAAAAGTAACGTTTCAAATTCAGCTGTTGCTCTCAGGAAACATTGTACCATCGTGGAACACAAGTATCACCAAACCGTCATATCAAGTTATCATATCCATCTTTGATCTCACTCTGCCGGATTGTCACTATGACCTCATCTTCCTCATCCTCATCCTCACCCTCATCAACTGGCAGTTGTGTTTTATACCTTTTTTAAGTGCTATAGAAAATGCGCAGATCATAATATGTGCAGTTATAGTATGTGAATTACTATTCTTATAAGTGCATTACAAAATCATGCAAAAATGCAAATATATATTTAGAGAATTTGAACTCTTTTTGTATCCAAAGTATGTCTGGTATGGCCTTATGCGATTCCATTATGGTACAATGTTGCCTTGAGGCAACACACAGTTATTTACTCTAAAGCATTTGATGATATATAATGTAAAGTTCTTGAAACTACTTTACTTCTCAGTGAAGGTGACTCATATTTTTGTGGGTGATTAACTGGACGCAAATTAGTGAAAAATGCACTTTTCATTGGAGAAAATATGGAGCCATGTGACATGTGCACATGTGCTGAACCAGGACACAAAATGGACCCCTGTGGGTCATGTGACAACTTTTTTGCACTTTCATTGATTAGTATTTGAGATAGGTTTGAACAATAAATTGGTGTTTCATTTTAATAAAAATAAACTAAAATCAACTATGTTGCCTGGAGGCAACACCGTACCATAGAGGGTTAAAGGGCTAGTTCACCCAAAAATGTAAATTATGTCATTGCTCACACTCATGTCGTTCCAAACACGTAAGACTTTCGTCTTTTTGATGAAATCTGAGCGCTTTCTGTCCCTGCATTGGCAGCTACACAACTATCACTGTCACGCTCCAGAAAGATTGTAAAGTTATCATTAACCCATTAACTGTCACCCCCTTTTTGAGAAGAGATGTGAAAATACACTATCCAAACTTAAATGGCTGTAATTCAAGAATGCTTTGGAATACAGACATAAGTGTGGTCTTGTTTTAAAGAAGCCACTCGGCAGATTATTGCTGAAGTGTAAACTGTAGTTTAACTGTAAACTAAATGTACAGTACAAAATACCTTTTATTTTATATAAAATATATATTTTACTAAATATTTTTTACTCTAAAGTGACTAAAATCAAAGTCATATGTCTACCCAAGTTGTGTTCCAAATTTGAAGTTGATATTACAAAAGTTAAAGTTTTTTGTTTAGGCGTAATACCAAAAACAGCCACCGGGTGACACACACATTCCAGTGAATTTTGTTTTGATGCATTCACCTGTAAGAATTTAATAAATTTCTGCCCAAATATCACTTCTATCACAACCTTGAGACTATATGCATTTTGACAAGATTAGAAAAGGTTTTGACTATAAAATACTTAAATACTTAAATTTTGTAATATGAAACATGACGACGCCCAATAGGGGAGGAGCCTGTTAAAAGAATTTAGAGTACCATTTCTATGGTAACGCAATGTCTAATTTCAAAACAATGAATTTTGAGATTGTAAGCTTTCAAATGATACCTAATTTATGATAATTACTCAAATATGTAATATAAACAAATGCGATTAAAAAAAGAGCACTAGCGGGACGGAGAGAGTTGAGGGGTTAAAGTAATCCATATAACCTCAATCTTATGAAGCGACGCGAGTGCTTTGCTCTTAACGAAAGTCTTACGGGTTTGGAACGACATGAGGGAGAGTAAGTAATGACAGAATTGACATTTTTGGGTGAAGCTGTTCATTTCCAGCAGGTATTGAATCTAAGCCTTTGAATCTGAATGTTGATGTAGCGTACTGTTGATTACCACAGAAAGACCCAGTGCTGAATTGGTTAAAGTTCGATTACTTGTGTTGTTATCTTTAAAGGCGAAGCTGAAAGCAGCTCTTCGTCCTGCTGAGAATATGTTGTTGTCAATACGGAATGGTGCCGCACAAGATGCCAAGATCTCTAAATACAATCAGGTGACATTCCATAGGTATTTTCTTTCAAATGTTGACAATATTCCAATAGAGGGCTAAATAAACCGGTTACAGTAGTGAAGAATGGGGAGTGTTGCAATCCGGTTTGTTTTACGTCATGTCATGAAACATTTGATTTGAAATGGCAAACACTTTGGCACCCAAAACACCGTTGTCATGTAAATGAACAGCTAAAACGCATAAAAAGTTTTACATTTTTATTGAAAATGGTGCCGTGTACACGTTCAAAAATAAGAGTACAAAATTGTACCTTTTAAGGTATAAGTGGCCGTCACTGGGGTGGTACCCTTAAGGGGTAGGCAAGTTCGGTCCTAGAGAGCTGATGTCCTGCAGAGTTTAGCTCCAACCCTACTAAGCCACCGCAGTATAAAACTCATGGCTCCCAGCATGCATTGCAGCATTAAGTATGTCCTCATTGTTGAGATTCATACACTGATTCTTGATATCTGTGTGCGTCTAAACTTCCCCCCCCTAGAATATATTTAAAAATCAAAGTTCAGAATGTCTGATCTGTGGTAAGAAAGTATTGTTGCTGAATATTATATTGATATTGACTGAATAAATATTATATATTTAGTCAGTGATGAGTTTAGTCAAACATTTTCTTCATGATAATTTTTGTTTATGGCTTCTTTTGATTTGAGCTGATTATGCACTTTGTTAACACTGTAACAAAAACCACAAACTCACATAAAAAGCCAAGAGTCAAACTGCCCAACTAAATGAAACACTGATCACCATAATGGTGACCAAACATTTTCAATAAAACATCAACATCTAAACCTCTGTTAATTCTCAATAAGAGCTTCTATAGATGTCTTTCAGGGTTGGAGCCGAACTCTGCAGGACAGCGGCTCTCTAGGACCGAACTTACCTACTCCTGCTCTAAGTAGAGGAAAACAATGGTATAATTGTACCCTAAGGACCAATTGTAGGTACAGTTATACGTTTTATTCCCCAAGGAACAAAATTGTACCTTTGAGAGTGTAAACGGCCCCTGAGTATTAAATTAAGTTCCATTTGTTCCAATTACGTTCCATGTTCCATTTGGTTCAGTCTTTGTGGATCCGATTGATGGGTGGAGAAAGTGGCTTTGCAGCCATGATATTTCTATTTTTGGGTGAACATTTATAATAAATTATTAAATGTTATTAATACATTAATAAATGTTATACATCAAAACAAACTAGAGAAAATGCTGGTTGAGAGAACTCAGTTTTGTCATTTAGCCAACCAGTGCATCCATTATTTTCATCATCTACTCTCACATCACCAAACTTACCTGTTAGCAGCAACACTTTCTGCTCTCCCCTACATGACATATCAAATAAAACATGATCCTTCCTATATTATAATTTCAAAATATAATTGATGTGGCATTTAAAACAGGCTCAAGTTCAGCAGACAGAGAGAAGAATCAGGGAGGAGATTAAGAAACTCCATCTGTTCCTCAAAAAGGAGGAGGAGAGCAGGATCGCAGCACTGAATGAAGAACAGAAACAAAAGAGCGAACTGATGAAGAGCAGAATACGTTTGCTCTCAGATCAAGTCCGAGAGGTGGAGGAGGGGATGAAGGACGATGACGTCACCTTCCTTCAGGTTGGCAAGGCGAAAAACTTCACACACTCACACGTTTTGTTATTTTTATGACGGTCACTAATCTAGACATCTTATTCCCACAGAATTATAACAGCATTATGAACAGGTATTGTTTGTTTTCTAAAAGAAATTAAAATAACATACAGTGGTGGTCAGAATTATTGGCACCCCTGGTAAATATGATCAAATATGGCTGTAAAAATAAATCTGCATTGTTTATCCTTTTGATCTTTTATTCAAAAAAATTCACAAAAATCTAAACTTTCATTGAAGTAAAAGAATTGAAAGTGGGGGGTAAATCACATTATGAAATAAATGCTTTTCTCCAAAACACGTTGGCCAGAATTATTGGCACCCTTTTATTAAATACTTTTTGCAACCTCCTTTTGCCAAGATAACAGCTCTGAGTCGTCTTCTATAACGCCTGATGAGTTTGGAGAAAACCTGACAAGAGATCAGAGACCATTCCTCCATACAGAATCTCTCCAGATCCTTCAGATTCCCAGATCCATGTTGGTGCTTCTTCTCTTCAGTTCATCACTCATTTTCTATAGGGTTCAGGTCAGGGACTGGGATGGTCATGGCAGAAGCTTCATTTTGTGTTCAGGGACACATTTGTGTGTTGATTTTGACGTTTTGGATCGTTGTCCTGATGGAAGATCCAACCACGGCCCATTATAAGATTTCTAGCAGAGGCCGTCAGGTTTTGATTTTTTTATCTGTTGGTATTTGCTAGAATCCATGATACCATGTATCTGAACAAGATGTCCAGGACCTCCAGCAAAAAAATAGGCCCACAACATTAAAGATCCAGCGGTATATTTAACCGTGGGCATGGGGTACTTTTTATCCCTGTTTGCACCAAACACATCTGGTGGATTTGCTGCCAAAAATCTTTTTATAGTTTCATCTGATCATAGAACCAGGTCCATTTTGAATTTCCAGTCGTGTCTGACAACTGAATATGCTGGTGATGTAGGGGTTGTTTGATTTTTTTTTTTTTTTTTTTTTTTTTTTTTTTTTGATTCTCCATCTGTGACCCTTGGAGAGTCTTTGTCCACTCAAACGCTCCTCCTCGCCGTGCATTAAGACAATATAGACACACGTCCTCTTTCAGGCAGATTCGTAACATCTTTAGTTGATTGAAACTTCTTAATTATTGCCCTGATGGTGGAAATGGGGATTTTCAATGCTTTAGCTATTTTCCTACAGCCACTTTCTATTTTGTGAAGCTCAACAATCTTTTGCTGCACATCAGAACTATATTCTTTGGTATAGTTTGGCCTTTGTGTTTCCTCATATTTATACTCCTGTGGAACAAGACATCATAGCTGGACAATTTCATGTTCCTAGTCACCCTGGTGTGCTAAAAAATGTAAATATTAATGGGAATATACTTCAGAGATATTTTACTCATAAAAAATTCTAGGGGTGCCAATAATTGTGGCCAACGTGTTTTGGAGAAAAGCATTTATTTCATAATGTGATTTACCCCCCACTTTCAATTCTTTTACTTCAATGAAAGGTTAGATTTTTGTGAATTTTTTTAATAAAAGATCAAAAGGATAAACAATGCAGATTTATTTTTTACAGCCATATTTGATCATATTTACCAGGGGTGCCAATAATTCTGACCACCACTGTATAAAACAAATATAACAATTTAAAAATAAAAAATATATATTAAAATATAAGTTCACGTAGGTTAGGGTCCAACTCTCACTATTAACTATGACTTTTGCCTCAAAAAACTGCTAATTACTGCTTATTAATATTTAGTAGTTGTTAAGTTTAGGTATTGAGTAGTATTAAGAGATGTAGAATAGATCATACAGAATAAAGACCCCGATATACTCACGGCAAAGTCCTTTTTCATTCGTCGTTTAAGGGTTAAAACAGTTCGAAGCAGCGATATACTGTTACACTCTGAAAAATGCTGGGTTAAAAACAACCCAAATTGGGTTGAAAATGGGCAAACCAAGTGATTGTGTTGGTTTAACCCAGCGGTTGGGTTAAATGTTTGCCTAACGAGCTGGGTAGTTTTATTTAACTCAACTATTGTTTAAAAAGGACTATATGGCTGGCTTAAAATGAACACAACATAGGTTGGAAATTAAAAATCAGACACATAATTACTAGAAGCAACACTAATAATCAAAAGGTGAACATATATTAATAAGCAATTTAATAAATGTTATTCATTAAACTTATTGATAATGTTAATGTATTAAACTTATTAATAAATGTTAATTTCCTACATAATTTGGGTTAATTTTAAACAATAGTTTAAGTTAAATAAAACTACCCAGCACATTGGGCAAACATTAAAACAACTCATTCGCTCGCTGGGTTAAAACAATCCCAACCGCTGGGTTAAAACAACTCATTCACTCGCTGGGTTAAAACAATCCCAACCGCTGGGTTAAAACAACTCATTTGCTCGCTGGGTTAAAACAATCCCAATCGCTGGGTTAAAACAACCCAATCACTGGGTTAAAACAATCCCAACCGCTGGGTTAAAACAACTCATTCGCTCGCTGGGTTAAAACAATCCCAATCACTGGGTTAAAACAATCCCAACCGCTGGGTTAAAACAACTCATTCACTCGCTGGGTTAAAACAATCCCAATCACTGGGTTAAAACAATCCCAACCGCTGGGTTAAAACAACTCATTCACTCGCTGGGTTAAAACAATCCCAACCGCTGGGTTAAAACAACTCATTCGCTCGCTGGGTTAAAACAATCCCAATCACTGGGTTAAAACAATCCCAACCGCTGGGTTAAAACAACCCAATCACTGGGTTAAAACAACCCAATCACTGGGTTAAAACAATCCCAATCGCTGGGTTAAAACAACCCAATCACTGGGTTAAAACAATCCCAATCGCTCACTGGGTTAAAACAATCCCAACCGCTCACTGGGTTAAAACAATCCCAATCGCTCACTGGGTTAAAACAATCCCAATCGCTGGGTTAAAACAATCCCAACCGCTGGGTTAAAACAACTCATTCGCTCACTGGGTTAAAACAATCCTAACCGCTGGGTTAAAACAACTCATTCGCTCGCTGGGTTAAAACAATCCCAACCGCTGGGTTAAAACAACTCATTCACTCGCTGGGTTAAAACAATCCCAACCGCTGGGTTAAAACAACTCATTTGCTCGCTGGGTTAAAACAATCCCAATCGCTGGGTTAAAACAACCCAATCACTGGGTTAAAACAATCCCATTCGCTCACTGGGTTAAAACAATCCCATTCGCTCACTGGGTTAAAACAATCCCAATCGCTCACTGGGTTAAAACAATCCCAATCGCTCACTGGGTTAAAACAATCCCAATCGCTGGGTTAAAACAATTCCAATCGCTGGGTTAAAACAACCCATTCACTGGGTTAAAACAACCCATTCGCAACCCAAATGTGCTGCGCGCTTTAAGTAAAGCATCTGACCATATCAACGTGGTTATGTTTGCACAAGCTCTCATGCTTATTTAGCTTATGTATATATCACTTTATACGATAGCTTAAAAATCAAGCAGCATTACCATAATAAACAAGAACAGTGTCAGTGTCTCGTTTCATCAGAAGTACAACTTAATTTTCTACTATAAAGCAGCTCTCCAGCTTGTTCATGTTTTCACTCGCGGACGTCTGACCTCTACGGACTGAACAGAAGAATGAACCAGAAAAGATTTCGATGTGAAAGAAGGCGGAGCCTCCACGTACACGCACCTATTACATCATTGCCACAGACCAATGGTAGTACAAAGGTGTTTACCATCTGGTGCAAACTTTTCCAGAAAGCTGTTTCAAACTCCCAAAACGAACTTCGCTTCAGCCTTATTTTGTTTGAAATGTTGCCACATCAGTTCATTCTTCGATTTCGCTTGAAGTATATCAGGGCCTTTAGGCATTAATATGTGCTTTATAAGTACTAATAAACAGCCAATAGTAATATGCATGCTAATAAGCAACTAGTTAATAGTAAGAATTGGACCCTAAACTAAAGTGTTACCAAATATAAATTCATACTGTGTGTGTGTGTGTGTGTGTGTGTAGAGCTAAATACCTGCTTCCACATCCAGAACTGAGTTCAGAAGCTCTTATTGATGTTCCCAAACATCTGGGCAACTTGAAGTACCAAGTGTGGGAGAAGATGAAGGACATATGTCCTTACTGTGAGTAACACTGTAAAATCTAACAGTGTTTCTAACTAACGCCTTTTTAGTTAACTTTACTTAATGTCTTAACTTATTTGTAAAAATCTAGTAATCTGTATTATTCACATAGTATTCCTTGTTTACTCAGAAAACCCAAGTTAAGATTAATTGATTGTTTTGAGTGCCATTGTCAAGCAAAAAAAGGTGGATGGAGCAGTTTCTCTAGTTGCATTCACTCATTTCCCAAAGTCATCTTGAATGTTGAATTATTACAACTGAAAAATTTGAGAGAACATCACATAAGCTGATTTCATAAACTGATGTTGATTTTCCTAAAGATTTTTTGTTTGAGGTCACCATTATGGTGATCAGTATGATTGTACTGTGTACTATATGTGCTTTTTATATATATATATATATATATATATATATATATATATATATATATATATATATATATATATAAATATATAAATACACACATGTATGTATATATTTATGAAAAATTTTATATTTATGAAATATTTATATTTATAATATAAAATTAATTACACAGTATATACATGCACATTTTTCTTAAATATATACATAGTTTATACATAGGAGTGTGTATTTATATATACATAATATATGTGTGTGTGTTGTGTGTAATTATTATGTAAACATGAACTTATTTTGGATGTGATATATGCACTAATTTGCATATATTTCCAGAACATAAATCTGAACATTGAATTTTGTTGACATTAGAGTTTGACATACAGGTTTTTACAAATGTGAATATGGATTTCACTTTTTATCACAAATTAGAAAATACTGATAAATCAGTGTGAATAATATATGAACAAACCTATAATCCTGAAAAGTTTGTTGTAAATGCTGCCGAAGTGGAGAAAAATTACGCCATTGTGAAAACGATCCCCATTCACACGGATCCGCGAAAATGACTAAAAACGCTGTATTCTGCTGCCAGGCCAGTAGGTGGCGATGAAACACAATAGACTGAACATGTAATACCTGTGCATGACGTCATCGTTTTCACAGATTCTGCTTTTGTTCTTTACACCGAGAAAATTTACACTTTGAAAAGTTTGCGTTTTTTCAGGCACCCAAAACGCTGTTGTCGTGTAAATCACTAGAATGCAGAAGAAAACAGATGATAATTTCCTCTAATCTCTCCAGACCCTGTGATCCTGAACCCAAACACAGCTTCACCAGACGTCTCCATGTCAAATGATCTGACCTGTGTGAGCTTATGTCTCCGTCGGCAGGACGAGCCCAACCCTCTTCCTCTGAGCAGGAACCGTATGGTGTTGGGAAGTGTGGGATACAGTAGTGGTGTTCACACATGGGATATTGAGGTGGGAAACAGTCGCCACTGGAGCCTTGGGGTGTGCTTTGGATCAGTGGAAAGTTCTATTGTGAAAAGGATAAACCCTGCACACCCCTGCCTGTGGGGTATCAGACGTGATGGAGACACGTATAGTTTCATAAACACTCCAATAATCTTCATAGTGAAGACACATCCCCAAGTAGTGCGAGTGAGGCTAGAGGATTGTTTTGACAAGAAGGGAGGATGGCGGAGGAATGTGAGCTATTTTGATGCTGCTTGTAATTGCCTTTTTGGATCGACTTCTCATCTGCCGGCAGCAATGGAGCTCTATCCATTTGTGATCCCAGAAAAGCACTCTGGCTCACTGCGTGTCGTCCCAGCTAAAGTTACTGTGACAAATGAACACGCTGAACAGGAGAGATCTTTCCTGGAGAGGCATAAAGTCTTATTGATTCTCTTAGTAGTGTTCTTAATTCTGGTGCTGTGTGCTTTCGTAATGTATCACCTGATGTACTGAGTACTAAACGCTTTGTGACTCATTGCTTTTAGCTCTACTCAGTAGCAGTGTTGGGGAAAGTTACTTTGAAAAGTAATGCATTACAATATTGAGTTACTCCTTTAAAAAGTAACTAATTACGTTACTTAGTTACTTTTTAAGAAAAGTAATGTTACGTTACTTTTGCGTTACTTTTTCTCACCTAGGCTGGACTTGTTTGCTTTTGTGTTTTTTTTTTTATAACAAAAAAAGTTCTATTTTGAAATAACAAGCCTCAGGCTGAAGGAAATGCAAATTCACATGTGTACAGTAGAGGGCGCAACTCTAACAAACCTTTTATCTGTGCTGCTATTCTGGATAACGGAAGAGTATGACGCAGGAGAAAACAGTTTAACACTTACTTCACCAATAAAAACTAAAAATCTAATTTTATATATATCAAAATATTTTTTGCTTATGGTTTAACTGAATAATCGAAGATCAGCAGCAAGTACATTGATCAATAAAGTGAGATTAAATGCATAAAAAAAAGTTTGTTTTATTTAACATTTAATTATTGGTGGTTTGCATAGTGTTCTGATTTTGCATTTGACTGATTTTATCCATTTTGAGGAAAACTGAATTTTTTTTGTGCAAGTGAGATTAGTAAATGCCTGCTCACATTTAGTCTAGAACTACAATAACCACCATGTTTACACACAGCGCACACAACGCCTCTGCACTTACGGTTTTTCCTCAACATTGGGACAAGACAGCTGTCAGTCAATAAATGGGAGAACAAAGTAACTTGCGTTACTTATTTGAAAAAGTAACTCAGATATTTTGTTGTAAATTTTGAAAGTAATGTGTTACTTTACTAGTTACTTGAAAAAGTAATCCGATTACATAACTCAAGTTACTTGTAATGCGTTACCCCCAACACTGCTCAGTAGTAGCCTGGTAATCGTAACAGAATCTACCAAAAGACGTTTAGTTATAAATGTGCTACTAAAGAAACTTGTCTATAGACAAATTTATCAATTTTGTCTATATTTAATCTATATTACCCAAATGGTGAAAAACCACTCACTGATTCTTGAGTACCGAGACAAAACAAGCTACAGAACTTTTTTTTGTTGTCTTGTCTTTGAATTAATTTAGGTTAATCTATTAAACAGAGGTATTTTTTGGTATACATTTGGGTGTGATCAATACAAAACTAATGTGTCAAATGTTTATAAAATACTGTCAAATCTATTTTTTTTTTATTTCACGATAACGATATATATCACAATATAGTTATTTTTGTCTTCAGTGTGCAGTGAGCGATTTTCTTTTTGTCTTTTGTTGTTTCATTTATGACACAGACAGCAGCAGGTATATTAGGCTGCTGTCACTTTAAGAGCTAATTATTAAATCATTATAACTCTAGTTTTGATCTCTTTAATTGTCTATTCATCCACTCTTGGATTTAGCCTAAATGTAGGCTACGGTGAGATTGGAAAGGTGTTTTCTTGCCTCTGAAATACATTTGAAATATATTTTGGTATTAACGGTTGAAACTAAAAATAATAGTCAATTTAAAAAAAATCTTCATTGTTTACATATGCATGCAAACATATATTTAAAATATGTTTTGGCCTGAAAAAGTTTTTGTTTATTTGTATTTTACTGTATGGAATATTTTGTATGTATTGAATTAAATACCATAATCATTTTCTTTTTTTCTGGTGTTGCTATACTGTTGGACCTACTTAAAACGAAGAAAACAATCTCAAACTATTGTGTTACAATTTCAGAAAAAAAATAGGCAGAATGTCCTAAAATTATTTTTAAAAATTATATCCTATTTTCTTAAAAAAAAAAAAAAAAAACTTATTTCAATAACATGATAGTCAAGTTTTATTTATATATTGAATATTTCTATTTTCTTTTAATTTTATGTACAATTTTATTCTCTAGTGTTTATTTTAAGGTGCCTTTAGTGGTTGTGAGTGATTCATGTAAATGTCATAATTCTGATAAATAAAACGGTATGTTAAGAGCATTCTAGTTATTGTCTCTGATTAATTTCAAAGCTATTTAAAAATAATAGACCCTAGCCAGGATAGAGCCATATTTAATGACGTTAATGAAAACGAGGCTGATGTACAGTGTGTTCAATGGATTGTACTGTTGTTTGACATACCGATTGTTCGGCTGACGAAACGTCTTTCTGAAAATAAACCTTCAGTAGTCAAAAACAGTTGTGAGTTGTCATGATCTATGACCTTTATTCAGGTCATAGATCTAATTTAAATTATGTATAGCTTACTATATAGTGCATAATAAAACAAATTGAATGTAATTTTTCACTTGATAAACTGTTAATTAATGAATACATGTAGGGCAAGTGCAAATGCGTGTATAAACTAAACTGGCAGGCTAATCGGTATCTGTAAGCTAACTAATACACAAATGAATGGTCATTATAACTGTAGTTGAAACGGCGTTTATTATAACATGACATTGTAATCAGGCGCTATAAGAGAGTGCCTATTAAACGTAATTCCCACCGGTTGTAAGAAAAAAAGAAACCCTGTTTAATCCTATCACACTAGCAATTGTTATGTTTAATGTTAACAAATGTCGCCTAACTCTTGTAACGCCATTTATTTCATAAACACGACAACGCACTTGACATTGGCCAGCGACAGCCCGTTTTTAACATAGATCACATGGACTTCAATATTGGATGTTCAGAAGATAAAAATACATAATAAAAACTTTAATTCTGGCTCTTCAGGGGTCGTCTTTTCGACTTACCTTTGCTCAGTGGGAAATACACGCTTCCTTGGGGAACAAAACGTATAACTGTACCTTTAAAGGTACACAATTGGTCCTTAGGGTACAATTATACCATTGTTTTCCTCTACTTAGAGCAGGAGTAGATAAGTTCGGTCCTAGAGAGTCACTGTCATGCAGAGTTTGGCGCCAACCCTGAAAGAAACCCTCACCGATAGCCGATAGCTTTAGCACAGTAAATTCCCCAGTGTTGAACTAACTGATTAATTAAGTGATGATTGAGCATTAATGATGAACACCTGATGATAATGAGCAGAATCACTGAAGGAAAGAGAAACACAAGAACTACAACTGACTTCAGACACAGCTTTAGATGAAATCAACTGAAAAGACATTAATTCTCTCTTATTACAAACCACACTGACTTTATTTCTGTCAGACGTCTACAGTTCTTTTTGAGAATTAACAGGTTTAGATTTTGATGATTTATTGAAAATGTTTGGTCACCATTATGGTGATCAGTGTTTCCTTTAGCTGGGCAGTTTGACTTGGCTTTTTATGTGAGTTTGTGGTCTTTGTAACAGTGTTTAACTGAAACACATAAGCAAAAGAAGTCATAAACAAAGACGATCAGGTGATATAGTGATGTTACGTCCTGTGCCGAGGCTTCAGCGCATGTGTCGAGAAATCCCGGAAGCTTTCAGTGAAACGCGTAATGAGGCTTGTATCGCTTTAGACCAATGATGTCACTAATGGCGTCCGAAGCCTCACTTCAGCCTGACTGGTCCAGGAAGCGGTTCAAATCTTGCCTTCTGCCCAGTTAAACCCAGCCAATTTCCAGTTTTATAGTAATAATAATATTGCCCCTCCTGCCTATGACCAAAGAATTGATTTACACACGTTTGATAGCCCCATTCATTTCAAGCCAATCCGTTTATTACACAGTTATGTTATACAATCATTACATACCACCAGAAAAATACACATTATATTCATATAAATAGATTAGTCTATATGGAAATTGATTTTTTTCTTCACCGTTATATCTAAGCCTTAATTGGCTTAAAATACAGTGTATCACAGATCACATCAGGTCATCTGTAATGTATCTGCTTGTTTTACACTCTTTGACCACCAGGTGGTATTGTGAGCAAATGAAGCCTCGAGAAACGAACCCTTTTGTGAACCATTTGGCATGAGGCTTCATCTCGCCACCACTAAGGTGATATATCTTTCTTCATCATAAAGACAAATATTTGAAAAATAACAAAAAAATGCAAATAAAAAATTACTTATTAATAGATATTCACTAACAATGCTTTCTTGACAGAGATCAAATATTCTAAATTATGAGAAGAAAGGGGAAAAAAAAAAAAAAAACCTTTAGACACACACAAACATTAAGAATCAGCATATGAATCTCAATAATGGTGACATGCTTCATGCAGCAATGCATGCTGGGAGCCACCATAGTATAAACCTCAAGGCTCCCAGCATGCATTGCAGCATTAAGTATGTCACCATTGTTAAGATTCATATGCTGATTATTGATATCCGTGTACGTCAAATACATTTTTTAAACAAAATTTAGAATGACTGATCTGTGGTGTTTATGGTGAAAATCTATTAACACGTAACCAGTTTTTGTCAGAGATGAGTTTAATCGATCATTTATCTTTATGATGATAATTATATCACCTGATTATTTTTATTTATGTCTTCCTTTGTAACAAATCATGTGTTTTGTTAACACTGTTATAAAAGCCACAAACTGAAATAAAAACAGTCAAATTGTCCAACTAAATGAAACACTGATCACCATAATGGTGACCATATTTTCAATAAATCATCAACATCTAAACCTGATAATTCTCAAAAAGAACTGTAGACAAAAGACAGAAATAAAGTCAGTCTGGTTTGTGTGTGTAAATATCCTGTTCGACCAGTTCTGCAAAGTCATAAAAGTACAGTTCAGACCAGTACCACACACACACACACACACACACACACACAGAGTATCTGACCACAACCCTGAACAAACAAAACTGTTGAATCATCACAAACATAATAAACATAAATATCACATCAAATGGATCAAAACCAATCCCTTCACCAGCGTTTGTGTCCAAGACATGAATGATTCCTAAAATCACGTGTCTTGTTGAAGAGAGGTGTGCTGGTACTTTATTAAATAATCAGATATAGAAGAATAACCAGTTAAACTTTGAAACCGTTTGCTCATAATGTATTATAAATTAACATTTTTCTTAGTGTTATATTAATATACATACTATAATAATAATATGTAAATGATTCAGATCCAAAATGATTGAGACACTTTGACCTGAGCATGTTCTGCTGAAGTGTTTTTTCTTTAATTGCTAATGCGACCTTTGACACCACAGACTGAACAAAATGAAGCATTGCTTGGTCATTGGTTGACCTAAATTGGTATTATCTAATATATATATATATATATATATATATATATATATATATATATATACAGTATACAACCTATATACACACAATTAATCATTAAAAGATCGTGATCTTGATTCAAACACACAGGCGATCTTATTCCTAAATGTCAAAGACACTGCTTTGCCATTTAAACCTTTGAATTATAATCACACCATAATATTTACACCTGCTTTTGTGCTGCCGCTGACCCAGAGAAAGCAGCGATCACGTAAGCTATCTGAAACAGTCTTTTCAACCAATGCTTGGGACGGCCCGGCCTCACAGTATTGCTATTTCTGTGTTGCAAACATCAAATAATAACTAAAGTATTGGGATAAAAGTTTATAGTCCAGATATAAGTACTGATGTTGCGGCAGCAATCAAAATGATCAAATCACCTTTGAAACTTTACGCCATAATACACTTCAAATAAAGATTGCATTTTTTTACATAATGATTCAAATTACTAATATTTTTTTAATAGACTCATTTATAACATTAAATAGAACATTTTGTCTGAACCTCAAGTAAATTACATGTTATTTTGTAATGAGTGACAAACCCACAATCTGGCGTGTGCGCCTTTAATGTTGCGGCGGCCCCTTTAAGAAAAGCAGCTGTTCTGTTAGAATCTGCCAGAAAGTTTGTGGGCGTGGATTAACACACTTACTAACGGGACACTGGACAGATAGCCTGTACAAGCAACAGTACGGAATCTCATGAGCAGACCAGAATACACATGTAGATTACAATACTGGAGGAAAAATGGGACAAACGGTGCTTCCTGAAAATGAATCAACCAAACCAATGCACCTTTTTGAAGCGCTCGAAACAGCGCTCAACGAGGACATCTGCTGGTCACAGTCGTGTAATGAATACGCGGATGAAAACGAGGCTGAGGACGTTCTTCACAATGGCACTGGCACGCGCTGAATAAAGGATAATGTAATTCACTTTCAAAACAGTTTTATGGAGTTTTTGTTTAGACATTTTTTTCCCCCAGAAAGACGTTTAGTGAGCTGAAGAATCGGGATGTTGTTAAACAATAAAATTGAACACTGTACTTTTACAGCCTCGTTTTCATTCATGTCAAAAATTAAATATGGCGCTACCTGACTAAGGTCTGTTACAGAATGATACTACAATTCGTTTTCACTTGTGCAATCTGCAATATAATATTGAAATGTCCAATATAATGTACTAAAATACCTACCACTAAACTTCACATCACACAAACCTGTTTCAATAAAAACATTTTATTCTTATTTTTTATGTAGGCCTAATGTTAGATACACTTTGCCAACATTGTTTGTTCATGTTCTTGCATGAGATTTGAATCTGAGGATCATCAGCGCGCATGCGCCCCGTTGTACAGGTATTTACACACGTTTTAGTGAGTTTTTTTGGCCATCTGCCAATCAGAATTTGACATGTCATTACCGCATAAACTGAGGGGCTGTATGAATATTAGGAAGTGTTTGTTCACTCCAGGTCTCTTGGTCAGATTTGTTCTCAGTGAAATTGTTCTCTCTCTAAATGGCGCTTGAGATCGACCTGTCGTGTCCCGTGTGCACTGAGCTCTTCAGAGATCCAGTGTTATTGAGCTGTGGTCACAGTTTCTGCCGTCAGTGCATCAATGATCACTGGACCTCGAGCAGATCCAGAAACTGTCCCGTCTGTCGACAGATCTCACCGCAGCCACCGGTGTCCAACCTGAGCCTGAGAAACACCTGTGAGTCTTACCTGAGAGAGCAAAACACGAGGAGAGAGAAGGACGGAGGACACGAGTGTCACATCCACGGAGAGAAAATTGAGCTGTTCTGTCAAACAGATGAACAGGTTTTATGTGCAACGTGTAAGAAATATGAGCACAGGAGGCACAAAACACAGCCGCTACAACAGGCTGTACGACAGCGGAAGGTGACAAATTGTGTGCGATGCTTCATAGCAGTTAATTATTTCATTATGTTCTTATTAAATGCTTATGTATGACAGCCCATTTCAATGCCGATAAAATTACAAATAGTTTTAAACAAATGTGTATAAGAATATTTGTGGCCTTGTCTTTGAAGTGGAAGCTGAAAGCCAATCTTCGTTCAGCTGAGAAGAATTTGGTCTCATTACAGAATGGTACAGCACAATATCTTTCAATGTACATTCAGGTGAGGCTCATGTTTAGGATGAAAACAGAAATTCAGAAAATTCCAAAATTCCACAGATGTTTTCTTTACAAAACTTTTCAGGTTCTGAGGATTGTAGGCCGACTGGTTTTAAGAAGCTCAGAAGCGCTTTTTGAGAATTAACAGAGGTTTAGATGTTGATGATTTATTGAAAATAATAGTTTGGTTTGAAGTCACCATTATGGTGATCAGTGTTTGCTTTAGTTGTGCAGTTTGACGACTTTTTAACATTAGTTTTCACATCAGTTGCGCTGAAATGATTGACAGCTGCAGTGATTATAAAGGGAACACTCTTTGTTTGCAATCTGTTCACAATTTGAAAAAAAGAGTATTTTAGGAATGACTAGCTTCCTTAAATGCAGAATTGAATCCAAAATTGTATTGATTGATAAACAGCATTGGACGGGACAAAAAATTCTCAAGTCAAAATAGATGTGTGCATTACGTGTAAATGCAGACTAACAGACCTGCCACATGTTCTATTACGGGTTATGGGTTTCTTCATCAGCTTTGTCTTTGACTAATATTTCTATTTTCAAATAGTTAAAGTCATGGCAATAAACTATGGAAGTTGGCACTGAATAAAAAATAAAAAAGGCAACTTTTTATCTCACAACTTTTTTTCTCCAAATTGCGAGTTTATATAATTGTGATATAATGTGTTATAAAGTCAGCATTGCAAGATATAATTGTAACAAAGTCAGAATTGCGTGATATAAACTCGCAATTCATATTTTCTGAGCTATAAACTCGATTTATATCACAATTATGTAAACTCGCAATTGCGAGAAAAAATCAGAATAGCGACATAAAAAGTCGCAATTACCTTTTTTATGTTTTAATTCTGTGGCCAAAACAAGCTTCCATAGTCTTAATGTTCTTATAGTTAAGTCATGGCAATAAACTGTACGCCTTTTAAAGACTTAGAGAGCGATATTTGGCGTGATCCTTGTCTTTTATTCCTGCCGTAGTCAAATTGAAAATGTCCTGGAAAATGATCACTGGAAAAGAGTGGGAACCCTGACTGATGTCATCCAGAATCAAATTTTTTGATATGCGATCATTTTGTATTGTTAATTAAATGACGAGAGAATTATCATTTCAGTCAGGACCACTTAAGTCAAAAACACCATAGACAAACTTTTAGTCAACTTTTTATAGGCATATTTTGCAAACGTTGCATTTGGTGATATGGCTCTGTTCTAAATTCCCCATCCTTTCATGAGCTCCATGAAAAGCCAAGACAGGGAACAGCAGCAGCTTCCGGGGACAACCTCCCATTTTTAAACTGGGAGAGCAGCGTAAATCCCCAACTGAGAACAGAGCATGCATCAATGACAACAGAATGACACTGATTAAGTTAAACACAGATTAAGGAGGAGCTGGGGAGGAGGTGGGTTGCAAAGCAGCGTGCAGTGGAAGCAGCCGAGCAGGCAGACTGGACTGAAGCTGCGCTTAAGGCGCCCTGTTTGAGAGTTGTCAATTGAGTGCATGAAATCGGATCAGCTGATATGGGCGTGGTTTGAGTTTTTTCCAATCAACTGATGTCAGCTGATAGCGGAGCTTAACTACGTGGCCTGCCTGAACTAACGCAGAATGCTTGATTTTTGTGTAGATGATGAACAGATTTTACACATAATACCCCCCCAGTCTCAATCTCAGTTGACAGAGAGGAGTATCAGGATGGAGTTTGAGAAACTCTATCAGTTCCTCAGAAAAGAGGAGGAGAGCAGGATATCAGCTCTAAATGAAGAAGAGAAAGAAAAGGGAGAAGAGATGGAAAGGAGAATACGAGAAGAAATACTGTCTCTCTGTGACAGAGTCAAAGATGTGGAAGAACAAACTGAGGACGATGACATCACCTTCCTGAAGGTTGGTTCACACACACATTCATACACACACACACACACACACACACAGTGATAAATCCTTGCGTGTCCCAAGTTAGGACATCAGCTACACCAGTCCATAGCTTATTTACATTTTCAGCTAAATAACTGGTGCAGTTACACCAACAAAGTACTTTTAATGGCCAGATCAGCTAGAAATGGCGACTATAACTTTTACATACTTGTAACATTTTTATATTTATATTTTCTAGCAAGAATATGTAATGCTCTTAAAAATAAAGCTTCCGAAAATGGTGTTTTTTGCAGCGATGCTATTGAAGAACCATTTTTGGTTCACCAAAAAAACCTTCCAGTGATCAGTTCTTAAAATAACCATTTTTTCTTAGTGTGAAGAACATTTGGTAACGCTTTAGATTACAGCCCAGAAAGTACTGCGTAAGTGAAATGAATTTACAGCGTAACTTTCGGTAGTTTAGGTATAAGGGAACAATATGTAAAGTTTTGGGAATAACTCCTGATAACAACCAGGAAAATTAACAAATTACTCATACTGTAAGTATTTTATAATTAAGGGGGAATTATTCTGCTATTACGTTTGGGAGCAATTTAGTGAGAACATACACTGCGTAGCTTTTTGTAATAATTGTGCACCAGTACAGAAAGGCTTTTTTAATTACGGGGTAAATATCAGTGCATTTATACAATTTAATTTGTTTTGATAGGAAAAGTGCACTGATTAAATTTGTTCTTCCGTGTTTTAAGGCAAACTATTGCAACTTTTTTTAAATACTGGAGAAATATACTCTTGGTCCATCTAGCTAGTAGTACAATAAAACACACACATTTGAAAAACAACATAATTCAATACAAATTTACAACAAGAAGCAGGTTTTGTGCCTTGGCCTCCTCCTCCTCTTGTTCCTCTTCTTCTTTTTCATTATTTCCACTGATGGATCTTAAGGAGGAATCCAATGTCTTTTGCTAATCTGTATTATGTATTAAAAGAAACTACAGTACACCCAGAAATGCTCTCATAATTTATTCATATTTTACCCTCATGCCATCTAAGATGTATACGACTTTCCTTCTTCAGATGAAGTCAGTGTGGTTTGTAATAAGAGAGATTTAATGTCTTTTCAGTTGATTTCATCTAAAGCTGTGGCTGAAGTCAGTTGTAGTTCTTGTGTTTCTCTTTCCTTCAGTGATTCTGCTCATTATCATCAGGTGTCTTCAATAATCAAACAATCATCACTCAATTAATCACTTAAGTATCTAATTAACTCTAACACTGCTTCAGTGTTACTTTAACACCCTGCTGGTGGTTCCCATATGAACACTGAGCGGTGTTAATTCAACACTGGGGAATTTAATGTGCTCCATTAAGTAAGCAAGGGTCAGCACAGCAAACACACACACACACACACACACACACACACACACACACACACACACACACACACACACACACACACACACACACACATATCAGTATTGCTGAAAGTTGATTATTGTAATAACAGGGACTAATTTATTCCCATTCTATGCATTTTCTCAGAATTATGACCACATCCTAAACAGGTATTTTTCATTTCCACTTTTGCTTTTTTTAATATTCATGAGCTTTAAGTAAAATTCAAAACTGATTCTGCGACGTGTGTGTGTGTGTTTAGGGCTGAATACAGACTTCCAGATGCAGAACTGAGTTCAGAAACTGTTATTGATGTTCCCAAACATCTGGGAAACTTGAAGTATCAAGTGTGGGAGAAGATGAAGGACGTCTGCCCTTACTGTGAGTACTTGATCATTCCTGCAAGAACCAAAATTAAAGTCCGTGTAAAGCAATATTAAATGTGTTATGAGTTTGTCACATCACAGGAAAACGTGTTATTAACCACCCAGCCAAATTTGAATGGTTAAAAAAACGTCAATAAAATAAGTTAGCAAAATCTTGAATAAAAAAGCAGTGTTCTTTGCTCTAAAACACTGGGGAAGTGTCCGCTGTAGGTGAACTTAGCCGCTTAGCTGAAACCACACCCACTCGCAGAAAACGTGCACTCATTGGTGGGCCTGGGCGGGAGATAGTCGGTCCGGCCCCATCACCAGTTGTCGGTGCGACGGGAGGATGAAGGCCTGGGCGGGAGATAGTCGGTCCGGCCCCATCACCAGTTGTCGGTGCGACGGGAGGATGAAGGCCTGGGCGGGAGATAGTCGGTCCGGCCCCATCACCAGTTGTCGGTGCGACGGGAGGATGAAGTCCTGGGTGGGAGATAGTCGGTCCGGCCCCATCACCAGTTGTCGGTGGGACGGGAGGATGAAGTCCTGGGTGGGAGATAGTCGGTCCGGCCCCATCACCAGTTGTCGGTGGGATGGGAGGATGAAGGCCTGGGCGGGAGATAGTCGGTCCGGCCCCATCACCAGTTGTCGGTGGGACGGGAGGATGAAGGCCTGGGCGGGAGATAGTCGGTCCGGCCCCATCACCAGTTGTCGGTGGGACGGGAGGATGAAGTCCTGGGTGGGAGATAGTCGGTCCGGCCCCATCACCAGTTGTCGGTGGGTCGGGAGGATGGCGGCCGGGGCGGGAGATAGTAGGTCCGGCCCCATCACCAGTTGTCGGTGGGACGGGAGGATGAAGGCCTGGGGGGGAGATAGTCGCTCCGGCCCCATCACCAGTTGTCGGTGCGACGGGAGGATGAAGGCCTGGGGGGAGATAGTCGGTCCGGCCCCATCACCAGTTGTCGGTGCGACAGGAGGATGAAGGCCTGGGCGGGAGATAGTCGGTCCGGCCCCATCACCAGTTGTCGGTGCGACGGTGGGATGAAGGCCTGGGCGGGAGATAGTCGGTCTGGCCCCATTACCAGTTGTTGGAGTTTGCCCTGCAGTTTGCTAACTAGCTATGTCTTCGTCACATAAAGGCATATTAACTGGTTGCGATAATTTACAAAACAGCTCGGTGGGACGGGAGGATGAAGGCCGGGGTGGGAGATAGTCGGTCCGGCCCCATCACCAGTTGTTGGTGGGATGGGAGGATGAAGGCCTGGGGGGGAGATAGTCGTGGTGGTGATCCTCCATCTAGGTGGCTCTTTGCAAAATTAATCCACCTCTTCTTGATATCATTGTCTTTTATATGAGACCGAGCTGTTTTGTAAATTATCGCAACCAGTTAATATGCCTTTATGTGAAGACATAGCTAGTTAGCAAACTGCAGGGTGTAGTTACTAACGCTAATGACAGTAACTCCCGATCGAGCGGGTGAACCACTGATCCTAATGTGCTCTAGTTATGATAGTGTTAGGGGAGGGGCCAGGCTCAGTGGCTCCAGTGCGTCATCGAGCCATGATTTCAGGCCCGCCAAAAAAATCCTGAACACAAAAATGGTGAAAAACGGTTTAATGGTCTAACTCCCCAATTCAGTGCTACATGGTTCACAGTCTTTGTAACATGTTTTAAGCAATACATTTCTAACATCTATAATGTGTTTAGAAACAAATCTCTGAATTGCCTTGGCACAGACTTTAACAATGTAAGTGGCTTTCCCTTTTCTTTTCAGATCCAGTGATCCTGAACCCAAACACATCTGTACCAGACTTCTCTGTGTCAGATGATCTGACCTCTGTGACCTCATGTTTACGTCGACAGGACAGACCTAACCCTCTTCCTCTGAGCAGAAACCGTATGGTGTTGGGAACTGTGGGATACTATAATGGCAATCACACATGGGATATTGAGGTGGGAAAAAGTCGGAGCCTTGGAGTGTGTCTTGGATGGAAGATACCTATTACCCAACCTCTGACCCCTGAAAACGGCTTCTGGGGTATCAGACGTGATGGAGACTCATTCAGATTAATGAATCTTGGGATGTCAAAGTTAAAGATGAGGGGAAATCCTGAGGGAGTAAAGCTTGAATACGGTTGTGATGATAGAAGGATGGGTCAATGGTACGTGAGGTTTTTTGATGCCAGGAATGATAAATTCATTGCACACTTTGATAAAGTGCCAGGATCAATAGTCTTTCCCTTTGTGATCCCAGAAGATCAGTCTGCCTCACTGAGTATCGTTCCAGCTGACATTATTCTGACTGTTGATCAGAAACTATCGTTTCTGGACAGACATTCAGCAGTTATCTGTTCGTGATCTGTATGATTGCTTTTGTAGTTAGGAAGTGTGGTATGGGGGATTGAAAGATGCAGCACATGTGCATCTGGGTAAAAGTACATCATGTGACAGTCCACAAGACGAACACTTCAACAATATTATCAATTATTAATACTGAATTCCCACGGTTTCTTTTTTGTAGTGAATACAGTCGATAACTGAGGCATGTTTAAATGAAATGAGAGATCTCTTTTCTGCGACGTGTTATGAGACATTACAAGAAACACCAGATAGAAATGTTGTTAAATCATTTGATTTTGCACACATCACTGATTTAAAAAAAACTACAGTTTACCACATATTGGGGTCGATATTTACCATCGGGGTTGGGGTCGGCAAGCCATTTAATGTTTTTGAAAGAAGTCTCTTTTGCTCTTTTGAGTAAGAACTGTAATATTGTGAAATATTATTACAATTTAAAACAGCTGTTTTCTAGAACTGTAATTTGTTCCTGTGATCAAAGCTGAATTTATCATCATTACTCCAGTCTTCAGTGTCACATGATCCTTCACAAATCATTCTCATATGAGGATTTGATGCTCAAAAAACATTTATGATTATTATCAATGTTGAAAACAGTTGTGCTGTTTCATATTTTGTGGAAACTGTCATACATTTTATTTCTCCGGATTCTTTGACAAATAGAAAGTTCAAAAGAACAGCATTTATTTGAAATGGAAATCTTGTGTAATTTTATAGTCACTTCGATTTAATTTTTCATGATCAATTTAATGTGTAAATCTTACTGACAAGAAACTTTTGAACAAGTAGTGTATTTATATTTCTCATTTACTTCTGTGTATTTATTTTAAATCAGAATTATGGAACACGTTAGAATGCTTAGGAAACACTTATCGTGTTTATTACTGTGTACACTAATACAGCATTTTCTCCGTCATACAATCTGTTTTAAAATTAATTGCATGCCATTTAGCAACACAAGCCATCCAGCATTTATTAATATGATATTCTAATATGGATCTAGCTCACTGCAGTGTGAACAAGTGTCTCATAGTAGAAGCGAATGCACAGAGTAGCATTATAACATAACTTACAACACACTCAAATGTGTGTAATATGATAACACAGCGCTGCGTTACCCCACATACGCATGAGCGGAAGAAGTGAAGCGGCGACTGTGGCATAATAAAAGTTCTACATATTGTGCCTTTAAAAACAGTGAATTGATCCCCAATAGTTTAGTATATAGTTTGTCCTATCTCCATTTTTTGCTAAACTATTCCCTCTAAACCCATCACATTAAGCTGTTCTCATTTTTTTTTCTTCTTTTTTAGATATGTGAAATTGTGTGTATGTTGCCAATATGTACAAATCTTTTTTTTTAATGAGTTATCAGCGCACAGCGCCCCCTGTTGTACACGAGAGGTATTTACAAACATTTTGCTAGTTTCCGACCTTTTCCTTCCAATCAAATTTTGACATGTCATTTCCTTATAGACAGAGAGGCTGTGCTAAAAATAAGAAGTGTTTTGCTTGCTCCCAGCTGTTCTTGTTAGATTTGTTCGCTGTGAATTATAGTTTCATTGTTCTCTCTCTAAATGGCGCTTGAGATCGACCTGTCGTGTCCCGTGTGCACTGAGCTCTTCAGAGATCCAGTGTTATTGAGCTGTGGTCACAGTTTCTGCCGTCAGTGCATCAATGATCACTGGACCTCGAGCAGATCCAGAAACTGTCCCGTCTGTCGACAGATCTCACCGCAGCCACCGGTGTCCAACCTGAGCCTGAGAAACACCTGTGAGTCTTACCTGAGAGAGCAAAACACGAGGAGAGAGAAGGACGGAGGACACGAGTGTCACATCCACGGAGAGAAAATTGAGCTGTTCTGTCAAACAGATGAACAGGTTTTATGTGCAACGTGTAAGAAATATGAGCACAGGAGGCACAAAACACAGCCGCTACAACAGGCTGTACGACAGCGGAAGGTGAGTGTGTGCGCAGATAACAACGACATGTCATTATTAAAGGGATAGTTCACACAAAAATATATCTTTATTTGTGTTCCGAAGATGAACGAAAGTCTTATGGGTTTGGAACGACATGAGGGTGAGTAATTATGCATAAGAATTTTAATTTTTTGTTGAACTATCCCTTTAAATGCTTAAGTATGGCAGCCCAGTTATAAGAAATAAAATAGGTTTAAATGAATTTTGCATGTGTTGTTACCTTGAAAGGGGGAGCTGAAGAGAGATCTTCGTTCAGCTGAAAAGAGTTTGGTCTCATTACAGAATGGTACAGCACAAGATAACAAAATTTTCAGGTACATTCAGGTGAGTTTTTTTTATTTTACAATATTGTTTGCAATGAAAGTGTATGCCCACATTAAAGTAATATGTACAAGGGGAGTAAAAGGGGGAAAAGTCCATCTCACTGAAAATGGTTATAGCCTTTGGTAAGAAGATGTTTCGTTTTTAGGTCTGTGATATAGGACAACCCACTTAAATGTTTTTATTATTATTATTATTATTATTATTATTATTCGTCTTGTGATTTTGTGTGTGGATGATTAACAGTTTCACACATGACATTCCCCCAGTCTCAAGTTCAGCAGACAGAGAGAGAAATCAAGGAGGAGTTTGAGAATCTCCATCAGTTCCTCAGAAAGGAGGAGGAGAGCAGGATATCAGCTCTAAATGAAGAAGAGAAAGAAAAGGCAGGAAAGATGGAAAGAAGAATACAGGGAGGAATACTCTGTCTCTGTGACCAAGTCAGGGAAATGAAAGAAGGAATTGAGGATGATGACATCACCTTCCTGCAGGTTGGTACACACACACACACACAGCTCTGACACACACTACACATCTCTATCGCTCATGCATGGTTTAGTTATGTTTTCAGCGGTGTAACATCTAAATGAACTTGTTATATACAGTAGTGTTCAAATAAATACCAGTGCGTTAATAAAATTGGATAAAGTGCAAATATTTTTTAATAGGTTTTTTTTTTCTCCATATGTCAAATGTACTGTAAAACATTACACTAGGGATGCACCGATACCAGTACTCGGGTGTCGGTCCGATACTGTGCTCATGTACTCGTTACAAAATTCGCCGTGCACACCACCAAGCGAAAAAGGGGTCTCGCGCACAACCACGATGACTTCATTTTTGCGATTTTTCATTAGTGCGGATGCATGAGTATAAACCAAGCTTAACCTCGCGGCACCATTCAGTAGTGTTTAGTAGGGATGTGCGCAGCGACTAGTCTAACCCCGCCCCCCGGAGACAGTATATGCAATCGATCCATTTGAAAGAACACTTAAACTATAAATAGTCAAATCCCATAGTGAATGCCACTAAAATAGATCACATAATTACATGTGAATGCTCGCCTTGCATTATGATAATTGTATTAAACTTGAGCATTCACTGAAGCAACGTTAGCCATTATAGACATATTTATTCAAATCAACTCAATAGTCAATAGACAGCGCAGAACCAATATGTCAAACCTAAGAGCCTATTATAAACAGATTTCCTCAAATAAAAGTTAGTCCACATAAGTCAGCACGTTAAGGTATTGTTGTTCGTTAGAATGGCAACCACTTGCGTGTCCGGGTTTGAACGTGCTTCTCGTGTATGAAAAGTATCTGTACACATGACAGGCGGCAAAATCACAAGAAAAGCTACACATTATTTATCCGTATTTTCATGTCTTTAGGATGTTGATATAGCAACTGTTCAAGTTGCTATATCTGATATTAAATTTCGGATTTAATATCGGATTTAGTAATCCGATATTAAATTTCATACCGTATTGTCCCTCATAACCGTAGTATAACAAGCCTAAGCACAGCTGCAAGCTTAATTGTTATACTAGTTTGACATGACATGGAAGAAAACGGAAAAGTTTTGTGTAAACTTTCAAAATCCTCCCTCAAGCTCAAACGTGCTGCGTAACACACGAGAATGAACCTCATTGGTTCTTGCAGGAGCTCAAACGTGCTGCATAACACGAGAATTAACCTCATTGGTTCTTGCAGGAGCTCAAACGTGCTGCATAACACGAGAATTAACCTCATTGGTTCTTGCTGAAGCTCAAACGTGCTGCATAACACGAGAATGAACCTCATTGGTTCTTGCAGAAGCTCAAACGTGCTGCGTAACACACGAGAATGAACCTCATTGGTTCATGCTGAAGCTCAAACGTGCTGCATAACACGAGAATGAACCTCATTGGTTCTTGCAGGAGCTCAAACGTGCTGCATAACACGAGAATGAACCTCATTGGTTCTTGCAGGAGCTCAAACGTGCTGCGTAACACGAGAATGAACCTCATTGGTTCTTGATGAAGCTCAAACGTGCTGCGTAACACGAGAATGAACCTCATTGGTTCTTGCAGGAGCTCAAACGTGCTGCGTAACACGAGAATGAACCTCATTGGTTCTTGCAGAAGCTCAAACGTGCTGCGTAACACTAGAATGAACCTCATTGGTTCTTGCAGAAGCTCAAACGTGCTGCGTAACACGAGAATGAACCTCACTGGTTCTCGTAGAAGCTCAAACGTGCTGCATAACACGAGAATGAACCTCATTGGTTCTTGCAGGAGCTCAAACGTGCTGCGTAACACGAGAATGAACCTCATTGGTTCTTGATGAAGCTCAAACGTGCTGCGTAACACGAGAATGAACCTCATTGGTTCTCGTAGAAGCTCAAACGTGCTGCGTAACACGAGAATGATCCTCATTGGTTCTTGCAGAAGCTCAAACGTGCTGCATAACACTAGAATGAACCTCATTGGTTCTCGTAGAAGCTCAAACGTGCTGCGTAACACGAGAATGAAACTCATTGGTTCTTGCAGAAGCTCAAACGTGCTGCGTAAGACGAGAATGAACCTCATTGGTTCTTGCAGAAGCTCAAACGTGCTGCGTAACACGAGAATGAACCTCATTGGTTCTTGCTGAAGCTCAAACGTGCTGCGTAACACGAGAATGAACCTCATTGGTTCTTGCTGAAGCTCAAACGTGCTGCGTAACACGAGAATGAACCTCATTGGTTCTCGTAGAAGCTCAAACGTGCTGCGTAACACGAGAATGAACCTCATTGGTTCTCGCAGAAGCTCAAACGTGCTGCGTAACACGAGAATGAACCTCATTCGTTCTCGCAGAAGCTCAAACGTGCTGCGTAACACTAGAATGAACCTCATTGGTTCTTGCTGAAGCTCAAACGTGCTGCGTAACACGAGAATGAACCTCATTGGTTCTTGATGAAGCTCAAACGTGCTGCGTAACACGAGAATGAACCTCACTGGTTCTTGCAGGAGCTCAAACGTGCTGCGTAACACGAGAATGAACCTCATTGGTTCTTGCAGAAGCTCAAACGTGCTGCGTAACACTAGAATGAACCTCATTGGTTCTTGCAGAAGCTCAAACGTGCTGCGTAACACTAGAATGAACCTCACTGGTTCTCGTAGAAGCTCAAACGTGCTGCGTAACACGAGAATGAACCTCATTGGTTCTTGATGAAGCTCAAACGTGCTGCGTAACACGAGAATGAACCTCACTGGTTCTCGTAGAAGCTCAAACGTGCTGTGTAACACGAGAATGAACCTCATTGGTTCTTGCAGGAGCTCAAACGTGCTGCATAACACGAGAATTAACCTCATTGGTTCTTGCAGGAGCTCAAACGTGCTGCATAACACGAGAATTAACCTCATTGGTTCTTGCAGGAGCTCAAACGTGCTGCATAACACGAGAATTAACCTCATTGGTTCTTGCAGGAGCTCAAACGTGCTGCATAACACGAGAATTAACCTCATTGGTTCTTGCAGGAGCTCAAACGTGCTGCATAACACGAGAATTAACCTCATTGGTTCTTGCTGAAGCTCAAACGTGCTGCATAACACGAGAATGAACCTCATTGGTTCTTGCAGAAGCTCAAACGTGCTGCGTAACACACGAGAATGAACCTCATTGGTTCTTGCTGAAGCTCAAACGTGCTGCATAACACGAGAATGAACCTCATTGGTTCTTGCAGGAGCTCAAACGTGCTGCATAACACGAGAATGAACCTCACTGGTTCTTGCAGGAGCTCAAACGTGCTGCGTAACACGAGAATGAACCTCATTGGTTCTTGATGAAGCTCAAACGTGCTGCGTAACACGAGAATGAACCTCATTGGTTCTTGCAGGAGCTCAAACGTGCTGCGTAACACGAGAATGAACCTCATTGGTTCTTGCTGAAGCTCAAACGTGCTGCGTAACACGAGAATGAACCTCATTGGTTCTCGTAGAAGCTCAAACGTGCTGCATAACACGAGAATGATCCTCATTGGTTCTTGCAGAAGCTCAAACGTGCTGCATAACACTAGAATGAACCTCATTGGTTCTCGTAGAAGCTCAAACGTGCTGCGTAACACGAGAATGAAACTCATTGGTTCTTGCAGAAGCTCAAACGTGCTGCGTAACACGAGAATGAACCTCATTGGTTCTTGCAGAAGCTCAAACGTGCTGCGTAACACGAGAATGAACCTCATTGGTTCTCGTAGAAGCTCAAACGTGCTGCGTAACACGAGAATGAACCTCATTGGTTCTTGATGAAGCTCAAACGTGCTGTGTAACACGAGAATGAACCTTATTGGTTCTCGTAGAAGCTCAAACGTGCTGCGTAACACGAGAATGAAACTCATTGGTTCTTGATGAAGCTCAAACGTGCTGTGTAACACGAGAATGAACCTTATTGGTTCTCGTAGAAGCTCAAACGTGCTGCGTAACACGAGAATGAAACTCATTGGTTCTTGCAGAAGCTCAAACGTGCTGCGTAACACGAGAATGAAACTCATTGGTTCTTGCAGAAGCTCAAACGTGCTGCTTAACACGAGAATGAACCTCATTGGTTCTTGCAGGAGCTCAAACGTGCTGCGTAACACGAGAATGAACCTCATTGGTTCTTGCTGAAGCTCAAACGTGCTGCATAACACGAGAATTAACCTCATTGGTTCTTGCTGAAGCTCAAACGTGCTGCATAACACGAGAATGAACCTCATTGGTTCTTGCAGAAGCTCAAACGTGCTGCGTAACACACGAGAATGAACCTCATTGTTTCCTGCTGAAGCTCAAACGTGCTGCATAACACGAGAATGAACCTCATTGGTTCTTGCAGGAGCTCAAACGTGCTGCATAACACGAGAATGAACCTCATTGGTTCTTGCAGGAGCTCAAACGTGCTGCGTAACACGAGAATGAACCTCATTGGTTCTTGATGAAGCTCAAACGTGCTGCGTAACACGAGAATGAACCTCATTGGTTCTTGCAGGAGCTCAAACGTGCTGCGTAACACGAGAATGAACCTCATTGGTTCTTGCAGAAGCTCAAACGTGCTGCGTAACACTAGAATGAACCTCATTGGTTCTTGCAGAAGCTCAAACGTGCTGCGTAACACTAGAATGAACCTCACTGGTTCTCGTAGAAGCTCAAACATGCTGCGTAACACGAGAATGAACCTCATTGGTTCTTGATGAAGCTCAAACGTGCTGCGTAACACGAGAATGAACCTCACTGGTTCTCGTAGAAGCTCAAACGTGCTGTGTAACACGAGAATTAACCTCATTGGTTCTTGCAGGAGCTCAAACGTGCTGCATAACACGAGAATTAACCTCATTGGTTCTTGCAGGAGCTCAAACGTGCTGCATAACACGAGAATTAACCTCATTGGTTCTTGCTGAAGCTCAAACGTGCTGCATAACACGAGAATGAACCTCATTGGTTCTTGCAGAAGCTCAAACGTGCTGCGTAACACACGAGAATGAACCTCATTGGTTCTTGCTGAAGCTCAAACGTGCTGCATAACACGAGAATGAACCTCATTGGTTCTTGCAGGAGCTCAAACGTGCTGCATAACACGAGAATGAACCTCACTGGTTCTTGCAGGAGCTCAAACGTGCTGCGTAACACGAGAATGAACCTCATTGGTTCTTGATGAAGCTCAAACGTGCTGCGTAACACGAGAATGAACCTCATTGGTTCTTGCAGGAGCTCAAACGTGCTGCGTAACACGAGAATGAACCTCATTGGTTCTTGCTGAAGCTCAAACGTGCTGCGTAACACGAGAATGAACCTCATTGGTTCTCGTAGAAGCTCAAACGTGCTGCGTAACACGAGAATGATCCTCATTGGTTCTTGCAGAAGCTCAAACGTGCTGCATAACACTAGAATGAACCTCATTGGTTCTCGTAGAAGCTCAAACGTGCTGCGTAACACGAGAATGAAACTCATTGGTTCTTGCAGAAGCTCAAACGTGCTGCGTAAGACGAGAATGAACCTCATTGGTTCTTGCAGAAGCTCAAACGTGCTGCGTAACACGAGAATGAACCTCATTGGTTCTTGCAGAAGCTCAAACGTGCTGCGTAACACGAGAATGAACCTCATTGGTTCTCGCTGAAGCTCAAACGTGCTGCGTAACACGAGAATGAACCTCATTGGTTCTTGCTGAAGCTCAAACGTGCTGCGTAACACGAGAATGAACCTCATTGGTTCTCGTAGAAGCTCAAACGTGCTGCGTAACACGAGAATGAACCTCATTGGTTCTCGCAGAAGCTCAAACGTGCTGCGTAACACGAGAATGAACCTCATTCGTTCTCGCAGAAGCTCAAACGTGCTGCGTAACACTAGAATGAACCTCATTGGTTCTTGCTGAAGCTCAAACGTGCTGCGTAACACGAGAATGAACCTCATTGGTTCTTGATGAAGCTCAAACGTGCTGCGTAACACGAGAATGAACCTCACTGGTTCTCGTAGAAGCTCAAACGTGCTGTGTAACACGAGAATGAACCTCATTGGTTCTTGCAGGAGCTCAAACGTGCTGCGTAACACGAGAATGAACCTCATTGGTTCTTGATGAAGCTCAAACGTGCTGCGTAACACGAGAATGAACCTCATTGGTTCTCGTAGAAGCTCAAACATGCTGCGTAACACGAGAATGAACCTCATTGGTTCTTGCTGAAGCTCAAACGTGCTGCGTAACACGAGAATGAACCTCATTGGTTCTCGTAGAAGCTCAAACGTGCTGCGTAACACGAGAATGAACCTCATTGGTTCTTGCAGAAGCTCAAACGTGCTGCGTAACACTAGAATGAACCTCATTGGTTCTCGTAGAAGCTCAAACGTGCTGCGTAACACGAGAATGAAACTCATTGGTTCTTGCAGAAGCTCAAACGTGCTGCGTAACACGAGAATGAACCTCATTGGTTCTCGTAGAAGCTCAAACGTGCTGCGTAACACGAGAATGAACCTCATTGGTTCTTGATGAAGCTCAAACGTGCTGTGTAACACGAGAATGAACCTTATTGGTTCTCGTAGAAGCTCAAACGTGCTGCGTAACACGAGAATGAACCTCATTGGTTCTTGCAGAAGCTCAAACGTGCTGCGTAACACGAGAATGAACCTCATTGGTTCTTGCAGAAGCTCAAACGTGCTGCGTAACACTAGAATGAACCTCATTGGTTCTTGCTGAAGCTCAAACGTGCTGCGTAACACGAGAATGAACCTCATTGGTTCTTGATGAAGCTCAAACGTGCTGCGTAACACGAGAATGAACCTCACTGGTTCTCGTAGAAGCTCAAACGTGCTGTGTAACACGAGAATGAACCTCATTGGTTCTTGCAGGAGCTCAAACGTGCTGCGTAACACGAGAATGAACCTCATTGGTTCTTGATGAAGCTCAAACGTGCTGCGTAACACGAGAATGAACCTCATTGGTTCTCGTAGAAGCTCAAACATGCTGCGTAACACGAGAATGAACCTCATTGGTTCTTGCTGAAGCTCAAACGTGCTGCGTAACACGAGAATGAACCTCATTGGTTCTCGTAGAAGCTCAAACGTGCTGCGTAACACGAGAATGAACCTCATTGGTTCTTGCAGAAGCTCAAACGTGCTGCGTAACACTAGAATGAACCTCATTGGTTCTCGTAGAAGCTCAAACGTGCTGCGTAACACGAGAATGAAACTCATTGGTTCTTGCAGAAGCTCAAACGCGCTGCGTAACACGAGAATGAACCTCATTGTTTCTCGTAGAAGCTCAAACGTGCTGCGTAACACGAGAATGAACCTCATTGGTTCTTGATGAAGCTCAAACGTGCTGTGTAACACGAGAATGAACCTTATTGGTTCTCGTAGAAGCTCAAACGTGCTGCGTAACACGAGAATGAAACTCATTGGTTCTTGCAGAAGCTCAAACGTTCTGCGTAACACGAGAATGAAACTCATTGGTTCTTGCAGAAGCTCAAACGTGCTGCGTAACACGAGAATGAACCTCATTGGTTCTTGATGAAGCTCAAACGTGCTGTGTAACACGAGAATGAACCTCATTGGTTCTCGTAGAAGCTCAAACGTGCTGCGTAACACGAGAATGAACCTCATTGGTTCTTGCAGAAGCTCAAACGTGCTGCGTAACACTAGAATGAACCTCATTGGTTCTTGCTGAAGCTCAAACGTGCTGCGTAACACGAGAATGAACCTCATTGGTTCTTGATGAAGCTCAAACGTGCTGCGTAACACGAGAATGAACCTCACTGGTTCTCGTAGAAGCTCAAACGTGCTGTGTAACACGAGAATGAACCTCATTGGTTCTTGCAGGAGCTCAAACGTGCTGCGTAACACGAGAATGAACCTCATTGGTTCTTGATGAAGCTCAAACGTGCTGCGTAACACGAGAATGAACCTCATTGGTTCTCGTAGAAGCTCAAACATGCTGCGTAACACGAGAATGAACCTCATTGGTTCTTGCTGAAGCTCAAACATGCTGCGTAACACGAGAATGAACCTAATTGGTTCTTGCAGAAGCTCAAACGTGCTGCGTAACACGAGAATGAACCTCATTGGTTCTCGTAGAAGCTCAAACGTGCTGCGTAACACGAGAATGAACCTCATTGGTTCTCGTAGAAGCTCAAACATGCTGCGTAACACGAGAATGAACCTCATTGGTTCTTGCTGAAGCTCAAACGTGCTGCGTAACACTAGAATGAACCTCATTGGTTCTCGTAGAAGCTCAAACGTGCTGCGTAACACGAGAATGAAACTCATTGGTTCTTGCAGAAGCTCAAACGTGCTGCGTAACACGAGAATGAACCTCATTGGTTCTTGATGAAGCTCAAACGTGCTGCGTAACACGAGAATGAACCTCATTGGTTCTTGATGAAGCTCAAACGTGCTGCGTAACACGAGAATGAACCTCACTGGTTCTCGTAGAAGCTCAAACGTGCTGTGTAACACGAGAATGAACCTCATTGGTTCTTGCAGGAGCTCAAACGTGCTGCTTAACACGAGAATGAACCTCATTGGTTCTTGATGAAGCTCAAACGTGCTGCGTAACACGAGAATGAACCTCATTGGTTCTTGTAGAAGCTCAAACATGCTGCGTAACACGAGAATGAACCTCATTGGTTCTTGCTGAAGCTCAAACGTGCTGCGTAACACGAGAATGAACCTCATTGGTTCTCGTAGAAGCTCAAACGTGCTGCGTAACACGAGAATTAACCTCATTGGTTCTTGCAGAAGCTCAAACGTGCTGCGTAACACTAGAATGAACCTCATTGGTTCTCGTAGAAGCTCAAACGTGCTGCGTAACACGAGAATGAAACTCATTGGTTCTTGCAGAAGCTCGAACGTGCTGCGTAACACGAGAATGAACCTCATTGGTTCTCGCAGAAGCTCAAACGTGCTGCGTAACACGAGAATGAACCTCATTGGTTCTTGATGAAGCTCAAACGTGCTGTGTAACACGAGAATGAACCTTATTGGTTCTCGTAGAAGCTCAAACGTGCTGCGTAACACGAGAATGAAACTCATTGGTTCTTGCAGAAGCTCAAACGTGCTGCGTAACACGAGAATGAAACTCATTGGTTCTTGCAGAAGCTCAAACGTGCTGCGTAACACGAGAATGAAACTCATTGGTTCTTGCAGAAGCTCAAACGTGCTGCGTAACACTAGAATGAACCTCATTGGTTCTTGCTGAAGCTCAAACGTGCTGCGTAACACGAGAATGAACCTCATTGGTTCTTGATGAAGCTCAAACGTGCTGCGTAACACGAGAATGAACCTCACTGGTTCTCGTAGAAGCTCAAACGTGCTGTGTAACACGAGAATGAACCTCATTGGTTCTTGCAGGAGCTCAAACGTGCTGCGTAACACGAGAATGAACCTCATTGGTTCTTGATGAAGCTCAAACGTGCTGCGTAACACGAGAATGAACCTCATTGGTTCTCGTAGAAGCTCAAACATGCTGCGTAACACGAGAATGAACCTCATTGGTTCTTGCTGAAGCTCAAACATGCTGCGTAACACGAGAATGAACCTCATTGGTTCTTGCAGAAGCTCAAACGTGCTGCGTAACACGAGAATGAACCTCATTGGTTCTCGTAGAAGCTCAAACGTGCTGCGTAACACGAGAATGAACCTCATTGGTTCTCGTAGAAGCTCAAACATGCTGCGTAACACGAGAATGAACCTCATTGGTTCTTGCTGAAGCTCAAACGTGCTGCGTAACACTAGAATGAACCTCATTGGTTCTCGTAGAAGCTCAAACGTGCTGCGTAACACGAGAATGAAACTCATTGGTTCTTGCAGAAGCTCAAACGTGCTGCGTAACACGAGAATGAACCTCATTGGTTCTCGTAGAAGCTCAAACGTGCTGCGTAACACGAGAATGAACCTCATTGGTTCTTGATGAAGCTCAAACGTGCTGTGTAACACGAGAATGAACCTTATTGGTTCTCGTAGAAGCTCAAACGTGCTGCGTAACACGAGAATGAAACTCATTGGTTCTTGCAGAAGCTCAAACGTGCTGCGTAACACGAGAATGAAACTCATTGGTTCTTGCAGAAGCTCAAACGTGCTGTGTAACACGAGAATGAACCTCATTGGTTCTTGCAGAAGCTCAAACGTGCTGTGTAACACGAGAATGAACCTCATTGGTTCTTGCAGAAGCTCAAACGTGCTGTGTAACACGAGAATGAACCTCATTGGTTCTCGCTGAAGCTCAAACGTGCTGCGTAACACTAGAATGAACCTCATTGGTTCTCGCTGAAGCTCAAACGTGCTGCGTAACACGAGAATGAACCTCATTGGTTCTTGATGAAGCTCAAACGTGCTGCGTAACACGAGAATGAACCTCATTGGTTCTTGATGAAGCTCAAACGTGCTGCGTAACACGAGAATGATCCTCATTGGTTCTCGTAGAAGCTCAAACGTGCTGCATAACACGAGAATGAAACTCATTGGTTCTTGCTGAAGCTCAAACATGCTGCGTAACACGAGAATGAACCTCATTGGTTCTTGCTGAAGCTCAAATGTGCTGCGTAACACGAGACTGAACCTCATTGGTTCTTGCTGAAGCTCAAACGTGCTGCGTAACACGAGAATGAACCTCATTGGTTCTCATAGAAGCTCAAACATGCTGCGTAACACGAGAATGAACCTCATTGGTTCTCATAGAAGCTCAAACGTGCTGCGTAACACGAGAATGAAACTCATTGGTTCTTGCAGAAGCTCAAACGTGCTGCGTAACACGAGAATGAACCTCATTGGTTCTCGTAGAAGCTCAAACGTGCTGCGTAACACGAGAATGAACCTCATTGGTTCTTGATGAAGCTCAAACGTGCTGTGTAACACGAGAATGAACCTTATTGGTTCTCGTAGAAGCTCAAACGTGCTGCGTAACACGAGAATGAAACTCATTGGTTCTTGCAGAAGCTCAAACGTGCTGCGTAACACTAGAATGAAACTCATTGGTTCTTGCAGAAGCTCAAACGTGCTGCGTAACACGAGAATGAACCTCATTGGTTCTCGTAGAAGCTCAAATGTGCTGCGTAACACGAGAATGAACCTCATTGGTTCTCGTAGAAGCTCAAACGTGCTGCGTAACACGAGAATGAACCTCATTGGTTTTTGATGAAGCTCAAACGTGCTGCGTAACACGAGAATGAACCTCATTGGTTCTCATAGAAGCTCAAACGTGCTGCATAACACGACAATGAACCTCACTGGTTCTTGATGAAGCACAAACGTGCTGCGTAACATGAGAATGAACCTCACTGGTTCTCGTAGAAGCTCAAATGTGCTGCGTAACACGAGAATGAACCTCATTGGTTCTCGTAGAAGCTCAAATGTGCTGCGTAACACGAGAATGAACCTCATTGGTTCTTGATGAAGCTCAAACGTGCTGCGTAACACGAGAATGAACCTCATTGGTTCTCGCTGAAGCGCAAATGGAATTAAAGCCTAAAATCTGTTCATCATATATGGTGATCGAGTCTCTTCAGAAAATTTGGACTAAATCGCTCAATTCATATAGATTAGTTTTAGGATCTCTATGAACTATTTTTCAACAATGGTTCTTTACGGGGGCTTCTTGCTGTTAGCTTAGCTTCGATCAAATGTCTTCTGACTGTAACCGTGCTTACGGTTAATTTTAGATTACCTTTGATCTTTCTGGAGGGGATGATTGGCTGAATCTATTCTCGATCCATTTTTAATAGTAGTTGCTTGTTTTCTTCCACCTGTTTTGAGTTTTTATTGCAATTTTTAAAGCATTTGAGAGAATTTTAGCTGAGAATCCTATAATCAACTTTGTAATCAAATTACGTTGTTCCTCTGAACAATGTTTGGAGCGGCCCATTTTACTTAGCAATTCAGAAGGAAATATATTTTATAACAATTTGCTTCCCTTCTTCCTTTAATAAAGGCTAATTAATGACACCTGTGTTTTTCACAGAATGAGTGATGTAATGAGGTTATACTCTATTATTATTATTATTATTATTATTATTATTATTATTATTAATAAATTATAATAGGGTCTAATATTATTGTCCTGTGCTTTTTCTCAGAACTATCACAGATCTCTGAACAGGTATTTTGATTTCCATTTTTCATTTTACAATGTTCATGAGCATTAACTTTCAAAAATGTTCTGTGAGGTGTGTGTGTGTGTGTGTTTGTGTTCAGAGCGAAATCCATACTCCTAGATGCAGAACTGAGTTCAGAAGCTCTTATTGATGTTCCCAAACATCTGGGCAACTTGAAGTACCAAGTGTGGGAGAAGATGAAGGAAGTCTGCCCTTACTGTGAGTACCAGTACTAGTTAATTCCTTTAAGAACTGCTTAGCTTATCAACATACGTGACTATTCGCTGTTCTCCTCAGACCCAGTGATCCTAAACCCAAACACATCTCCACCAGACGTCTCTGTGTCAGATGATCTGACCTCTGTGACCTCATGTTTTCGTCAGCAGAACGAGCACAACCCTCTTCCTCTGCACTGGAACCGTATGGTGTTGGGGAGTGTGGGATATAGTAGTGGTGTTCATACGTGGGAAATAGAGGTGGGAAACAGTCGCCACTGGAGCCTTGGAGTGTGTTTTGGATTGGAGGGAAAACCTATTATGCAAACTTTGACCCCTGAAAACGGCTTCTGGGGTCTCAGGCGTGATGGAGACTCGTACAGATTGATGACCGCTGGATTGTTTAGATTGCAGATGATGGTAGATCCAGAGGTAGTGAGAGTAAAGCTTGAGTATTGTCATGAGTTTCTTCAGGACACATATGAGCGGAGACGCTGGAGGAAGGTGAGCTTTTCTGATGCCAGGAGTAATTCCCTTATTGCAGAATTTTCTAGAGTGCCATTGGCGAATGAACTCTTTCCCTTTGTGATCCCAGAAGATCAGTCTGTCCCGCTGCGTGTCGTCCCAGGTAAAGTTATTTTGACTGTTGAAAAGGAACTATCGTTCATGGAGAAAAATCGAGACTTGATCTTCATGTGTTTTCTTTTTGCCATGGTTATATTGGGGATTTTGTTAGGAAGGAGTGGCCAACAAGGCAGATGAAAAGGAAATGGCTGTACTGTAATGGTCTGTTATAACAGACTCCTGAAAATCGCACCAGCAAAACCAAAGGATTCCAGCACTATTTATATGTGAATATAATTCATATTTAGAGAAATATCCATATTTAACATGTTTTAACATGATTCACTTCAGAAGGCCTTTATTAACCCCCCGGAGCCGTGTCGTGTACGTTTATAATGGATGGATGCACTTTTTTGAGCTTCAAACTCAATGGACCCTGTCACTGCCATTATAAAGCTTGGAAGCGTCAGGACATTTATTAATATAACTCAGATTGTGTTCATCAGAAAGAAGAAAGTCCTTTACACCTAGGATGGCATTGTTTTACCAGTTTTGTCTAATAATTTATTAGCCACAGAGCTGTTAAACAGAGGCAGTAAATTAATGGGAGCTCTGGCTCTCAGGCGCTGAGGCATTATATATACATACATACATATATATATATATATATTTCGTTATAATATGTAATTCCACTAATTCTCATGAAGAGTGCAATTGTAGGTTGCAGATTTGTAATAAAAAAAAATACTATAAGTTGCCAACTAAAGTATAAATCTGTTTAGTTTACAATTTATGTTTTGCTTATACATATTTTCACATTATTTCTTATTTACTAAATATGTCAAATAAATATATATGTCAAAGCGTCGACCTCTACTTTCTTCTTATTACTTGAAAGACAGCCGTTTATCATTGCAATACGCTGATCTTGGAAATGGATTGATCCTTTAGTCCAGGGGTCTCCAAACTCGGTCCTGGAGGGCCACTGTCCTGCAGAGTTTAGCTCCAACCCCGATTAAACACACCTGAATCAGGGCCTAGTAAGACACTGATTAGCTGGTTCAGGTGTGTTTTATTTGGGTTGGAGCTAAACTCTGCAGGACAGTGGCCCTCCAGGACTGAGTTTGGAGACCCCTGCTTTAGTCTTTATCCCAATATCCACAGCTCTTTGTGTTGCTCTACAGTTTTACAGCAGATCGAACAATCTCAGTGTTGAAAGCTGGAGTTTTGCACCGTTTTATGATGTATCATTCATGTGACACTCCGACTGGGACGTAACACTAGGCTACTGAACTGTTTATGACTCATTGTTGCTTCTAGCAGCGCTCAGTATCCTGGTTAATGTGTGTAAATATCCTGTTTGACCAGGTCTTGTTAAACATTCATGTCTTCCCAGTTTTTCCATTAGTTGTTTACATTGGTTGTTTACATTCCATTGGTTGTTTTTTTGTTGTTGCATTTTTGACTGTAATAATGAGTTACTGGTTACTCTGCACATGGGTAAAGCACATTCGTTTGTCATGTTATATCTTTAATATTCAGACTCAGGACGGAGAGATCCAGATTAAGATCTTAGTTAATCGAACATGCAGATCGTCCAGTGATTTAGTGAGTGATTCAAGAACGAGGCTAAATGTCAATGTGCTGAACAGGATCTGGAAATGACCTCATCAAACAAACCTGTGAAACTGCTGTTGAACACAACCAGATCCAATTCCCAGATCAACCCATATATCATGTCTTATGATAGCCATATATGTTATCTAGCCTATATTTAATAGTAAAATATCAAATAATACTAGATTTATCATCAGTTCATTTACGTAAGAACACTTGGCCTAGATGCATGTTACATTAAATCTATACTTTGAATAATAAATACATACATGGAGGCATCGAAATGATCAATAAATGATTCCTCCTGCAGTCTCTGGCTCTGAGTTTGAGAGGCTTCATCAGTTGTGATCAAACCTCTATCATTAATGGTGTTAAAGTTGAGTGTGTGTGTCTTGCAATGTTTGTGCTCCAGTAATGAATCATTCGGATTCCTCAAATCGTGTGTTGTTGAGGAGAGTGAGCTCTTACTTTACGAAGTGATCAGATATAGAAGAAGAATTTAAGTTTGTTCATATCATTGTAACAGAGTGAAATATCTGTCACAGTTTTTCCATATCCATAGAGGAATGGAATTAAAACTTCTATGTCTAGTAATACTACGAGGCACTAGAGGGCGCTCGTTAGACTCACATGGCTTGTGTAAGGTGAGTGCTTGCCTGAAGAAGTAGTTCAGTTCTGGTGGAGGGAACGCATGTTTCTTATGGATACCTGGAACTGTTAATCTAAGAAGTCCTAGTTGGGAAACCTTAACATGTGAGTATATTTTGAATATTGTCTTCCTTCTTATTTTAGAATGTGGGAGGAATGCTTATGTTTGTTTTTGGTATTTTCTAATTTTTTTTTTTTTTTTTAGAAGGACTTTTTCCTCACTTTATTGCCTATGGTGAGTTTGGATACATGCCCAACTTTGGCTGTGTTCAATCTAGGGATGTGACGGTGAGGAAATTTTCTCACCGGTTAATCGACGTGTGACAACACCGATAAAACCGGTATCACCGACGGGGGCTTTTCAAATCGCTAATTTTAAACCGAAAGTAAAATGCGCACGACCGCTCGGACATTCATAACAGAGCGGTGCGGAGCAAAGCGAGTGTTTTAAATGAATTCCTATAAAAGTTAAGCTTCCATAGGCATGAACTGAAAACGTGCCAGACTGGACACGCACCGCGAATGACTGTGGCCGTGAATGAACGCCCGTGCGGCCGTGCTCATTTTACTTTCGGTTTAGAATTAGCGCCAATTCGGGGACGGGTTGCTTGAATGGTGGGTTCATTAGTCTATTATTCTTAATGAAAAACACAACAAAACATTAAAATACAATACAATGACAAACTCACTTAAATAGGCGCCTTTACATTTCGCTTTGAAACCAAATCTTCCACGATCATCTTGTCTGTCAGCTCTTCGCTCTCGTGATGAATGAAATCTGACTCCTGCTGCGTTTGTGCTGCGACTCTCGTTCAGCTCACACTGTATTGAGCAGACACGTTCAGTGTCTGTTCTCTAACTGAACTAAATTATTTTTTTACTTTAAAAATCAAAATGACGGTGGGGATGGTGCCGCGGTGGGCAAGTGATGTAACCGATGTTTCATCTGAACACCGTCAACACTATCGCAGCAAGCCTAGTTCAATCGGATGCTGTTTGGTGTGAATTTGCCCTTTTGTTGGATTTCTCTATTGGAGTCTTATTCATCTGTCAGTCAGAATGTTCAACGCTAAAGCAGAGCAACCTATTTCAACCATAAAATATGGACGACGCGTCTTCACTACCTTCCACTGAAGAAACGTGAAGCCATCAACGTCCGAATATGGCGCTGACATCTTGCGCAGATTTGGGTCCGAGTCTGCGCAGTAGAGAGAAGGAAGTTGAGCCGCGATATCAAAACCCCGTCCACACTCTCGCAGATGCAGAACAATTCATTATGTCGGTGTGAAATAAACAGTTATGGAAATTTAGAAATTAAAGCTAAAGCTCCAATCTTCTCCCAAAAATCCCGAAAAAAGTCTGTTAGTGACGACTTCACTCAGAGAAGCAGCTGTCAATCATGACGTCACACCCCCGTTTTTATAGCATCAAATAACTAACTAAAACCAAACTTATTTAAACAACGAACACTTGAAATGAAATCATCGTGATAAAAACTGACTAAAATAACACAAGCCATCTTTGGGGAAAAATTATTTGAAGTGTAATTTGATTTGTTTGGTTTGTCTCGCGTCCATTAGAATACATGGAGGGTTGGGGGTTATGAGCTATACTGGGACCAGCCACATGGGGCGATCGAGACGCGTCGGCTTCAGTTTTCAACACGAGTGCGGCAGGCTTGATTTCAACGCACTCAATGATTTTCTTCAGGTTGAATAACTTAATTTTTTCTTCATGGAACGGATCATCATTTCTCAGATAAGAACTCTGAGATGATTTCTTTTGTGTAAAACCAAAGACAAGTTTTTTTATATTTGTTTCTTTATTCTATATATATAATTTTCATTTGAACGTACCAGCATTTGGGGAATAAAACACAACACAAAAAAAAGAATGTTTGCTGAAGTTCATAAATCACTTTATTTGTGGTAAACCCTCATTTGTGGCTAATCTAAAAACAAAAAGAGAAAAGTTATATCATGTATGAACATTTCTCTTGAAATGAACTATAATAATATGTTGATTTCTGACTTTTAGGGGTTCATGTGCAAATCGCTGAAACCCTATTGTAATTGTAAGGATATTATTATTATTATTATTATTTTTTTATTTTATTTTTTTCTGGCATAAAACTGTTAGATAATGCCTAGAAGAAACCTGGCCAGATGGTAGGTCTCAATTTGGGGACACATTGACAAGGTATGGCCCTGATTGGCTTATAGTGGGCGCTACAGTGATTATGTCCAAAAACCTACTTTTGTGAACTAGTCCTAGGGTTTTCACCAATCTGAACCAAACCAGTGCAGAAAGATTCTCTGGTGTCTGATTATAAAAATGATTTAAAACCGTTCACCGTTGTGTATCACACACACTTTCTCACCTTTTGTTTTCGTATAGCTTGTTGTTGCTTCATAGCAGTTATTTATTTTTTAGTGTAATTATTAAATGCTTCAGTGTGGCAGGCCAGTTCATTGCTGAGGACTAGCTGACCGCAGAATGTCACGACTGACCAATCAGAATCAAGCATTTCATAGCGTCATAATATCAATTTATATGATATTCAGCAACACAACAGGTTTGTGTTTTGTTGTAAAGTCAAATTTGGCTCACTATGTGTTAAACACTATTATCTTATAATAAAATTATATTAGCTAAAACTTTTTAATTCTCAGTTGGTACTTTGACATTTTGTGTTATTGTTTCTGTAGGAGCCAGTGTTAATGTCAATGTATTTGGGGCTGTCACCAGGTGGGGGCAGTATGTGCACAGAGGGTTTTTAAACAGGTGTAGAGTTAGTAGGCTTGGTGGAGGGAACGTATACAGTTTTTACCACACAAACATTAAAAGTTGGATGTCCACCATCATTGTCCAAAAGTATGTAATTTACTGTCTGCATTGCAGTATGTTCAATAAAGTAATTAATGAGTTTAGATCGACTACAAGACTGGATATTGGTCTGCGTAAAACGTGCGTTGCATTGCCAAGCCATGAGCAGCTATAGGAGCTGCTGTAACCGTTTATATATATATATTTTGTTAGGTGTAGCGGTAATTACTAAGGCTTCTGAGCAACACAAGAGTTGTGTTTGAGATTTTCCCTGTTCCTCTTTTAAGCAGCGATATCAGATTCAGTCTGATATATTTAAAATGAATCAAACTCTTCCCATATGTGAAATCTTCTACAAACACACATGCAGGAGCCAAGAGACGAAGGCATGGTAACAGATTAGAAAATCTTTATTGATTAATTTGCACTTTTATCAAAGCTATCTAAAAAAGATTAGGAGATATTCATATAACAAGCTATCTGATGGAAGAGGTAGTGCACGTCGACACTGTTTTGGATGGAGACGACTCTATAGCAGTTAAATGGTTAATATAGTAATATGACAATAGCAAAGTATATGAGAAAATGTGATTAAATGAGAGTAAAATGTATGTATATAAATGATAACTGCCTGTATATATTTGGCATGCGTTTTTGCATAAAAGGCCTCTTTAACTTGATTTAAGGCAAGACGCTACCAGTTTTGTCGTTTACTGGTCAATCTTGAGATTTTGGTCCATTCTGCTTTTTATTACACTTTATCTATTTCTTGTAGATTTCAGTTACAATAAAAATCAAAATAATTTCTTAAAATAAGTTTTGAACCCGACTTCATCCGATTTCTGTTCCGCAAATGTATTCAAATTTTTATTTACTTACATTAAATTAAATTTACTTAACATTTCCATTCTTACTATTAACCAGTGGCGTCTTGCCTTAAACTGATTTCAAACCGCACATCTTCAGAGTCCAGGGAACAGGTAGAGTTTATTGGGAAGGTTTACCCTGTCAATACACGGCATTAGTTTGGCTAGTCCACCATCAATCTCTAAATGTTCGAATCGTGGGTCTTTTGCCATGCATGAGGTGACCTATAAAAAAAGATCATATTTCAGTGTGACAAGAAGCAGACTCCTGTATTCATTTTAGCTGAGCAGTGAACTGAGGAAGAGACTGTTTTGACTTTGGGCTGAAATAAATCAAACCAATTTGAATGGGATTAAACATTTACCTTCCTGAACAACTCCATAATGTGATCAGTATGAGCCCATCTACAGAACACCTCCACGATGTAGCAGATAAAATAACTTCCGTCGAAACGATCCCTGTACGCACGGATACCTGTGGAGAAAAACCATCGGTAGGTTGAAGTACTTCACAAAGCAACCCAAACTTTGAAACTTTGCTCCCCTAATAGCAGACTAAAATCTTGCTTTATTTCTATGCCAGTGAATCACATCCGTTTTGACTTCTTTCAAGCAGAGACCATGCAGGGCTGAAATTAATATGGTTTTGAACCAAAAAGTCACTAACTCTTAAACAAACCCTCTTCAATTATTACTAAACAGACTGACAGAAAGCCAGAAACAAAAGTTATCAGGTGATATATGTAATGTAAAAGCGTTTCATTTATTCTGTGATGACGTCAGAAGGTGACACACACACGCACAGTATGTGACCGGAGAGTAGGAGATGTAAATAAAGTTGGAAAATTATCTGATATCAGCATCTACTGGCATCCTTATATATGGCTCTACGAACATGCCTGTGAGAGCGACAATGACAAGGAGTGACGTTACAATATAGTTTTTAGCATCATAAAGTAGAATAATTCACTAATCTTATCCCTGAACAAAAGTGGTTATTTGTTATTAATAGATTATATTCACCAACAATACTTTCTTGCCACAGATCAGACATTCTTAAGATTTTTGCTATACATAAAGCAAGATTGATTTGATATTGTTTCAATGTTGATTCGATATAATTTAAGTCGAACAAATCTTGATCTATTTTTTACTTTAAATTTCAACCTTGATTCAGTGTTAGTCCGCTATCAGGGTCAACATGAACAGACTATGGCAAGCCGTTTTGACTTTTATTCATTCACAGGATATGAATTCTTGATATCAACAATTCAAGTTTTACTAGTTAAAATGCTCATTCTTGATATCAACATTTGAATCTGAATGGCAGCCTATGGTGACATTTCCCTTGTGAAAATACAATTACTGATATCAAGAATTAGCTTTTTAACTAGTAAAACTTGAATTGTTGATATCAAGAATTCATATCCTGTGAATGAATAAAAGTGAAAACGGCTTGCCATAACAGACTGTTTCATGAGCTTTCGTCAGTTCACCATGGCAGTTTCTTCTTCAAAGTGTGAATCCACATTGACATTGTTAAAAAGGGACAACAGTTGCTTTATTTTTACCAGCTCTTTGAATATGAAGAAAATGAACAGAAGTGTGAGCTACAAATCAATCTCATTTCAGCAATCAGTGTTTTCTGAGCACTTACCAGGGAGGCAGGACTTAAAAGTGACAAAGTCCTTCTCTACGTGCACAGCGGCATCTGATAGTATTTCCACACCTCCTGTGTGTTCTGGACAGAGAAACGGTTAAAAATAATGGATGACAACATTACAATAAAAAGATAAATATGGAGTACAAAGCCCAGCAAGCACAGTACGTCAATGTGACGTCAGGAAGACATTGGACTCTAACTAATCCAACGTCAGTCAGACGTCATATTTTGGTTGGAATAAGTACTGCACTGTAAAAACAAAAACAAAAATCGTAAAAAAGGGTGAAATGTATGGCAGCACATTAAATCTCTGAAGATCTCAGCAGAGGAGGATTAAACAACTCCACAAACAGCATTACCAGCTTCACACATTACTAACCAGATTGACTTTATTTCTGTCAGACGTCTACAGAAGCTCTTATTGAGAATTAACAGAGGTTTAGATGTTGATGATTTATTGAAAATAATAGTTTAGTTTGAAGTCACCATTATGGTGATCAGGGTTTGCTTTTGTGACTTAAGTGACTTTTTAATGTTAGTTTTTCTCTGGCTGCTGTAACTGTGTTTGCTATGGCAAGAAAAGCAAACGAAAATGTGACTAGATGATATTGTGTGTCTTGATGATAAAGATATGATCATCATATAGTGGTCTACTTCACTGATGTCATCCAGAATCTAATCTTTTGATACATGATCATTTTGTATTATTAATTATAGCAAGCCTGTAATTCTACATTGTCCACTAAACATTTTAATCTCCAGCATCTATTAGACTCACTCAGACATCAGTAATCAGCGTATGAATCTCAACAACGGTGACGTGCTTAATGCCACAATGCATTCTGGGAGCCATAGACTAGTTTTGTATGATGCACCCAGAATGCATTGCGGCATGAAGCATGTCACCGTTATTGAGATTCATACGCTGATTCTTTTATGTCTCCGTGTATCTTTAAAACTTTTTGGTGCACAATCCTTCAGATTAAAACACTGCTGGACAATCACAGGACTATTGCAATCAATAATGAGAAATTAATAACATGATATCTAAGCAAATAATCGACTCTGAATATGATCAGTGAGACAAACATCATCTGAACACAATTTCTCTTGCAGTTCTTGCCATAACAAACACAGTTATAACGTTAAAAGGTCAAGAGTCAAACTGCCCAACTAAAGCAAACACTGATCACCATAATGGTGACTTCAAACTAAACTATTATTTTCAATAAATCATCAGCATCTAAACCTCTGTTAATTCTCAATAAGAGCTTCTGTAGACGTCTGACAGAAATAAAGTCAATCTGGTTAGTAATGTGTGAAGCTGGTATTAAGTGTACTGAAATGCATCTCACCATTTTTACTTTTTTTTTTTGGTGCTTATTCCAACCAAAATTCGACGTCTGCCCAACGTTGGAGCTTGACGTCAAACAAACGTTGGATTTAGACGTCAAACCAACTTTCATTTTTTTTAACCAAAATCCAACGTCTGACCGACACTGGAGTCTACATCCTGTGCCTGCTGGGAGAGAAGTATCAATATGATAAGAGGAGTTGAGTTTTATCAGTCATGTCGTACCTCCTCTGCAGGCTTGAATCAGAATAACCTTTGGTTTATCAATCAGAGCAGAACAATTCACCGAGTTCAGATAGGAGAAGATGTCGTCAACAAAGAAGAAATCCTTGGGCTTTAGATCTTTATGATAATGGACACCTAAAATGGCATCTTTATTATCAATTCTGTCCCCGTGAGACATAATGACCACGAAGGTGCTGTCCGAGTCTTGATGTTTGTTATGTGCAGCAAAGTTCTTGACTGCAGAATCTATTTTCTGTCAATAAAAACATTTTTTTAAGAAACGCATAGTATATAATACATTGTAAAATATTTGTTCACATCTATATATCCGTACTTCTCTAGAAAGATTTGTGTGTTTCTCAACTCTGTAACCCAAAGCCGTCAGCAGCCACTCCATGTTCTTCTCGTCTTCCTCTGCTCCATGCCTGTATTTTAAGTGGTCGAATTTTATGTTGGTGACTAGCAGGGCTGAACGTTTCCTCTGAGACTTGTCCTTTGGTATATAAACCTATGAGAAAACATCAGTTCTGTCAGGACCACTATCGTCAAAGATGATTGATTGACTATTAGCATACAGTTTGGATTGGCGGTATGGTTCTGTTCTGGGCAAGAACTCCCTGCGCATCCATGCAGTCTAGCATAAGAGCAGGGAGAGCAGCAACATAATGTATTGCAGATATCATTAATGTTGATATTAAATGTACAAAATAATGTGTGAATTTATTCTGATTCAAGGGGAGTCAGAATACCAAATCCTGACTAATGAGAGGAGGAGCTGGGGATGGAGGAGGGTAAATGAGCTCTGGAGAAACGCGATAGTACTGAAGGAGCTTATATATGCGTGCTGTGATAGGCATCGTATTCCTATAGGTAGACATGATCAGCTGATGCGAGCTTGACTAACGTGACCTGCCAGAACTAATGATACACTTGATTATTATGCAGAATTAGAGCACAAGCTGTTGGAGCTGAAGCTGTTTCTAATAGAGTCGCCTAAACTGAAACTAAATAAGGACTGATTATAAATGCATTGCATAAATAGACGATTCAACAATATAAAATCCATAATAATATAAATGTGATTAGAGGTCATAAATTAATGTTTTCCTGTCTTATTTGTTGATATCATGAGAGAAAAATAATATTATATAAAGCAATGGCTATAATAAATAAATACAAATATTATGTATAAAAAAAAAAAGAGTACGTTCCTGAACAAAAGCAGGACTGGCAGTCCCTGAATTAACTGTTTTCACAAAAGTGAATTGAAACAGATACTTGCATTATCTCTGTTTTCTCGGAGAATCCTGTTCTTAAACTCTTGGCTGCATGTATTAATGCTGTGTGGTCTCTTCCAGTCAGACTGGATGAGCAGCGGCTCCTCCACAGACACATTTCCTCTGTCCACCTGCTCAGGCTGTTGAACTGAAGCCAGGAAAACACACATCAAAATATATATCAACAGCCCGTAGAACAAAGATCACTCTTTACACATTTGTTTACGAATGAAAGGCTTCAGCATTAAGACTTTGAAGAGCCACTTTAACGCTCCGCTCTGTGAAAGAGTCTCCAGCGTCCTTGTTTTCAGGTCATAAACAGTTCTTTTGTCACTTTACTGAAATACCAACCCATTTTAGGGGCATATATACATATTCTTAATACTACTATATGACTGATTCTTATATATGAAAATATTATGACAAAGAATCGCACTTTATTTTTACCGTAGTTTTCTGTTTGATCTATTGCACAATATTCACATGGTTATTTTATTGTATCATTTATAATAAACCTAAACATTTTTATATACAAAAATATTAACATCACTATACCATTTCATGTATATTTCTCTTTATTTTTTCACTTCTAGAGTGCTACACTAATACTAAATCTTAAACTAGTATAAATTGTTACTGTTTACCTTCCTGAAGCCTCCGCTCAAGTTTGTTTGCGAGCTCATTTTGCTTCATGCTGCGCAGCACTTTTACTGCAATATTCCCAGCAGCATCGGCACAGAACTGCTGTACCATGCAATCCACAACATCATGACGAACAGCTTTCTGAAGCCTTGCTCGAGGAACAGGCTTGATGTCTTCTGTAGGATTCACCAGATGCCAGATGAATTGTGTGAGCTCTTCATCCAGAAGCTGCTCAAGTGCCTCATTCATCACGCATTTAGTGGCGGCCATTTTGTGTCACTGGGAGAAAAAGGACAAAAGTTAAATGGACAAATCAGGGACCATTGTACACTAATTGTATGGCAAGCCGTTTTGACTTTTATTCATTCACAGGATATTAATTCTTGATATCAACAATTCAATTTCAACTAGTAAAAACTCTAATTCTTGATATCAGTAATTGTATTTTCACTAGTGAAATGTCACCATAGGCTGCCATTCAAATTCAATTCCTGATATCAATATAATTTCAGATATCTAAAGTGGCTTTCTTACTAGTAACAATCAAATTCATGATATCAGAAATTAACATTTTCACTAGTGAAAATCCAGTTGTTGATATCAAGAATTCAAATCCTGTGAATGAATAAAAGTCAAAACGGCTTGCCATACTAATTGTGCTCTTAAAGTAGTTCGTATGATTGCTTTCGAGATTCATAGCATTCAATAAAAAGTTAATGTTGCTCAGCTAAATACCCTGAAAAACCTGATTGGATGGTAATGGTATGACTGTCAAACCTCGGAAGTGCACTGATAAATGAATTGACGAAGTGAACGCCCTTTAGTGTTCAGTAACTGCAATAGGCCTAAATGAGTATCTCTCTCTCAAGCATGTCACAAGAATCCTATATACAGTGTTTCACGAGTTCACACTCGGTGAAAGTGCCCCCGCGAACGCGATTTTCTGCGATTCTTACCAACACAAGAAACTCCAAATAACCAAACAACCCCCTGCCCCCGCGGAGGTCTGTGCGCGCCACTGCTTGAGAGGATTTTAAGCAAGAACAAGCTTCGGCGCAGAAAGAACAGAACCGATGTGGCTGCACGAGGTGGCAGTCTTGCAAATTGCAATATAGGCTACTTCCAATACGCTACAGGCGTTCAGAACAAACTGCCCTATTAGTATATTCTCCTAACAAACCAATCACTCTCAGAAAAAAAGGTACAAAAGCTGTCACTGGAACGGTACCCTTAAAAAGGTTCTAATATGTGCCATTTAGGTTCACTTTACACGGTACAAAGGTGCACCAGTTGAAAGGCTACCGCCCCAGTAACAGCTTTTTATCTGAGAGTGTAAAAGTAAAAACACACGCAAATGCCCACTCTCACAAAAACTGAGAACACAAAAGTTTCTCGGGGGAACGCAAAACATTTGCGAGAGAACTCAAAAGCATTGACAAATAATATTCCCTCCCATCTCATACGGTTTTTTTTCACCATGTCCTTTAGGAGATTCGTAATAGCAAAATCTGTGGACTAAAGTCAGATATTGAAAGAATTGGTTAAAGTGAATTATATGCTCTACTCACGTCTCTGGTTGAATTGTCTTCGCCTCCTTGTACTTCACCTCGTTTGGGGGTTTCGCTTTCTCTTTGGTCCCACATTTGAGCGCGCGAGCCTTTCAAAGTCTTAAAATGAGTTGCTAACTCTCTAACCCACCTCGTTTTTAAAATCACAACATTTTTTTACACTAGTTTTAACACCAACTATATATATCTATATATATGGTACACCCACAAGAAAATTAAATCAAGTGGTTTGTTTTATTTACACATTTTATACATTTATGAGGTGGGCTTTCACTTTAGCAAAGTTTGAACTATTTTCTGTTTGTTTAATAAATAAAGGAATTAATTTTGTTAAATAAATCTGTCATTAAAGAATGTTAATCTAAAATATATTTAAAAAATACAAGTAAAGATTCTGAAAGCATTGAATGAGGTCAGATAATAATTTAATATAGATTTACAGTAGTAACAAAAAATTATATTTTATTATATTATATAATATATGGTGGACACCCAACTTAACCTTAATATGATATTTCTCATCTGAATCTAACCATGTCATGTCATCAAATGGAAAAGTCAGCTGCTGTTTATTATCACAGCAGCTCATGATGCCCAATTGACAATTGAGGGACTCAAACACAACTATTAAAGGGTCCATAACACACACAGTTTCTGCCAGTCTCATGTTAATCTTGAGTATCTATATAGTGTTGATCCTTCATATCTCAGAAAAGTCTTTAGTTTTATCATATTTGTAAAAGACAGATACGCTGTACCGATTCTTTCTGAAAACAGCCGAGTCCGTGGAGGCGTGCAGTGGGCGAAGCTAAAGAGTCACGAGCACACACACACACACACACACACACACACACACACACACACACACACACACACACACACACACACACACACACACATACACATCATGGCATTATCCCTGGATAACTTTTGATTCACTATACGTTGGTGCTGTTCACATTATATGCATTTACGCTCCGATTGCCAACAAAACACACACATTTGATGCAGTTTCACTCACCGCCTGCGGTTTTACACCAAGTGTAAATAGCAACTAGATTCTATTTACACTCAGTGAAAATAGCATATTTTCTTAGCGATAGATGATATTTACACTAAGTGAAAATAGTGATATATTCTATTTACATCATGTAAAAATAGCAGATCTTTGCAATATGTGTAAATAGTAATTAGATGCAATTTATACTTTATTTTGACAGATACATACTATTTGCATCTCAGTGTTGTTGTACATTAACAGGATGCAATAATAACAGAGTGTAAATGATTATATTTATTAAAATTATTAAATGGATGCCGCCTTAATGGGACAATAAAAGCCCTCCCTACACCGACCCCTAACCCCAATAAATGCTTTTATTATTATTAAACATTTCATTATGCACTTTATTTCCACTTTTAGAAAAAATTTTTAATTTTTACTGAAAGTGAATGCCTTTCCGATGTGATTTGTGATGGGAAAAGGGAGAAGAGCGAGCTCTGAAAAGGTGGAATCAAACCCGGGTCAATCGCGTCAAAACCTAGATCCTTAATCCTTATGCTTTACTGAATACACCACTGAAGATATTCAAATATATGCGTTTTTTTTTTAAATCTTGTTTGGCCCAAACAGGCATTGTTAGGCGGAGCTAGCGTGAATAGCACTTGCCAACAAGGCACGCCGTAAAAAAATACGCAGGTACATTAAAAAGCGGAAATCTTTAAGATATCAAACAATACTTAATCTTGAATTATATTTTCCATTAAAATGGCTATCAAAGTTGTGTCCTCACTTTGCGTCAACTCCGTCAGGATTTTTTATAATTCTGAATAAATCCGGCAGTGTCATGGGCAGCTTTAACTCTGAGGAGCACTACTATTTCCTGCTCATTGTGGATCTCACAGTAGGACACATAGTCGTGGAAGTATTTTTTTTATATTTTATACAAATAATACTGAAGTCTCTACGGTCACAGCCTTAACATGTCAACTCCGTTTTTATATGGTTATTAAGGCAGCGACAACTGAGGAAAAAACTAAATTGCTCCAATGTACAACACGTGGTTAAGGTGGAAAAAAATTTAATTTTGTCAACTCCATCAGACGTCAACTCCGTCAGGTTTTATGAATGATGGTTGACAAATGCTCTCAAAAAGTCTGTATAATGTGATGATATGTTTTTTGCTCATGGGGAATTCTTCTAATGCTGTTTCATGATACATATACTGTATATTTGTCCCCAGCCGGACCTTTGTCAACTCCATCAGTATTTAACACCGTCAGGTGAAGGTTTTGGTTCATTTTTAAAGAAATGTCTCATTCTTTTTATGTCTCATTCTCATATTATGTCTTAATTACCTAAGAACATTGGTGATATATGTTTAAAGGGGTCATATGACAGTTATAAAAAGAACATTATTTTGTGTTTGGTTCAAAAAAGTCATTATTTTACACATACTGTACATTATTGTTGCTCCTCTATGCTCCTCCTTTCTGAAACACGTCGATTTTTACAAAGCTCATCGTTCTGAAAAGTGCGGTGTGCTCTGATTGGCCAGCGATCCAGTGCATTGTGATTGGCCCGAATACCTTAATCGTCTGACGGAAATGTCACGCTCCTTAGTACCATATTTGGAACATCAGCTCCCAAAGCAAAACAATATTGACTGATGATAATGTCGGTCCTACCTTATCAATTCGAATCTGATCCTGATAATGCAGATGACCAAGCTGATCGATCAACGTCGCCAGCGCGACTGGACCAGAACGTATCAGATTGGTAAGTTTGCATTTGTTATCATAGAAACGACAAACTACTCTATACTGCTCAAAACTCGCGTTTGAATAGTCAACAAATTCTTAAAAATTAAAACATACTTACAGGCTGTGTCTGCGAGTCAGAAGCGCCAGACTGTGTTTGCAAAGATGGAATTGCCCCACTTTTTGTGCTCTCCCAGGGGCTAGAAACATAAAAAATGCGCAGCACACAGTCGAATATTTGGGTTGTACTGTTCTGGAACAGTGTTGTAACTAAAGCTTAGCCACTTAGTACTTTTTGAAGGCCAAACAAAGTAGTTTGTCTTTCGCAATGAAAAACACAGCGTCTCCACGACATGGCGGCGCCGGCGACAACAAAACTACAGCGAGAATAAAAGTTACACCTTCTTTCTTTGAGTATACATTTGGGCGGTGTTATGAAACTCTGCCCCCACAGACTGACGTAGATTTGTGGGGGAGTGTTTGAACGAAGTGTTTTAGGACGGTGTGGCTGAGCCTTAACTTTTACAAGGAATACCTCTTTGGGTTTGAGACTTTGAGCTTTGTAACTCTGCAGATCTTATACATGCACAAACAGCTACATAACACACTAAAGAGAAAGCAAAACAAGAAATCGCATCATATGACCCCTTTAATATTAAAAGGAGGGAGGAGAATTAAGGAATTTAGGAGCTGGATTGTTCATAATAGTGTGAAAAAAAACATAGAATGTATTTTATGACTTCACCAATATTACATAACTGAAGACTGTACATGGTTTTTGGATAGATTAAATTCAGTTAGCATGCTTTTTAGTGTGTCTGATGGAGTTGACACAAATTAAGTTATGAAGTGAATAAATATGAATTTTTAGAAAAGAAATATTTAGAAATAAGCCTGTTCCCTTACATGGTTCATTATCTGAGACCTTTGTCCACAAATGTATAATTTTTTAATAATGTAGTGTTAGTTTTTATTTTTTAATATTTAAAGCATGTTTTGTCCCTTAAGAATCAGTGATAAGTTCTTTAGGGCTAGTATTTGTCTAGTATGTTGAATTTTTGAATTTGCATCAGTGAGAACTGCAAAAAAGCTTGTTCAAGCAAAGAAGGAAATCTAATTTTAATAATTAAAATGAAATTGAAATTTTAATAATCATAATTACTCATCCAAAACTGCATGGGGTTTTACACATCATCCCTATAGGCTATTCTACCTACAGGGCCGTTCAAAAACCAACACTGGGATGGCAAATCCAACACAAATGGACTCATATACTGAATTTAGACTGTGAAATTGACAGCATTTTAATGATTAATCAAAAATAATAAAATAGAAGAGAGGACACAACAATATTTTGAACTTGCCAGTTGTTATTTTGCCAGGCAGGCGCGAAGCTTAGTACACAGGAAATAGATTTACGATGCAAATATTCTAATATATGGGTACGTCTGATAGGAAAATTTAGGCCATTCACATTCAGTGATAAGATATTCAGAACATTCATTGGATGTTCGTAGTGCCAAGATTGTGTCTAAGTGAAGAAAAACTAAAACAATGCCATACTGCAAGTGACATGTAAACGTTAGTGTATACCCTAGACACCAATAAATCTAGATGCATAATCCTTTTAAAGGAAAGGTAAAATAAATAAAAGTATTGCTGTCTGTTGGAGGGAATAGAAAAAAACAAAAGAAGGAACGACAAACAAATACAAGAGACCCATTTAAAACAATGCGACGTGGCACATTTTCAAAACAAGTATTATAAATTGGCATCCTTCTCTTGTGCTCTTAATAAACTTATCTTAGTTGATAGTAAGTTGCATATAACTATTGAGCATACCAGAAATGATGATGAGGGTAGATTTGTCTTTATCCGCTGTAAAATACATAATGACCGCCCGAATGAGACAGACGGTGCATTTTTCACAAATATTTCCAATACTTTACTTGAGCAGATTGATTGTCCTTTAGTGATGGGTGGTGATTTTAATGCTGTCTTAAATCCTGCATTGGATAAATCTCACCTTGATACAACAGCTAACCCATCTTCTAAATTATTGAATACATTTATCACAGAACTTAATGTAATTGATCTTTGGACAATTAAGAATCCTTCATCTAAGGACTTCACATTTTTTTCTAATAGACATAAGACTTTCTCTAGAATAGATGACATATTTCTAATTTCATTGAACGCCTCCATCTTTATATTACCAATTTTATTGTCTGATCACTCTGCAGTGTTATGTAATGTTCACCTTTCCAACATTAAGGCCAAGGCCCCTAGATGGCGTCCTAACACATCAAAACTAAATAATCAGATGTTCATTAATTCGCTGAAAGATCATATAAAGGAATTTCTTGAAATTAATACATCTTATGAAGTAGATCCTCAAATACTGTGGGAAACGACTAAGTGTGCTATACGAGGATTCTGTGTATCTTTCTCTTCTACTCTTGCCAAAGCGAAAACCCGCCAGTTCACACAATTAGAAAATAAGATCCAATTATTACAAAACTTACAAAAACAAAATTTTTCTGATCAACAAGCCACACGATTGTCCTCTTTGAAGAATATGATTTGCTTTCACTATCAAAGGCAGAGTTTATTTTACATAGGACTAGGCAAAAATATTATTTTGAATCGGAGAGACTATAGCCACTTATTGGCCCTTAGGCTGAGGGAATGTGAGTCTAAAGGCCCGGGTATACAAACCCGATTCCAAAAAAGTTGGGACACTGTACAAATTGTGAATAAAAAAGGAATGCAATAATTTACAAATCTCATAAACTTATATTTTATTCACAATAGAATATAGATAACATATCAAATGTTGAAAGTGAGACATTTTGAAATGTCATGCCAAATATTGGCTCATTTTGGATTTCATGAGAGCTACACATTCCAAAAAAGTTGGGACAGGTAGCAATAAGAGGCCGGAAAAGTTAAATGTGTATATATAATGAACAGCTGGAGGACCAATTTGCAACTTATTAGGTCAATTGGCAACATGATTGGGTATAAAAAGAGCCTCTCAGAGTGGCAGTGTCTCTCAGAAGTCAAGATGGGCAGAGGATCACCAATTCCCCCAATGCTGCGGCGAAAAATAGTGGAGCAATATCAGAAAGGAGTTTCTCAGAGAAAAATTGCAAAGAGTTTGAAGTTATCATCATCTACAGTGCATAATATCATCCAAAGATTCAGAGAATCTGGAACGATCTCTGTGCGTGAGGGTCAAGGCCGGAAAACCATACTGGATGCCCGTGATCTTCGGGCCCTTAGACGGCACTGCATCACATACAGGAATGCTACTGTAATGGAAATCACAACATGGGCTCAGGAATACTTCCAGAAAACATTGTCGGTGAACACAATCCACCGTGCCATTCGCCGTTGCCGGCTAAAACTCTATAGGTCAAAAAAGAAGCCATATCTAAACATGATCCAGAAGCGCAGGCGTTTTCTCTGGGCCAAGGCTCATTTAAAATGGACTGTGGCAAAGTGGAAAACTGTTCTGTGGTCAGACGAATCAAAATTTGAAGTTCTTTTTGGAAAACTGGGACGCCATGTCATCCGGACTAAAGAGGACAAGGACAACCCAAGTTGTCATCAGCGCTCAATTCAGAAGCCTGCATCTCTGATGGTATGGGGTTGCATGAGTGTGTGTGGCATGGGCAGCTTACACATCTGGAAAGGCACCATCAATGCTGAAAGGTATATCCAAGTTCTAGAACAACATATGCTCCCATCCAGACGTCGTTTCTTTCAGGGAAGACCTTGCATTTTCCAACATGACAATGCCAGACCACATACTGCATCAATTACAACATCATGGCTGCGTAGAAGAAGGATCCGGGTACTGAAATGGCCAGCCTGCAGTCCAGATCTTTCACCCATAGAAAACATTTGGCGCATCATAAAGAGGAAGATGCGACAAAGAAGACCTAAGACAGTTGAGCAACTAGAAGCCTGTATTAGACAAGAACGGGACAACATTCCTATTCCTAAACTTGAGCAACTTGTCTCCTCAGTCCCCAGACGTTTGCAGACTGTTATAAAAAGAAGAGGGGATGCCACACAGTGGTAAACATGGCCTTGTCCCAACTTTTTTGAGATGTGTTGATGCCATGAAATTTAAAATCAACTTATTTTTCCCTTAAAATGATACATTTTCTCAGTTTAAACATTTGATATGTCATCTATGTTGTATTCTGAATAAAATATTGAAATCTGAAACTTCCACATCATTGCATTCTGTTTTTATTCACAATTTGTACAGTGTCCCAACTTTTTTGGAATCGGGTTTGTACTTCCAATAAACTGCAGGAACTTTTTAAGGTGTTCAGAACAAATAATGTCATCTTATTATATTCTCCTAACAACCCTTTCACTCTTAGCCCTATAAGGGGACATGGTGGTGGAAAACAAATTATTTGGTAATGCTTTTACGTTCTCTTCGTCAACTTTTTTTTTTTTAATTTTTTTTTTTTGCGCGGGAACGCAAAAGCATTGCCAAAAATTTTTCCTCCAATCTAATTGTTTCCCCCATGTCCGTTTAGGGGCTCCGTAGTAATAAAAATCTAATATCAGATATTGGAAGAATTGGTTAAAGTGAATTATAGGATGCTTTATACTCACGTCTCTGGTTGAACAGAATTGTGTGTAGAGTCTGCACTTCCTTACTTCACTTCGTTTGAGGGTTTCGTTTTCTCTTTGTTCCTTTCCGTCCCACATTTGAGCAGGTAACTTTCCAAAGTACCCACCTGGTAGCAACTTCTGTAACAAACTGTAAACAATCAGCGGTTGCGAATGATCTTGCTGTAAGCAATAAGTATAGTATTCGAGAAAATTGCTTAAACAACTAGTGTAAAACGAGCTGAGATTATCCTCCAACATTTTATTGAAGATCAGAAGGAAATGTGGTCACATTATGCAAAGACACTTATTTGTGTCTTTGAGGTTAATCGTGGTTCATGCAAAGCTTGCAATGAGTTGCTTTAACTCTAACCCATTTTGTTTTTTAAAAATCACACTTGCCAAATCTGGCTGAAAACATAGGATATCATCTTGCAGTTGATGGAGATTTGTGGGATGCACATCCAGGGCACGAAGCTCCCGTTCCACCACATCCCAAAGATGCTCTATTGGGTTGAGATCTGGTGACTGTGGGGGCCATTTTAGTACAGTGAACTCATTGTCATGTTCAAGAAACCAATTTGAAATGATTCGAGCTTTGTGACATGGTGCATTATCCTGCTGGAAGTAGCCATCAGAGGATGGGTACATGGTGGTCATAAAGGGATGGACATGGTCAGAAATAATGCTCAGGTAGGCCGTGGCATTTAAACGATGCCCAATTGGCACTAAGGGGCCTAAAGTGTGCCAAGAAAACATCCCCCACACCATTACACCACCACCACCAGCCTGCACAGTGGTAACAAGGCATGATGGATCCATGTTCTCATTCTGTTTACGCCAAATTCTGACTCTACCATCTGAATGTCTCAACAGAAATCGAGACTCATCAGACCAGGCAACATTTTTCCAGTCTTCAACTGTCCAATTTTGGTGAGCTCGTGCAAATTGTAGCCTCTTTTTCCTATTTGTAGTGGAGATGAGTGGTACCCGGTGGGGTCTTCTGCTGTTGTAGCCCATCCGCCTCAAGGTTGTGCGCGTTGTGGCTTCACAAATGCTTTGCTGCATACCTCGGTTGTAACGAGTGGTTATTTCAGTCAAAGTTGCTCTTCTATCAGCTTGAATCAGTCGGCCCATTCTCCTCTGACCTCTAGCATCAACAAGGCATTTTCGCCCACAGGACTGCCGCATACTGGATGTTTTTCCCTTTTCACACCATTCTTTGTAAACTCTAGAAATGGTTGTGCGTGAAAATCCCAGTAACTGAGCAGATTGTGAAATACTCAGACCGGCCCGTCTGGCACCAACAACCATGCCACGCTCAAAATTGCTTAAATCACCTTTCTTTCCCATTCTGACATTCAGTTTGGAGTTCAGGAGATTGTCTTGACCAGGACCACACCCCTAAATGCATTGAAGCAACTGCCATGTGATTGGTTGATTAGATAATTGCATTAATGAGAAATTGAACAGGTGTTCCTAATAATCCTTTAGGTGAGTGTATAATTAGCCATATTATAACGTGAACAGAAAAGGTGTGCTGGATTTACATGATTTAATCATGTACATTGGTTCCACATGAATCAATTAAGTTAAACAAACATAATGTGTTCACATAATTTCAACATCATGGAATGAAGTGATTTTTACGAACCCTTGAGTAGTCTCAAAATGATTTTGATATGGCTTCCTAACAACAGTGGTGTGCACAGCGGGGCTTGAGACCCTGCCTCTTTAATCAAATCACAAAACACAAGTTTATTTTTGTATATTTCTGTTGTCACTTGACTGATTTATAAGATTGTATTAACTAGCTTTTATTCTATTAGCCAGCAATAGCACATAATGAACATGCCAAATGCTCTTTAATGACATGTGCTGTATCAGTCCACAGCAATCGCTCCGCTCTTCCAGTGTAATTTAAATGGTTCTAATAATTCCAACTTAATTAAACAATAAACACTATTAAACAATATAAAGTCTCCCCCTTTTTTCTCATTTTGCCCAAAAACACATAAAATAACACTTAAGTTCAACAGTTTTATTCTACTTGTCAAGTCCCAAGCAAAGCATGCTGGGAACTACAGTTTCAGCAAAAATGATTTTCGAGTACTTAATTGGTTCACATTCACCCCAAATAATGTAATCTAGCAGATTGCACATTTTAGAGAATTACATTAATCGAAAGCAAAGAAATCACGTTTAGAAGAGAAACACAATTTCGTTGCGTAGATCGCAAATAATATGATTAAGTAAATTGGACAATATGTGTTTTCCTGTTTTTTCAGTGTGGGGTTACAAATAATGTACTATGGACGGGATAAAAATAAGATTTTTTTTGTAATGTATTATAAAATATATAGACCTACATATAAATAATAATATATTTCTTTGTTGTTTTTAGGGTCGATATAGCCACACTGTAAAATCCAGTAAATCTAGTAATCTGTACTATTCACATACTATACCTTGTTTACGCAGAAAACCCAAGTTAAGATTAATTGATGAAGCAAAAAAACAAAAACAAAAAAAACAAAATGGTGATCAGTTTTCCCTTTGTTTGGGCACTTGTAACTTCATTCATATTATTGTAATTCTCTTCTTATAGATGCAGCGATGCAACAAGACATCACAGTGATTTGGTTTCAAAGGGAGGGAAGTAATAAATAGGTTGCTTTTAAAAGTTGACCTAGCTTCTGACTGAATAATCAACTATAGATTTAGTCAGAAATTAGGTCACCTTTTAAAAGCAACCTATGTAATACTTCCCTTCATGTTGTATAATGATCGTTTACAATTTTATTGCTAACACTTAAGTCATAAACACCTTGTGAAACTTTTAATTGGTTGATATAATCCCTCTGTATTTGTGACAATATCTCGCAGTTGATCACGCTTGAGTCACACACAGACTTCAACACTCAGCATCAACACACAACAATGGTAGCTATAGTAAATCTAAAGTAAATGATCAAGTACTCTCTACAGTTCAACTCTTGTGTAAGTGAACTATACTACGCATTTGTTAGCACAATCTCAATCGAGAAGAAAGACTTCCCAACATTTGAGCTCCTGCACATCATCATGCGACAGGAAGCGCGCGCTGATAAATAATGCTGATGTTGTAAATAATGTATAGGCAGATCGTTTTGCTTCTTAAGACCTCAATGTATCGTCAGGAGTCATTGGTATTAATTTTGTTTTGTCTGCATATGTTTTTTTTTGTTGTTGTTTTTTCTCTCAAAGTGATGGCACCCATTGACTTCCATTATATAAATCATTGAGGACCACGGTTTCAGCTAAAAAACGAGCAAAAAAACACTATACATAAAAAAATATTTCTGTAAATCCTATGGAAGACAAATAAAAAGAGCAATTGCAAGTTTATATCTGAGAATTCTGACTTTATAACTCGCAATTGTGAGAAAAAAAGTCAGAATTCTGAGATCTCAGTCGCAATTACTCTTTTTATTTTTTTATTTAGTGGCGGAAACGGGCTTCCATAAAATCCAGAAATCTTACAATAGAAAACAATTTAAAATCAATGTGCAGGGGTGTCAATCAAACCCTGCTTTAATCTGGAGGGCCTCCTCTTAGACTCACTGCGAATGTGATGATGCTCTGCGCCACTAGAGAGAGCGCGTTTGTCTTTCATAGGAGTGGAGCTGGTGAGCCGAATTCATATCGGCACTGAGCATTCCTATGTCCTAGTCGCACCGAATCCCTTAAAATGGGAATTCTGGAAGGAACAAACCAATTATGTATCATAATATGGCGTTTGGAACACAGCTGACGAAGGGAGCGATGGAAAACAACGCCATTTCTACAACGACCGCAATCTACAATTGCGTCCCTCAGCGTCCTTCAAGGGCTCAATAACGCCTATTGGAATTCGCCCCGAAACGAAAGTGAAAGGAAAAAAAGCGACGCCATTCCAGGGATTTAAACCCGGATCCTGGATATTTAAACGGCCTCGTATTTTGTGGTAAGTTTAGAACTTATTCTTTATTTTACCATGTAGTCATAGCCAAACCATCATTATACTTCGACAGTTTAACAGCTCTGAACAAAATGTCAGCAACGATTAAATTACTTTTGGTATTTAGCCAATGTTATGAATAGCACAACATTAAATAGTAATCATTGAACGCCGTTTTATATGATGTATGTTTGTGACGCCAACAATGATAAACATTTGACAAATTATTGTGAATTTGATCATATATTTCTCTGCCAGCACACTTTTAATACACATAAATAATATCAACGAACTCTTGTTAGCATTGATTGTTAGCTCTGTTGTATAACGGGAAAACGTGACGCAGGTTGGATGGATCCGTTGTGATGCGCATCCAAGTAGATGTAATAGAAAATTAGAGAGTAAAAATAGAGATCACACACAAACACTGAACAGAAACATAGTGGGTCTAAGCAACTGTCGTTTATTTTTATTTTTTGGAAAACGCCCATGATGCAGTTGCACAGTTGCAGTTCTAGGGCTGTGTCTCAATCGCTCCCTCGCTCCCTAGGTCGTGAATATCGCACACACTGTTGGACCCTGGTTTACATTGGGACACTGATGACTTGACAACGTCACTAGCTACTGATATTAATGAACAACAGCAGAAAATATCTTTGACTTTTTTTTTTTTTAATCCTATTTAAACTAGTACATTATTATACATTCTTTGGTACATATCCCTTCAACATTTCAGCTGTAAATGAATTATAAATGGTAGTTAGATTATGTTCACTACCTGTCTAGTAGCAATGTATGCTTACATAATTAAATAATGGTTTTAAGACATATATCGTGTTTCATGATGTGTATTGAGTTGGCAATGTATGCTTCAAGCTCCAGGATGTCTGTTAAGTACGGAGCAAGAAAAAAAAAGTAAATTGTGCGCACGATTTAGCCTATTTTTTTCCTGCATGTCATGTGCGGGACTCCGTAGTTAAGGGAACATAGTGAGCATTGATTCTCCCTGGTTTTCACTGTGCATTTTGAGACTTTTTAGGAAGTTAACATTTCAGTGCACTAGAAGGATTTTGTGATTGAGACTCCCTTATCAGTGCCCTGACTAGTGAACTAGGAAGCTGAGTGAGATGCACCCTAGTTCATTTTGTAATGAAGGTATTGTTCAATATTCTGCTGAGCTGCATTTGTGTTGTTTTGAGTTTAACTTGCATTGCACTGAACTTTAGCCGTACAACAATGATCTATACTAGGGTCCACGAGATCCACTTTCCTGCAGAGTTTAGCTCTAACCCTGATCAAACACACCTGAACGTGCTAATCAGTGTCTTCAGGACCGTTAGAAAATTACAGGTAGGTGAGTTTGATCAGGGTTGGAGCTAAACTCTGTAGCGCATTGGCCCTCCAGAGCAAGATTTGAGGAACCCTGATCTACTGTACTGTAGTTACACTGTTGCGTCCTGCACCAGGCATTAACTTACTAAACAATGGGTTATGAGGCTACTGATCAATGACTATTTTTTTTTTCTTTTTAACTATATATATTTTTAAGCTTTGTGTTTCTATATAAAAGGTATTAATGCAATCTCTCAACACTCTTTTTGAGAAATTAGAGTAGGAGGACGGGGCCTCCAAAATGAGTTTCCGTGAGGATAGAGAGAAGGAGGACTCTACCTCAAAAATGAGTTCTCCATCTTCTGGATCAAGCTGCGATCAACCCATGAAGAATCTGCCCTCTGCCTTCAATGATGCAACAGTGACCTCTGACCCCAGGTACGACACTAGTCATGTTTGCATCTTACAGACCTGTAGTGCATTCCAGAAGCCTGCAGTTGGTGAGTGAGTGAGTGGCGTCTAGTGGTACCATCACAGAGAGACACAAAATCACTTTCCTGAACCTTAACTGTCACTATTCCTCATTAGTGGAATGGTCTTTCCATCCTTTTCCTTCCCTAAAGTCACATTTTTTCCTTGAGCACTTGACTGAATCCTGTAAATATTAATCTACAGTGCATTCAAACTATAGACCTTACGCGGCAGAGAAACAAGCGCAGTTATCTTTAGAATTGTTGTTTTTGCGATAGCTCTGTATATTTCTATTGCATCACTGTCGAAGAATAATTAGCTGGTGAAGTGGATTTACTTTTTGTAGAGTTAACTAAAGTTATCATGAGCATTGTAATGTTTGAAGAGGGTGTCATAAATTTCAGTAGAGAAGATTTTAAAATGAGTGATTCATTCATAAATCCATAAGATCTTACCTTCATGCTGTGGAAATACAAACTGGACGACAGAACACAAAAGCCTCGTTCAGACTGTCAGTCCAAATCCGATTTTTGTGCATATCCGATTGAAATCCGATCAGATATAGCAAGTCTGATTGGCCAAAAATCACATGAAATACAAATCATATGTAGTTCAAATCGCGGAAACGACGGCGCTGAATAAAGCCACACACGCCAGCCTCATTCGGTTCAACATCTGTATTGCAAACCCCTCCATGTTGCGGTTGTTGTTGCTGTTTTTGGCTTATGCCTACCAACGCAACGCCATTGCCATAGAAACCAATGCAGATATTCCGGAAAACGAAAGAGCTGCATGGACACACAAATCGGATCTGAACAGTTGCGATACACAGTGTGGACAGTCAAACATTAGGCATAAAAATCGGATTTGGACTGACAGTCTGAACGATGCTAAAGAGTGCAGCGCTGAAAAGGGGCAGGGCTACATAAGGTCTATACAGTATGTCTAAAATGCCATCTTGTATGTATTTTGTCAGTATCAGCAGGAGGAAGAGACAGAGATCACCAGAGCCCAGTGTTGTGTCTATGAAGAGTAACAACTCCATAATGCAACCCCCTGCCTTCAGTGATGCAACAGTGACCTCTGACCCCAGGTAAGACACTAGCCATTTTTTAATTAGCGGGTGTTTTTATTAGTACTGTCAAAATTAGCGCGTTACCGCACGCAATTCGTTTTTTCAGTTTAACGCGTTCAAAATATTTAACGTAATTAACGCAGCATCCGTTTTTTTCTGTTATCCTTTAGCTTGCGTTACATTATATGATCACGCTCTTATTCATGCATATGCTTTTGAACCATTCAAGCGCGACAAGTGAATGTCCTGGGCGCGTCTCAAGCCAGAATCGAGTTCTCTTTGCGCTTGAACGAACAATAACACACAGAATTATGCCAAAATGCCCATTTTGTGGAGTATTCTCATAAGAGCAGTCTTAAATGAGTTAAATAACATCTTAAATGAACTTAAGGAGTTGTGAGAAAATGAGATGCGTTTGACAGCGCGTCAGATCCGCGTCATGTTCGGCAGCGGCAGATCTTAAAGTGACAGCAGCCACTAATGATGTCTGGCATTAAAGTTACTCAAAGGATAAAAGTAACAGAGAAAATTGTAGCTTTAATAAGGAGTTATTCTATATTTAATTTATTATTTATGCAGTGCAGACAGTTTGATAACTTTATTCAATTTCTGTATGTTTCCTACCTGTTAGACGGGTAGCAAGGCCACAGGTAAATATGACATTTATTATAATGGGTTTATGTGAAGATAGTTTTAAGTTCACTTGAAATTGATATAGCTTTTAATTATACTGTAATGTTGAATGTCTATCATTAATGTTTAAACAAAAATCTTTTTTAGAGACATCAGTAGCAGTTTTAGTATCAGTGATACTAGCCTTCATAAAAAATATTTAAAATATACTGTCTTTAAGTTGTTTTTACAATTATTTGGAGAATAACTGTGAAATGATTACAATATAGAAATATTAAAAACGCAGATGTTTTTAATCACGATTAATTAGTAAAAAAATGTTTATCTATTGACAGCACTAGTTTTTATCGAAAGTGAATTACAGTGAAAGGCCAACAATTGGTGAGTGAGTGGTGCTATCTATTTTCTAAATGCATGTTATAGGTAGAGATCGACCGATATATCGGTTTCCCGCTATTTTTCCCGATATTTAAGCATTTTCCCATAATCGGTTTTGTAATATCAGATTCACCGATAAATGGCGCCATCTTGTTAAACCTTAATTAATAAACTTTATTTAACAGCAAGTAATGCATAAATGAGATATGCACAAATAAGATTTAGTATGTATGTTATGTAGTTTAACTTGGCGCTAAAAATAGAGATGAATTCACAGAGTCACGTAATTCGTCATGTCTCAATAAAGACGTAACTTTACATGAATGAAATAAAACAGCCATGAATGAGTGCATGTTGGAAATAAAAGCGCTGAATGTATTTCTCTCTCCGCTGTCTATGCTCGTCTCGTGAAGTCGCGTTCAGCCATTCAACTCACCGGGTTGTTGCTCCAGCATAGTCACCCACTCGTTTAAAGACCCACTCGTTTAAAACTCCTTAAATTATATTAACGTCGGCTATATAACATTTATATAATAAACATCTAAGTAATTACAGCTCTGTGGAAATGAATTATCAGGCCTATCTCCGTGAGAGACGTTCTGTGTAAACGCATAGATGAAAACGGCGCTCTGTCATCAGCAGGTATTTCATAATCTAGACCGACAAAAACATTATTAATAATTCTGATAACATGCCAGATGAGATGGACTCTGTAATAGCGATGATTTATTCGCTGTTTTGTTTATTTTTCTGACAATGTTTGCTTATTCCAGAGAATATTACAAAACAGAAATTGTGAAAAACAGAAATAACAATAAATAAATATTGGTTCTATATATCGGTTATCGGGCACATAAACATGCAAATAATCGGTATCGGTATCGGTTATAAAAAATCAATATCGGTCGATCTCTAGTTATAGGTCTTTTTTTTCGATCCATCCATGTATATCGTAATTTTATTTATTTATTTATTTATTTTCTTTTCTTTCCATTTTTTTGACCTTGTTATTTTACATCAAAGTGTCATAACTGGATCTTCCGGTGAAAATGACAGATTTCTCTCTGGTGATGCAGGATTCTCCAGTCATTTAGGTTGCTAAAACCCTGCCTTCTTTCTTTCAGTTTCATGTTGGTGAATATGGTAAAGAGGTGTGTTTCCATCTCGAAATCTCGAAAACAAACGATGGATAGAACCCAGTCCCCACCCTACATTTTATTTCTTTGTTGATAAGCAGTTTCACTCGGATGTACGTCAAAATATGGAAGAAAATATCTGTAGCTACTTCACTTTTATGTAATTTTAATGAGTTTGGGGCACGTAGAGGGAGCGTTATCTGTTCGATCCTCCGTTTTCCTCTATGTGGTCACATTTGACAGTTTCTCATTAGTTTGAGATGCATAGCAGTGAACTTCTGAACATCAGCATATCAAGTATAAAAATGTGTAAAATAATGATATTGCACTGTTTGAAATAATTGGTATTGCAGTATTTTTACAGTACCAGTATACAGCGCAACCCTAATGTCGCTGAGGGGCTAAGGACTGTAAGGTACCTAAGGTCGCTAAGGAGGTGGAGTTGGTCCGGGTGTGTCGGTTAGAACACCTAAAATGCCATCTTGTATGTATTTTGTCAGTATCAGCAGGAGGAAGAGACAGAGATCACCAGAGCCCAGTGTTGTGTCTATGAAGAGTAACAACTCCATAATGCAACCCCCTGCCTTCAGTGATGCAACAGTGACCTCTGACCCCAGGTAAGACACTAGCCATTTTTTAATTAGCAGATGTTTTTATCCAACAATTGGTGAGTGAGCGGTGCTATCTATTTTCTAAATGCATGTTATAGGTCTTTGTCTGTGAATGAAACAAGACTAAATATCTTATGTCATTTTCCTTATAGTAAATACATGTTAATTTAAGAATTTTTAGATATTTTGACTGGAAACCAGACAAAATTACTAAGTAAGCTCATACAGATCTATGTATTTATTCACTAACATAAAGAATCTTGGGACTACAACATATTGTTTTAAATAACAGATGTAAGGAAGAAACTATCATCCCATTTCTGGACACACACACACACTCCTATTGCAGATACATTTTTTTTTGACCTGAGGGAGGGGTTCTAGCAGACCAATCACAGCGCTTGCATTCCACATAGTGGAATTGTCGCGTTGTTACATTTTTGGAGAGGTGCTCGTCAGGGTACATCGTTGGCTACACGTGCTACGCAGAAGTATAAATCGGCCATGATTCGCCGGTTGTAAAGATCTCATCTGGGCCCAGCTTCTTGACAGCTCCTGATTGTACCAGCTGGTGGATTGCCTCACAGTAAGCTTTGACATGTTGAGGGTCATTAGTCAGTCGCTTCTCTGTACTCGTCAAGCTTGGTAGAACGGCCTCTTTGAATGCCTGGAACAGGGGCATTTCCCGTTTCCGTAGCAACGGAGTAGCATACCTGAGAATGCCAGCGACCTCTACCCTTCTTATCTTTGCTTCCACAAGCTCTATTGCCTCTTTTTCTTGCTTCGATCTCACCACCATCTGGTCACTCTGAAAAGGCAGCACATCCATCTGCCAGTTTCTCAACATTCCTCATCAACTCTGTTGTCTGTGGTGAAACACTAGTAAGGAGACACTGTCATGCACATGCTGTCCACTGGATGATGTGAGTAGGCCCCTGGAGTGTCCAAACCAGTCTTGTACGGATAGCTGCTGGTCCTCCTGGAGTGCCCAACCTCACTGGCTCGACTGGAGTGAGTAGATGGGGGTGATCCGCTCCTATCAATACAAGTGGCTTGACATGCTTGAATGGTTCGATAGGGATGCTTATAGATGCTTATACTTCCTCTTCAACATGAAATTGGATATGAGGGATCCGCCAGATTAAGACTGTGAAGTGAACGCCTCTGTAATCCTAAAGGTTCTTCTGGGATGTGTAAGGGGTGATATGCAGAATGAGACGGATGATCCCTTCAACGTTTGGACATCCTGTCATATTGTACAAAGGACAAGATCCATTTTTTTCTATCTTGTAATCCAAGTCGGTCAACAGCTTCTGGAAGGAGCATAGTGCGTTCCGATCCATCATCCAATACTGCGTAGGTGTCAAGAGTATGGTCCTTGTTCTGAAGAAGCACTCTCACAACCATTAATAAGACATGGGTGGAAACTGATGGCCGGTCCACGTAAATAACCTCGGCACTGGTGTTCACCAAACTGCTGCTGAACAGGAAGGACTCTCAAGTGCTTTCCTTGGCACAGGTCACAGAGTCTTATGAGATCACACTGTGCCGCTTGGTGGGACCTTTCACATCTCCAGTATCTCTTATTCGCTTTGATCCACTCTATAACTTCCTCCCTTGTGAGCTTCTGAAAGGCTGGGCACTTATTCTGAAAGTGTCCTGAACTCTCACAATATGGGCAGTATGGCTTCATCTCACCTCTCCTTTTGGACTCTGAGGGGCTCTGACCCTCTTGCTCCATGGCCTTACTATCCACGGAGCTTTCTGCCACATGTAGCATGGTAGCTGCTAGTCTACTATGTCGTTTCTAAGCTTTGTGGCTCAGTGACCCTTGGACCTGGATGTTAGATGGGATGTCATAACTCTTACACCACGACTCATACTGGAGCCACTCTGCCAAGTCAAGCAGGATATGAGTAAAGCCAGGTCGATGGAACATTGGCGACGGAAATTTGCCCTCAACTCAGGCGAAAGTTTTGTGAGAAGCCGTGCTACATGTGAGCCGCATTTTAACTCAACTTCTCTATCAGGGCCCAGGGTCTTCAACATGCCCACTAGTGACTGAACATGCAAAGCAAACCTTTAAGGCTGCTGTATCTCCGTGCTTTATCTCTGGTGAGTCCATGACAGCAGAAATCCTCTTTAAGGCAACGTGATGTGGCTGCCCAAACTATTCATCCAATGCGGCCATTGTGTCCGAGTGACATTGTGGCATAAGTTAGCTAATGTAGGAGTCTGCTATAAGGCATGGCTCATCCGACCTGAGATGGTCCACGAGAACTTGATATTTGAAGAATTCAGTGGCATCCCTTGGTAACAGATTCATTAGGGCAAGCTTCAGCCTGGAGAGCTCCATGGGGTCCCTATGGATAAAGAGGGGGAGTTTCGATGTTAGCCCACGGTATTCCTTCTCTTCTACAGTAGCTGACGAAGGCTAGTACGGTAGGTCGCAGGAGGGGGTATGTTGACTCATGTGAGGCTTTGGTAAGTGTCTAGGTGGAGGCTCAGATTTGGCCCAATCCTTGACAGGAGGAGAGCTGGTGACTACTGAGTAATACTGTGTCCACAGAGTTGGAGACTGAGCATCATGAAGCTTCCTAGCTGGTGGTCTCTAACGGGTTGAGCACAAACGGCTCTTGGTAGCAGAGCTAGATGCAGAACTATGCAGATTATCTGGAGTTCATTCATCATTCCATCTATGATGGTGACCATCTGTCTCGGCTTGAAGGACCAAATGTAGCTGAGGGGCTAAGGACTGTAAGGTACTAGTTGAGTTGGTCCAGGTGTGTTGGGTAGAACACCAAAGTCAGAGAAGGAATCAAGTTCAACAGATTGATTGGTACAAGCATATGCAGAAGGGGGAGCCAGGCTGTAGTGGGTTCCTTTAATCAGTGTTCTCTGTTCACATATAAGAGATGAGCATAAATGCTGGTGCAGAGTGGTATTCTCTGGTGTTTTATGTCAGAGGTGTGTCACCATATATTCAAGTGTGTGTGGTCTGTAACAAACAAAATAAAAGATATGTTCTAACAAACAATGATACTTCTTATCACAATCCACAACATTTATAGGCTCACATTCATAACAACAGCATAAATGGCATTAATAAGCTACTGGCTTCCCCCACACATAAACACAATGTATCACTTGAATATAACAAAGTATATTCAGTTTTTAAAAAAAGTATATTTATTAAACATTAAAAACAGCTTACATCATTAACTTTACACTGAATGTGAACCCAGGTACTGCTATACTTCACATTACCCATTTTGTATCATTATTCCTTTAACATCGGTAAACAACAATTAGCTTGAGTAAAATTCCAGTGAAATTTGCAATACTCACTTTCTCTGTAGACACATACAACTTTTTTTTTTAGACTCAAAGGAAAATAATGACGATCATATAACTGCCATCTGTCACGGAATCTGTATAGCTCGTTCTCGCTGAACATTGGTGATGGTGGATACAAGATCACGTGTGCACAGCGCTGTTAAGCACTCCAAAGAATGTGCAGCGCTCCACCAAAATAAAAGTCCCCTCGATCAGGAGGAGAGCTCTATTGTGTATCCACGTCATAAACTGTTATTAATGTCCATTATTAATTAGACTTTCTTAATTAATTAGAGCATTTAGGGATGTCACAGGTACTGGTACTTTGGTACGAAGTCGTTTCTGAAATTTTGAAAATGTGACGATACCAGCATTTCTGTAGTACCGGTAGTACCGGGTATATTCGGTACCCACTAATAGGCAGCTGCTTTCAGTCGCTTCCTTGTTTTCTAGGAGCTCTGTAGCCGATATATACTAGTGTCTGTGAATATTAAACCACAAAAAGACTACTTAAATATTAATCCTGCATGTTCTGCATGTCTGAATGAATGTCGCAGATGCGCAGTTTCACTTACCGCTCACACACACAGACGCACGCGTGACACAATCTTTTTAGCGTCAACCTTCTCACTACATGTGGACATAAATAAACAAACTTCATCTCCAAAGCCACTTCATGAGCATTTTACCATTTCATTTGAGAAATATATCGCCATATCATAAACACAGAAACTCAAAGGTCTTCATGGCAACCCGTCAAAATAAAAGTTTGGTTTAACTTGAAGAAATTGACAGAAATATATTAGCCTACTATTGTACAGTAGGTTTAGCAATGTATCAGTGTAATAATACTACTAAAAATACTATTTCTAATAATAATAATAATAATTATTATTATTATTATTATTATTAGGTGTGCATTTAGGGTTGCTTATTTTTCACTTGATCTTTTTTATAAGCAATGTTTACTTTTAAACAGCATGTAGCCTTCAAATGTTTATATGTAGCCTATTATTTACTTATAATGATTACCATCATAAATAACAAACATAAATAATTAATTTAATTTAATTTAATATTATTGTTCAAATAGTTAAATAAAATAGTAAAATAGTTCCAACAGATTGGTACCGAGATTTTATTGGTGTTGATACCGACTACTAGAATTTTGGTATCGTGACATCCCCAAGAGCATTGAAGTTATACAACAAGTGTGTGTAAAATGCCATTTTGCTTGTCTGTTGTCAGTATCAGGCAGAGTCTCCAAAACTCAACGGTGTGTCTTTGAAGAGTAACTGTTCTATGATGCAACTAACAGAGAATCAGAGATCTCTGGTCCATCACTTAATGCAGGGGATTAAGTGATGGACCAGAGAACTCTGATTCTCTGTTAGTATAAATATTTACATGCTAATTTTCTGTAGTGCATCTACTTACTAAACTATCTAATTTTCTAATACTTATCCCCAAACTTGTTAGAAGTATGGACCTTATTCAATTAATATGAACATGATTGTTACACAGCTTTTTTTGAACATTCTTATGTAGCATCATCCCTACTGCACTGTCAAATCCCTATTTAGAAATAAATTTCTGGTGATCTCCAAGAGTTATTGTAATCACTGCAATTGTGTTTTTGCTGCTTTTTATTTAGCAGGGGGGAGATACATGATCTGATCAGATCTGGACCATCCTCTACATCCAACTATCAGACTAATATCAGGCAGGACAAAACTGAAGCAGTACTGCAGACACAAACACTGGAGACTGAAGACCTGCAGAGAGTCAAAGACCAGCACAAAACCAGCATGAAGAACAAGTATATGAAATTATTTGAGGGAAACAAACTCCAAGAGAATCACACACTTCTGAACAGGATCTACACAGAGCTCTACATCATAGAGGGAGAGAGAGAAGGAGTGAATGAAGAACATGAGGTTTTACAGATGGAGAAAACAGCCAGAACTCAACACTCACAAGACACTCCAATCTACTGCAATGACATCTTTAAAGCCTCACCTAAACCAGGATGTAAGGAGAAAGACCACATCAAGACTGTTCTTACTAAAGGCATCGCTGGAATCGGAAAAACCGTCTCTGTGCAGAAGTTCATTCTGGACTGGGCCGAGGGAAAAGCCAATCAGGATGTAGATTTCATTTTTGTGCTTCCATTTCGAGAGCTGAACTTGATCCGAGATCATCAGTACAGTCTTCACAGACTTCTGCTGGACTTTCATCCTGAACTTCAAGATCTGGGCTCAAAGATTTATGAGGAGTGTAAAGTTGCATTCATCTTCGATGGTCTGGATGAAAGCAGAATCACACTGATGTTTTCAGATGCTCAGAAAGTTTCTGATGTGACTGAGACTTCATCAGTGGGTGTGTTGATGTCAAACCTCATGAAAGGAGAGCTGCTTCCCTCTGCTCTCATCTGGATCACCTCCAGACCAGCAGCAGCCAATCAGATCCCCTCCAAATATATCAACCGTTTGACAGAAATTCAGGGATTCAGTGAGCCTCAGAAGGAGGAATATTTCAGGAAGAGAATCAGTGACGAGCATCAAGCCAGCAGAATCATCTCACACATCAGAAGAGCAAGAAGCCTCCACATCATGTGCCACATACCCGTCTTCTGCTGGATCTCATCCACTGTGCTTCAAAAGCTCCTGAAAGAAGATCTGAGTGCAGAAATTCCTCAAACTCTGACAGAAATGTACATCCACTTCCTGCTGATTCAGATCAACATGAGGAATCAGAAGTATGAAGAGAGAGATCCAAAGAAACTCAGAGAAGTGATTGTGAAACTTGCTGAAGTGGCTTTCAAGCAGCTGATGAAGGGCAATGTGATGTTCTATGAGGAGGACCTGAGAGAGAGCGGCATAGACGTCACTGACGCTTCAGTGTATTCTGGGATTTGTACTGAGATCTTCAAGGAGGAATCTGTGATTCATCAGAGGAAAGTCTACAGCTTCATTCATCTGAGCATCCAGGAGTTTCTCGCTGCTTTCTTTGTTTTTCACTACAATATGTGCACTATTATGGAGACACTAACCTTTTTTGAGCTGCATAATTTGCTTAAAGGAGCAGTGGATGCAGCCATAAAAAGTGAGAATGGACAGCTGGATCTGTTCCTGCGGTTCCTGCTGGGCGTCTCACTGGAGTCCAATCAGAGACTCTTACAGGATCTACTGACACACACAGAGAACAGCTCAGAGAGCATCAGGAGAACCACACAGTACATTAAAGAGAAGATCAAAGAAGGACATGGACTCTCCACTGAAAGATCCATCAATCTGTTCCTCTGTCTACTGGAAGTCAAAGATCAGACTCTGTCCAGAGAGATTCAGGAGTTTGTGAAATCAGACAAACACTCAGAGAAGAAACTCTCCCCTGCTCACTGCTCAACAATCGCCTACATGCTTCAGATATCAGAGGAGGTGCTGGATGAGCTGGATGTTCAAACATACAACACATCAGACGAAGGTAGAAGAAGACTGATACCAGCTGTGAGCAACTGCAGGAAAGCTCTGTGAGTAAATCTTTTTTTATGTATAGACAATTTATGTGTAGTGTTGTCAAAAGTAGAAGTACTTTAGTACTAATTCCTGTTACACTTTATTTTGATGGTCCACTTTAGACATTTTGTTGACTATAAGTAATGTTGCTATAACTACATGTTGACAAACTCTCAGAGTATTAGAATAAGGAGTCAGGGTTAGTAGAATAAGTTGACATGTACTTGCAAAGTTATGTCTGTTGGGGATCATCAAAATAAAGCAGATATTTTACTGATAAGCAGACAGTTTACTGATACTCTACTAATACTCTAATGAGAGTTAGACGACATGTAGATGCAAAGTTACTTATAGTCAGTAGAACGTCTAAAGGGGACCATCAAAATAAAGTGTTACCTTACAGTACTTGCAATACTTAAATTGTAAATGCCATGATACCAGTCTTTTTGCAGTACCGGTAATACAGAGTATTGACTCAGTTTGGTACTGTTTTATAAAGACTTTTATTTGAAAAGTATTCTTAGTTCCCATTGTTTCTGTGTTCACTTCCTTTGTTTGCCTTGTACCTTGTGTGTCGCCATAGTTACCCTCATTAGTTCCCATAACATCAAATCACCAACACCTTTCCCTGTCAGCCCCTTGTTAACCTGTCTATTTAAACCTCTGTGCTTCAGTTTGTTGTTTGTTGGTCATTGCTCCTGTATGTGTGTTCTTGTCATTGCTCTCCTGCCCGTTCTCTGTGTGTACTCTGGTTCTTGTAATATCTGTGTTTAGATTTTTAATAAACATTTGTGCTTGCATTTGTATTCTCACTCTGCCTCATCCCTGCTCACACGTAACAGGTACCAACTGACTGACAGCTGCTTTCAAACTCTACATGTGTGTATTTGGGTTTGCACTAGCCATGTCCGGTTTGTGAATGAACATTTATATGAAACAGTTAAAATTAGTACCCAGAATCATGACATTTTACTGGTATTGGTACTGACTACTGAAACATAATTTATATGTATAACGCTACAAGCTCATTAAGATGATATTTACAGAGAGCTCAGTTAGATACCAATCCAATACAAATATTTTCTAATGATGGGAGCTTACACCCTAAACCTAACTTTAGAAATGCTGTACAGTATAGTACAGTAACTAGGGATGGGCATTTTTCAAAAATATTTTATTCAAATATTTGGGCTCTTAAAACATTAATATATGAATATTTGTTTATTTTAATGATGTATAACGAGAGACTTTTTTTTTATTCAAGTTTTTGTCACCATTTCTTAACAAGCTTACAATTAGGCAATATACACAACATGCTTATGGTATATCTTAAGGTTTTCTTTTAGTTGAAAACATGAAACAATATGTGTAAACAAAAACGTAAAGAACAAAAGGATTTAATAAAGCAGACTGCACTAATAAAGCAGACTGCGCCAATTATCATACAGAATGTACATATACACTTAGTCGGAATATGGGTATCATGTTTATATTGTTTTACATGTTCATGTTGAGAATCCATATTATCCACATGCTCAAATGAGAAAAACGCTCCGCTGACAGACGTTGCAGAGACACAAAGATAACGGTGTGCTAAGCAAAGTTTCTAACAGCACTTTGTGTTTTCTGTTCTTAAACCTGTCGCCCTCAACAAAACTTAAAGCATATGTCTCAAGATCATTTTACTATCAGATAAGGTATCATCTCGGCTCACTCGGGGTACAGCTGCGCTTATCTGCAGTCGTGAATGCAGTGATTGTCTTTCCTTATTTGACTGGTGTTTAGATTTCATGTTATTTCTCATTGTGGTGGTGATATTATGATAACTCAGTTTCATTAATTTATTTGATCAAAAGTAATTCCATTTTGTAAGATCATTTAGTAAGATCATTTTCATCTTAGTAATTCCACACTTCGCGAGACAGACGCCATTATGTGATCAAATACAATCTACTTGTTAAAATGCTCCACAGCGCATTTAATTATAACTGTTGGGATTTATCATGGATTCACTGCATTTATGGCCAGCAAAGCAACATAGTAAAATTTGAATAGTATTTATTTTTAGAGTAATTACAGATCAAATATTTGAATTCATGCACACCCCTAACAGTAACAAATACTAACTATTGCTTATCTATTTATAAACATTGCCTAAAATTGTGTTTTATTCTATTTCAGTTTTCCTGGCTGCAATCTCACTGCTCAGCATTGTGAAATTGTATCATCAGCTCTACAATCCTCAAACTCTGTCCTGAGAGAGCTGGACCTGAGTAACAATGACCTGCAGGATTCTGGAGTGAAGCTACTCTCTGATGGACTGAAGAGTCGAAACTGTCAGCTGGAGATACTGAGGTGTGTATGAACATTAGAAATGTATAAAAATAATAACGTTGAATTAAATTGACAATTACTCATAAAGTACCTATTAGTATGTACAACTTGAAAAAAATGATTGGCTCTTTGTAGCTCTTCACTTTATAGAACAAGTTGACGGCTCAGGATGCTGAGCCACCGAAGGCTGTCCGATTAGAGACCAAAGACGCACTTGCTTTCTGGGAATATCCTATTTATTGTCACCACTCAACAGACTGGTTTGTGTGGTTGCGGTTGTAGTTTTCTATAAATTAAAAACAGTAACATAAACATGAATATACATAATAAAAATAATAATAATGATGATGATGAATTACAAAAATTAAACATATTGGCAATAATACAGCACAATAAAATAATTGTATAATTTTACATGAACATGAACATTATTGGCAAAAAAACTGAAAGCAAATGTACGGCAGGCTGTAACTTCTATATTATATGGTGCACACAGCTGTAGCAAGACACCTTTTAAGTGCTGCAAAGCTTGTATGGCACCGCTCTGTTTGGGCTTTGAGGGCGCATGCGCATAGCAAATTGTTTACAACAATTCTCCCATTAATATAGAGAAATACAGCGAACGTTGCTTCAAATAGGAACATAACATGTAATAATAACAAATGTAACTCTAGCACTGACAATAATAAAGATATGTATACAAACATATAAACTAGATGGTTACAGGCACACTTATTATGAATACACCCACCCACTAACAGGTGCTGTGATGAAGAGATAATCAGTGTTATTCACTTCACCTGTCAGTGATCATAATGTTATGCCTGATTGGTGTATGTGTACATACAATGATGCATAAATGCATTACACAGAGCAGTAATAAGGTGCATTTACGAACATTTGCAGTCCTGTCTTCCTGTGTGAAATCGGAACGTATGTTTAAAACTCTTTAAAAACTAAAGAATGAACATATGGGTTGTTGACGTGACATGGCATTTTCACTGTCACACAAGATAAAAATGAATATAATTAGTATTTTCATCATTTAAAATGCAGTAAATGGTTAAATATTTATTTGACTTATGTGGACCTATTCATATAAAAGCTTTGTCTTTAGATTTTTTAAATTTTTGAGCCAAATCTCAAAATTATCCTATGGTGTGACTGTCTCAAGCATGGTTCAATAAATTGCAACTTTTATAAATGAAAAAGAAAAGTATACAAATGTTAATAAATATCTCTTCCACTGACAACTTTAATTAGTTGAAGGACCCCATATGAAGCATATGGATTCACAAGCGTTTGTTTTTGTCTCAGAATTGTTAAAATATTTAACTTTTTTGGAACCACAATAAAAGTGTTAAGTTTTGTTGTCCTTTGGTGTGACACTTTTTTTAAAATTAAGAATGTATGTTAATCTACATAATCAAAGGAAAATTATTCAAATGTGTACAAATAGCAAGGTCTGACTCAAAGGCTGAAACATCCTATGGTGTGACAGATAATGTCCACCGGTGTAACACCTGTACTGTCACACCAGAGGACAAAGATGTCACACAAGAGGACAAGGTCTCTTTAAAAAGCATTTTAAATTCAAAAAGAATTGAGGGAGAGAAATGAGTATGAGGGAGAGGACATGGAAATATAGAGAAATAGACAGAAAATGAACAGGGGTCCACACAGAAGGGAGGAGATCCTAAGAGAACGACAACAAATGAATTACATTAAAAGATTTTGGGGTGTTAAAATATTAGATAAATATTAAAAGATATTTGCTCTGTCAAGGAGTCACCGTTTATTTTGATAATTAAAAAAAAAAGACATGTTGATGTTGTTTATATCAAAATTAAATACTTTCTTCTTTGACACATTCAAAATGAAACAAAAGTAATGTAATACCCATCACTTTCTTTAATCCAATAACTACCATTTCTGCCCTTTAGTGTGATATAATGTCCCACGGTGTGACACACATAAAAGAACCACAGATTTATTTTTATCTGAAAATTTCTCAAAAGAACAGTTGAGTTTTGCAGTAGGGGAGATATAATCATCACTCATCATAAAATGGTATAATTTTCAGCAGTTTTGAAAGGATGACAGCGAAGTTTGTCTCATATTTATTGAAAATGTCCAACATGTCATGGGGAAAAATAATGTTATTCATAATTTCATATTAAATAAATAGCACTCTATGAAAATAAGTGTGTAACAATTAAGATAAATCTCTCTCATGCTATTTGTATATTATTATGGGTTTTTTTTCTTAATTTTTGCTATGTCACACCATAGGACACATTTACGGTACAGTTCAGTAAAAAAATTGAAAAAAAAAAAAAAACAGTGAAAGAATTGATAAAGTTAGTAACCTGTTATATTTTCTCAGACTTCACACTACATAAATATATGTATTTTTTCTTCATAAATGGTGTTTTACAAAAAAGCATTTTTACTGCCTATTTGTCAACTACCCATATATATTAAGCAAACATCTTTTGGACGAAAATACATAAGCTTAACTTGTATTATTAAACTTGCTTTAACTTCTTATTTTTTAAAAGCAGGCAGTCAGCAGCCCCAGAACTTGAATGACGTTGTCGAAAACTCAAAGCCACCTACCTTTTGTGATTCTGCTCATTATCATCAGGTGTCTTCAATAATCGAACAATCGTCACTCAATTAATCACTTAAGTATCAAAATAACTCTAACACTGCTTCAGTGTTACTTTAACACCCTGCTGGTGGCTCCCATATGATCACTGAACAGTGTTAATTCAACACCGGGGAATTTACTGTGTGGCGTCATACAAAACATCAGTGATCGAACTGTGCATCCTGTGATCGAAGTTGATCCGCTGATCCTGAACTTGGAAGTTGTTGGTTCTCTCAGCTTTGAATATTAAGTTGCCCTTACAAATCGGTCTAAAATTTCACTTTATCCGCTTTTGTGTTATCTCAATCATTTTATCTTAAATAGTTGAATAAACTTAAAAAATACAGGTTGTCCAACAAAATGCAAGTTTTTTTTTTTTTTTTTTTACTGTGTGATTTGCTGATTGTAGTTTTAATTATTGATGAATGTATTGTTTCCAAAAATACACATGAATTAGTGATTATTTGAGGTAGCTCAATCCAACTATTTAATCTGTATGCATTTGAAAAAAATAAAATTATCCAGATATCCAGAGCATGGTTATAGACCCTTTTTCAGTAAGTAAACATTGTGACGTTTTTTGTGGGCGGTGCTTAGGTGGAGGCAGAACGATTCCCCTGACCACTTCACTAACGCTAGCTAGCAAGTTTTGCTAGTTTGTTTTTTTAACAGTGACTGGAGAAACCTGATTTTATCTGAATATGTAAGGTCACTCACTGTCCGGACCATGATTGTTATTTGAAAAAGTTAACTTTAACGGACGGAACCAGATTGGCCGACCTGTACATGCTCACTCAATGAATGGACTTTCTGACAGAATTACCTTCGGCTGAGTGGCCTGACATCTATACCTACCTGATAGAGAATCTGAGCGTGTGTAGTAAAGAGAAACTGAGGGCATATAAATCTTTAGATGCTATAACTATGTGCTGAATGATTGAGTGTATGATGTGCAAACACTTCTTTCATTATAGTAGTGCACAAGTTAAGAAGAAAGTACAGAATTGGCACATGCAGTCGCTGTAGATAAATACACCCAACTAACCTGTGTCTATCTTAAGTTAGCCATGAAGATGTGTTTCTATTTCAGCAGGCAATAAGAACTATTTGTACAGCTACATGAGAGTGAACTGGGCCAGAATAGGGTCAAACATTCAGTGTGATGGCTAAGGTATTAGCCTATTTTAAGATGTATGCATGTAATGGCCAAATAGTTATTTTAAAATATATGCCTCCTGTAAATGATGGAAATTTAGAGTGACATTACAGTACAATTTTAAAATAAGATTTTCAATCTTATTTTTTTTTCAATCTTAAAACAAAATTTTCAAAATTCCAGACACTGCAAGCTCATTTTTAAACTTTCTGTATTTGATTTGTCTTTCTTACTAGGTTCTTAAAAATTTTAGTCACAATCAATCACAACAATATATATACAATCACAGATGATATGAAGTGTGCGCTGAAAACGCTAGCATTTTTGATTATTTTTTCTGTCCAGTCCACTTGTTGTATTGCATTTAACTGGTCATTTTTTTGTTGTCTGGCAGTAACAGTTATGCGATAAAATGTCTAATTGGAGCCTGTACTCCGTCTACTCTGGCACCCAACAATATAAAACAACATATTTTTTTAAAGCAACAAGATGATATTTTAAGCTCCTTATGTAGTCGACTTTGTGCTGGTTTGTATTGGCCGCCTCTAGTTTTCCCTTTGTTTTGCCTCCAGCTCACGCTGTGACGTAACTGTGACATCGGCACAAAAAGGGTCTATAATATATATATATATATAGCATACTTCATATCGTAAATTAGTTTCTTCCCACTCTTAAAAATAAATGCGTTTTAACTGATAGTTGGCCATAGATTTTTAAGCTTTTTATTAAATTCATAATTTGCTTAGTGTATTTACATTCATTAGTTTTTAATTAGCGAAATATTGACAACAAACTTATCTTCATATGTTATTTTCACTGTGTGCGTCTGTAGGTTGTCAGGCTGTATGGTGACAGAAGAAGGTTGTGGTTATGTGTCTTCAGCTCTGAGATCAAACCCCTTACACCTGAGAGAGCTGGATCTGAGCTACAATCACCCAGGAGATTCAGGAGTGAATCTGCTCTCTGACAAATTAAAGGATCCAAACTGCACACTACAGATACTTAAGTATGTGGGGCACACTGACACATTAATCTTTGTGTACATTATGCATATCCACTTAATTTTGCATTTGCGTGTTTACAGTGTGGATCATGGGGGAGAGTTCATGATAAAAGCAGGACTACGAAAGTGTATGTTTACAGAATATGTTTACACATATGCTCTCGTCTTAACTGTTCTGTTGTTAAAAATGTTTCTCTCTTTTTGTGTTCAGATGCCTGTGATCTCACACTGGATCTAAACACCATAAACTCTTATCTCATGCTGTCTGAAGAGAACAGGAAGATTACACATGTGAAAGAGAAGCAGCCATATGCTGATCATCCAGAGAGATTTGATGCGTGGTATCAGGTTCTGTGTCAGGAGAGTCTCACTCGACGCTGTTACTGGGAGGTTGAATGGAGTGGATGGGCTTATATAGCAGTGTCATATAAAGGAATCAGCAGGAAAGGAGGCAGAGACTGTAGGTTTGGACGCAATGAAAAGTCCTGGATTCTGTTCTGCTCTAATAACAGATTTACTGTCTGTCACGATAATAAGTTCATAGACATAGGTGTCCCTTCACCATTGTCTGACAGAGTCGGTGTGTATCTGGACGTGTCAGCCGGCACTCTGTCATACTTCAGCGTCTCTGACACACACACACTCACACACTTACACACTTTCAACACCACATTCACTGAACCCCTCTATGCTGGATTCAGGGTTTATGAGTCTTCACTGTCTCTGTGTCATATTTAACAACAGAGACAAACAAATGACAGGGACACTGAATTTATGTCTCTCTAACAAACACCTGCACATAGGTGGGTATCAGTGAGTGAACTGCTAAAATTTGATACTTAATTTATAAGATTTGTGAGGATGCACAAACAGTAATGATAAAATACAATTTTACAAAACAATGCTTCTTACACACTCTGAGAAAGGACAGATTATGTTGTTCCATTTGGGGTAATTGTGTAATTTTATATTTTATTTATTTATGCAAAGGTTTTATCAAAACGGGGAAATAATGTTTATGGAAATAATGTTAATGTTTCATAACTTTTTTTTGCATGATTTTTGTCAGCCCTTCTCTGGAGGTTTTGAATGGTCTGACTGCAGGTCACAGGTATCAGTCATCATCTGTTGTTGTGAGTCAGTGGAGACTTCATTTGAGTCAAAGTGTATGGTCTGTAGAAACACTCTGGGCACACATTTGGTGTGTGTCACAGTTTTAATCTGTTTCTCTGTTCAGTTCATGTTTGTTTCTTTGTTAATCTAGTCTGTTAATTAGTTCTCGTCCATTCCCTACCTGTTTGTTACTATGGTTTCTAATTGATTGTGTTAGATCAGTTCAGGTGTGTCTCATCAATTATCTTGTTGGCTGTACCTCCTCATGTTTCGTATTGGATTGAAGTCTCATTCAGTAGTGATGCAAAGTCCGATTAATTTCCGTGAGCCTGTTCTTTTCGGACATTTTAAAATTACCTCTTCGTAATTCATATAATCATAATTTAAATGGGATCATCTTCTGCAACACTGAAATTATGCATCCCAGTATTATTGTAAGTAACTTTTTTTTTTTTTCTCACTCTGTGTTTAACACTATTGTCCTTATGAAAAGGGGGGGGGGGTGTTTTTTTTTGTGTGTGTGTGTGAATACAATGAATACAAAGTGAATAAAATGGCCTTAAAAACTTACTTACTGGAGTTCCACAACTACTGAAGAACTTTGTACTCTACCACCGGACTTGTGTGTGTAGGTGAGGTGCGTGATGGACCAAACCACTGTGAGGCAGGAGAGGGGGGACTGTTTCTAAACTTAAAAAACATTTGCGTTTCTTGTTTTACGACTTACTGGAGGTGATCCAGATGAGATCAGAGGGAAGCAGCTCTCCTTTCATAAGCTTTGATATCAACACAGAGTGTGCACTGTACGCGCACCGCCGGATTTTTGTAATCGCACGTACTTGTATGCGCAGGTCACACATGCACATTTCATTTTTTTTAATAAAATAACAATAAATAAATTTACTACTTATCAGATTGTGTTTTATTAACGTCTACACCTACCCCAACCCTAAACCTACCCTTACAGTAATGCAATGCAGGAATTAAATGACGCAATATTGATGTGCGCATGCCCAGTGGCCATAGCTGTATTGGTATCGCTTCTAGTCTTTACCAAGCTACAGCGACAATGGAGGCCTACATAGACAAGAGATTGTGCGAAGAGGTTAGAAAGTACCCTCATTTGTACAACTCTAGCATGAAAGAATACAAAGATATTTACATGGAGACAATTATTATTATTATTATTTTTTTTTTAAATGTTCAAACTGAAAAGCAAAATTTTTTTTTCATAATCACTCTCATTTGCCCAGAAACTCTACACACTCCAAATATAATGATCCAATCAAACAGCATAACATGCTAAATGAGTAATTGTAAATATCATAATCATTCATCATCCTCTACCATTAATTATTAGTGCTTCATTTCAACACCAAATTGTGAGAATTATTATAACAAATAAAAACAATAAGCTCAAGCAATAACATCAGCCATTATGCCCAACTAGCAAAAATCTGAATTTTATCCAGCTGTGAAGTATAACATCTCATCAGGCGTCACTTTAGGCTCCCTTGACTTTATTTTTTATGGTTGTATTACAGTAGATGTGATTGTCCTTTATCCCCGCTGAATTTGCATAAATGCGGCCTCCATAATAAATGGTTTAGAGTAGAGCTGACAATGTAATTATTTGCAGAGAGAAGATAACAAATAAAAAGGCATTGTATTATTGTGACAGATGGTTGATTGGACCGTGTTTATGTTTTAAAGCCGTGTTTAGAGATGAAGCTTCCAGACGCCTCTGAGCACCTTACAGTAGAGTAGCAGTGGTCCAAAGAAAGACCGTCCCATGTGATCAAGAGAAACTCTTCCTTATCGTCGACCAGAACCCGCTTGAAGGAGAGAGAAAAGAGAGGATGTTTGTTTTATATGAGACCATCAAAACATCAAGATTACATAAAGCAATGGGTATAAGAAATAATTCCAGAACATAATTTTTCATTATATTAAACACAAGCTTGAAAACAATGATCCGACTTGTCAACTGATCTCACAGGATCTGGGTTACTCTAAAGAATCTTAAGTTATTTTTATACCCAGATCCCGGGTCAGACGTAACAACCCAGTGTTTGTGTAGTTTTTGTGTAACCCAGATCCCGGGTCAGACGTAACAACCCAGTGTTTGGGTAGTTTTTGTGTTACTCAGCTCCTGGGTCAGACGTAACAACCCAGTGTTTGGGTAGTCTTTGTGTTACCCTGATCCTGGGTCAGACGTAACAACCCAGTGTTTGGGTAGTTTTTGTGTCACCCAGATCCTGGGTCAGAAGTAACAACCCAGTGTTTGGGTAGTTTTTGTGTCACCCAGATCCTGGGTCAGACGTAACAACCCAGTGTTTGGGTAGTTTTTGTGTCACCCAGATCCTGTGTCAGACGCAACAACCCAGTGTTTGGGTAGTTTTTGTGTCACCCAGTTCCTGGGTCAGACGTAACAACCCAGTGTTTGGGTAGTTTTTGTGTCACCCAGATCCCGGGTCAGACGTAACAACCCAGTGTTTGGGTAGTTTTTGTGTCACCCAGTTCCGGGTCAGACGTAACAACCCAGTGTTTGGGTAGTTTTTGTGTTACCCAGATCCCGGGTCAGACGTAACAACCCAGTGTTTGGGTAGTTTTTGTGTTACCCAGATCCCGGGTCAGACGTAACAACCCAGTGTTTGGGTAGTTTTTGTGTTACCCAGATCCCGGGTCAGACGTAACAACCCAGTGTTTGGGTAGTTTTTGTGTTACCCAGATCCCGGGTCAGACGTAACAACCCAGTGTTTGGGTAGTTTTTGTGTTACCCAGATCCCGGGTCAGACGTAACAACCCAGTGTTTGGGTAGTTTTTGTGTTACCCAGATCCCGGGTCAGACGTAACAACCCAGTGTTTGGGTAGTTTTTGTGTTACCCAGTTCCCGGGTCAGACGTAACAACCCAGTGTTTGGGTAGTTTTTGTGTAACACAGATCCCGGGTCAGACGTAACAACCCAGTGTTTGGGTAGTTTTTGTGTTACCCAGTTCCCGGGTCAGACGTAACAACCCAGTGTTTGGGTAGTTTTTGTGTTACCCAGATCCCGGGTCAGACGTAACAACCCAGTGTTTGGGTAGTTTTTGTGTTACCCAGTTCCCGGGTCAGACGTAACAACCCAGTGTTTGGGTAGTTTTTGTGTTACCCAGTTCCCGGGTCAGACGTAACAACCCAGTGTTTGGGTAGTTTTTGTGTTACCCAGTTCCCGGGTCTGACGTAACAACCCAGTGTTTGGGTAGTTTTTGTGTTACCCAGTTCCCGGGTCAGACGTAACAACCCAGTGTTTGGGTAGTTTTTGTGTTACCCAGATCCCGGGTCAGACGTAACAACCCAGTGTTTGGGTAGTTTTTGTGTTACCCAGTTCCCGGGTCAGACGTAACAACCCAGTGTTTGGGTAGTTTTTGTGTTACCCAGTTCCCGGGTCTGACGTAACAACCCAGTGTTTGGGTAGTTTTTGTGTTACCCAGTTCCCGGGTCTGACGTAACAACCCAGTGTTTGGGTAGTTTTTGTGTTACCCAGTTCCCGGGTCAGACGTAACAACCCAGTGTTTGGGTAGTTTTTGTGTTACCCAGATCCCGGGTCAGACGTAACAACCCAGTGTTTGGGTAGTTTTTGTGTAACCCAGATCCTGGGTCAGACGTAACAACCCAGTGTTTGGGTAGTTTTTGTGTTACCCAGATCCCGGGTCAGACGTAACAACCCAGTGTTTGGGTAGTTTTTGTGTTACCCAGATCCCGGGTCAGACGTAACAACCCAGTGTTTGGGTAGTTTTTGTGTTACCCAGATCCCGGGTCAGACATAACAACCCAGTGTTTGGGTAGTTTTTGTGTTACCCAGATCCCGGGTCAGACGTAACAACCCAGTGTTTGGGTAGTTTTTGTGTTACCCAGATCCCGGGTCAGACATAACAACCCAGTGTTTGGGTAGTTTTTGTGTTACCCAGATCCCGGGTCAGACGTAACAACCCAGTGTTTGGGTAGTTTTTGTGTAACTATTTTTTTGTCTGCATGGAATGACTACGAATGATATACTTCAAAGTGAAACACTAAATCATAAACCAGTATACATTGTTTTTTCTTTACCTTCCTGAAGTTTCAAATTAAGTTTCTTTGCGAGATCATTTTGGTTGATGTTGCAGAGCACTTGTACTGCAACAGTCCCAGCATTATCACTGTAATGCTTTACCATGAGATCCACCACATCCTGGCGATCAGCGTTCTCAAACCTTGATTGAGGAATAGGCTCGATGTCTGATCCTACACCATTCCACAGGTGCCAGATGAACCTTTTGAATTCTGCATTCACAAGCTGCTCAAGAGCGTCCATTATCAGTTTTTTAGCAGCGTCCATTTTCTGTCACTAGGAGAAAAAGGACAAAACAGTCTTGATTCCGGAACTATTATTCACTATTTGTGCTGTTAAAGCAGTTCACATAACAAGCGAAACTATTCATAATAGTTTGCGATGCAGTTACACTCCCCGTGTACCATTCAGAAAAGCAGGAGTTCAAGGATATAAATGTAGGTTAGGTGAACTCCCTTACGGAAAGAAAATATATTTCCCTATATATGAATGATCGGTAACACTTTATGGTAAGGGTAAATGAATTATCATGAATTCATGCATTAATTCATGCATGACTTATGCATTACTACATTCATTAATAACTCATAAATCATCAGGAACTAACAGGAGTTCAAAGTCTTTCATTCATGACATGATTTTTTTTTTGGGGTTTTCTCCTCCGCTATTGACAAGTCACTTCTGTACAGCCATTACACTGTCTATCCGATATATTAATGTAATTAATTAATGTAAACCAGTCAATTAGTCAACGTCTATGGCCATTATAACTTATTGTGTAAGTTTCGAGCCTCGATTTAATGATGTTATTTCGCCGTAAATCCCCCTGGCCGCATCAGGAACAACAGGGGCGTAAAACTGCCTGGGCCGTATATCTGCCTGCTCCAGGGGCCTCATTTATAAAATGTTGCGTAGAAACTGTCCTACGTTTGATCTAAGATCATTTCTCAAATGTGTGTACGTGTGATTCCGAAAAACGAATGTACGCACAAAAATACGAACTTTGCCGTGGATTTCAGCGTACGCACACTCTAAGATCAAACCTGTCCGTACGCACATTTTATAAATGAGGCCCCTGGTCTGCAGCCTTCCCCTTCTCAACACATAGTTGGTACATCAGCGGTAGCAGTTCAAACTAATATCACGTAATTTACGTCTCTTTTATGATTGGTTGATATACAAAGGGAGGCTAGCCTCCTCTGCCATGTTTCTTTTCTCAACACTCCTAATCGCTGAAAGTGAAATACTCAGTGGTGATTGGTTATTTTTTTACCAACGGAGGCACAAGTCTCTGGCTATGGATTTGCCTCCCCCTCTCCTTTACAGCAGATGCCATTGAAAACACGGTAAGTCTGTCCCTCACAGCCTCGCTCTCAGACCTGTCATGGCGCTGCTCTGAATAAGGTCTATAAGCTACAGGCGCTGCTCTGAATAAGGTCTAAAAGCTACGGGCGCTGCTCTGAATAAGGTCTAAAAGCTACGGGTGCTGCTCTGAATAAGGTCTATAAGCTACGGGCGCTGCTCTGAATAAGGTCTATAAGCTACGGGCGCTGCTCTGAATAAGGTCTATAAGCTACAGGCGCTGCTCTGAATAAGGTCTAAAAGCTACAGGCGCTGCTCTGAATAAGGTCTATAAACTACGGGCGCTGCTCTGAATAAGGTCTATAAACTACAGGCTCTGCTCTGAATAAGGTCTATAAGCTACGGGCGCTGCTCTGAATAAGGTCTATAAACTACAGGCGCTGCTCTGAATAAGGTCTATAAGCTACGGGCGCTGCTCTGATTAAGGTCTATAAACTACAGGCGCTGCTCTGAATAAGGTCTATAAGCTACGGGCGCTGCTCTGAATAAGGTCTATAAACTACAGGCGCTGCTCTGAATAAGGTCTATAAACTACAGGCGCTGCTCTGAATAAGGTCTATAAGCTATGGGCGCTGCTCTGAATAAGGTCTATAAACTACAGGCGCTGCTCTGAATAAGGTCTATAAGCTACGGGCGCTGCTCTGAATAAGGTCTATAAACTACAGGCTCTGCTCTGAATAAGGTCTATAAGCTACGGGCGCTGCTCTGAATAAGGTCTATAAACTACAGGCGCTGCTCTGAATAAGGTCTATAAGCTATGGGCGCTGCTCTGAATAAGGTCTATAAACTACAGGCTCTGCTCTGAATAAGGTCTATAAGCTACGGGCGCTGCTCTGAATAAGGTCTATAAACTACAGGCGCTGCTCTGAATAAGGTCTATAAGCTACGGGCGCTGCTCTGAATAAGGTCTATAAACTACAGGCGCTGCTCTGAATAAGGTCTATAAGCTATGGGCGCTGCTCTGAATAAGGTCTATAAACTACAGGCGCTGCTCTGAATAAGGTCTATAAGCTATGGGCGCTGCTCTGAATAAGGTCTATAAACTACAGGCGCTGCTCTGAATAAGGTCTATAAGCTATGGGCGCTGCTCTGAATAAGGTCTATAAACTACAGGCGCTGCTCTGAATAAGGTCTATAAACTACAGGCGCTGCTCTGAATAAGGTCTATAAACTACAGGCGCTGCTCTGAATAAGGTCTATAAACTACAGGCGCTGCTCTGAATAAGGTCTATAAACTACAGGGCTTTTTTCTAAGGTGTTCAGAACAAACAATGTCATCTTATTCTCCCAAAATCTCTTTCTAAGTAACTAAAGTAAAAAAAAAAAGTACTTAAAAACTAATAATTTGCTAAAGTGAATTATATAGGCTACTAACATCTATTGTGGAACAACATTTTGTGTAGAGTCTGTCTGCACTGCATTGTACTTTATTTGGGAGTTTTGCTTTTTCAAGGTTTTTCCAGAAATACTACATTTTTTTTTTTCTTTTTTGTCTTTTGTCTCGCCCACACTTGTGCGTGCAAGCTTTTCAAAATATCCTCCTTTCTTCCTGCTTCCCATACCGCTTTAACACTATTTATGGCAACTTCTGTAACAAACTGTAAACAATCAGCATTTCGAATCACCTTGCTTTAGCCTACACTCTTAAAAATAAAGGTTCTTTGGCGGGGTGTATGGATCCATGAAGAACCGTTAATATCCAAAGAACCCTTCCATTGCACAAAAAGTTCTTTATAGCGTAGAAAGGTTCTTTAGACTATAAAATGGTTAGAGAAAAAGGTTCTTTAAAGAATGAGGTGGTGGTCGCCACCACCAGTGTGTCCTTGAGCAAGGCACTGTACTCCATGTTGCTCCATGGGGATTGTCCCTGTAATAAATGCACTGTAAGTCGCTTTGGATAAAAGCGTCTGCCAAATGCATAAATGTAAAGAAGAACCTTTCACAAAACGGTTCTTCAGGGAACCAAAAATGGCATTGCTGTGAAAATCCCTTTTTGGTTCTTCCTGGCACCTTTATTTTAAAGTGTGTATGCAATAAAAAGTCATTTGCGTAACTTGCTTAACAAATTGTAGTGTAAAAGAATTTGAGATTATTCTCCGTGTGTGTGTGTGTGTGTGTGTAGAGCATGTCATCATTCATCTGTTTGTTGCTTGTTGACTTGTTATACAAGTCATTTCAACTTAAATTATATTAAACTGATTAAAAAAATCGAGTTCAATCTTGTATAACTTAAAAAATAAGTTGAATTTACTTAATTATTTTGATGAGTTAAATAATGTAAAAACGTAAGTTGCCATCTAATAAAACTGGGGGAGGCTGAGACTGCTGAAAATATATTTTAAATGAACATACAATGAAACTGATAAATTAATTGATTGACAGTGCTATTTTACTCTATTTATTATAATTTAAGCATGTAATCAAATTATACTATTTATATGCTAATAATATGTTAATTCAGAACACACTTTGTAATTTTATTATATTCTCAACAGAAAGGACTTGCTAAGAAGAAATATCTATCTATATCTATATATCTATATCTATCTATCTATAATATATATATATATATAATATAGACCTAAGCTAAGACAATTAATATTAACTACAATGTAAAAGTGTTGCAGCTGTGGACTTCCTGAAACTATAGGTCGCTTAATAATTAAACCTAATGACACTTGTCATCTGTACAACTGCTTTAGTTCAAATTTTACTGTAACTATAATTGAAATGACTTTGAGACACTAACGCTGTTGTTTATTAATAACGCAGATTCAAAGCCATCCTAGTCTAAATAAAGGTGACTTGACTTACCTTTCTGGCAGTAGTGGCTTCTGACTATAGATTTAGATGAGGTCGTTGTGCTAACTTATGACCAACTGCTTGTAAGTTTTATGTCCTTGCTGAAATCGTTGGCAGACACCCGTTTGGCAGAGGTCTACTGTCCTTGCGTAATTCAGCCTGAGGGTGCGCGCGCTGTAATGTTGATTGACAAGTTCCAAGTAACCTACCCACACACCCACACACACACACACACACACACGCACACTTTAGAATGTTAAAGGGATAGTTCACCCAACATTTACTCACCCTCAAGTTGTTCCAAACCTGTATGAATTTTGTGCTAAACACAAAAGAAGATATTTTGAATAATGTCGGTAACCAAAGAGTTGACGGGCCCTGTTGACTTCCATAGTAATTTGGTATAGTAATAATAGTAACTATAATAATAATAATTGACTTTCCATAGTAACTGTGTTTGTTATGGTGTGAACAGCAAGAGAAAATGTGATCAGATGATTTTGGCTACTTGTTGATGATACAGATGTAATCATCATGTAGTGGTATTCTCTGTGTTTGCTTATGTCATGAGAATCATTGATTATAATAACCATGTGACTTTCAGCATGATATCCAGCAGTGTTTTAATCAGATAAACTAAAGAACCTGTATACAATTTTTCTGTTTATAAACACTTTCAAACTCCTATGAGTTTTAGACACACAGACATCAAGAATCAGCGTACGAATCTCATCAACGCTGACGTAATTTATGCCGCAATGCATTCTGGGTGCATCATACAAAACTCATCCATGGCTCCCAGAATGCATTGCAGCATTAAGCATGTTACCATTGTTGAGATTTTTAGGCTGATTCTTGATGTCTGTGTGTGTTAAACTTGCAGAAGTTTGAAATGTTTAGTGTGTAATGCATTCTGATCATTTCTGATTAAACTGTGCCAAGTCTCTTGCTGGAGAATCACAACAATAATCAAAACAGAAATTAATAACAAATGTCACCCATATAAAAATAAGACATAAGATCTTTGAGTTTATTTTTTCTGAGTTTTAATTGGTTTTATTTTGTTTTTCTCTAACACAACGATATACACACTGACTTGGATAATCCCTTCAGTCAAACTGGATTACCTGACAAATGCAAGCTTTCGCCACCGCACAACAGGCTGTCCTTCCGTCTTCCATAAGTAAATTAACACTTTCTCTCGGATTATCGGTTGTCGGTTCGTACGCTAGTTTTTTGGCTGAGGTGGTCTTAGAAAGGGCTGCCTTTTCCATATACTTGCGCTGTGAATTGGCTTAGTTGTTCAGTGTTTTAAAATCTGGCTGAGTATACGCGACTGTAGGATGCTTTTCCTTTTGATGCTCGTCGTGGATCTTTTATCTGCTTTTACTGATTTTTGCACAATGTCCCAGGTAGGGATGTGACGGTGAGGAAATTTTCCCACCGGTTAATCGACGTGTGACAACACCGATAAAACCGGTAACACCGGCGGTGGCTTTTCAAATCGCTAATTTTAAACCGAAAGTAAAATGCGCACAGCCGCTCGGACATTCATAACGTGTGCGGAGCAAAGCGAGTGTTTTCAATGAATTCCTATGAAAGTTAAGCTTCCATAGGCATGAACTGAAAACGCGCCAGACTGGACACGCACCGCAAATGACTGTGCGGCCGTGAATGAACGCCCGTGCGGCCGTGCTCATTTTACTTTCGGTTTAGAATTAGTGCCAATTCGGGGCGGGTTGCTTGAATTGTGGGTTCATTAGCCTATTATTCTTAATGAAAAACACAACAAAACAGTACAATGACAAACTCACTTAAATATGCGCCTTTACATTTCGCTTTGAAACCAAATCTTCCACGATCATCTTGTCTGTCAGCTCTTCGCTCTCGTGATGAATGAAATCTGACTCCTGCTGCGTTTGTGCTGCAACTTTCGTTCGGCTCATGCTGTATTGAGCAGACACGTTCAGTTTTTATTTGTAGTGTCTGTTCTCTAACTGAACTAAATTATTTTATTGCTATAAAAATCAAAACGACGGTGGGGGCGGTGCTGCGGTGGGCAAGTGATGTAACCGGTGTTATGCCTGATAACTGATAACACCGGCAACACCGACTATTGCAGCAAGCCTAGTCCCAGGTCTCTTTGTTGCCTTCTGGCTTGTGGAATTCTAATATGTTTTTCTATTCGTCTCTGGATCTGCATCATCTAAACCCTAAAGCCCGGTCAAAACTGCTTGTCAGACTCTACAATCACTGTGTTGCTCTTGGAATTGCTCGCCAGCCTCGCTATATACACCGGGGTTCTCGTCGCAAACGGTTTACAAAAAACGCTACTACAACCTCAGCTGATGGATGTACTATATTCGTTGTTTGGTCTTCCTCTCGCCGACTGCATGCTAAAACGTCATGAGAATGTAAATTTTGCGCATCTCCGTCATCTAGAATATGTTCCATCAGGGGCTCTACTGGACATTACCACATTATCAACGACTCCCAAAACGGCTCTAGTGAATGCTAGGTCATTGTCAAATAAAACTTAACTTATTTTAAATGACTTTTTTACTTCTCATGCCTTGGATTTTTTATTTTTGACTGAAACATGGTTAAAGAATGGTGAACTGTCGTCTCTTGGTGAGTGATCCCCTTCTGACTGTTCTTTCTATAGTACTCCTAGGCCAAGTGGACATGGTGGTGGCTTAGCCACGATTTTTAGAGACTCATTCAAATGTAGACTTCTGCCTGTTGATGCCTTTTCTAGTTTTGAGGCACAGCTCCTAAAAATTGATCTAAATGGCCCCCTGCTCTGTGTATTGGTGTATAGACCACCTAAAGTCAGTACAACCTTTATTCACAAGTTTTTCGGAGTTTCTGTCCAATTAAGTGTCCCGCTGTGACAGGCTCTTGGTCTTGGGGGATTTCAACATTCATGTCTGCTGCCCATCTAAACTGATGGTTAAAAACTTTGAGCCTTATGGACTCATTTAATTTTGTACAGTCAGTTTCCAGCCCTACGTATAATTTAGGCCATACACTGGATCTTGTTTTGTCTCTTGGCTTCTCTGTCCATATCTGTGAAGTATTCGATACTGGCATTTCTGATCATTACCCTGTGATGTTTGAGCCTGTTATTTCATATGATCAGTCCATCCTTTCTCAGCCTGTACACTACTCTCGTGCCTTTCATGCTACTACTGCTCTCGAATTTTCCCTTTCAAATTCTAAGTCTCTTTGACATTCTGTATGCATACTGAACAACTGGTTGAAACTTTCAACTCAGCTTGTTGTTCTGCTCTAAACATAGTTGCTCCACTTAAGCGTAAGAAGTATAAGGTCAGATCTAGTCCTCAGCCCTGGTTAAATGCATCTACTCGCACTCTCAGGCAAGAGTGCAGGAGGGTTGAGCGCAGGTGGAAAAAGGATGGGCTCCAAGTGTCCTACCAATTTTTGAAAGACTGCTTAACTTCCTATCAACATTCTGTTAGTGAGGCAAAATCAAAATATTTCTCAAACTTGATTGCAAAAAATGTCAATAGGCCCAAAGTTCTCTTCAAAACCATAAATTCTGTTCTTAATCCTGCTGTTGGTTCAGTTCCTGTTGTCAGTCTAGAGACGTGCACACAATTTTCAGACTTTTTTGTTCAGAAAATACAGGATATTAGATCACACCCCTCTTCTCTTGACATGGATCACTCTCATTTGGTGCTTCCATCCAGTAGCTTTACAAACATTCAACTAGTGTCTTCATCCCAATTACTTAAAATAATTTCTCAGATGAAACTCACATCCTGTCAATCAGATGTATTGCCTGGTTGCCTGTTTAGGGAGGTTTTAGACACAATCTGCCCCATCCTCCTAGCTATAATAAACAGCTCTTTAATAAATGGGGTATTTTCAGAAAGTTTCAAACGTGCTGTCGTACAGCCTCTCTTGAAAGGACCCCATCTTGCCCCCACTGTGCATAACAACTACCGACCTATCTCTAAACTCCCATTCATTTCAAAGGTTTTGGAAAAAGTTGCACTTTTACAGTTTACTTCATACCTGGATACTTTTAATATTCTAGACCCATTTGAGTCAGCTTTGCTGAAGGTGACAATGACATCCTGCTTTCCATTGATTCTGGGTCTTCTGCTGTCCTGATACTTTTAGATTTGAATGCCGCATTTGACACTATTGATCATAACATTCTTCTGAAACGACTTGAGTGTGTTGTTGGTGTCCAGGGCCTAGCTTTACAGTGGTTCACCTCATACTTAAAGGGGAGGACCTTCTTTGTAAATATCGGGTAATTTACTTCACCCTCTGCGCCCATCCATTGTGGTGTTCCACAGGGATCCCTATGATCATTGGCCCTCTTTTCTTTTCCCTCTATATGCTCCCTTTAGGCTCAATATTCCAGAAACATAACATAAAGTATCATTGTTACGCTGACGACCTCCAACTATATCTTCCACTCAAACCAGGTAATGACTTTTCATTAGATCATCTTTTCGCATGCCTCAATGAAGTCAAGACCTGGATGACAAATAACTCACTGCAACTGAATGAAAATAAAACCGAAGTGCTGGGTCCTGCTGCTACCAACAACTCCATTAAAACACAGTTAGGCTCCTTAAGTAACAACCTACACAATCGTGCAAAAAATCTTGGCGTCTCCAATTTGATAAGCGTGTAAAGAGTAGCTTTTTTCAACTCAGATCTATAGCAAAAGTGAAACACTTTCTTTCTAGTAAAGACCTTGAAATTGTGATTCATGCACTAATTTCCTCTCGTTTGGATTACTGTAACTCTGTACATTGGCCTACCTCAATCTACACTGTCTTCAGTTACAGATGGTTCAAAATTCAGCAGCCAAAGGGATCATATCTCCCCTGTCCTTGCCTCTTTGCATTGGCTACCAGTAAAATTTAGAGTCGACTTTAAGATCCTTCTTTTCGCATACAGGGCACTGCACAATTCGGCCCCAGATTATATTTGTGATCTTATCAGGCCATACACAGCCTCTAGGTCACTAAGATCTTGTGATCAGTTACTTTTTTCTGTCCCTTGTTCTCGTTGTAAATCAAATGGTGATCAAGTTTTCTCTGTAGCCGCCCCAAAGCTCTGGAACAGTCTACCTTTGAACATCAGGGCCTCTCCATCACTGGATGCTTTTAAATCCAGTTTAAAGACTTACGTTTACTCTCTAGCGTTCGAGTGATGCTGTGCATGTACTTTATATTAACTGGTGTTCTACGTAATGTATTGTACGTATATACATTTTGATTGTTTTTGTTTAGTTTTTTTCTACTCCTTTTCTCTATCTTATTTTATTGATTCATTTTTATTGTATTGTAAAGCACTTTGGATCAACTACGGTTGTGTTAAACTTGTTCTCTATAAATAAAACTTGACTTGACTTGATAAGATCAGTGAATTAAGCCACAACATGATCATCACTCAGTATGTTTACATGGACAACAATACTCCGATATTAAGCTGATTAAGACAATACTCTGATTAAGAAACTACCATACTCGAAGTAAACACAAATCGAATTAAGACGTGGAGTATTCCTATTTTAGTCGCATTATCGAAGTGCATTATAGACATGTACACACCTTAATCACACTAGTAACGTCGTGTAGGAGTTTTCGCTGCATTTTGCGACAGGACACATACGCACACGGCAGTGGTCAACCATTTGATGGCAAACAAGAGAGCATGGCTTGGCTTCAAGCAACTCTCTCCCACCAGTCCTTACTTTGTACTGTCATCCAGTACCTCTGAGTTTGTCGCGGTGGCCGTTGCTGGGGAATTTGTATCCGCTGTCGTCATGACAAATAATTAACTGCACTTGAAGCTTTCGTAAAATGTAAAAATGAAACACCCAAAACTGTATATGGTACCATAACGAAGACAAACTGTATGTTGATACGTGAAATTCTGGAGGGAACGTCGGACTGCATGGCATTCCATTAATCGATCTATGTTCTATAACATGTAAAACGGGAACATGAATAGAATATTCTAAAAGCAACTCATGTACACCTTAATCAGAATATTATCTTATTCAGATTAAGGTCAATAATTATATTATTGCTGTCCATGTAAACAGAGTCAACACTAACTGATCACATTTTCTCTTGCTGTTCACACCCTAACAAACAGCCAGATAAAAACTAATGTTAAAAAGTCAAGGGTCAAGAGCCCAACTAAAGCAAACACTGATCACCATAATGGTGACATTCAAATAAACTTTTATTTTCAATAAAACATCAACATCTAAACCTCTGTTAATCTCAATAAGAGCTTCTGTAGACGTCTGACAGAAATAAAGTCAATCTGGTTAGTAATGTGTGAAGCTGGTAATGCTGTTTGTGGAGTTGTTTAATCCTCCTCTACTGAGATCTTCAGAGATTTAATGTCTTCTTTTATCTTCAGTTGATTTCATCTAAAGCTGTGACTGAAGTCAGTTGTAGTTCTTGTGTTTGTGCTCGTCTCTTTTTCTGTTCTCTTCTTTCCTTCAGTGATTCAGTGATCTGGCTTATTAAGGCTGAGATGACTCCATATTTATTATACACAGATTTTGTGGCTCAGATAAGGTGCAGTTCTGGTTTATTTCTTTGCTCTTGGCTGACATGTGGCATTGCTACTCCACATGTGCCAGATGTGGGCCGGATCAGCATTCCACATGTGCCAGATGTGGGCCCGATCAGCATTCCACATGTGCCAGATGTGGGCCCGATCAGTATTCCACATGTGCCAGATTTGGGCCAGATCAGTATTCCACATGTGCCAGTTGTGGGCCAGATCAGTATTCCACATGTGCCAGATGTGGGCCAGATCAGTATTCCACATGAGCCAGATGTGGGCCAGATCAGTATTCCACATGTGCCAGATGTGGGCCAGATCAGTATTCCACATGTGCCAGATCAGTATTCCACATGTGCCAGATGTGGGCCGGATCAGTATTCCACATGTGCCAGATGTGGGCCGGATCAGTATTCCACATGTGCCAGATGTGGGCCGGATCAGTATTCCACATGTGCCAGATGTGGGCCGGATCAGCATTCCACATGTGCCAGATGTGGGCCAGATCAGTATTCCACATGTGCCAGATCAGTATTCCACATGTGCCAGATGTGGGCCAGATCAGTATTCCACATGTGCCAGATCAGTATTCCACATGTGCCAGATCAGTATTCCACATGTGCCAGATGTGGGCCAGATCAGTATTCCACATGTGCCAGATGTGGGCCCGATCAGCATTCCACATGTGCCAGATGTGGGCCAGATCAGTATTCCACATGTGCCAGATCAGTATTCCACATGTGCCAGATGTGGGCCAGATCAGTATTCCACATGTGCCAGATCAGTATTCCACATGTGCCAGATGTGGGCCAGATCAGTATTCCACATGTGCCAGATCAGTATTCCACATGTGCCAGATGTGGGCCAGATCAGTATTCCACATGTGCCAGATCAGTATTCCACATGTGCCAGATGTGGGCCAGATCAGTATTCTACATGTGCCAGATCAGTATTCCACATGTGCCAGATGTGGGCCAGATCAGTATTCCACATGTGCCAGATCAGTATTCCACATGTGCCAGATGTGGGCCAGATCAGTATTCCACATGTGCCAGATGTGGGCCGGATCAGTATTCCACATGTGCCAGATGTGGGCCGGATCAGTATTCCACATGTGCCAGATGTGGGCCGGATCAGTATTCCACATGTGCCAGATGTGGGCCGGATCAGTATTCCACATGTGCCAGATGTGGGCCGGATCAGCATTCCACATGTGCCAGATGTGGGCCCGATCAGCATTCCACATGTGCCAGATGTGGGCCCGATCAGTATTCCACATGTGCCAGATTTGGGCCAGATCAGTATTCCACATGTGCCAGTTGTGGGCCAGATCAGTATTCCACATGTGCCAGATGTGGGCCAGATCAGTATTCCACATGAGCCAGATGTGGGCCAGATCAGTATTCCACATGAGCCAGATGTGGGCCAGATCAGTATTCCACATGTGCCAGATGTGGGCCAGATCAGTATTCCACATGTGCCAGATGTGGGCCAGATCGGTATTCCACATGTGCCAGATGTGGGCCGGATCAGTATTCCACATGTGCCAGATGTGGGCCGGATCAGTATTCCACATGTGCCAGATGTGGGCCGGATCAGCATTCCACATGTGCCAGATGTGGGCCCGCTCCAGAAACTGTGCAGTGTAATTTAATGCAGAGACTTCACTTGAACCAAGCCCCACCATTCATTCATCATGTAACATTTAGATTAAAAAAATGTTCAAAACAAAATTAATAAATAATTTTGATTTGCAACATTATTAAACAAATCACATTGTGTAATCATGAGAAAAAAAATTTTTCTGTGCTAATTTGATCTAATATTTGATGTTTTTAAAATGCTGTAGATTTAAGTAGCAAATGAGAATCGCTAAACTGATTGAATATATTTTGAGACAAAGGTCTTGATGATTTTCAGTTTTGTTCAATGTATTTAAAGCAACAGTTTTACAATAATGGAAGAATATGTAAAAGTATGGTATTTGGGGTAAAAGACAATAATTAACATGATAATAAACAGCAGCTGACTTTTCCATTTGTTGACATGACTTGGTTAGATTCAGATTGTAAGTATCATATATTAAGTTGGGTGTCCACCTTAGAGATAATCACCATATTTATAATGAACCATCATATATAAAAATATGATATTAATCATATCATATAATAACATATAATTTATTGTTACTACTGTAAATCTATATTAACTTATTATGGGATCTCCTTCAATGCTTTCAGAATCTTTACTTTTTAAAATAAATGTGTTTCTATTTTTTTTATATTAAAATATTTTAATGACAGTATATTTGTTGAACAAAAATGAATTATTTTATTTATCAAAATAAACATAAAACATAAAGTGATTAAACAAGTATTAACTTACCATTATCAAAAACATATTATTTTAGCGAAAGTATTTGTGTCTTTTTCCCCGTGCTGGTTTTGCCTCGTGTGTCTGTGGGGTAAAAGTCCCCCCTCACCACCCCATACAGTTGCAAGATTTTTAAACAAAACAAACCACTTTTTTGATTTATTTTCACACAAAATCTGTTGCTCCATCAATGTCCAATAGAAACATATATATATATATTTTTCTGCAATCATACACTATGGGAGTAGTGAAAAGCACATTTTTCTTAAGGTGTGCCATTAGCCCTGTTGCGAACTTGCATGATTAAAGCAAAAACAGTCCAATAACATAAAACACTGTCACATTCAGACCTTTTATTAGGCTGTTAATTAGTACGAATGTTTAAAATACTGAGACAGAACAATGGGAGTGGCATAAATCTTCTTTTACTTTGAACTGTAAATCTAAATTGTTGCAGATTTGCTATATACTACTTTCATTACAGAACTTTCTTTCTAAGGTGTTCAGAAGAAATGTTATCTTATTGTATTCTCCCAACAACTAATATTTGATATTGAAATTATTTGCTCAATAGAAAATACTCTATTTACGTAATAGTTTTCGTGTAGAGTCTGCACTGCCTTGTTCTTATCATCTGATGGGGTTTCACATTGCTTACGGTTTTCCCAGGAATACTTCATTTCTCTTTGTTCCTCCCAATCTTGCGCAAACCTTTCAAAGAGTCAAATGACGTCCAGCTCCTCCTCTCTGGTGGAGGGATAGAGTTGTGGGTAGGGTTAAGGTGTGGTTGGATATTCTAGCTCCACCCATTACGCCTAAATTAAATTTGAAGAGGCGGAGCTGGACTTCACACTCCACCCATGGCTCTGCAGTGAGCAGCCTCTCAAGTTTTCACCTTTTTCCAACAGTGTGTCCAATGACGCTTTGCAACTTCCAAACTGAAACCAATCATCATTTGAAAACCATCTGGTTTTATATGTATAATAAAAAGCACAAAATGATTCAAGATCTCCTTATCCACCAGCATCGAAGATGTTATTTAAAACACTTAAATCAAACTTGAAATCCAACTGATCTGACTGAAAACAATAATCAATTAGGGGTTTTTGTTGCTTTTTTTTACATTATTTTATGAAGTGATTATACGATGAATTATATTAAAAATATATTAAAATATATTATTTTATGAAGTGATTTTATGAAGTGATTTACGAACTGATCCTTGAATGAGTGTGTGTTCATATGGAGCATGTCATCACTGTGATGATCATCAATCAGCGTGTTTGTGGTTTGTTCATGTCAGCTGCATGCTCTCACTCTGATTTGTAGTTGCACAAAGGGGAAATTGCTCTGAATCAGATGGTAATGTGAGTAAAAGTTTTATTCACAAATATAATGATATGAGAATATATAACATTAACATATTCGCTATAGTATGCATAGTGCACTATGCAACTTTTTTGTCTTCAGAATTTACAAAATGTATATAATATATAAATCTTGTACGACAAAAAGCTATTATTTACCACATTGAACCATTTAAAACTTTCCTGCTGGTCTTCACTGAGACTGCTATATGTCGTCCTCACCAGAGAGCGTGATGATGCTCTCCGCCACTAGAGGGAGTGAGTTTATTTTTCATTCGAGTGGAGTTAAAACCTATGGAAGCCCGTTTCCGCCACTAAATAAAATAAAAAGAGTAATTGCGACTTTTTATCGCAGAATTCTGACTTTATAACTCGCAATTGTGAGAAAAAAAGTCAGAATTCTGAGATCGGCGTCCTCGCACAGCTTAACAGGTCATCAAGTGGACCTACATAAATTGTTCAAATGTGTGTGTGTGTGTGTGAGCAAATATGAAAAGCAATTTAAATGCCAACGTTTCTGCCATTTGTCAGAGCTATAAGATGTCGACATAATACGGGTCATGTCAAGATAACCCAAACAGCTGCTCATTTTTACATGGTCACGTGAAGACCATGAATTCTGCAATTAAAAAGTCGCAACGTGATTTGAGAAGACTACAAATAAAATTCAACCTGCCAAAGTGGCTAGGGGGAGTTGACTGTGTTACACGCCACAGCTAAAATCCACCCGCAAATGGCGGGTTGGCGGGTTTTAATGTCAAGCCCTGGTTACTACTAATAAAACCGATCTCTGGGGGCCCCAAAAGTGCATGGGCCCTTAGAATTGTCCTAACTTTCCCCCCTTTATCCCTGGTTATGGGAATAAGTAGCAGTGTCTCTGCAATATATGGCGGCTGCCTATGATAGCAGACAGAGCACAGTACTTTGCTAGCCATTTAGCCCTCTTTTTGGGCATCCCAAGTTGTTGAAGCCCTCTTACAACCAGCCTGTGTGTGTGTCCTAAGCTGCCAAATATGAAAACAAGTAGTCGGCCCGATAACCAATCTCTGAGATGGTGTTTAGGAGTGGTTGATATTTAAAACATTGCTATATTGAGACTGTTTTTGTTGTTGGTATTTAACACTGTTTGTCATTTAACAATAAGTATTAGTGTATGTATACTAGAAGTAGAAGTAGTAGTAGTAGTAGTATCAATAATCTGCTAAATGAATAAATGTAAAAAAAAAAAATAAAAAAAAATACTGTAAGGAAATACTAATATTTTTAGTTTTAAAACCTATTACAACAATGAAAATATGATATGTTTTGGTGAGTTTATAATGTAATAATGTTCTCTTAATGTAAAAAATGAGGCTTTTACCTGCCACTTTCAGGTGATTCTGTCTCAGCTGTTTTAATTAGGGGCAGCTCTAAACATTGCAGGACAGTGGCCCTTCAGGAGTCTTTCTGCTTTTTAGCATCTTACGCATGAGTGCTACATTTTGTTTAAATGCACCTGGAGATCAAGCCTTCGTTTCCATCTATCAACTCTGTCGCTCCGCAGTTGGGTATTATTGTGAGCCGTCTTGCATTTTTGCTGTCAGTCAGAAGTAAAAAAAAAAAAACAAGTGATATTGGACAGATAGCTGTTACGAATGCTGAGAGACGAAGCAGAGTTGGAATTCACTTGCACGCACAACTTTAATGAAAATATTCCATAAATAAAACAGGAACATCCAGGAACTCAAGACCCAAGACACGAACACATTAACAGCAAACAACGACTGACAAAAGACAAGTAAACCACAAGCATATATATACACACACAGGCAGACGAGCTTAAGAAAACAATGGGGTGTGGTGTTGCGGCAGTTTTTTTAATCAACTCTGAATAAGGCCTTTCCAAGGTCAGCATCTCTGCACTCCTTCTGTACTTTTCCACACATACTCAAATAACCCCATATGTCTTTCATTCTGACACTTGGACCCTCAAAATTAGATGTACCCTGACCCCTAGGGTCATGAGACCCACATTTAGGTGGACAGTGACCTCTAAAGTCATGAGCTGGTCACTGTGTCTGCTGATTTTTAACTCACTTCATGCATAGCAAAACATTCTCTTATGTATATGAACTCAAAAACACATAAGAATGAATTTTCTTCTATGATTAAATTTTTCCACCACAGTGGAAAATGGGAAACACCTGGGGAGACTAATCAACATGAAAAACTACTGTTACGTATCTGTGATACGTTTATTGGTGTATTGAGGGAGGATGCATTACTGTGTTTGGTGTGCCCTTGTGTGTTCCTCTTCTTTCTCGTCTCTACTGTCCTGCTGTAATTACTCACAGGTGGAGTTGCTAACGAGTGCCCTGATTGGCGATTGGAGTGGATGCCGCTGTATTTAAACCACCTGAACCATGGGTGTATGGTTCCCCGCTCTCATGGCTTCCTTGATGGATAGACTTGTTCATTTTGATGTGTTTAGTGATTGTTAAATGAACTCATACACGAGATGTTTGATGTGAACCACTATTCTTTTGAGTGTCTTATCTTTACTAATTTGAGCTCTATCTTCTTGCCTAAACCATTGTTGACTTGGAGTATGGTAGGGAGGTGGGTGCCTGTTTATTTGATTACTCTTTTCTCCTGTTTATGTTAAGTAGGGAGGGAAGCTTTTGTGCTTTTTGTTTGTTATCTGATTTCTAGGTTAGTATTGTAGAATTAGTTATCTTTGTTTTGTTATTTGTTTTGGCTTTGCCCCCGCCTGAAATTTATGTTGCTCCTTATTTACTCTTGTTTAATAAATTCACTTTTGCACTTTAAAAAGCGTTTGGTGTTTTGAAGCCTTGGGAGTGAGAGCGGAGACTCCAGGGATCTTGTTGATTGAATCCCTGTTAATTGTTACGGGTATTGTCTTTCTCTTTGATTAGAGGTTTTATTTATTCGTAACAGCTACGAAGAACTACAAAATAAATTACAGGAAACACTTCAACGTAAAAGTCCAAAGACAGACACAGAGCACATGTGACAATAGCGGACACGTCCGGAGCCCCTAATCCCACGGTGGTGGAAAAAATATTGGATGGGAGGGAAAAAAAATGTTCAAAGCTTTGCGTTCTCTCGCAAAACCTGTTGAGTTCAGACAAACACTTCCTGTTTAATGTCCCGCTGGCAGTGTTTCAAACAGCACAGTACGTTAATACTTTAGATTTGAATTTGGACTTTAGATTTTGAATTTTAGTCAGTGCTTACTTCAAGGAGTTCAGTAAAGTTGGCAATATATTCACAGATTCAAACTTCCCAGAGCAATAGCTCTTTCCAATCATAGTAATGTAGACAACAAGCTACAACGTAATTTTCCTCAAAACGAGCCTCATAATATAAATTGAGCTATATGAGCAGGCGACTGAGAGACAAGTTCAAAGGGACGTTGTAGTATGACCAGTAGGAGACCACTGATGTGTAAACTGGATTTGGTGACACTACAGTGTGTAACATTGGGCCAGTTGTTCAAAGGTAAACTGATCGGATTTTGGTTATCGGATTGGATCAAATCTTGAAAATGGGTTGTTCAAAAGGGAAAGAAGGAATCTGAAATCAGATTAGATCACAAAATCCAATCCTAGTTTTAATCTGGATCAAACCTTCAGTTTGTGTTGTTCAAAACTTGTCAGTAGGATTTGGATAACTTTGATCCAAAAAAACAGGATTATCCTGATCCCAACAGGGGGTAGGATTTCAAGGTGGATTCCAGGAAGAAAATGTAATAACTTTAAAACTGGTCAAAACAATACAACATTTGTATCATGTAATATACACACACACACACACATTTTTTTTATTTTGCTCTTGATTAGTTTAACTGTTAAAGTAATAAATTAGGAGTAGACATTAGGCTATACCTATTAAGCCTTTTGGTAGCCTATATACAGTAAAGTAAAAAGAGATTTTGGCACCATAAAACAATCCCCGAACAGCTGTAAATATCAAACAAAAAATATATTTAATTTAAAGTGTTTTTTATCACTGTTTTGTAAACTACATTGGCACAATTATAAGAGATGAACCAGTCAAAAGTTCTTTAAGAGTGAATGCAAAGTTTCTCGGGTGAACTCTGCGCAAAACTTTTCTGAGAGAATGCAAAAGCATTGAAGTATTTTTTTTTCCCCATCTCATATTTTTTCCCATCCCCATGTCCCTTTAGGGGCTCCGTAGAGCACTAGTAATCCAGATTTGGTTAATCTGAAAAAGTGTGTATCTGGATCAGGGTGATCCAATCCAATTTTGCTTTGAAAAACCAGCACAAAAGTAAAATGGATTACCTGATCCTGGATAGCAAAACATGGGATTTCCAAATCCAGATCACTCTAATCCAGATTAAACTTTTTGAACAACTGGCCCATTGTGTCTATTACTTGCCTTTGGACCGCCTGCTCGTAGAGATCTATTTATATTAGGTGGTGGCTATTTGCACTAAGTGAAAATAGCAACTAGATTATATTTACACTAAGTGCAAATAGCTGTAGATGCTATTTACTAAGTGTAATAGTGTATTAAGTGAAAATAGTGATATATTCTATTTACATCATGTTAAAGTAGCAGATCTTTGCAATATGTGTAAACAGTAATTAGATGCTATTTATACTTTATTTTGACAGATACATACTATTTGCACCTCAGTATTGTTGTACATTAACAGGATGCAATAATAACATAGAGTGTAAATGATTATATTTATTAAAATTATTAAATGGATGCCGCCTTAATGGGACAATAAAAGCCCTCCCTACACCGACCCTAATAAATGCTTTTATTATTATTAAACATTTCGTTAAGCACTTTATTTCCACTTTTTGAAAAAATTTTTAATTTTTATTGAAAGTGAATGCCTTTCCGATGTGATTTGTGATGGGAAAAGGGAGAAGAGCGAGCTCGGCAAAAGGTGGAATCAAACCCGGGTCAATCGTGTCAAAACCTAGATCCTTAATCCTTATGCTTTACTGATTGCGCCACTAAAGACATTGAAACACATCTTTTTTAATCTTTTGTGGCCCAACTAGGCATCGTCAGGCGGAGCTAGTGCACATAGCACTTACCAACAAGGCGCACTATTTGCACTTGGTGTAATATTATGAGGCTCGTTTTCTACATTACTATGATTGGAAAGAGGTGTCATTTGTGTTTTAACAACGTTTAGCTCACAAGTTATTGATCTGAGAAGTTTGAATCTGTGAATATATTGCCAACTTTACTGAACTCCTTGACTGTATTTCTTTATACTTGAGTCCAAGTTCAAAATAAAACTCTGTGAACCGCTCCATTGTTAATTTACGGAGCTGTTTGAAACACTGCCAGTGGGACATTAAACAGGAAGTGTTTGTCCGAAGTTTTGCGAGAGAACGCAAAAGCTTTGAAAAATATTTTTTGGATTCTTTCCACCCCCATGTCCCTTTAGGGGCTCCGTAGACATGTGCTTCTCCTTATCCGGGTGGATCAAGAAAATGGCACATTGTTTAAAGCTCATTCCTGATGACTGACATCAGAGTTTACTGGTACTTTGGTGCTTATGTGCATCTTGATGGTATCGTGCATCTGACCTTAAAAGTCAGTTCAACAATTTTACAGTAATTTACAACAGGAAAGGAGGGAACTGTAGATTTGGATACGATGACAAATCCTGGAGTCTGTTTTGCTCTGATAACAGATTCACTGTCTGGCACAAAATTAAGAATACAGACATAGGTGTCCCTTCACCCTTTTCTAATAGAGTAGGAGTGTATGTGGACATGTCGGCAGACACTCTGTCCTTCTACAGCGTCTCTGACACACACACACACTCACACACTTACACACATTCAACACCACATTCACTGAACCCCTCTATGCTGGGTTTAGGTTGTTAGATTCATCAGTGACTTTGCGTCAAATTTAACAACAGAGTTTTATGATACTTTATTTCTGTGAGAATCATTAATTTAATTATGATATTCGTAAATGTGAAATTTGGTACATTGAATGTGTTAAAATACTAGAAAATGTATTAGTCTTCTTTATTGAGTGGTAATTTAGATGTGTCATCCTGGAATTGGACTTCTGAATTATCAGAACAATCCCAGTTTTGGTGTGGAAAGGTATAACTCCCTCCACCCAATGTCTCCTCTCTTTTAGAGATGCTTTGATATGTGAAGGAAACACTAGCTTGGCTGTCAGAGACCGAGACCGACTACTTCCTGTGTCTCAAAGATGCTGCCAAGTTCATAAGTGTCTAGAACATTTACATATTTACCGAACTGAAAAAAAGCATGAGGCTTTTGATTACGATGCAAATTATTACATATGATACAGTATATAGACTATAAAAAGTATTGTCTTGTAGCTTTATTTATTAGTTTTGTATTGTAATTTATTTAGACATTGTTTGCATAGTGCAATCATATGCAAATTAAGACCTTCATCATAAGGATTGTTGCAGTGGCTGTGTTTATAAAATTAATAAAACACATCATGTTTGAGAGAGTGACTTTCTGTTATAAGGCTGTATTTCAGTAACTGTGGGGTTTTTGAGTTTAAAAAAAAAAAAACCCCACAGATAACATTTACACACACACATATTGGCAATGATTTACACACTTTTTTTATCTACTCATATTTACATATACATTTTTAATGCTTTTATTAATGTGCAATAATGGGTGTGCACGTGATATTTGAGTTGCATTGAATGACACCCCTTAATTTTCACACCAAATTAATGTTTCCATCTAATGTTTATTATTTGTATTATATAAATCTATTTAAATAGATTCACTAATATTTTTAATATATGTAAAAAAATATGTAAAAATTGCAGTTTCAAAGTAGATGTATGGCCCTATACTGAAGTTTATAATACTAAAGTAATATTTACTAGCCTCACCCCTAAACCTAATCCTCATATAGACATGTTGACTTTTAACTTTTTTAAAGATGTGTATTGTGCGTAATTTCTGTATTCATGTGTAATTTATATATAATGTTAAAACTTTTTAATGCTTTTGGTAATAAGATACTTGAATCTGATTCTGAGAGGACCATGAGCGCCCCCTGTCGTGTTAAACATGTAGGGGGGATTCTTCTCAACCTTTTCTACCAATGAAAGTTTGACATTTTGAAATCAGGGAGTGTTTTGTTTGTTTAGTCTCTCAGCTTCAGTCAGACTTGCTCTGCGTGAAATCTAGGTTTATGGTTTTAATTTTCTACGCTTGGTATTGTTCTCTCTCTAAATGGCGCTTGAGGTTGACCTGTCGTGTCCCGTGTGCACTGAGCTCTTCAGAGATCCAGTGTTATTGAGCTGTGGTCACAGTTTCTGCCGTCAGTGCATCAATGATCACTGGACCTCGAGCAGATCCAGAAACTGTCCCGTCTGTCGACAGATCTCACCGCAGCCACCGGTGTCCAACCTGAGCCTGAGAAACACCTGTGAGTCTTACCTGAGAGAGCAAAACACGAGGAGAGAGAAGGACGGAGGACACGAGTGTCACATCCACGGAGAGAAAATTGAGCTGTTCTGTCAAACAGATGAACAGGTTTTATGTGCAACGTGTAAGAAATATGAGCACAGGAGGCACAAAACACAGCCGCTACAACAGGCTGTACGACAGCGGAAGGTGAGTGTGTATCAGGGGCAGTGCCTCCTCCAAAAAAAAACTGGATGATGTAAGGAGCGGTTTTACTGCTAAGACAAAAGCTGAAGATCCAACCCCCTGCAATAGAACAATAAAACTCACTAATCTGGAGAGAAGATCTCACAGAAAGACTGTAAGACACCGCCCTGCCCAAACCTTCTCCCCCTCTCCCTCACCGACTCCCTTCTCTCTGATTCAAATCACAGAATGCAAATATACCACAGATGATGTATCTTGTTAATCTATTGTTTTTCCCCTTTCATGTGTGGTATCTTTTTAAAGGTCTCAGTGTGATTGGTAAAATGGTCTCAACTTCACTGCTGTCACTGGTAGGATGAGAAAGATTGAAATTTATGAATGGTCTCAGAAGATATCTGATCCTCTCCCCCGAAACCAGGTGTTTGTGTTTCAGATATTTACAACCCTTTTGTTCTGGTCTGGGTATTTAAGAAAGGGTAGCAGAGCTGCCATTTGGGAACATTCTGTAGCCAGAGCCCCCATGCAGTGCTGTGTCAGTGTCCGAGAGGCACTCACACACACTGTATGTACAGTGCCAGATATAATGACTCTTTGAAACTATTTTCATATTACTTTGTAATTGTGTTTTATATTTTTATGCTGAAAGTTGTGTACCATGGATTCGTGTTTAATTATGTTTATTTAAGTTCTATCTGGCCAAAATAAATGTTAATCTTGATTTATTCTGTATCTTTCTGAAATCATTATTCTAGTAGTGTCACATGCGGCGTAAGTAGGAGTTTCCGCAAATCCTTCTGTCAGGGCAGATTCAAACCGAGGACCCCATGACTGGAGCATGGCGCTGATTTCTGACTGTCAGTTATTAACAAGTTGCAGCTTTCGTGACTATTAATAAAATTACACTTTTTGTTATGAGTAAGCGTGTGCGACTCACTTAAAGGTAAAATAGTTCACTCTGCAATCCTCTGTAATATCAGAACTGGCTAATTTGTGTCCGTGAGCTAATGTAATTTCACGAGCATTAAGCCTCTGTGCGACTCTGGGTCCCATGGTGGAACGAATATTTGAAATTAAGAGGTACTAAGAGAAATCAACTCTTGCTCTTGTACTCAGCTCTCATGGTTAACTCTCATATCTTGAATTTTAGGGATATTCTAACTGTAGTCTATATGCTTCATCACACAGTGAGTTGTTGCCCTGCCTCATATTCTTCATCAATCAACTGTATGAAATGTTAGATGACATAAGTAGGTCTGGGGCGGGGCAAGTGCGTTAAATGCGTTAATAATTTTAACGCGTTATTTTTTACCGTAACTAATTAATCTAATTAACGCGTTAAATCGACATGTGAATGTCATGAAGCGACCTCAAATGCTTCTGACTCCATAGGAGGAGATGGCGGGTGAGTTGCGACATGCGACGGGAGCGTAGACCACCCTGACGGTTGATGTACGCACAGTCGTAGTGCTGTCCAAACGGACCAGTACATGCTTGAGCTGTAGTGGCACCTTGAAGCGGCCCAGTGCGGGACGTACTGCAAGCAACTCGAGGCAGTTGATATGCCAATGCAGTTGAGGCCCCATCCACAGACCCGAGACTGCATGCCCGTTGTACGTTGTCCCCCAGCCAGTGGTAGAGGTATCTGTGAAAACCACAGCATGCCTGGACACCTGTTCTATGGGAACTCCTGCCCGTAGAAATGAAGGGTCCAACCACGGACTGAAGGTTTAGCGACAGTGCGGGGTAATGTGTACCCGGTACGTGCCGCTCTGCCACGCCCATCTCGGGACTCGGTCATGAAGCCTGTGCTGAAGTGGTCTCATATGGAGCAGCCCGAGCGGCGTTACTGCGGCTGCCATATGCCCCAGGAGCCTCTAAAAGGATTTCAGTAGGACCACTTTCCTGCCTCTGAACGAATTCAGGCAGTTCAACACCGACTGGACACACTCCTCTGTTAGGCACACTGTCTGGTTGACAGAGTCCAGCTCCTGTTGTGGCAAATTTCAATAAATTATCACTTCTAAATAAGAGACAAATCTTTATATTTATAATAAATGGTTTATTTCCTTTGCAAAGGGAGCCAACAGTCGGCAGCCATCTCAATGTCTGCAGAGTGTTCACTGACACACAAAACAATCCTTTCCATTCTTATACCTCCCCTAACCTCCAAGGTCAGCACTAGCTTCTTCTGTAGTTTTCCACACACGGTAAAGTCGGAGCACATACACAAATAACCCCATGTTTCATCCATCTTAACACCTAGGCCCTCAGATTTAGACAGTGACCCCTAGGGTCAGGGACGGGCCATTATGCTTCTCTGTATGCATAATATTCTTTCATATATGGAAATATGTGTACAATAAATTCTCATGCATAATAATTAAAATGCATTTTCTTCTATGATTAATTTTTTCCACCACACTCCATACCGAGAAAAGAGATCCTCTGCACAGGGGAGAGTTTGCTCTTGTCCCAGTTAACCTGAAGACCCAACTGGCTGAGGTGCCTGAGCACCACGTCCCTGTGTTCACACAACTGTTCTCGCGAGTGAGCTATTATGAGCCAGTCGTCGGGGTAGTTGAGGATGCAAATGCCACGTTCTTTCAACGGAACAATGGCTGCCTCCGCAACCTTTATGAAGACACGGGGTGACAGGGCCAGCCCAAAGGGCAGGACTTTGTACTGATATGCCTGACTCTCAAAAGCAAAGCACAGAAGCGGCCTGTGTTGAGGTAAAATCGAGACATTAAAATACACGTCCTTCAGGTCGATCGCTGCAAACCAATCTTGGGGACGGATGCATTCGAAAATGCGCTTCTGCGTCAACATCTTGAACGGGAGCTTGTGAAGGGCCCGGTTCAAGACTCGCAGGTCCAAGATTGGCCGTAACCCACTGCTTTTCTTGGGTACAATGAAGTAGGGGCTGTAGAACCCCGTCTTCAAATCGGCTGGAGGGACCGGCTCAATCACGTCCTTCGCCAGTAGGACTTCGATCTCTTTCCGCAAGACAGAATTTTACAACAAAAGATTCTCCACTCGGCCCTCCTCCGGGGAAAGAGCAGCTCCGATCATGTCCGCCAAAAAACTCTGCCACAGCCAGCTCTACTGTGTCGTCGAGCCCCCCGTAGTAAGACGACGCCACCCGTCTCAGGAGTGTTTTTTCACCGACCGCTCTGCAGCTGAGACGGGTGGTGTCGTCTTACTACGGGGGGCTCGACGACACAGTAGAGCTGGCTGTGGCAGAGTTTTTTGTCCCCGCAGGTACCAACGCCCTTGGCGACGAGCAGACTGAGGGGCAGCCCACAAGTGACTCTAGTCACGTCGGGAAAGCTCTTAACTACCTCAGCCTGCTTGAGGACTGCTGGGCACAATCATCGAAGTGAAATGGAATCTGATGCAGGCACCCGCTTCCGTATTTATACCTGCACTGTGCGGGCGGAGCACGGGATGCAAAGACCGCATACCACTGTTCACTGGCTCGTTTAGTTACTCTCGAAGAGGATTCCCCCACACAACAGGATTTCTGATTCAAGATCGGGGCGGCTCCGACGAGGCGAGTCGGAGTGAACTGCGGCGTTGTCTCATGAACACGCAGTCGAGCACAGACCATCGGCCAAGGCCAGGATTTTTGTCAAATAATACATTAAATTTTCATATCGTATACCCTCAAACACTTAGAATATACAGCATGTGTTACAAGTGATCATTCTATGATACTATTAAAAACTGGTGTGGTGCTAGCATTACTTTTATCTTATAGTCAGTTTAGTTAAATGCAATGTTTTATGTCTGCTATTCTGAACGTTTAGCATAGCCCTAATGTTTGTGTTTTTTGTTTACAATTTCTACATGTTGTAACAGAATGTTTGAGGGTGCGGGTGGGAGTGGGAGTGGAACACACGTTGCGGGAGCGGGCGGTAATGGTCAGAAATTCAGCGGGAGCAGGATTAAGAAAACAGAGCTCTAACCTAAACTGCTATGATAATTACCCGAAAATGTAATGATGCTCTATGCCACTAGATGGAGTGAGAGTTTTTTAACACATAGGTGCCATTAAAAACGAAAGCGAAAGAAGAAGAATAAGCTACGCCATTCAGAAGCTTTAAAACTGAACACTTGGTTTAGTTTTCAACCCATTTATTTAAACGACTGCATATTTTGTGGTAAGTTCAGAACGTATTCTTCATGTAACTATCTAGTCATAAAGTGAGCTGCTATTTACTTTTGGGTTCCTTATATTTCAACAGCTTAACAGCTCTGAACAAAATGGCGCAAACATTTTTTACTCACTTACTCTGAGCTTTGTTTTATATATATATATATATATATATATATATATATATACTGTATATATAACATCATCAAATAGCTATAGACTGAAAACCGTTATGTATAATCTTTTTATATTATGATATGTGTAGATACTGTGAAGTCGACAAAAAGATAAACATTTGTCGTTTTAATATATTTTTTGGTTTCACTTTATTTTGATGGCCCCTTTAACACATTCTGTTGACTATAAGTAATGTTGCACCTACATGTCTACTAACTCAGAGTGTTAGTAGAGTATTAGTGGACTGGTTGGGTTAGGGTTAGAATAAGTTGACATGTAGTTGTAAAGTTACTTATAGTCAACAGAATGTTCAAAAGGAACCATCAAAATAAAGTGTTACCTATTTCTCTACTGAGACATTTTAATGGATGTGGTGTTACGGTACCTACAGTAATCAGAAACAACATTACGTTTATGAACACTGTTGATGTGCGTTGATTCTGTTAGTTGATTCATCATTGTCCTCAAAATCAATCAAAAATAACTTCTGCTTATAGTGATGCATCAACACAGTACAAAAACACTGCGGAATACTTCACTTCTACAGCATACAAATGACCATAAATGTGCTTAAACTACTAAAATACTAAAACTCTTGTACAATTTATTGTCTAGATTTCCATCTCCTGCTGTAACAAATATTGAAAGGTGAATAAACAGTAAGAAATAAGTAAGGAAAGTGAATGTATACCTAAATATAACAAAGGTGTCTGAACATCAGCAAATATTTTAAAATTATAAAATTAGTTTGAAATGAAACATTTACTAACAAATATTAGAGAAGTCACATAAAGAGTGTAAATGAAACCAACCATCACACAAACACTGACCAGAAACATTGCAAAGCTGCTTGCAAGTTGTAACTGCAGTTCTGTTCACTTTGAATAATGCCAGTTACTAAGACAACAGTTTTATTTGCTCAGTAATTGCAGTCAATACAGGATGATTTTAGTATCATAATGATTAATGCATGCACAGTTATCCAAGAACATGATAAATGTTGCAGATATGTTTTACTATCCACAAACAAATGCTTTTCATCTTGCGTGTGCAAAATCCAGATTTACATGAATGTGCAGCATTTTGAACAATGAGACATAGTTGTGAATAAAAAAACTTCGATTTTATATTAATGTAGGTCAGAATTTGTGCGTAAGATGTGCATTTGTGCATCTGGTGACACACCTGCGTTCATTGACTTGTTTCTGCTTTGTTCCTATTTGATTCATTTGGATTTTGAGACTTTCATTCTGCCAGTTTAGCCTTGCACGATCCACACACACAGCTGTCTAACAGCTGCTACCACTAGATGGCAGTACCAGCTAAAACAGACAATGACATCATAATCAAGCGTTCTTCCCCATATAAGATGCTTAACGTGGCTTAAGAAAGTGATATTGAAGCACCAAATTCAGTACAGACTTTATTAATAAAACAAAGCTTACCTTGTACAGACAAGCAGAAAAATATGCGCAAAGTTTCACATCAAAAGTTTACTCGTTATAAAGAAAACGCTTTGTAATGCATTAAGACAGTAGGCTAAAATTAAAAGGTATTAATAACGCATACTTTGTACAGGCAAGCAGATTAAATCAGGTTATGAACATAACACACAAGGTTAGGCATTTTTCTCCTATAGAAAACCATTATAAAACGTGCAATATAGTGCATTGCATGTTCAATAAGGTGTATATGTAGAGTTTTAATATCACCGTCATAGTGCATTAAGCCACGTTAAGCGCTTTTAGAATTTAGTGTCCTGCTATCCGTGTTTTCATTGTTATACGGTAGGGGGCGCTATTTATATTTTATTTATATTTATATCTTCTGAAAGAGTACAGAATCTCTGGATCAAAAAGCAGAAACAAGCGATACAAGATTGCTAATGCAAACGTAAAATAACACAGTCATCAAACATTAAACATCATATAAGTTAAAAACTATGGAATGATATTCCAGACAATATTCAAAAGGAATTGCAAATTGTATTTGCAATTGCATTTCCAATTTGTGCATGCATATGTTGTGACATAATGGAAACACAAATGGCGTGATTTGCAATTGAACCCATGAAAAGGAAACGACTGTGAAGTCCAATCCGTATGTAGACTTTGACAAAAATGTTCTCAGCTTTTTGTTTAAAATTTTTTAAAGAAACTTACACGTCACAGCTGGGTTGCAAATAAGAGGTGATCAGATCTAGATGCAGCAGATTAACTTTATTCTCAAAACATATAATAAACAGAACACCCCAGGAACCAACATAAACGCGCAAGAACAGAACAACCTAGTTTAAACGCAACCAGTGGTGTAGCCCTAAAAAATAAGTGGTGTACTATTACCCAGTAGCAACCCCCCCCCCCCAAAAAAAAATAAAAATAAAATAAAATTCACGACAGTAAATGTTTTTATGTTGTTGTTCACTAGTAACGTTTGTTTCATTAAAACAAATAAATACAGTGCATTCTAAAATTGGTTAAAAGATTATTTTTGACCGCATTACAGTTCAGAGTTCTATTTTCTTACATTTGCTTTGGCATTAGTGCCAATAGGCCTATAAAAGCCAATTATTCAAGGGTGTAGTTTTGGTTTGAACATTAGCTTATTAGCATTAGCTGGTAAAAAATTTACAACAGCGAATAAAAATGTGGTCCGAGTTTGAAAATGTAAATCCACCCTCTGTCAGTAGGTGGCGCTTATAGAACAGCAGAAATAGAGCTGTTTCCCCGGTAACCTCTGTAAAAAAAAAAAAAAAAAAAAAAAAAAAGCAGAGCTGGGCATTTAAAACACTGTGCGTTACACGGAGGGAAGATGAAAAGAAAATGCCATCAAAATTTTACTCAAGGCAGTAATTTCCCTTTAGAGATACGTTCATAGAATTCATTTATATTTTATTCATATAGCCTAATTTCCCTCAGCATCAAAGCATACAAACTGCATACAAAACAAGCACTGTTTATTCTCTGTTTGAGCATAAACAATATCTGCAAAGTTACAACGCTCAAAGTTCAAAGCAAAGGGAGATATTTTCTTTTACAGAAATTGCTTTTTAAGGACTACAACAAACGGCTGGCAGGAACTACAGCAAGCTTCTTCACGGGTTAGTGACATCACTAACCCTAAAATTTACATAAACCCTGCCCCCGGAAACACACAACAAAGGGGGTGAGATTATCATGACAGAATATGCTAATCAATGACTTGAAGATAGTTAACTCCACATCAGCTACATAAATTAATCAACTAACCATTCAGAAACGTCCTGTCTCATTCTACATCTTCTTCTTGAGTCTCTCCATCATTGTTCGACTCTGGTTTGAACATAAAAGGCTGAACAGTTTCATTGCCTGTCTGTATGAGGTAATCAGAGCTGCTAATTTGACTAATTTGCTCATTTGCATTTAAAGGGACACACAAAAACGACATGTTTTTGCTCACCCTCAAAAAGTGACAATTTTAACATGCTATAAAAAATGATCTGTGGTGTATTTTGAGCTAAAACTTCACATACACACTCTGGGGACATCAGAGACTTATTTTACATCTTGTAAAAAGGGGCAATCAACCACCCTTTTAACTTTTTTTTTTTTTTTTTTTAAAATAGCATTTGTTACAGTATGAAAAATAGCTACCTACACATATAGAAACAATAGCTACCACATGTCACAGTTATAATATAAATCTATAGTGAAAAATATATTCCCTTAATAGATTATAATTTATACAAGTTAGTAAAAATTTACCACAATAAATACAATAAAATGTGATAAATTCTAGTAAGGGGGTCACGAATAGTTAAAAAGCTTTCTAATAAATGTTGGTGCAGGATGATGTTTTCTCCTCATTTCATCTGCCTTTTTAGTTCATGTGGCTGTTCTAGATCATGATTGACTTTCTCCATTGCGTTTTAAAGTGGTAAATTCTACGTAGAATTCAAATGGGTCACACATTTTATCATCGGTCACGATAGGAATGGCTCGTGGAAATCTTATCGCACTTTTTATATGCATGATGCATATAATTAATTAATAGCCTAATTCACTCACCACCATATTTCTTACGCTGTGTCCGCTGCAGTGAGAGAACTGCGCTCAATCCACCACTCAAAACACAGAGCCTCATTGAGCGGTGTTCTCTCACTGCAGCACGAACACGCACCGTCAGTCAATGATGGGCGGGAAAAGGTAGAATGATAGAAGTGCTAATGATCCAGTTACAGCAAAGAATAGCAAGTTTACACAACAGCATTGGACACACAGTTAAAGGGGAAGCTAACATGACAGTAGATTATGGACTTTCGAAGCAACAAAACAAGTGGGTATACGCAAATATTGATCCTTAGAAGTCGTAATACGCAAACAGCCCTGGGCAAAAAGTAAGTATACAGCGTATACTTACGTATGGCCCCGACTAAACCACTGAACGCAGCGATAATAGCGGACAACAATACAGAAATAAACACAGGCTTAAAGGGATAGTTCACCCAAAAATGAAAATTCTGTCATCATTTACTCACCCTCAAGTTGTTCCAAACCTGTATAAATTTCTTTGTTCTGCTGAACACAAAGGAAGATATTTGGAAGAATGTTTGTAACCAAGCAGATCCAAGCAGCCATTGATTACCATAGAGGGGAAAAAATACTCTAATACGCTACTTCTCCCACACCGTTTGTCATAGACCCATGAATGAGGCGTCAAATCGTGCGGATTATTGAGGAATGGTGTGCTATATCTTTTCTAAGTGATTGGGTGTACGATGTTCGCCCGGGGGGTGCGAAAAAGTAGCCGAAAAATCCCATAGACTTAACATTGCGGCGAACTTTGATGACTCATAACTCCGAGTGAGGATTTTGTAGAAACACGTGGGTTACCACATTTGAAGAGGCTGGCAGGCTCTGTCAGAACATACTTCACAATGGGGTGTAAGTTTTACCCCTGGGGCGCAAGAGCTGCCCAAATTTCCCCATAGACTTACTATGGTGAGGGACGGCCCATGAAATGCATGTTTTTCCTACTATGGTAACTTGCATAGGGATTTTGTATTGAACATAACTCTGGATCACAGTATCATAGAGACCAGGGGGTGGGCTCAATTTACTCAGGCAACCAATCACTATCTCAGGATGATCGTGAAGCTGTCAAGCCACGCCCTAGCAACCATTCAGAGCCCCCTAGCAACAAGTTCCATAGACTTCCATTGAAAGAGATCAAAGGGATATCTTTGGATAGAAGTGTCATAAAAACATGAGGGTGGGCTTGTGTGACTTGGGGCAGCAACAGCCAATCACAAATTACCTTCAACACTTCCTAGCCACGCCCTAGCAACCACTGTCGAGCACCTTAGCAACCAATATCCAAAGAGGGATATCTTCCATTCTGGCTGTTATAGAGCAGAGCTTCCCAAACTTCAGAGGGGTAAGGCCCCCCAAAAACATAGCAAGAGCTCCACGACCCCCCCCCCCCGTTATAAAAATATATAGATTATTAGTAGTATATAGATAATTATATTTAATAAAGCAGATTGTTTCTTTGCTCAAAATTATCAACATTTATTCACCAGTTTGTTAGAATTTAATGTGAATTATGAGAACTACCATACATTTTAATATTTTCATATTCTAGTGAAAGTAAGATGATGTAAACATTCTTTACAAATATATTTAAATCCATAACACTACATACTTTCTGCATACTATTAACAAATATATTGCAATGAAATAACAATGTTTAAAAAATAAAACCTAAAAACATCTACATTTAAACTGAGGTTTTAGTAAAGAACAGTCCCACAGTCTGATCAGCAGTCTTCCAAACAGTACCTAAAGCCGGGAACACACCTAACGACTGTTGGGCCGATTATGAATGGAATTTGGTTGTTAGGACTGATCATGCTCAAACGCGCCGAATCAGGGACAGTTGCGTTCAGTCTGTGTTTACAGTCGGTGTGAAAAATCATGCAGTGTGCTGTATCTAAAGATTCTAGTCTTAGAATTTAAGAACCAGCTGTTGCCAGTCGTCCTCACAAAGATTTTATTAAACGTTTAATATTTGCGACTGGCGCAGGAGATTATGCTGATTATGCTGACAAACATAATTCTTGTAATTTTATCAAACACAATCTTTTTGATGTTTCTTTTGTATTAATTCATAAGTTAACATTGCAAGTTAACTGTTTTAGGCTATTCATTTTGTGCTGCAGACGGAAAAAGGTGAAACTGCATTCTGTAAAAATTCAGAATAAGCAGTGATTTCTCTCATTTTAAAAATAGAAATAAAGGGCGTTTTTACGCTCGCAGTTTAGTTCAGAAAGGGGCACGGTTCGCATGAAAAATTGGTAATGTGAAAGCTGTCATGCGGACCTGGGAGCGCACCAGGGAACCGAACCCGAGACTACCTGGAGGAGGTGCTCTGAGTTCGGTTGCACTCGAACTGTGCCACGATTCGCGTGAACATTGTGAGAAACACGGACTCGGGTGCGCTCTTGTTCAGAAAAGTTTTCGTTTTAGCCGATTATAATGTATTTAGTTCAATAAAACACATGTAAGGGATGATGGTGTTGATGATTTTCCTTGGATACGAGCGAGAGAGAGCCTGCAGTGTATTCGCGCATTGCGAGTGCAATCAGGGCAACAAATGAATGGCAATCCGCTGTCTCCTCAAGAGTCCCTTTGCAAGCATGCAGCAGAAAGCCGCCTTCATCCGACACACATACAGTACACCCAAATGTCATTTACTCAGCTGCGCATAATAGCACTAAATTCATAATAATAATAAAAAACAATATATTGACCTGCGTTCTGTTTTCTATCATGCCCTGTGCATGTTTGTGATTATGTAAGATGCACGCAAATGCACCAGGGTTCAATAGAATCAAGTTGACCAACGCTGCGGGGGAAACCAGGAACTATCGCGCACGGACTTGGACTGCAGCAAACGTGTTGGTTCGTATGAGCAAAAACGCTGCGCTATTTTTTTCGTTCTGTTTCCAGAGTTACCGGTTATAACAAAATAAAATACTGCTTTATTCTGAAACAGAAGTCATTCAAAATCAAATCAAATCACCTTTATTTATATAGCGCTTTTTACAATGGCAATTGTTTCAAAGCAGCTTCACAGTGGTAACAGGAAAATAACGCAACAGAATTTGATTCGGCTGTACAGCCGCTCTGGTGAAAACGGTGATGTCATCCAGCTCATTTCAATTATCATATGGTGTCAATGCGGGCAGATCAGTAATATAGTTGAAATTTAAGTGTCCCCAACTGAGCAAACCAAAAGCCAAAGGTGACGGTGACAAGGAACCAAAACTCCTTCAGGGCCAGAATGGAGAAAAAAAACCTTGGGAGAAACCAGGCTCAGTCAGGGTGCCAGTTCTCCTCTGGCCGACGAACAAATAGTGTATGATTATGATTCTGGCAACATTACAGGTCAGAAGTCATATTAGATCAATAGATATTCGAAAGATTGGAGTCGTCACGCCGGGGACGGGTTTAATGAGAATGTCGTTTCGATGCTGCATTTACAAGTTTAATTGGGGAGTTTAATTGACACGGTCTCTACAGACACTTCAGGGATGCGGTCGTCATGTCCAGGCTAAGGTCCACCATCTGGTCCGGATACAGCCCAGATCCGGCCGACTGCAGTAAACCTCGGGATAAACAGAGAGACTAACATTAGCGTAGATGCCATTCTTCTTATGATGTAACGAGTACATCAGGTGTTATGGGAAGTGTTCCCGGTTCCGGCTGACCTAGTTAATGCAGCCTAAAACAATAATTTAACTGATTTGAATGATATAAATTAAAAATGTTTTATGTGTATGCCATAGTAAAGAGATGTGTTTTTAGTCTAGATTTAAACTGACAGAGTGTGTCTGCTTCCCGAACAATGCTAGGAAGACTGTTCCAGAGATTAGGTGCTAAATATGAAAAAGATCGACCGCCTGTAGTTGATTTTGATATTCTAGGTATTATCAACTGGCCAGAATTTTGAGACCGCAATAGACGTGATGGAGTATAATGCGTTAAGAGCTCGCTCAAGTACTGGGGAGCTAAACCATTTAGTGCTTTGTAAGTAATCAGCAAGATTTTAAAATGTATACGATGTTTAATAGGGAGCCAATGCAGTGTTGCCAGAACCGGGCTAATATGGTCATACTTTCTGGTTCTAGTAAGAACTCTAGCTGCTGCGTTTTGGACAAGCTGCAGTTTATTTATTAAGCGAGCAGGGCAACCACCCAGTAGAGCATTACAATAATCTAGCCTTGAGGTCATGAACGCATGAACTAACTGTTCAGCATTTTGCATTGAAAGCATGTGCCGTAATTTAGATATATTTTTAAGATGCTAGAAACGTGGCTTTCAAATGAGAGATTGGTATCAAAGAGCACACCCAGGTTCCTAACTGACGACGAGGACTTGACAGAGCAGCCATCGAGTGTTAGACAGTATTCTAGGTTACTACTTGTGGAGTTTTTTTGTCCAATGATTAAAAATTCAGTTTTTTTCTGAATTAAGTTGCAGGAAATTACTAGTCATCCAATTTTTTATATCAGCTATGCATTCCGTTAATCTTGTGAATTGGTAAGTTTCGTCAGGGCGTGAAGAAATATAGAGCTGAGTTTCGTCAGCATAACAATGAAAATTAACGCCATGCTTCCTAATAATATCTCCCAGTGGTAGCATGTTCAGGGTGAAAAGCAACGGTCCTAGCACTGAGCCCTGCGGTACTCCATACTGAACTTGTGTTCGGTGTGACATCTCTTCATTTACTGCTACAAACTGATAACGGTCAGATAAGTATGATTTAAACCATGCCAATGAAATTCCACTAATGCCAACATAATTTTCGAATCTATTCAAAAGAATGTTGTGGTCGATAGTATCGAATGCAGCGCTAAGATCGAGTAACACTAACAGAGAGATACAACCACGATCGGATGATTTAAATAGTAAATCATTTGTAACTCTAATGAGAGCAGTCTCAGTACTATGATACGGTCTAAATCCTGACTGGAAATCCTCACAGATACCATTTCTTTCTAAAAAGGAGCATAATTGTGAGGACACTGCCTTTTCTAGTATTTTTGACAGAAAGGGTAGATTTGAGATTGGCCTGTAATTGACTAATTTTGTAGGATCAAGTTGCGGTTTTTTAATAAGTGGTTTAATAATAGCCAACTTAAAAGTTTTCAGTACATATCCTAATGTCAAGGATGAATTAATGATACTAAGAAGAGGATCTATGACCTCTGGAAGCATCTCTTTTAGTAGTTTAGTCGGTATGGGGTCGAGCATACATGTTGTTGATTTTGATGATTTAACAAGTTTAGCCAATTCTTCTTCTCCTATAGCAGTGAATGAATGTAATTTTTCCTCAGTGACACTAGAGTGGACTGTCTGATGTGATACTGTAGTAGACAGCTGCATGGTTATAATTTTTTTCCTAATATTATCAATCTTACAAGTAAAGAAGTTCATAAAGTCATTACTGCTGTGCTGTTTACAAACATCAGAAGGTGAAGCTTTATCTTTGGTTAATTTAGCCACTGTATCGAATAAAAACCTAGGGTTGTGTTTGTTTTCTTCTAAAAGAGTCGAGAAATAAGCAGATCTAGCAGTTTTTAGGGCCTTTCTGTATGCAATCATGCTCTCTTTCCACGAACTGCGAAAAACAAAACTAGAAGTTTTCTTCCAGCTGCGCTCCATTTTTCTGGCTGCTGTTTTAAGGGCCCAGGTGTGCTCGTTGTACCACGGCGTTGGACTATTTTCTTTAATCTTCTTTAAGCGCCGGGGAGCAACTGTGTCTAAAGTGCTGGAAAAGAGAGAGTCAATAGTTTCTGTTGCAACATCGAGTTCCTCTAGGCTATCTGGGATGATGAGGAGATGAAACTGATGAGGAAGATTATTTACAAACCAATCTTTAGTCGCAGCAGTGATACTGCCATATTTGAAGCGAGGGGACGGCTTTGCAGCCTTTGCTAAATTAAGTGTACATGATACTAGGTAATGATCTGAGATGTCATTGCTCTGCTGCAGAATTTCAATGGTATCAGCAATAATTCCATGTGACAGTATTAGGTCTAACGTGTGATTACGGCGATGATTGGGTCCTGACACGTGTTGCCTTACTCCAATAGAGTTTAGAATGTCTCTAAATGCCAATCCCAATTTGTCTTTTTCATTGTCTACATGGATATTAAAATCACCAACAATTAGGACTTTATCTGCAGCCAGTACTAACTCTGATAGAAAATCAGCAAATTCTCTGGTAAAGTCTGTATGGTGCCCTGGTGGCCTGTATACAATAGCCAGCACAAATGTCAAACGGGATTTATCAATTTCACTACATAACGTTACATAAAGCACCAAAACTTCAAAGGAATTATATTTGAAACTAGACTTCTGAGTAATACCGAAGATATTATTATAAATTATAGCAACACCTCCCCCTTTACCTTTCAGACGCGGCTCGTGTTTATAACAATAATCTTGGGGGGTGGTCTCATTTAAAGTAATGTAATCATCAGGTTTTAGCCAGGTTTCTGTCAAACACAGCACATCTAGGTTATAATCTGTAATCATATCATTAACAATAAGCGCTTTTGAGGAAAGGGATCGAATATTCAGCAGCCCGAGCTTTATCATTTGATCATCTGTATTATATCTGTTGTTTATTTGTTGGACATCAATTAAATTTTTACCGTTGAATGGTTTTGATGTTTTTTTTGTATTTACTAATTCGTGGAACAGACACAGTCTCTATGTGATAATATCTAGGTGAAAGAGTCTCTATGTGCTGGGATTTATCTGACTTCTGTGACGCGAGACAGCTAGCAGGCGGTTGGGTAAGCCAGTCCATCTGCTTCCTGACCTGGGCCCCAGTTAGTCAAGGTTTAGCTCTAAGACTATGTGCCAAATTACTAGAGAGAAGATGAAAAGTGATCTTGTCATTGCAACTCAGTTTCTGTACACTAACGAATGCTTTCATCTTCACTAACAGTGCAAATGTGATATAGTTAAGAGATTCATTGAATAAATCGGGAGTCACTGATAAACGCGTCACTGATAAACTCTCGCCGTTTGATTGACAGCTGCAGCGCGTGCTGCTCCAACGATTGCAAAGGGAGCTTTCTTTGATCGCTTTCTTTATAGAATTTAATCATCGTTAAATAACGTCTCGGTTTACGTATGTAACCCTTGTTCCTGAGCTCGCTGGACCACACCTATGTTGGAGTGGGAGTCAGGGCTCCCGGCAGGAAAGGTCAGTCACTGCTGTTCCTGCAAGACCCACTCAGTATGACTATTGGATAACGTTGGGAAAGCGTGCCCGTCTCGTAAAGATGGTACGCTGCGGAGCCACGTCCTTCAATGGAAGGAGAGGTGGCGAAATACACATAAGGACTAACCTATCAGGGTAGTACTACATATGGCAGTCTCTGGGGTGGATCCAACCTGATCCCCGGGGGGAAAGAACACCACCAGAGACGACAAAGCGGGCTCTCTCAAGGGAAAGACACGGGGCTAGCTGAGTAGGGTAGCTGGTACCGTGGAGAATACACATATGGGGTTGCCGTTAGGGAACCGCTACATATGGACCCCAGCCTACACACACGTTCCACAAGCATACGGGTGCAGGCCTGGCGTCAGACGGGCGCAACGTCTGACACCGAAGGGGTAACGGAGGAGCTCGACAGGGTTAGCTGTTTCCGGGGAACACAACTGGAGACAATAGACGCACGTACCCGGCCCAGAGGGCGGGAGTGGCGTTGCAAGCCGACACTAGAACGGGCACTTAGCGCTACTGGCCACTGGGGGCGAGGATGTGGGAAGATACCGGCTCTACACGGAGGCTATAGAATCTAGCGAACGTGTTAGGTGTCGCCCAGCCCGCAGCTCTACATATATTTGTCAGCGAGGCGCCTTGAGCCAGCGCCCAGGAGGAAGCTACACTCCTTGTGGAGTGCGCTCGCAACCCGAACGGGCAAGGCACGTCTTGGGACTGGTAAGCCAAGACGATAGCATCCACTACCAGTGGGCTAACCTCTGCTTGGAGACAGCCTTTCCCTTCTGCTGGGCTCCGTAACAGACGAAGAGCTGCTCTGAGATTCTAAAGCTTTGGGTCCGGTCAACGTAAGCGCGAAGAGCATGGACGGGACACAACAACGCCTGGGCTGGGTCTGCCTCCTCCGAGGGCAGCGCTTGCAGGTTCACCACCTGGTCCCGGAAGGGAGTGGTGGGAACCTTGGGCACGTATCCAGGCCGGGGTCTCAGGACAACGTGAGAGTTGGCCGGCCCGAATTCTAGGCACGATTCGTTGACCGAAAGTGCATGCAGGTCCCCTACCCTCTTGATTGAGGCCAATGCAGTCAGGAGCACTGTCTTCATGGACAGAATGTTTAACTCTGCAGACTGTAATGGCTCAAAGGGAGGACCCTGAAGTGCTCTGAGCACCAGGGCTAGGTCCTAAGAGGGTACCGAGGTTGAACGAGGAGGATTCAGTCTCCTCGCACCTCTGAGGAACCTGACGATTAAGTCGTGCTTCCCTAAGGACTTACCTTCCACTGCATCGTGATACGCCGCTATTGTGACGACGTACACTTTGAGGGTGGAGAGAGACAGCCTTCGCTCCAGCCCATCTTGCAGGAAAGAAAGCACGCTGACGGTTGATGTACGCAACGGCCGCAGTGCTGTCTGTACGGACCAGCACGTGCTTGCCCTGTAGCGGCTTTTTGAGGCGACGTACTGCCAATAACTCTAGGCAATTGATATGCCAACGCAGTTGGGGCCCCATCCACAGACCCGAAACTGCGTGCCCGTTGTACGTGGCCCTCCAGCCCATGGATGAGGCATCCGTGAAGACCACAGCATGCCTGGACACCTGTTCTAAGGACACTTCCGCCTGTAGAAACGAAGGGTCCGCCTACGGGTTGAAGGTTTGGCGACAGTAATCAGTAACTGAGACCCGGTACTTGGCGCTCTGCCACGCCCATCTCGGGACTCAGTCGTGAAGCCACATTGAAGCGGTCTCATATGAAGCAATCCGAGTGGCGTTACCGCGGCTGCAGATGCCATATGCCCCAGGAGCCTCTGAAAAAATTTCAGTGGGACCGCTGTCCTGCCTTTGAACGTATTCAAGCAGTTCAACACTGACCGGACTCGCTCCTCTGTGAGGCGCGCAGTCCGGTTGACCGAATCCAGCTCCATACCGAGATAGGAGATCCTCTGTGTGGGACAGAGTTTGCTCTTCTCTCGGTTGACCCAAAGGCCCAACAGGCTGAGGTGACGGAGCACCAGGTCCCTGTGTTCGCACAACTGATCCCGGGACTGGGCCAATATGAGCCAGTCGTCGAGATAGTTGAGAATCCGAATGCCGCGTTCTCTGAGCAGAACAATGGCTGCCTCCGCGACTTTCGTGAAGACGCAAGGCGACAGGGACAGCCCGAAGGGCAAGACTTTGTACTGATATGCCCTCCCCTCGAACACAAAGCGTAGGAACGGTCTGTGTCGAGGGAGAATGGAGACATGAAAGTACGCGTCCTTCAGGTCGATCACTGCAAACCAATCTCGGGGACGGATGCATTCGAAAATGCGTTTCTGCGTTAACATTTTGAACGGAAGCTTGTGCAGGGCCCGATTCAGAATGCGCAGGTCCAAGATCGGTCTTAACCCACCACCTTTCTTGGGTATAATGAAGTAAGGGCTGTAGAACCCCGACCTCATATCGGCTGGAGGAACCGGCTCGATCGCGTCCTTCGCCAGCAGGACATCGATCTCTGATCGCAAGACATGGGCATCGCTGCTCCGCACGGTGGTGAAGAGGATGCCACTGAATTGCGTAGCCGAGTCTGATGGTACGGATGAGCCAGCGAGACGGCCTGGGGAGACCTAGCCAGGCCCCTGGAGATGGAGCAAGCGGGACCAACGGCACCACAGACGTACCCGGGGTGGGGCAGCGAGGTGGAGTACGCAGACCCCACTTGGGAGGCCCGGAGGCGGCCCGGAGTGTTGTCTGAGTACTCCAAGGTGGGGCAGAGTGTGGGTGAGGAGGCCCGGGGGCGTCCTCTGTGCCCATACTGCTGCCCCCTGGCGAAGGGAAGAGGGGAGGAAAGGAGTGGCAAGGCCCGGGGGCATTGCACACTGCCAACCTGGCCCTCTTGGGGCCCAGGGAGGGAGGAAACTGCTCTTTTATTGAGAATGTGGGTACCGCTGGACTCCGGAGAGCCAGCGGCAGGTGTGAACCAGCCTTCTCGGTGACATTCTCCCCCCGGTCCTTCTCCGGGGGGAGGAGGGGTGTGGACACCACCTCCCCTGGAGCAGCTTCTCTTCTCCCTGGGCTGCCCGTCTCAGGGCCGCTTGCCCTTGCGCTTGCCGGCAGACTTCGCAGGACCCTGGACGGGTTGGGCGGCACCCCTACGCCCGGCGCCCTGCTTCCCAGATGGAGGCTGCTGCTTGGGCTTAGCAGGGGCGGAGGCGGACGCAAGGGAATGCCCTCGGCGATGAACAGAGGCGCTGCAGCCGGCGACTGGGTGGAGGCAGCAGCGGGTCGCCGGGGCAGGATGTTTTTGATCACCTCTGTTTGCTTCTGGGCCACTGAGAACTGCTGGGCGAAGTTCTCGATGGCGTCGCCGAAGAGGCCGGCCTGGCAGACAGCGACGTTGAGGAACCGCACCTTGTCGGTCTCACGCATATCCGCCAGGTTCAGCCACAGGTGGCGCTCCTGGACCACAAGTGTGGACATCGCCCGAGGCGCTGAGAACCAGCTATCGAAACCATGTCCTCAGCCGGAGCCCCGAAAGTAACAGCCGGTCCCCCACGGGAAGGACCAGGCTGCTCTTACGGAAGCTCCACTGGCGCAGCGGAGGGGGGAGGGGCCCGAGGAGCCTGTTGACCCGGCGGGAGTGCCCTCACAGTAACCCTCAGGTCTCCACCAAAGGCATCAGCCAAAGTAGCAGCCCTCTGCTTTGCAGCGGGAGGACCACTAGATCGGGGGATGCGCAATGGGACTCCACCCTGTCTGAGGTATTCGAGCCTAGACCGTAATACTGCGATGGTCATGTTCCCGCAATGGGAACATGAGTCATCCACGAAAGCCGCCTCAGCGTGCTGAATGCCCAAACACGTGAGACAGCGTTCGTGTCCGTCAACTGGGCACAGATAACGATGGCATCCAGAAACACACGGCTTGAACGACATCTTGAAAAAGACGCAGGGTCAAACTGTGTTGCTCTTTCAGAAAAGGAAAAAACCGCTCCAATCAGTGCCGAGGCACACAGGGGAAATGGCCGCGGCTCGCAGCGGTTCAAAGGTGCAAGCCCGCTGAGAGCACTCAAAGGGAAAAAACGCCCAGCGGGCTGTGAAAACAGCTGTTTGCTTCTTCCTCGCGGCCACCGCTGTAAGGCACCGTCACATCGACACCGGAACACTGGAGCGATCCTCTTCACGAGACTCACTTGAAACACTCTTCGTAGGAACACACACAAAGGTACTGTTCGGCTCCGAAGTTGAAAGCAATATGCGGTACTTCCACGTCCGTATTTATACCCGCAATGCGGGGCGGATTGTGGAATGCGTCAACCACATGCCAATCTTCATTGGCTCGTTTCAAAACACTCGAAGTAGATTGGTCTCTGAAAATAGATCCCAATTCGTCGGTCAGTTCCGACATACGTCGAACGTGACCGACTGAAAGGGAACAGATTATCCTACTAAGAGAAACAGCGCAAGTTGACGTTTAGTCACTGGTTTGATTTACTGACACACAGACAAAGAACATCTGACTGTACATGAATAATTACATTTCAGATCAGGCATTAGAATTAACACAGTTACATGTTGCATTACTGTCGAGCCCAGGCACTGCACAATATTTTGTAATCCTCAACGGCATGTTTATTGCTTGGTAGCTCGATCTGGTTTAACACCACGTAGGCCTATGTTACTTTTAGGCTACCTATTCTATTGCATGTCATGTGTGAATCGGTGGGCGGGGCTAAACAGGCAGTGATGAAGTAGGCGTTGATCTTCCGCAGAGGCGGTGCTTGCCTCCCTTTGACGTCATAGATTCCCACTTTGAAAAACCTGTCGTTTGCTGGGCCTGGTGTCAATAAAAGCTTTTATTGGACTAACAAGGAAGTTTTCAGTTCTGAAACTTACAGGATATTCTTATAGTATGATGACCTCTTATATGTCAAAAGCTCAAGGAAAATTAGATTTCTCAGTTCATGACCCCTTTAACATTAACATTACTATTCTGAAACAAGTGCCGTTATATAGCCTACATAAGCTACCATTTCTGTATAACTTTTATTAGACTCCAAGTCGAAATAAAAGAAAAGGGCGTTTTTACATTGGGCACATTTGCTGCAGTCCAAGTCCGTGCGCGATAGTTCCTGGTTTCCCCCGCAACGTTGGTCAACTTGATTCTATTGAACCCTGGTGCATTTGCGTGCATCTTACATAATCACAAACATGCACAGGGCATGATAGAAAACAGAACGCAGGTCAATATATTGTTTTTTATTATTATTATGAATTTGGTGCTATTATGCGCAGCTGAGTAAATGACATTTGGGTGTACTGTATGTGTGTCGGATGAAGGCGGCTTTCTGCTGCATGCTTGCAAAGGGACTCTTGAGGAGACAGCGGATTGCCATTCATTTGTTGCCCTGATTGCACTCGCAATGCTTGAATACACTGCAGGCTCGCTCTCGCTCCAAGGAAAATCATCAACACCATCATCCCTTACATGTGTTTTATTGAACTAAATACATTATTATTGGCTAAAACGAAAACTTTTCTGAACAAGACCGCACCCGAGTCCGTGTTTCTCACAATGTTCACGCGAATCGTGGCACAGTTCGCGTGCAACCGAACTCAGAGCACCTCCTCCAGGTAGTCTCGGGTTCGGTTCCCTGGTGCGCTCCCAGGTCCGCATGACAGCTTTCACATTACCAATTTTTCATGCGAACCGTGCCCCGTTCTGAACTAAACTATTTTTAAAATGAGAGAAATCACTTATTCTGAATTTTTACAGAATGCAGTTTAACTTTTTTTCCGTCTGCAGCACAAAATGAATAGCCTTAATTTGCAATGTTAACTTATGAATTAATACAAAAGAAACATCAAAAAGTTAATCAAAAAATAATCGACCTAACTTGTGCCCCCCTGCTTAATGGAAAAAAAATGTTTTTATATGTTTTATATTTTTGTAATGAGGAAAAAACTAATCAAACCTTTTTAATATTTTAATTTAGCCTAGCCACGGCCCCCCTGCAATACTGCAATGGCCCACCGGGGAGCCGCGGCCAACAGTTTGGGAAGCACTGTTATAGAGGAATGGGGTTGGTTTATATCATTCATACTGACAAGCAGCCTTTGGAGTTTCACCATTGGCAGCTGCCAAGCCACTCCATAGCAACCAAACCCTAGCAACTGTTTAGTAAGACCTATATCTTCAAAACATCGTATAGAGATGGTGGTTGGCTCTTTTGTCTAAATCATGGTAAATCATGCTAGAACGTGGTAAATCATACTACAAACATGGTAAATCATGCTAGAATGTGGTAAATCATGGTAAACTATGGTATTCATACCTGTACGTGAAACGTAGCGGGAGGGGCACTTCGTTGAAATTTTGTAGGTGGCGCTATCGAGCAATTTTGCCACGCCTAATTCTGAAACCCATAACAGACGTAAATTTTCGCCACTTCTGACACGTGTGCAAAGTTTCGTGAGTTTTCGAGCATGTTTAGGCCCTCAAAAAAGCGATTCATTTGGGAGAATAATAATATTATTATTATTATTATTATTATTATTAATAAACGGAGCAATTCCAATAGGGTCCTCACACCATCAGTGCTCGGGCCCTAATAATAATCCTTAGGAAAACAATAGAGCCTTTGCCCTTTCAGGGCTTGGGCCCTAATAATCCTTAGAAGAACAATAGGGCCTTCGCCCTTTTAGGGCTTGGGCCCTAATAATAATAAATAGAGCAATTCCAATAGGGTCCTCGCACCGATGGTGCTCGGGCCCTAATAAACAGAGCAATTCCAATAGGGTCCTCGCACCGACGGTGCTCGGGCCCTAATAATAATAATAATAATAATAATTAAAGCTGCAAGCAGCATTTACCAGGGTTCAAGCATTTAAGGCATTTATGCCATTTAGGATCTTAGGGTTTATGTCAACCTGAAATGTATTGCAGACACCATAAAATATGCCTGAAAAAGAATACGCTAAAACACAGCGAAAAGAGAGGCTGTCACAGATATATACTGATATGTGAAATATATGATTGGTAACAAAATGTTTACTGCAAGTCTCCTTCAGGTTTCACATTACTCATAATGTGGCAAAACTGTCAATACCAATACTTCAATAGATATGAAATGATGAATGTGATAATGTGACAAAGTGTGATTATAAATGTTATAATAATGATTTTATAATGTCTAAATATGAATTATAGAACAATATTAGTGAGTAGAATGACAAAATGACTATTTTAACCAGCAGGTGGCAGCAGAGAACCACTCATTGGCTCACTTTCATTTTAAAAGTGTCTGTTTTATTGTACCTCCTTTAAACGTGCTTACACACATACACATTTTGTTGCAGATATAGATATTTGAAATAATAGGTAAGAAATTGCTTATTCCAGGTTTCCCCTTTAAAACATCATTTTTTAGGTCTCATTGAAATTCTAATGTTATTATAGCAAAAACATACCTCAAATGAATAAATGAAGTGGCAAACCTTGATAAAATGTGATGTGTAGTGTTATTATAATGATTGTGTAAAGTTTCAATATGATTTTAAATTAAAAGAACTGTTGTAGTGAGCAGAATGAGCCAATGAGTGGTTCTATAATGCCATCTGGTGGTTAAAAGGTAATTTCAGGGTATTTATTATGAATATAGCATTTTTCACCTTTTAAACTTTTATAGAGGCATGTTTTGCCCGATCTGCATGAAATTCTGCTTGTTTGTTTAGAGTCATATGTCACACGTGCTTACATACTTTCAAGAAGATCTGAGCATTTGTTCTGGAGATAGGGTTTCAGTTACACTTTGTTCCAAGTACACATTTTTTAATCACCCTATTATAGCCATCCAATTATAGCCAGTTCAATTTTTTTTTGATAATTATTGACATAGAGAGTCCAGATAGTTGTACTGCACTGGTTTTATTGAGGTTGAGCAAAAAACATAGGAATAGTTCGCAAAAGTAGTTTAAAATATTCTCAAATATTTAACGAACGATTTGATTGACAACAGTGTTTCTTGAGGCAAAGTCGTTCAGAATGAGCAGATCTAACAAATGATATGAATATTATCATATGATCATAGATAAAAAAAACACCATTTACAGCCAGTACAGGCAATTTACCATAGGAAATATACGTTTTTTGAAGCTTTTTAACAGTTATAGCGCCACCTATGGTCCAATTTCTATAAAAGTATGCATGCTTGTTTAGAATCATATGTCAAATGTGCTCACCTATTTTGAAGTTTTGAGTTTTCATTTAGGATTTATAAGCTTTTGAGTATATTTTACCACACCCCTTTTTAATAATTACCCTGTTATAGCTACCCAAAGGGCAAAGTTCAACTTCTTTTTGATAATTATTGATCTAGAGAGTCCAGAGAATTTTACTGAATTGGTTTCATTCAGATTGAGCAAAAAACCTAGGACTAGTTCGCAAAAGTAGGTTTTTAACATAATTGTGAATATTTAACGAACGATTTGATTGACAGCAGTGGTTGTCAGGCAAAGTTGTTCAGTATGAGGAGATCTAACAAATGATATGCATATTGTGTGAATATGAAAAACACCATGTGATTTAGAGAGGTTTAAATCTCATTAGCGCCCACTAGTGGCCGATTTGTTTGTTGGGTGGTTATAGCCATTTTCATGTTATAGCGCCACCAAGTATTCAATCGCCGCAATGTTTTTCACGTGACGAAAGATTGAGACGCTACATATGTGTACTGAGTTTGGTGAACATATCTAAATTCTTTCTCGAGTTATAGCCAATTTAGTAAAAGTGGCTCCTCCCACTTCGAACGTTTTGGCAGCCCTTAGGGACCGTGAACCGAAATTTCCACTTATTTTGATAACTATTGGCAATCAGACTCCAGGGCCAAAAACCTAGGAACCAAAAACCCGAAATACCTGAAACTTTGCCATTCCTCTCCATGCCTGAGAGCGTCTTGCTTCATTGCGAAAGCTAACCCTGTTGTGTGCCGGCGTCCCTTTATACTTCCGGGTATGCTGTCACATGCTACGTCATGACGCAGCACCAATCAGGATTGGTTTAGTTTCATTCATACTTCAGATGCGCTACGCTACGTCCCAAAGTGTCGTTACCGACGCAGTGTCTCGTTCCCTTCTCAGGGAACATCGGTTACAGACGTAACCCAAGACGTTTTCCTTGCTTTACCTTGGGAAAAGTCCTTATGTTGACTGTGAAACACAGTATAGAGAGTTTAATTCTATACATTTATGGTGAAATTACGACATTTTCGTGTGTCAATCCATGTTTATTTTTATGCGAACAATGCGCTGTCACTTTAATTCAGCACGTGCAGCACAGCAAAAATAGACTTGGTGCACTGCTGCAGACGCACCGCTCCTGGAACGCACGGCTGGACCGCATCCGCGTGCAGTGTGAAAGCTCTAACCCTTAAAGACCTAGAACATTTTTGGGGCGCCTGACTTGCCTCTACTTTCCTTTGTTTTTTTTCACCCATTCTAGCAGTTAGCATCAAGTGCCATGTATCATTTTAAACAGGAGAGCATGAAGTTTCCATCTAGCTCATTTGAAGTCCCAATTTTACATTTATTTAGTCTGAGAATGGATTAAAGTAATAGAATTTTAAGAAAAACGGCAGCAAATATGTGGTGTTTTTACTGTGAACTCAAACAGAACTTCATGAAGTTTGGATTTTTTCCTTTAGAAAGTTAGACTTGGTTGTTTTAGACTTACAGATGAAATTTTGTCTACATGTAACAATCACTCAGCAAGTTATAGCCATTTATTATAATATTATTCTAGGCATTTTTGAGTGAAAACAGGTGTATTTTATTTACTGACAATGTAGATGTGTCCAAAAAAGTTCAGGGAGTAAGGTAAACTAACTAATGATCAACAATCGTTTCTGTTTGGCTCAGGGGAACAACCCACATGCGTTTCCTTGACGAATCAATGCTGCAGATTTTGATGACGCATCCACGCTCACTACGGAGCCTCTGAATGATCAATTGCGAGAAATGTGATACTTCTGAAAAGCTGAGATTCTCTTCTTTACGGTGCATTTTACAGCATACAGATTGGATTAGTGGTTTAAAAGTTATTAAATATTTTAGAACTATAGTTATTAGTTATATATATAGTTATCGGTCTTTACGGGTACGCACCACATATGCACTGCAAACGGAGTATGAGTGAAACAGGTGAAATGATTAGAGAGCTGGACTTTTAATTCTCAATACCGGCAGGAAACGACTGAGGTGCCCCTGAGCAAGGCACCTAACCCCCAATCGCGAATGAGTGAATGGCTGCCCACTGTTCTGGGTGTGTGTGTCCAGTTTGCAGTCTGTGTGTGTTCAGGTGACCGTGATTTCACCAAGTTCATTTTTGTTGATCCTGGAACAAAATTTCAATCAATTTTGAGGGACAAGTTTACAGTTTATGTCAAGTATAGGCTTACCAGAGTTAGGTGCTTCTACATCAGTGGTATTCACCTATCATTTCCCTCTGATTTTTTTTTATTTATTTTTATTTAAGTTTATTTAGATAGGGACAGATAAACTTAAACAGTCATCTGATGTATGCATCATAATGTTTTTAGCTAAAGCTAATTCACAACACTTGTCCCTAGTAGGGCTTTTAGTTACAATTAAAGATACAGACTAACATTATTTAAAAAAAAAGGTAAAGTTTAATGAAATACAAAAAAAAAAAAAAAAATGTAATATTAAAACTACATATGAGAGCAATTCCTGAATTAGCCACAATTTAGTATTTTTTTTTGAAGGTGGGTAATGTTGGAATACATTTCAAGTGGTCTGCTAGAGAATTCCATAATTTCGCCCCTTTTACTGAAAAGGCAAATGATGTTCTGCAGAAAGGGATACTACCATTGCCTTTTAACGGTGCTTGGGTGATGGATCTGGTACCACTTTGCTGTCTTATTATTTTGCAAAGGGGTGGGGGAGCAGCATTATTTAGGCATTTGAAGACCAATTTAACAAAGTGCAGGGAGATAAAATTAGCAAAACTTAAAATCATATATTTGCTTAGAATTTGGCAATGATGATACCTTATTCTCTTCCTGTCCAGGATTTTCAAGGCTCGGTTATAAAGACACTCTATAGACTTAACTGATGACTGGTGAGCTTGGGACCATGTGGTTAAGCCATACGATTTGTGTGGGGAAATCATAGAATTTATAAAAATAAAAGCACAGTCAAGAGTCAGTTTCTTATCATCATAAAACAGCCCAAGTTGGCCTTAATAGTTTTACTGATTTTCTTGATATGACTTTTAAAATTCAATTGATAGTTTATAATTATTCCCAGATACTTCACTTCTTGTACTTGTTCAATAAGCTCCCCATTCATTTGTACATTCAACAGTTGTGTTAAAGGTAGTTTTTTAATGGAAAAGCAGACAGAGTTTGATTTTTTTGGTGTTTAAAATTAAACAAGATGAGGCCAGCCAAGATGATATTTTCTCTAAGTTGGCATTTAGTTTATCAGCCACAGAAATACAGGTATTACCAGAAGCATACACCACTGTATAGTCTGCATACATCTGTAAACCTATATCTGGACATACATCTGGCAAATCATTAATGTAGACACTGAAAAGTATAGGTCACTGTTTCAATTTTAAGAAAGGTGGATCTCACATTATTAATTATAACACATTGTTCACGGCCCTTTAAATATGATTCAAACCAAGACAATGACTGTTTGGATAAATTGAACTTAGCTAATTTGGAAATTAAGATCTTACGATTTACTGTATCAAATGCCTTTTTTTAAATCTAGAAATACTGCACCAACTACATTTCCCTTGTCAAGTGATTGTTTGATATTTTCGGTTAATAAACAAATAGCAGATTCTGTAGAATGGTTGTGCCTGAATCCAAATTGCAGAGGACTCCAGAGATAATGGTTTGTCTCAAGATAGTGCATCAGTTGTTATGAGACGGTCTTCTCCAGGACTTTAGAAAAAACTGGAAGAAGACTAATAGGTCTATAATTACAAGACATTTTATCATCTCCAGATTTAAAAAGAGATGTTACCAAAGCATTTTTCCATCCATCTGGAAATTGCCCAGATTTAATGGAAATATTAATAAGACTGGTGAGAGGCTGAACCAAAATGCTACTATATTTTTTAAGAAGAGCTGTGTCTAAATTATAAATATCTTTTGAAAAGGTGGCGTTTAGGTCCTGTATAGCTTTCAGAACAGCTGTCTGACCAACCTCCCTGAGCTGAAATGAGTTATCTTGATCTTCAAGCAGGTCTGTTGTTGTTAGGCCTATATCGTTCCTGCTTGGAAAGCTTGATGCAAGGTTATTAACAGATTGTATTTGTATTGGACATTCTGAGTTCTCTAACGACTTGGTTACGCAGACCTTTAAATAGTTTCGAATCAGTGTCCCTTCGAGTTTTGATAAAAATGTTCAGAAATTAATGAAAAAACTCTTTTTCATTAATTTTCTTATATTATCATTCATCTATGGTAACTGAAATTTTCTGATTTTTTTTTTTTTTTTTTTTGCTTTTTAATGAATTTATCCACAATACACCCAATAGTGGACATAAGCTTATCACAGCAGTCGTTTACTTGGTTATATCGTTGGAGCTCATCCCAGTTAACACTCTTTAGCTCGGTCTCGAATTCAGTCAGTTTTTTACGAGGGATTTCAAGTTTAAATGAATTCCGATTTCGATTTATAAACTTAGTCAGTCTTTTCTTTGTCAATTAATCTTGCAATTAAAATCATATTATGGTCAGATAGACCAGTGACTAAATTATATGTTTTTATGATTCTGTCAGGTTTATTCTTGAAAATTAAATCTATCAGTGTTTGAGTATTCCTGCTGATACGTGTAGGGGCTTCAATCATTTGACTGAAGTCATGTTTGGATATGAGATTTTTAAATTTTTTCCTGCATTGTTTGTCTAACCAATTTATATTAAAATCTCCAAAGAGAAGCACCTCACTGTTGTGCTTAAAGTTTTTAAACAACGCATCCAGGTTTTCATATAATGTTGCAGTGCACGACGAGGGCGGATTATATATCACTAAAATATAAAATTGCATATTTTGCGACAATATTACATTAATACATAGACATTCAGTAGATATATCAGCAGTTGGATACATTTCCTTTACATTAAATGAGTCTTTAATATATATCAGTACACCCCCACCCCTGCCCACAGTTCTGTCCCTTCTAAAACATGTATATCCCGGAACATCAATTATGCTAGTTGGAATTTTATCATGTAGCCATGTTTCACTAATACAGAGAAAATCGATATTGGACGTCCCAGCCTCCGTTAACCCCTCAACCGCACAGGCTGGTTTCTCTGCGTCGTTCTCACAACGTCGTGGAACTGTATGTTCAGATCCCTGTGCCAGGCCCCATCCTCGCTGGTCGATAGAGTCCGGAAACCTGCAGGCATTCCAGGCGGAGCTGAGTTGATCAGACCAATGGTATCCAGGGCGGGAAACTCCAGGAAGGAGGCCCGCCGCGTTGTCGACAGGTGCCATTTTTTTGCAGCGGTTTCAATTTTAGGGATAAGTTATGGGCAGGGTTAGGGGTAGGGATGAGGTTAGGAATAAATTTTCGGACAGGAACATTGTTCTAGGATCTACAAAATATATTGACCCAGGAACATGTTGCACTTGGCAAAATCACGGTGACTGTGTGTTCATTACTCACCGCTCCTAAAGTGTGTGCTCTAACTCGGATGGGTTAAATGCATAGGACAAATTCACTTCACTTAATTAGACTGCAATATCTGCAGTGCCATTTTTGTTGAACAAGATCATTGTAATACATAACTGTACTGTATCTTTTTTTTTTTTTTTATCTCTGAAGAGTCTGAAATCAATCTCTCTGTGATAAATGAGAGGACAGTGCCTCTAAAATGAGTTCTTCATCTGCTGGATCAAGTGCTAATCAACCCACAAGGAATCATCCCTCTGCATCCAGTGATGAAACCGAGACCTCTGGCACCAGGTAACAGCCATTTTTGCATTTGGCAGATGTTTTTAATCTACATTGACTTAAAATGCATTCCTGAAGCCTGCAGTTGGTGAATGTAGCAAATTAGCTCAAAGAGGATATATTAACCCTCTGAACCCGAAGAACGCGCAGTTGCGTTTTGTTGATTTTTTCCTCATGACAGTGTAAAACAACTTAAAATACTCCGTCATTTTTGGCCTCACAGACATGAAAGATGTCTTTACAAAGCTTAAAGTGTCTACTTTTATTTGTGTACACTAAAAACTAAATGTTGTGCTTTTCGCTAAATAAAGAAAACAAACAGGATGCGCGTTCTCTCGTCTGTCCGTGAAGTCCACCCTGAAATGAGCTGTAACTCAGCGAATACTTGCCACACACACATGACAGATATCTCTTTAGAAAGCCTGGAATGTCTACTTTAAATGAATGAATGTATGAAATTGTAATATAAATGAAATTGTATGAAATGTAATTTATATAAAAAACAAATATTCTCTGTTTATGTAATCCGTGTGAAAACAACAAGAGGTAGAGTTCCTCAAGCGCAGCCTCATTATCTTTAATGTGACCACACCCATGCGCGCAAAGCAATTCACATGCAAATCGTCCACGTGAAGGAATGCAAACCTGTAAACGCCCCCATCACCTCAAAACAGAGCATCATCTTCATCATTCTTCTGATTTTCATCGAGTTCGGAAGACATGCTGTGAGTTTACCTTGGATTTACCTCAGAATAAGAAAAACGCGATTTTAAGATGAGAATTTTTAAGGTAAAACATTTCTTCTCACTTATATTAGCGTTATTGTTGCATAAACTTCACATTGTAGGCTACTAGTTGAACTATTGCTAGACTAAAATGTGTGAAATCAATGGAAACATGTTGAAAATGAAATATAGACAGGTAGGCAACCTTTCAATGCTAAATAAAGATACACGTACGACACAAGGGCATTTTTATGCTCTATAATATTAAGCACAGCATGATATAAAAGTAGGGTTGTCAACTGTCCCGTATTAGCCCGGACGTCCTGTATATTGGGCCTAAATGTCCCGTTTATTGACTGCTATGCTGATCTAACGACTGACTAAGGGGTCGTTCACATATGTTGCATCTTTTGCGCGCTCAAGTTTGTTATTTTAAATGTAGATGCGTGACAAGGGCGCACAAAATAGAGAGCAACGGCATCGTGATGCTCATGCGGTGCAGCGTGCTCGTTTTTCCCAGGTGCGTCTATGCCTCAGCAAGATGAAAACGCTTATCAACGGCAGACACCATGGGAGCGTTTAGTTTGTTCTGCAAACTAGGTGTGTTCCAGTAAAACGCCTTTAAACGTGGCAGGGACATCTTTTTGTGTATGCATTTGTAGATTATATTGCAAACAAGTCATGATATTCAACTGTGATACTGTAATGGGAGATCCAGTTGTGTTAATTTTTTTCGGGATTCTTTGATGAATAGAAAGTTAAAAAAAACAGCATTAATCTAAAATAGAAAGCTTTTGTAACATTAAAATATCTTTACTGTCTCTCTTGACACGTTTAATGCATTCTTGCTGAAAGAAACTATTCATTTCTTAAAAATTATTAATTATTAATAAAACTATTAATTTAAAACATTCTTACTGACCCCAAACTTTTGAACGGCAGTGTATAATGCTACAAAAGCTTTAGATGGTTTGAGTGTAACAATTGACATTTATTTCTATGACGTTAACAGCTGATAGGGCCATCAGTAGAGGGTCTTTGTCTTTCAGGTGTGAAACACATCGATATTCATGATGATTCACGCCCTCCCCGCATAAGCCTTCCTGACACAAAACATGTCTTACAAATTTTAAATCAACATATTGTTTTATGTGAATGAGTGGCCAGAGTGATTTTTACATCGTCTTGAAGCAAAAATTCTAGCCTACGTGATCCAGTTTTCAAAAGTCTTGTGAACAAATATTCAGTATGGGTTTTATAGCCTTATAACAGTGACTTAATTTTTTTTTCTTTCCACAAACCTGCATAAACGTCATTTTCTCAAAACTACAAACTTTTACATACATGCTGCTCACATATTATTGTAGCAGAGTTTGTGCTGAATACAGTGTAATCAGACTTTAGCCATGAAAATGTTACAAGTAACAGAAATAAGCTCAAATGTCAGGGCATGTCAAACCCTGTCACCTCCAGGGCCCAGAAAACAGCTCAGGGCTCAGAGGGTTAATAATTAATCATAACTTGTTATGGTTAATTATGAATATTTAGATCAGTTAATCAGATTAACTTGTAGTTAAATTAATATTACAATTAGTTATTCAGTTCGTCCAGCAAACACTCAGTATTGATTATTAATTCTAAGAAAAGGGTATTTTTCATGGCAACAGAAAAATAACTCTTTCCTAGCATGTAGCTGTGATCATAATCGTTAAATTGACATTGATTTATAAGCAGACCAGAACCAAATAAGTATTGTGCACAAGTTGTATTAACTAAATCACGAACAAAACTAATCTAAACAAACACATACACACGATCACACATACAAAATGGAAAGTGACAGAATGAAACTGAAAACGGGAACAGGGAATGAATCTATGGAAAAGAGTAATTTAACTAGGAAAAGAACTATCAGCTTTTTATTTTCAAAGCACTTTGTTAAGAGGATTTTACTGCTTATCCTAACCATCTGTTTAGTTAAAATATGCAATAGTTGCATTGCCTTTGCATTGGAAGCATTTCGTAAAGTTCCTGAAGGAGGATTTTGATGGTTCTGTGAGTTTCAATCGATTTCTTCTACGTTAAATGAAGAAATTGTGATGAACTTGCGTGGTTAGTTTGACTCTGTTCTGGTTGAGAGAGAGTAAGCACATGGCTGGGTGTTGATGGAGGCCTGCCGTCACGGACGTGCTGGCCAGAGAGACCATGCAGAATGGCAAACAGAAGATGCAGAGAAGGGCCAAGAGATCTCTGCGGAGACTTTTTTTTAACCTCAGAGGATGGTCTCTCCTCCTAGGGATCAGTGAGCCAATACTTAAGCTTTCGGAGGGAAAATTTTACAACCCTTTCTTTCAAGTATGCTCATTTGCATATGTAACTGGGCTGGTACCTGATGAAGAAACCATTAAAGAATCTTGTACTACTAATTACAATACTAATGTTGCACAGGTATCGACATATCATATACACGATCATTTATATCAAAATACAAATTTGTAGACACCAAACATGGTATAGGTGAGGTTACATTAAATGTTGGTTCTATCATAAAATATGCACAAAACAAGGTACCATACAAGAGACACTACAAGACAGTAATAATCATACACACAATGTCCTGGGATGCATGTTCATTTATGTCACGGGCGGTTGCAGGCAGACAGACAACGACTGTGAATGAAGTTCAACAACAGGTTTTAATAATCTTACTTAGACAGGCAAACAGGCAGGCGCAACACACAATAAACATAACGGAGATCGGACAGCTGTGGTGAGGATGGTGACTGCTGATATAGGGAGTGCTGATGAGTGATAACGAGGGTGATGACTTTCAGGTGCAGGAGATTGATGAATGGGTGCAGGTGGTGAGCCGGAGGGATTCTGTGAAGTGTAGTGTTGAGGGTGATTGTAACAATACACCCCCTCCTAAAAGGCGCAACCTCGCACCGCAACTGAAGGATGGTAGAGGGAGCAGTGGAGGAGGTTTTGGAGGTGGACGAGGATGAGGATGAGGCGAAGGGATGGTGGTAGACGGACGACGAGACCCCGGCGGCAGTAATGGAGGGTGTCTGACTTCTCCGCAGTCGCTGGTGGTGAAATGGGCTCTGGGTCTTGCAGTGCTCTGGATCGAGGCGCGACACTGATCGAGGCTCCAGACACCTGATGACGGTCTCTTTCCAGTTCAGTCCTGTGGTGTCTGGGAGGTCGATAGGATGGTGGAAGGTTGCCCCGATCCAGAACAAGGTATTCAGGGTCTCGTCGTCGAGCGCGCTAGTGATGGAAAGGCAAGTTTTTAATAAATGAAAAAAGTTTTTGGCTCTCCTGAGCCAGGACGATAATTCTGGCCCTATCGTCCATTTTGGGCGGTCCGATCTTCTTTCACGGGCTGTTGCAGGCAGACAGACGATGACTATGAATTAAGTTCAACAACAGTTTTTAATAATAATCAAACAGGCAGACATGACATGGCGTCCCAGTTTTCCAAAAAGAACTTCAAATTTTGATTCGTCTGACCACAGAACAGTTTTCCACTTTGCCACAGTCCATTTTAAATGAGCCTTGGCCCAGAGAAAATGCCTGCGCTTCTGGATCATGTTTAGATATGGCTTCTTTTTTGACCTATAGAGTTTTAGCCGGCAACGGTGAATGGCACGGTGGATTGTGTTCACCGGCAATGTTTTCTGGAAGTATTCCTGAGCCCATGTTGTGATTTCCATTACAGTAGCATTCCTGTATGTGATGCAGTGCCGTCTAAGGGCCCGAAGATCACGGGCATCCAGTATGGTTTTCCGGCCTTGACCCTTACGCACAGAGATTGTTCCAGATTCTCTGAATCTTTGGATGATATTATGCACTGTAGATGATGATAACTTCAAACTCTTTGCAATTTTTCTCTGAGAAACTCCTTTCTGATATTTGCTCCACTATTTTTCGCCGCAGCATTGGGGGAATTGGTGATCCTCTGCCCATCTTGACTTCTGAGAGACACTGCCACTCTGAGAGGCTCTTTTTATACCCAATCATGTTGCCAATTGACCTAATAAGTTGCAAATTGGTCCTCCAGCTGTTCCTTATATGTACATTTAACTTTTCCGGCCTCTTATTGCTACCTGTCCCAACTTTTTTTGGATGTGTAGCTCTCATGAAATCCAAAATGAGCCAATATTTGGCATGACATTTCAAAATGTCTCACTTTCAACGTTTGATATGTTATCTATATTCTATTGTGAATAAAATATAAGTTTATGAGATTTGTAAATGATTGCATTCCTTTTTTATTCACAATTTGTACAGTGTCCCAACTTTTTTGGAATCGGGTTTGTATTTCATGGTTTGCGTTATCCAGCCACAAGGTGCTGTTGCAGTGAGGATGGGCGTCTGGAACGCATTGGGGGTTTTCTGTTTTAGCTGAGGATGTTGTTGTTTAATAACTGATTAGTTACTCAATATGATGATTTTTACAACCAAAAATTAATCAATCGAAAACTTACTTTAGCTTTTTTCTAAAGCAAAATAAATTTTGTATTATCACTGTAAAGCTGCTTTGAAGCAATCTGTGTTGTAAAAAGCACTATATAAATGAAGGTGACTTGACTTGAATGCAGAAGAGTCTGCTTTATCTGTCTTTCCTATGGCCTGATTTAAAATGAGTTTAGAGCAAGGCTCTGTCTGCATTCTTTCAGGTCATAAACCAGTCTCCTCCTGCCTGTTAGTTGCAGTTTCGGGGGATGTTCCAACACATAGAACTCTAACCATAGTTAATAATAATGGTAACACTTTACAATAAGGTTGTATTAGTTAACATTAGTTAATGCATTAGTTAACATGAACTGACCATGAACAACACCTCTGTTCAGCATTAGTTAATCTTTCTTAACGTTAGTTAATAAAAATACAGCTGTTCATGGTTTGTTCATGTTAGTTCACAGTGCATTAACTAATGTTAACAAGATTTTAATAATGCATTAGTAAATGTTGAAATTAACAAAGATAAATAAATGCTTTATAAGTGCAGTTCATTATTAGTTCATGTTAACTAATGTAGTTAACTAATGTAGTTAACTAATTAACCTTATTGTAAAGTGTTACCATAATAATAATAATAATTTGTTACATTTATATAGTGCTTTTCTGGGTACTCAAAGCGCTTTACATGGAAGTTGGGGAATCTCCTCAACCACCACCAATGTGCAGCATCCACCTGGATGATGCAACGGCAGCCATATTGTGCCAGAACACCCACCACACACCAGCTGATTGGTGGAGAGGAGACCGAGTGATGAAGCCAGTCGGTATATGGGGATTATTAGGAGGCCATGATGGACAGAGGCCAATGGGCAAATTTGGCCAGGATGCTGGGGTTACACCCCTATTCTTTTTTTCTGAAGGACATCCTGGGATTTTTAATGACCACAGAAAGTCAGGACCTCGGTTTAACGTCTCATCCGAAGGACGGTGCTTATTGACAGTATAGTGTCCACACAGACCACAGGGTGAGCACCCCCTGCTGGCCTCACTAACACCTCTTCCAGCAGCTACCTAGTTTTCCCAGGAGGTCTCCCATCCAGGTACTGACCAGGCTCAGCCCTGCTTAGCTTCAGTGGGAAACCAGTCTTGGGCTACAGGGTGATATGGCTGCTGGATAGTTGTTGGGGGGAGTGGGTTTGCCGGATTTTTCATTAAATATAAAGAATAATTTCTGTCTGATTGGTCCAGCCGTTACATGAGTGACCGGAGCTTTGATACATTCACAGAGAGGCACAGAATCACTTCCCTGAACCGAAACTTTCACTGTTCCTCATTGTTGACTGAATCCTGTAAATTAAACTATATATTAAAGGCCTGTTCACAAGGACGATAACTATAATGATAAATATAATAATTTTTCTAATTACAATAATTTACATTTTTTTTATAATTCTATGAGAATAGTTAAGTCCACACCACAACTACCAATAACAAGGAAAGATGTCACTTAAAGATGTCCAGCTGATGAACAATAAAAACGTTGACAGCCAATCAACAACAGGGACATAAATTCTCGCAATTTGTGTTTCAAAGAATAATGAAAGTCTTGCTCATTTGAAATGACATGAGTGCAAATGACACATTTTTTTTTTTTTTGTCTTTGAACTTAGCCTATAAGTATGTCTACAATTCTGTTTTGTTTGTCTTTTGTCAGTATCAGCAGGAGGAAGAGACAGAGATCAGAGTCTCCAGAACCCAGCGGTGTGTCTCTGAAGAGCAACAGATCCATGGATACACCACTTAGATTCAGTGATGGACCAGTGACCTCTGACCATCAGTTAGTATAAACATTTACTTGCTAATTTACTGTAGTGCAACATGCAACATATACACTGCACAGTGGTACAACTCGAAGAGGGCCACCAAAGTCATATCCAGTAACTGATATATTTCTGATGGTCATTATAAATGTCATTTTTGCTGTGTTTTTTTCAGCAGGGAGGAGACATGTGAGCTGATCAGATCTGTGCCGTCCTCTACATCAAACTATCATACTCACATCAGACCGAACGAAACTGAAGCAGTCCTGCAGACACACACACTTGAGAATGGAGACCTGCAGAGAGTCAAAGACCAGCACAAAATCAGCATGAAGAACAAGTATGAGAGATTATTTGAGGGAATCAAAATTCAGGAGAATGAAACCTTCCTGAACAGAATCTACACACAGCTCTACATCATAGAGGGAGAGAGAGAAGGAGTGAATGAAGAACATGAGGTTTTGCAGATGGAGAAAACAGCCAGAACACAACACTCACAAGACACTCCAATCGACTGCAATGACATCTTTAAAACCTCAACTGAACCAGGATGTGAGGAGAAAGACCAAATCAAGACTGTTCTTACTAAAGGCATTGCTGGAATCGGAAAAACCGTCTCTGTGCAGAAGTTCATTCTAGACTGGGCCGAGGGAAAAGCCAATCAGGATGTAGATTTCATGTTTGTGCTTCCATTTCGAGAGCTGAACTTTATCCGAGATCATCAGTACAGTCTTCACAGACTTCTGCTGGACTTTCATCCTGAACTTCAAGATCTGGACTCAAAGATTTATGAGGAGTGTAAAGTTGTGTTCATCTTTGATGGTCTGGATGAAAGCAGAATCACACTGATGTTTTCAGACACTCAGAAAGTTTCTGATGTGACTGAGACTTCATCAGTAGATGTGTTGATGTCAAGCCTCATGAAAGGAGAGCTGCTTCCCTCTGCTCTCATCTGGATCACCTCCAGACCAGCAGCAGCCAATCACATCCCCTCCAAATACATCAACCGTCTGACAGAGATTCATGGATTCAATGAGCCTCAGAAGGAGGAATATTTCAGGAAGAGAATCAGGGACAAGCATCAAGCCAGCAGAATCATCTCACACATCAGAAGAGTAAGAAGCCTTCACATCATGTGCCACATACCCGTCTTCTGCTGGATCTCATCCACTGTGCTTCAAAAGCTCCTAAAAGAAGATCTGAGTGCAGAAATCCCTCGAACTCTGACAGAATTGTACATCCACTTTCTGCTGATTCAGATCAACATGACAAATCAGAAGTTTGGAGAGAGAGATCCAGAGAAACTCCTGCAGTCCAACAGAGAAGTGATTGTGAAACTTGCTGAAGTAGCTTTCAAACAGCTGATGAAGGGCAATGTGATGTTCTATGAGGAGGACCTGAGAGAGAGTGGCATAGATGTCACTGACGCCTCAGTGTATTCTGGGATTTGCACTGAGATCAAAGAGGAATCTCTTATTCATGAGAGGAAAGTCTACAGCTTCATTCATCTGAGTGTTCAGGAGTTTTTCGCTGCTTTCTATGCTTTTTATCATTATGTAACGAAAAATGTTGACACATTGCAGTTTATCGATGTCGTTCATAGTCTGATTAAAGGTGCAGTAGATAAAGCCCTTGAGAGTGAGAATGGACATCTGGATTTGTTCCTGCGGTTCCTGCTGGGCGTCTCACTGGAGTCCAATCAGAGACTCTTACAGGATCTACTGACACACACAGCGAACAGCTCAGAGAGCATCAGGAGAACCACACAGTACATTAAAGAGAAGATCAAAGATGGACATGGACTCTCCACTGAAAGATCCATCAATCTGTTCCTCTGTCTGCTGGAAGTCAAAGATCAGACTCTGTCCAGCGAGATTCACGAGTTTGTGAAATCAGACAAACACTCAGAGAAGAAACTCTCTCCTGCTCACTGCTCAACAATCGCCTACATGCTTCAGATGTCAGAGGAGGTGCTGGATGAGCTGGACCTCAAGAAATACAACACGTCAAATGAGGGTAGAAGACGACTGATACCAGCTGTCAGCAACTGCAGAAAAGTTAAGTGAGTGTGTACATACACAGTTGAGATTAAATGTTGTTTATATGTACCAGACTTGTTTGAAAAAAAAGAAACATCAAAATTTAAAAACTGTGCAATACTAGTGCAAACTTCGGTATCTGATGAGTTTGGCAGTTCAGTGGGAGTGCATGCAAATAGGATCAGTGAATTAAAAACATAAGCCCCGTTTCCACTGAAATTACCCAAAACAATTTGTCCCAGGAACGTTTTCCCCCCCAGACCTGTTGAGGACAAAACAGGACAAAAGAAATATTTTTTTTTTTGTAGTTTTTTATTTAGAATATAGTTATGAGAGCCAAAGGCACATTTTTGGTACACAGTTATACCTGGGAATAAATCCTGTTTAAAGATACATCACATACCTGGCATTTCCAAGGTGTTTAGTGTTTCTATGTACTGAGAAGAAAAAAAACTCTCCTGCTTCCAGTCAGTGAGCTCGCCTTCATGCAGAATGTCCTATGTGGGCCAGTATCAGGTCGCTGTGATTCTAAAATCTGTGAGATGAAAGAAAGAAAAAAAACCCATCTCTACATCTGTTGTATCCACGAGAACCAGTGCTAGGCTGGGTGCCATATGCGTGACCCCGAGGGGATCCCATATGTGTATTCTTCCACAGTAGCTACTAAACAGAAGCCTGTGTATTTCCCTTGGGGAAGCCCCCCTGTGATGAGGCTGGAGCTGCCCACGAAACATTCCACGAAACAATATGTAGTTCGGCCCTAAAGGGTTAGCCCATATGTAAAACTCCACACAACTCCTTCTGGTAGGATGTGGCTTCCGCAGCATTCCTTTTCCAGTGGAAAGGGAACGCTTTCCCAGTGTTATCCAATAGTCTCACTGAGTGGGTAATGCGGAACATTTTCTGTGTAAGCCCTGTCCCATTGCAGCCCTAATAGGCAAGAGGGATCAGGAGGCTTATGCAGAGTGCTGGAAGGGGCAGCAGCTCCGGCGTTTTGGTAGGGGTTCCTATTCGTCGGTCACTGACGTGGCGTCGAACGTGACCGACTGAAAGTATATAATCCTCGTTCCCTGAAGGAGGCAATGGAGACGCCACGTCCCGTCGCCACAGCTGCTGTACCACCGCTGGGCGGCCAGGTCACCGGCTCGGCTTCTCAGCGAAAACCTGCGAAGCAGAGCAGCTGATGCAATTATCACATGCCAATGTGCAGTGGCTCTTTATATTTACACAGAAGTAGATTGGCCTCTCTAGCGAGATTCCTATTTGTATATAAGTATCTTTTCTTTTTTTTAAATATAAGAGTACTTTTGAACCCATATGCTGCTTATATATGCACTGAGTTCTCTGTTTTACATTTTTACAAGAGTTGACATAAATTTGCAAGAACAGAACACATAATTGACTTGTCATGAAACTCTTGTATGTTTTAATCTCTTTCAGTTTTTCTGGCTGCAATCTCACTGGTCAGCATTGTGAAATTGTGTCATCAGCTCTTCAATCCTCAAACTCTGTCCTGCAAGAGCTGGACCTGAGTAACAATGACCTGCAGGATTCAGGAGTGAAGCTGCTCTCTGATGGACTGAAGAGTAAAAACTGTCAGCTAGAGATACTTAGGTGTGTAATATTTGATCTGTGATATCTTGCATGATCAGTACTTTGTAAGTCAGTACTAATACTAAGCACTAATACTGATTTTAAGGATCCAACAGTTTACAATTAGACATATTCCTTAACCCTCTGGTACTGTGCATGAGGCGATCAAAAAAGAAGATTTTTTTGTATTTCAATGAAATTATTGTCCTATATTTTAGTTCGATAATGTTTTTTATTTAATATTTTGTATTTTTAGGTACTACTTGTATTTTTATGGTACTAAATTATATCTATACAGTAGTTATAATCCATGTATTCCCCTTTTAAACATTACTGAAAAAAGCTTAAAGTGAACTTGAAAAAAGTTATACAATTTTACATTTATTGTTAGGAAAATTGTACAAAAATATAATTTTCAATTTTTATATGAAATATATATTTTCCAAAACACATTTTATTCTAAAACTGTAAGACAATTAAAGCCATAAATCTAAACAAGCTGTGTTCCAAATTTGAAGTTTATATCTCAAACAATTAGCTTTCTGTAAGAATTTGTTTGTGTGTAGTACCAAACGTTTCCAATAGATGAAATTTGTCTCTCGTTCAAATCCATTGCAGTCATTTTTGAAAACAATACAAGTGCGACCATTTTTTTCAGGGCCATTTAACCTTTTCAAATCATGTCCATGATTTGTATGTGTGTGTGTGTGTTTACACAGCAAGTGCCAAAACCTTTACAAGTTTAGCACCATTCTGATGAATAAACAAAAATCTAAAAAAACAAAACGTAAAATTCTTCGATCAAAAATGACTGAACAGCACGAGAGGATTAATTCACTTTTAAATCGAATAACCCAGAAGCAAAACTTTTGGCTAACTAGATTTTCTGCATTTTTGAAATTTGTTGCAAATATAAATATTTAACCCTTAAACAGGCAAGAGTGGAAAATGATTAGTAAAAAATCATTTCATGTCACATTTTATATCATCTGGACTTAAGTAAAACATATCCAAAGGAATCTTTGAAATATTTGATATAGTTTTGATTTTATGAGTTGTATCTCCCAGGACACGCTTGCCCTATTAGGGTATAAAAAAGGATTATCCACTGTATTAACAATGAGTGGTATCTCAAGGTAAATTGGGCCCTCTGTACTGGTCATTGCATTATTGCGTATTCTGGGGTGACAGTTGTGGGCAAATCATCATATTAGACTGATGTCTGAAGGATCATGTGACACTGAAGAGTGATGCTGAAAATTCAGCTTTGCATCTCAGAAATCAATTACATTTTAAAATATATTTGTAACGAGTCTGGTTGTAGTAAAAGACTTACATGACGAATATACACAGGAACACACTTTAATGGAATTCTTCTCAGGGAACACATAGAAAGCAACCAAACATCCATGAACACAAGTAGACCGACAGTGACTAGAAGGAAACCAAGGGTATTTAAACACTGGGACTAATGGGATAATTAACGAGACAACAGGTGGGAATAATGAACTAATCAGAACACAGCAAAACTAGGTCACAGAGGAAACACAAAGAAGCTAAAAATGACCACACATGTAACAGATCGCCCCCTCCTGGGAAGGCGTGTCCTCATGCCGTAAACGCTTGGAGCAGGCCGTGGAGCAAAACAAAATGAAAAAAACAGACTGATTGAGGAGGCGGAAGATGGAGGCTGGGCGGGTATTCTGGAGACACAGGGGGCGCTGGAGAAACAGGAAACCCAGGAGCTACAGGGGGCGCTGGAGATTCAGGGAACGCTGGAGATACAGGGGGTGCTGGAGATACAGGGGAACTAGGAATCACCTCTCCAAAAAAGTCTATTAAATCTTCCTCAAATATTCCTTTCAGTTCTTCCATATGTCAGAGACTGCAGACATCTTATCCACTGCGGTGGTGTTGTGGACGGGGCTCTCTTCCCAACCCTCAAGCTCCACAATCACTCGCTCTGCGACGCACGGTGTTGCCGGCTCACACACCTGGTCAGAGTTGAGTTGTGGGATAGGCTTCGGGGCGATGGTACCTTCCGACCTCGTCCTCGGTTCGGGCTCGTCCATCACGGCAGGCCAGTCTCCACGCTCTGTGGTGGGCTCTAGCAAAACCTCCGTCACATCGTTCGCTGGTGGTGGTCTCCCTGCTCCAAGCAGAGAAGCTGGACTGCAGGAAGGTACATGGGGAAAACACAAAAGATTAAAAAGAAACAAAAGAGGGAAAAACGTTGCTAAATACTTTACTGTTTCGGTCTGTCTTTCTGTAACGAGTCTGGTTGTAGTAAAAGACTTGCACGATGAATATACACAGGAACACACTTTAATGGAATTCTTCTCAGGGAACACATAGAAAGCAACCAAACATCCATGAACACAAGAAGACCGACAGTGACTAGAAGGAAACCAAGGGTATTTAAACACTGGGACTAATGAGATAATTAACGAGACAATAGGTGTGAATAATGAACTAATCAGAACACAGCAAAACTAGGTCACAGGGGAAACAAAGCAGCTAAAAATGACCACACATGTAACAATATTCAGATAGAAAACCATTATTTTACATTTTAATAATATTTCACAATATTACTGTTTTTTTGTATTTTTAATAAAATAAATGCAGCCTTAATGAGCAGAAGAGACTTCTTTAAAAACATTAAAACATCCAAAAACTTCTGACCGGTAGTGTATGTTAGTTAAGATGCATATTTTTATGATAACACTGTTGCCACAGCAATGAACTAATATATAAATAAATACTTGGATAATTAATAACCATCATTGCTGCAATAGCTGATATTTACAGGCATATTAACAGATGAATATTAGTTTTCATTATTTTACCATCAATTAATAATATTATTTAATCTTTGTCTATAATGATCTATTCATTTTTAATAATCCATAACAATCTGTTATTTAATCTTTGTAGATAATGATGACTGTTTGTGTGTCTGCAGGTTGTCAGGCTGTAAGGTGACAGAGGAAGGCTGTGGTTATGTGTCTTCAGCTCTGAGTTCAAACCCCTCACACTTGAGAGAGCTGGATCTGAGCTACAATCACCCAGGAGATTCAGGAGTCAAGCTGCTCTCTGACAAACTGAATGATCCAAACTGCTCACTGCAGATACTCAAGTATGTGGGAAAATAATGGGGTTTTCCTTAAGATTGCTAATACTGCTGATCTCAATTGGGTAATAAGTGAACATAAAACACATACAGTGCAAATGTTTTTGGCTGTGAAGGTGTTCAATAACAAATATTTAATCATTAACAAACTATCAAATCAATATTTTTTATAACCATCCTTTGCTTTTAAAATGGCACCAGTTGTTCTAGGTACACTAACACAGAATGATACTTGGTCAGCAGGGTCTTTAGTCTTGCGCCATTTCCTCTCAGTAGCTCTGAGCTTGGTTCGGTGGTCACAGAGAATATCTGTGAGCCAGGGGCTGGAGGGTATCGCACAGGTTGGCCTGGAGTTGAGAGGACAGATATTATCAAGGTAGGATGTTAATGCGGAGCATAGAGTGGTCTTAGCTTCCTTGAGATTGAGAGAATAGAAGTGGTTAGTGGGGGAGGGGGATGTAGAGACCACAAAGAAAAATCATGTAGGGAAGAGAGGGTGGAGGTTATGAGACTAGAGGATGAGTCGGTGGGGGGCATGAAGGTAGAGTGATAGAGAACTGGAGAAAGAAGTGGTCAAAGAGATGTATAGTAGAGTAACAAGATGATTGTCAGTGGTGCAGTTACGTGTTAGGATGAGGTCTAGCTCTTTGCCTGCTTTGTGTGTCTCAGAGTGTGCTGTCTTGTGAGGTCAAACAAGGAAGGAAGTCATTTGCTTGATGTTTGTTGAGGTGGATGCTGAAGTGAAAGTGACGTGAAGGCCAAGTATGGTAATTTGTCCTCTGCATTTAACCCATCCATGTTAGTGCACACACATTAGGAGTAGTGAGTAATGAACACACACACTGCAAACCATGGACACACACCCAGAGCAGCCATTTTTTCTGTGGAGCGGTTGGGGGTTAGGTGCCTTGCTCAAGGACACCTCAGTCATTTCCTGCCAGTACTGAGAATCAAACCCGGAGCCTTTTACCAGTCTGACTCTCTAACCATTAGGCTACGACTGCCCATAAGAGCTACCAAGAACAACCAGCGGTGAGCCATCCTCCAGAAAAGAGGACAGCAGCACATCTAGATCTTCCAGGAAGCTGCCTAGTTTACATGGTGGACAGTAGATTACAGCAAATTGTAGTTTGGGAGGATTAGTTTCAGTGGTTGCATGATATTTAAAAGAAGTGTAATTGCAGAGAGAAGAGATTGAAGTGACTTTCCAGGTATTGGAAATGAGTAGATCTATCCCCCCACCCCGCTCAGTTGGATGAGGTGTGTGGAAGAAAGTGACGTCGGTGGAGAGGGCTGTAGGAGTAGCAGTGTTGTCTGAGATCCATGTTTAAGTCAAAGCCAGAACATTAAAGGATTAGTTCACTTTTTATCCCATGATTTACTCACCCTCAAGCCATCCTAGGTGTATATGACTTTCTTTTTTCTGATGAACACAATTAGAGTTATATTAATAAATATTCTGACGCTTCCAAGCTTTATAATGGCAGTGAACGGGGGCCACGAGTTTAAAGCAGGGGCGTTGCTAGACATAAAGCTCTACTGGGGCACAGGCCCCCCATTACTTTTTTTTCTTGAAAGCCTGACGCATGCAAGAAGTGTGCCACACAATGCACTATACAATTTTCCTTTGCTTAACCCACTATTCCTACACTGCAACAAGTACTGGGAAAGGTAAATGTGTAGAGATATTAATATTTATGAAAATATTTACTTAAGTATCTTCAACATACATACATACATATTTACATGAACATTCTCAACATGCATAAAATGCATACACTGTACATATGGAAATAATAAAACAGTAGATAACTTTCTTGCAGATTTGCATTCTTCTACATTACACAATGATAATAACTGTTCATCCTGTCAGGCTTGTAAATACCACAAGATCCAAATGCGAATGCAATAATAGTCATTTATTGAACAAGTTCAAAAAGGCAAGGGAGAGTGATCAGATCTGATGAAGGAATCAGGCCTTGGTAGCGAGCAGACTGGAATGGGCTCTATCTGCTGATCCACGCAGCACAGATCCTCAGAAAACCAGACAGAGAATAATCCAAACTCTAACAGGGAAACACAACGGGAGACTGGAGATGAGACTGGCAGGAACAAGTGACAAGGCATGAACACCAAAATGATCTGACAAGGAACACAGCAAACACAAGACTACATACAGGACAGATAATCATCCGCACCTGCGGCTGATCAGCGAGCTCGTCAGCGCAATCAGTGCTACAACAACGCTGATAGGCGCTCATACACTGACAGCACGAAAACAAACATGAACAGGTGAACCTGCGAACCGTGACATTACCCCACCCCCTAAGAGCGCCTCTTGGCGCTCCCAAAGGGACCTACCTGGCGATTGTAAACATCGATGAGGGAGTGATCCAATATGTCTCTCGCAGGAACCCAACTCCTCTCCTCCGGACCGTAACCCTCCCAGTCCACCAAATACTGGAATCCACATCCCCTCCGCCTAGAGTCTAGAATACGACCGACCGAATACACAGGCTCTCCATCTACGATTCGCCGCGGTGGGGGAACCAGGGCCGGCGGATTAATGGTAGAATGAAAAACAGGTTTTAATGGTAACACTTTACAATAAGGTTCATTAGTTAACATGAACTAATAATGAACTGCACTTATAAAGCATTTATTTTCAATATTAATATAATTCAATATTGATTTATCTTTGTTAATGTTAATTTCAACATTTACTAATGCATTATTAAAATCTTGTTAACATTAGTTAATGCACTGTGAACTAACATGAACAAACCATGAACAGCTGTATTTTTATATTTATATATTGTTGTTCATGGTTAGTTCATGTTAACTAATGCATTAACTAATGTTAACTAATACAACCTTATTGTAAAGTGTTACCGTTTTAATTTAGAAACATGGAAGACGGAATGGATTCTCCTGTACGCCAGAGGGAATTTGAGGCGTACTGTCACCGGACAGTACAGGTGACAGTAAACGGGCCAATGAATTTAGGAGCAAGTTTCCTACAGACAGAGCAGAGAGGAATATCAGAAGATGAAAGTCACACCTTTTGACCAACGACGTAAATGGGGGGGCTTTGACTGGTGTGAATCGGCCTGGGCCTTAGTGCGTAAACCCACCCAGAGGAGAGCCTGTCTGGCCACACTCTGGACAAAGGCGTGGACAAAGGCGTGGACAAAGGCGTGGACAAAGGCGTGGACAAAGGGAGCCGCAACTTAGGATTCCAGACACGGAACAATAGGTGGCTGGTAACCTAAACTACACTCAAACGAAGACATGCCCGTAGACGACACTGGTAATGAGTTACGCGCGTACTCAACCCATGAGATATGTTGACTCCAAGAGGACGGATTCTGTGACACCAAACACTGTAACACCCATTCTAAAACCTGGTTGGCCCTCTCCGTTTGACCGTTACTCTGGGGATGAAACTTTCGCCCCCAATAAATGACAAAACTCTCTCCAAAATTTGGATACAAACTGGGGTCCCCTGTCAGAAACCACATCCATCGGGAGGCCATGAATACGAAAGGCGTGGTCTATGACAGCCACCGCTGTCTCTCTGGCAGAGGGTAATTTGGGCAGAGGGATGAAATGAGTATCCTTCGATAATCGGTCCACCACGGTTAAAACCACCGTGTTGCCCTGCGAGGAGGGGAGGGCCATGATGAAATCTAGCGCAATGTGGGACCAGGGTCTCGAAGGAACTGACAACGGTTGAAGGAGTCCAGCAGGGGGTCGATTGGAAGTCTTACAACTTGCACAAACCGAGCAGGCCAATACAAAACGACGTGTCGCAGGCCATAGTTTGCCACCAGAATCGTTGCTGAGCCAAGTCCAGTACGACCAGCACGACCAGTCGCCATAAGCAGATGAGCAGAGAGTTAGTAGCTAAACAGGCTGAGTTTGGTTGCTAGCTTGCAAAACTAGCAATGCTATCTCCAACTTTATAAATGCAGAAGTGTAACTTCTATAAATTAATAACTAGCTAGCTAGCATAATTGGTGTAACTTTAGAATGAATTTTGAAACTCACTCAAAACAAGTCAAACTATAGTATAGTCCTTTTTAGTCACTAGGTAATTAGCAGTAATTAACACAGCAGCCATAGATACTGCCAACTGTTTATGTAGTATCCTAAACTAGAGCTAGCTAATTAAATGTTACTTTCATAATCGAAAGATTGATTCATTGTGATCATACACAAACAAAGACAGTAACTACAAAACATAAAAATGTGTTTATTTTCTGTGCTAGAGTGGTGCAGGTATAATGTCAGAACCCAGAAGACTAATTCACCACTGGTTCTTTCAAGATTTTCTTATGGGGTTTTCGATTTATGTGTAAAATAAAGCCTGTGGTAAACATAACTTGACTATACTTTGACGTTTTGTTCTAAAACGTAAATTACACACCCCCATAGCAAAAACGCGAATTTTGAAGTAGTTATTTTCATTCTTGAAAACGTGGGCCTAGGCCTACGTTTTTAATAAGTAATTAGATAAAGCAGTTTGGGGTGTGAGTGTGTGCAGTGTACGTTGTAGAACAAAACGTCAAAGTATCGTCCAGTTATGTTTACCATAGGCTTTATTTTACTCAGAAATTGAAAAAAAACATTATAAAACCACATAGGAAAATCTCGAAGGAACTGGCGCGGCGAATTAGACGATGTTTTTTCATCTGATGTCTGAGAATGTAGATTTTTCATCAAGTCTTACATCCCTCAAACTCATCATCTCTCTTTTCTGCTTCCCTGTCCCTGCTTCGTACAAAAAAATATTTTAGATATTTTACTTTATAATGTATTAAATATGGATATTTTTCTTACACAAACGCATCGCTTCACTTCAGAAGGCCTTTATTAACCCCCCGGAGCCGTGTGGAGTACGTTTATGATAGATGGATGCACTTTTTTGAGCTTCAAACTCGTGGACCCCGTTCACTGCCATTATAAAGCTTGGACGCACCAGGATATGTATTAATATAATTCTGATTGTAATCATCAGAAAGAAGAAAGTCATATACACCTAGGATGGCTTGAGGGTGAGTAAATCTTGAGGTAATTTTCATTTTAAAGGGGTGGTTGATTATGATTTCACTTTTTTAACTTTAGTTAGTGTGTAATGTTGCTGTTTAAACATAACATCTGCAAAGTTACGATGCTCAAAGTTCAGTGCAAAGGGAGATATTTTCTTTTACAGAAATTGCTTTAAGAACTACAACAAAGGGCTGGAAGGGACTACACAAGCTTCCTCCCGGGTTAGTGACATCACTAACCCTAAAATGTACATAAATCCTGCCCCCAGGACCACGCAACAAAGGGGGTGAGGCCATGTTGGGCTGCGTTAGAGAAGAGGAAGATTTATGTAGTAGTGTTGTTGCTGGGCCATTGAAATGCTGTCATTTTCACCCCGATTGCAGGTCATCTTTGTTTGGCCTTCCTAGGGACGCTGGACTGACAACATTTCTACATCAGACACGAGTGGCGCTACGCGACGCGACAATAGAACCCATTATAATCAGTGATGTTGTCTACACTGGACGTACTGACACGATGGACAAATGCTTTGCAACGGGCACTTTGTCGCGTCCAGTGTAGACAGCCTTTAGCTGTTCCGACGCGAGCAACAAACTTCTTTTTAATCCCACCAGCGAACTTTGAATGTTAGTGTTTGTTGGTGTTTATGTGATCAGTGTAAATTATTCTTTGATTAGAGCTTTTATAGCGTTTACCCACATACTCATTTGGCTACAGGCACGCTAAACATGGTTCTGTGTAAACATGGTTTTTTACTGTAGAAAAGCCATGGATTAGTTTTAGTAATTGATTAGGGTTAGTGATAGAACGAGGCTACACTCGTACTATAAAGACAAAACTAACGGTGCTCTACAGTCAGTAGCGATCACTATAGATCCGCAGTCTGTAATCCAAATAATCCCTTCAAGCATTTACAAATAACAGCGTATCTAAAAGTATGAGACAACTACAAAAAAAAAAAAAACATACCATTCTGAAATGTCCTGTAACAGCTGTTCTTGCACAGGTTCTGCTCAATCCCCTTCACTAAAATTCTCTGGGTCTGATTCGGGCTCAAATTGATAAGGCAATATTGACGCCATTGTTTATTACAGTACACCTGAGCATATGCAACTAACCATAATGGTAAGGGGCGTGACGTTTCCGGACAACGTGCACTAGGCGGTTAGCAAAGCGGAATCACATCTCACTGGGCCAGCTAACCAATCTGAGCCCATTGCATATTTCTGAGGGAGGGGCTTCATAGAACCAGGAAGCTATCCGGCCGTTTTTCAGAGAAGGGACACAGTGGTGTAGAATAAAGCTAAGATATGTGAAAAATAATGTTTTTTTAAAAACGATGCATTAACAGATATTAGACTGCACCCTTATAAACACAATCAAGCCTTCGAAAAAAGCTGATCAACCACCCCTTTAAAGTGAACTAATCCTTTAAGTTTAGACTGAATGGCAAAGGCGGAAATGAAAATATTATATTGTTTAATTAATGCATTATGTGTTAGTTAAAAATAGACAGATTAGTGCAATGCCAAAGACAGGAATGTAGTCAGGTTTGTTGACAGCTGACTGACAATTCCACAGTCCAACAGAGAGGGAAACAGGCAGAGGAGGTGGCAAGGGAATGTAGGTGCCTTGGAATTTACTTATGTGTGTGGAGGTGCTTGTTCTTCTGTTTGCCATGAACAACAGAGATGAACTGATAAAGTAAAGTAATAAAGGAGTAATAAAGGGGAAACAAGAAATTAGTAAAGAAAAGGAAAGGGCTACTTAGTGCAGCGTGTTGTGCCTTTTCGGTGTCCTTGCTCGCTGGAGTCTGGACTCGCTCAGGTAGACTTGTAGGTCTTCACCAGAAAAGAACTTCACACAAGGGCTGCTGCTCCAGTATTGTTTGCCAATCAAGTGCTACCTCACTAATTGCTTCACAGCTAAGCTCACCTACTTCATTAACAGTTCAAATCAAACAAAGTGTCAACTGAAACTTCAACTGGAGCTCTTAAACTAACAGCAATTAACAGATTTTACCATAGTACTATTAGAAGTGCAGTTCAAACACCTTAGCGGCAACTGATGCCAATCCAGATCAACAAACACAGCAAAATGCAAAATACTTTAATGTTCGGAAACGTTAATGAACATTTCCTACTGGCACATGAAAGCAAAAAAGATAAATATCCATCTTAAGGCAAATGTTTGGTTAATCATCTCATATGCTTAAGACTTGCAAAGTTATACATATGTATATATAAACTGTAGTACAGGGGTGGTCCTGGAGTGCCGCTGTGCTGCAGAGCTAATCAATGTTTTCAGGATTACTTACAGTACCTTGCATCCCAATGTGCATCCACCCTAGCCGCCCTAAATAGTATTTAATATTACTAATGTCACATACTATTTAGGGTGGATAGTATGCACATAGAGATGCAGACCCAGGCTACTAGCAGTTGAGTTTTTTTTTTTAATCAGGGTTGGAGCTAAACTCTGCAGGACAGCGGATCTACAGGACCAATGTTGCCCATCCCTGCTGCAGCACATAACCACACTAATTTGCTTACTATACAATACATAGAACTTTGCAAGTCTTAAGCATATGAGACGTATGCATATATACGTATGCGAGACCCAAGCTTCATCTGGCCTGTTTTTGATCCTGTCAATAACATGCTTGTCTCATTGATTTAAGAGACATGCGTGTAAGTGCAGAAATAAGTGTAAATGCTTGCTGTGTAAGTACTGATGTTGTATTGAGAGGATCGATCCTCATTGATAACAAATATTGTATTTATTCATTTTATTACTTATTTATTTTGAAAATGAATCAGGGAAATATACTGTCTGTCTGTTGTTTCTACATTAATTTGGAGATTCAATGTTTAGTAGGGGTGGGCAATATGACCAAATTCTTATTTCACGATAACGATATTTATCACAAAATATTTATTGTGTTATTTTATCTAATTTCTGTTATTAAAAATAAGAAAAAAAAGAAGCAAATTACAAACAATAGGACAAATACAATGTAACAAAAAGATGAATTAAATTACGTTTTTCTCTTTCTAGTTTGGATCATGGAGACCCTTGTAGAATCACATCAGGACTGAGAAAATGTAGGTCTTCTCTATCTCTCCCTCACACACACACACACACACACACACACACACATATATAGCTCTAAATCTGTCCTTCATGTTCTTCTCATCTCTGTTTTTGTGTTTAGTTGCTTGTGATCTCACACTGGATCCAAACACAGCACACACTCGTCTGATTCTGTCTGAGGGGAACAGAAAGGCGACACATGTGAAAGATCATCAGCCGTATCCTGATCATCCAGACAGATTTGAGAACTGTGAGCAGGTTCTGTGTGGAGAGAGTCTGACTGGACGCTGTTACTGGGAGGCTGAATGGAGCGGGAGGGGGGCTGGTATAGCAGTGACATATAAAGGAATCAGCAAGAAAGGAGGAAATTTCTGTTGGCTTGGATACCACGACAAATCCTGGAGTCTGTACTGTTCTGCTAATGAATTTACTTTCTGGCACAATAATAAGAGCACAAACATTCCTGGCCCTTCACCCCCCTCTAAGAGAGTAGGAGTGTATCTGGACTGGTCGGCCGGCACTCTGTCCTTCTACAGCATCTCTGACACACACACACACACACACTTACACACATTCAACACCACATTCACTGAACCCCTCTATGCTGGTTTCAGGGTTTACGAGTCCTCGCTAGCTCTGTGTCAGTTTCAACAATAGAGAGTGAACAACAGACTTCATCTCTATTTAACAAAAATGCACTTGTAACCCCTTTGAATTTTACATTTCATATTTTTCTTTATTTTGAGTCCTAAAGTAAATTTATTTGTAACTACTTTTGATTTGTATACCACAAAGAAACTCCTGTATCTTTGGTGCAGTATTATGACTATAGGGCGGTTAACTCTATGATATGTTGAGTGAGTCGATTTATATCGAATTCAGACGAGGAACATTTCCTAAAAACCAATCAGAGTTATATGTGATGTTTAAGAATGTATTTTTGTATGTTTAGAAGGTCAAATTGGTATAGAGTTAATTCGCGTATGATGTTAGTTTAACTGTTTTGGTTAAGTGATTGCATTCTCTATGAGTATGTAAATGCAAACGAGTGGAAAAGATGTTGTACAACGAGATATGATGCATATTTAAACACTTTTATGTGTTTAAACCAGACAATTGTGTATTCATGTAAATTGTGAAAGATTGTTTACTCAAAGTTTTTTTTAGTCTTTGTAATAAAATTGCTGGCTGTTAATTGCTTGAATTTAATTTGGCCCAAATTTCTACTTTTTAAATCCTCCTAGAGCCGAACCTAGGCCTTATTTAACCTCTGTTGGCTAAAATATACTGAATTGTCCCCGTTGTCTGTTGTCCCCGTTACACACTCATCTGTTAACATTTCCTTCAAATGGGTGGCATGGGGTGAAGTGCTAATATTTGGTCTAACTAGTGAAAAAGTACTTATATTGTCATTAACAGTGCAGGTCAAGAATCAATAGGTGGGTCAAATAGCCAAAGCTATTTTTAAAGCTCTAGCACTGGTATTTAGCAGTCCCATCAGGATTGCACAGGACTCTTTTCTGATTTTTGCTGCCCAAAATGACTGAATTTGTTGCAGCATTTCTCAAAAATGGCTGTATTTATAGCATTTTTGTATTGCTTTACAGTGATAACCCACCAATAATCAGCATTGGCGAAAGTTACATTTAAAAGTAATGCAATATTGTGTTACTCCCTAAAGTAACTAATTGGGTTTTTTTTTTTTTTTTTTTTTTTTTTTTTGGAAAGTAATACATTACATTACTTTAGCGTTATTTAATTTTTGCTAGATGTGGCGCTCTGTCTCTTTCAGACCATATTAATACAGTACCATATTGTCCGGCAAATAAGTCACACCTGAGTTGCACCAGGTCAAAATTGCATTGTTGAGAGCAAAAAAAACCAAAAGAAAAACAGATAAGTTGCATTACCCAGCAAGCAATTTTGCGTCTAAAAGACGTCAAAACACAGCCCAGACATCTAGGCTAAAACAAGGCAAAATTTGGGCTGTCAGTGAAATTCTAATAGATGTCTGACCATAGCCCAAGAATAGACTAGTCATAAATTAGACCGCTAATGAATGACTAAATATACATCTAATAGACAACAAAATGATGGCTAAAAGATTCTTTTCACTCAAATATAACAGGTTCTCATAAATGACAATCCATCCAAACTAATTAAAAATAAAGGTTTTATTTAGAAAAAGAACATTAATAACATAGACAACTTAAGATAATACAAAAAGATCAAAACATAAAAATATTGCAAATACAATTAAATATAAAGATTATGATAAAAAAAATATGGAACATTACCAATGTAAGATAAAAATATAAAGAATGACAAAATAAAAAGTTAAAAGTTAACTTTTAAGTAAAAAAAAAAAGGTTAACGTTTGTGTAAGAAAAATATCCATATTTAAAACTTTATAAAGTAAATTATCTAGCTTCCGGCGAATCGCCTTCCGTATTCAACTTACGGAAAAGTGTAGCGCCCGCGCCTCTCGCAGTTTAATATGCTTACACTACGTCTGACGACATCTCGTCATGGATATTTTTCTTACACAACGCATCAATTTGCTTCAGAAGGCCTTTATTAACCCCCCGGAGCCGTGTGGAGCAGTTTTATGATGGACAGATGCACTTTTATGGACTTCGAAAACAGAGCAACAGTCACTGCCATTATAAAGCTTGGAAGAGCCAGGACATTTTTAATATAACTCAGATTGTATTCGTCTGAAAGAAGAATATCATACACACCTAGGATGGCTTGAGGGGGAGTAAATCATGGGCTAATTTTCATTTTTGGGTGAACTAACCCTTTAAATACTCCACTTTTAAAACAATACAGGTTTGGTCACTGGTGTTTTACAAGCAGGTAAGTTATATTTGTTATACTGTGTAACCCCATCTTAAATAAAGACTTGAAATCAGACAAATGTGTATTGTAGTTATTTATAATAACAATGAATCAACAATGTTAGCGGCTAATTTTACCCAAACACATTGTACATACATGTATCCACTACACATTACAAACAAATGCACATTGTATCCCCACATATCTTAAACACATAAAACACAATACATTCAAACATTCTCAAACATTGCACAAGACCGAGCATGTATGATATCAGTGTCAATAACCAGACCATGTTAATGCTGCAACAATATGTGTTAGATATGGTGTACATACATACAGTCCATTCATGATCACAGGATTGCTCAGTGACAATATCAAACGTGACACATCATAGATCAGCGCTTAACACGGAGCACATTTTGTGCATTGCCCTTTGTTATTTTGCGACGGGTAGTTTTTTGTATAGCATAAGCGATGCAGAGCATGTGGGAAAGGCAACTGTGTGTAGGGCTGTTCATACAGTATGTCTTGCACTCAAACGGTTCCTACACACTTTTGTGCAGTTCCCTGGCCATAAACCACTGACAGTCATTAAAGAGGAATTCCACAGAGTGGCAGGTTTGTCCTTTCTATGATATTCCATGAGAGACGATTTTAGTTACATGGCACTACTTAATCTATCCATATATCCATACTGTATACAGCCACAATCATTCTAAAATGTTTCTAATTGTATAACTTTAAATTTCAGGGTTCCCAAATGTGATTGGTTGCATTGATGGAACCCACATTCCTATTAAAGCTCCTTCAGTAAATGGAGACTATGTTAATAGAAAGTCAATCCATAGCATCAATGTGCAGGTAACAATAGATTTTTGGGTGCTAAATCTTTGGGTGTTCAAACCATTAAATCCCCCTCATTACTGGTCTCCACTAACTAGGTAATATGTGATGCAACCCACCTCATCACTAATGTTGAAGCCAAATGGCCAGGGTCTGTACATGATGCCAGAATGTTTAGGGAGTCATCATTGTGCCACAAATTTCAACAGGGTATGTTTTGCCTAACACAATGTTTTTTTATTTATTATTATTTTATTTCTGTAATTATAAACTTTAACTACCATTATAGGCCACTTCAGTGGTTACTTGCTGGGGGACAGAGGTTACCCTTGTCTGCCCTATATGATGACACCCTACCCTGATCCTGAGCCTGGACCACAGCAGAACACGGGTCAAGGTGGAGATGACCATAGGCATCCTGAAGGCCAGGTTTCAGTGTCTCCGTGGGCTCAGGGTCAGTCCAGAGAGGGCATGTGACATCACAGCTGCTTGTGTTGTTCTTCACAACATTGCCACAGTGAGAGGTGAGAGGGCCCCCCTTCTCTTGATGAAGATGGCCAAGAGGAACCCCAAGTGAACCCAGTAGACCAAAGAGATGGCAGGGTGGTACGAGACACGATTTGCCAAAATCACTTTAATTAAAATCAGTTAACAGTCAAGTGTTGATCATTGTTTCTTTATTTATTTATTTCCTGTAATGAAAAAGACATTTTTATGTATTGCTTTATATACCATTCAACAACAAATGTCAGATTAATGTTCACATACTGTTTCCCACCTTAAGCTGGTGCTCCAGCAATTCAATTTTGTCTGGCCTTTTTTATGTTGAGCCTTTTCTCCTCCATTTGAAGCTGTATAAGGTCCATCTCCATGTCACTTTTTCTAATTTGCCTTTGAAGATAGACCTTATACAGCTCTTTGGCAGGCAACTAGAAAGACAAAATAATTCAACATGTTTGATAAAGTCTGTAATACAAACAAAGACCAAATATTTAAATGAGGAAGGACAACTACAGAAAATTTCTTACACTGCTAAGATTCTGGATGGAGGTAGATGGACCCTCATCTGCATGTAAATCCCCAGCCATATTCTGTAAAATTACATTTTTTATTCTCTTATGTAAAAAAGGGGGAATGCATTTGTAGTGGACAGCACATTCCAGGGCCCAGTTTATGGCCGGACCCCTCTCTGCCCATAACAGTGGACAAAGTTTTGCTACATTTTGATTGGATCTTGGTGGACTAACACAAACAGACTGCCCAACGCCATCAGATAAAGATGCTAGGACAACAGCCAGACACCTCTTAGAGGGCAAGAAGAAGACCTATGTTACCAAGCCCAGGAAGGACAGGACTTCTCATTGGTCCACATGCAGTTTCTGCCCTTCACCCATCTAGAAACTGATCCCTAATGTCCTGGTCTGTGACTGCCATAAAAATTCCTCAGGACCTCAGCAGTAGTGAGTGAAACAAAGAAAGACCACAATGATCCATCCAAATCCATTCATAACTATGTTTGGAAACCTTAAGACTGATGAAAACTACACACATCCATTTCATACTTATTCAGAGAAATAAGTATTCTCAGTAATAGCTATTTGTAATGCAACATCTTACACAAATTCAGCTGTTAATGAACAAATGAATGAACGCATGACAATTCAATCTTTTTCCATCATGTTTGGTGTCTATTTGTTTAGAATATTGCCAAGGGTATTCTGGTGGTGGTTTGGAAAGTGAGAACTGCATTGGTAAACTTTAAAGACGCTTTAAAGAATTCTAACTGTGTACAGTATGCAAATGAGTTCCACAGGGGAAAGAGGGTGGGCCACACGGTGTGCCCCCTCTGATGCCAGCAGCCAATCACAGCACTGGAATGGAGAAGTGCCAAATTGCAATCTCCTCCTCATCGGAAAGGGATAAAGGTACCCTTTCAACAGACATTCCAAGTTCTGAGTCTGTCCTGCGAGGATGAGACTGAAACAGAACAACAAGTTCTGAGTCTGTCCTGTGAGGATGAGACTGACAGAGCAACCAAGTTCTGAGTCTGTCCTGCAAGGATGAGGCTGTGACAGAGCAACCAAGTTCTGAGTCTGTCCTGCAAGGATGAGACTGAAACAGAACAACAAGTTCTGAGTCTGTCCTGTGAGGATGAGACTGACAGAACAACAAGTTCTGAGTCTGTCCAGCAAGTATGAGACTGAAACAGAACAACAAGTTCTGAGTCTGTCCTGTGAGGATGAGACTGACAGAGCAACCAAGTTCTGAGTCTGTCCTGCAAGGATGAGACTGTGACAGAGCAACCAAGTTCTGAGTCTGTCCTGCAAGGATGAGACTGAAACAGAACAACAAGTTCTGAGTCTGTCCTGTGAGGATGAGACTGGCAGAGCAACCAAGTTCTGAGTCTGTCCTGCAAGGATGAGACTGAAACAGAACAACAAGTTCTGAGTCTGTCCTGTGAGGATGAGACTGACAGAGCAACCAAGTTCTGAGTCTTTCCTGCAAGGATGAGACTGAAACAGAACAACAAGTTCTGAGTCTGTCCTGCGAGGATGAGACTGACAGAGCAACCAAGTTCTGAGTCTGTCCTGCAAGGATGAGACTGTGACAGAGCAACCAAGTTCTGAGTCTGTCCAGCAAGGATGAGACTGAAACAGAACAACAAGTTCTGAGTCTGTCCTGTGAGGATGAGACTGACAGAGCAACCAAGTTCTGAGTCTGTCCTGCGAGGATGAGACTGTGACAGAGCAACCAAGTTCTGAGTCTGTCCAGCAAGGATGAGACTGAAACAGAACAACAAGTTCTGAGTCTGTCCAGCAAGGATGAGACTGTGACAGAGCAACCAAGTTCTGAGTCTGTCCAGCAAGGATGAGACTGAAACAGAACAACAAGTTCTGAGTCTGTCCTGTGAGGATGAGACTGACAGAGCAACCAAGTTCTGAGTCTGTCCTGCGAGGATGAGACTGTGACAGAGCAACCAAGTTCTGAGTCTGTCCTGTGAGGATGAGACATGAAACAGATCACCAAGTTCTGAGTCTGTCCTGCAAGGATGAGGCATAACAGATACACCATAACATTCTGAGCCTCTGGTTAATCCAGAGCGACAACAAAAGATCCGAGGATCTGAGTCTACAGCTTGAGGCAGCAACAGATACGACCATGTTCTGAGCCTTCAGCCTGTGAGGAAAGAGACATTAACAAACACTATGTTCAGAGTTTTAGTCCGGCGAGACAGTGACGACTACAGCACATCCCGAGTCTCCATGCCAGAGAGACCAAAGCGGATTGACCAAGCTCTGAGTGTCTGGCCCAGAGAGGCAGAAGACACACAGAGACATTTGCAACAAGGCTAAGCTCAGGAGAGCAAACCTTCACTTCAAGGTTCCCTCGTTTGCGTGTTCCAGATTAAGGACCTTCTGCACCTACTTCAGGGCCTCATCTGCGTGTTCCAGATTTTAGGACCCTTTGGTGCTCCAGGAGATCAGTATCCCACAGATCTTCGTGTTCAAGGCTGTTGAAACGGATTCCAGCTTTTCCCCACTGCATTGTCTCCCAGCACAACCAGTGGAAGAAGTCATCGCCATCGGACTGCTTACTTAACCACATGGAACGTAAATATCACTTAACCAAACCTCTTTCCAGAGACCTTGGCATTGTTGTATATTATCAGTATATGATTTTCTAATTTACATTAGAGGTAATATAACTGATGCCAGTTAATAACAAATAATCTTTCATTTATTTGTTTGATGCATAATAAGGTTCTTCACTTTAGTTTCAGAGAAACAACAGTTTATCTTTCCATAAGGTAACACAACTCTTCCATAGCCACACTCAACTTGATCACATGTATTTTATGCATTTTATGCACTTTATCCCCTTATCATTCATTGTATTCATTTAGTAGTTGTGTTAGTTATTCTTGTTTATCTTTGTTAATAAAATTTATTTTATTACAATTGTGTCTTCCTTGTGCTGATAATACAGAAGAGGCTCTACAAGTTAGAAATCTCACCAATCTTTCAGATAAATCAGCTGACCGACTCTCCCCACTTTACATTCATTCTAAATGATTGAACCGCCTCCTGTTTGGAGTGTTCTCATACAGCCAAGGTAAAAGACCTTGACTAGTGTCCCAAACTAAGAGAGAGGGAAGGTGGTCATCTGATGTACTCATAACCACACCTTAAGTGACGGGTGATCCAAAAATCACAACGTCAGCGGTGACGTGAGTACCAATCACTACCTTACTTAGCGTCCTTGGATGGACGAAAGTAAAATCACTACACATTATATGCATCATACCTCTATGGGCCTCCCCACATTTTCGATTTCTGTCACAGCAGAGGTGGTCTCTTTATCTTCATCCTACAGTGCAAATAAGTAAGGATGCTTGGTCTAGCAAACAGAAACCTAAAGACCTAAAGACAATAATCACTTACAACTGTGACAGTGTGGTGTTGCAGGAGGGTCCAATAATACAATGTGGCAATCAGCAACTGCAAGACAGTTAAACCAGTAAGATACTCAGTGTATATTCTCAAACAAATACTAAAAGACAGACATTAGGAACATCAGTATACATCATATGCAGTAAAATAAAATAAGCATGCATAATGCACAAGTGAAACAATGACTGTAAAATGCATTCAAATGCCTTTTTAAATGGTGACAGTGTTGATGATTTTATTTATTAGAAACTGATAAAAACAGTCAAAACATCAATAAATCATAAGTTTTAATATGGTACACCTACATTTTACTAAGCCACTTATGTTGGTAGCTGAGTTCGACGAACTGCCCCCTGGAAACCCATCGACCACAGGTCGCCCTTTATTAAGGGACAGTGCCAGCTCCTCAGCCGGGGTGAGAGAAAGTAGAGGTGGACCCCCGCCTGTTTTACGGGCCTCAGCCTTCTTTCTATTGGCTACATAGAAAACTAAATTACATTAAATACTAAATTACATGGCTTCAGTAACAGTTTAGTAAGTTTAGAAAAATATTACCTTGTTGGAGAATGTTTTTATGTTTCATTTTGACTTGGCTCAGAGTTCTTCTGACTCCAGAAGGATTACATCTGATAAAACGAGAAGCCAATAGTCTAGCCTATATTACTAGCCAAATATGTACATTACTACTAAGAAATTTATGGAGGGCAAAAAGTAAACGCTTGTCTATTTTTACAAAATGCCCAAAAGAATTTTGCATCACAATGAAAGGGGAAAATAGCCAATTTATTTTATAAACTTGCGCATTTACTCTGTCCGTTATTTTTTGCTAAGCCAACGCTCTTTCTTTTGATTTCTTTTTCTTTCTTTTTTTTTTTTTTTTAGTTATAATGGGCTTATAGTCTTCATAAGCAAGCATTAAAACCTCCAACTCAGTTTCACTGAAACATGTCGCTCGCCTTTTTTCTCCCTGGGTTTCCATGGTAACTCCTGAAATCGGCAATCCATTGAAAATGTCTTTATGTACTCGCTGTGCGCGCATTAACTCTGGGTTACCAATAGAGGGTATGTACGTGACGTCACGGTCAGCTGGAGTGACTGCGGTTACGCCCCACTGAGTGGCAAAAAGACTGAGAGGCAGCATTGGTTTACAGCGTGAATGCAGCGATAACACACAAAACCAGGCCCGGCGCCAGAGGGACCCCATGGACATCCCTGTGCCCCCCTCCAGACCGAGGGAGACGGACTTGATAATAGCGTGTAATTTTCTCACTCAGACCACTGCTGTCTGCTGCTTCTGCTACTGATTGCTTTCAGAGGGAAAAGCTGCCCAACACTGCTGGTCTAGGATCTGTAATCCTCGGTAAGAATTCGTAATAATAGCATATTATTAGCGAAAAGGAGTTGGCAAAAGTGCGTATCTGTATATGCACTCATCAAATTATTCAATTATTCAAAATCTGACTACACAATGAATCTCTTATTTACATAATGTCTACACTTAGAGAGGATTAGTGCGCGTGCAGAACTCAGCACTGGACAAAAACGCAAGCGGTGAGTGGATTCTAACTTCAACATCTATGATTGGCCAATTGCGTTGTAGATATCAACAAACATGTCTGTGAATGGCTACATTACTCACCGATCTTTTTCCAACTCCTTTTCGCTAATAATATGCTATTACGAATTCTTACAGAGGATTACAGATCCTAGACCAGCAGTGTTGGCAGCTTTTCCCTCTAAAAGAAATCAGTAGCAGCAGACGGCAGTGGTTTAGTAAGAAAATCACACGCTATTATCAAGTCCGTCTTGAGGGGGCACAGGGATGTCCATGGGGTCAGTGGCCAAGCCTCCCCCGACCCCCCTCTGGCGCCGGGCCTGGTTTTGTGTGTTACCAATGCTGCCTCTCAGTCTTTTTGCCACTCAATGGGGCGTAACCGCAGTCGCTCCAGCTGACGGTGATGTCACGTACATACCCTCTATAGTACGAGAAAATGTCACAACCTATGACACTGATATGAAGACGAATTTAAACCCGAGTTGAAAATAGAGCAAAAAGGTTTAAAATTAACTAGTTTTCTCCCACATTCAAAACTAACAGATGGTAACATTGACTTCTATGATGTTCAACACACATAACTTTTTTTCACACATAACACACATAACCTTTAACTGAATTCAAAATGAGCTAAGAACCGGGAGATCCTCGGAGCTTGAGTGCGCATGACTGATGGCGCGAAAAGTAAGTTACAAATGCCGAATTTTAGGATTGATTATTGTAAATGAAACTCATCTTTAGGTCACACCTGTCAGTTTTTTGTGAATTAAATTAGCTGTAAAAGGGTGAGCTGTATTGCTTGAATGTGGGCATGTTCATATCACCATCTCAACGGTGTAGATTTTAAGTAAAAAAACAACAACAACAACATAATAATAAAATAATGCAAATTATTGCACTTGTATTCTTCCCCACTGCAGTAGCAGTTGTTTGCATAGCGTTCTTCTTAAAATGTTATGCATTTTAGCCCTATGTGACGTCTGTTTTCCAGTAATCTTTACTTACTAATGCTGGCTACTGACAATTCATAATGATGTTAGATCCAGCAATTCCCCCTCCCCCAAGTATTTTGAGAAGTAAGATTATATAAAATATATAATATAAAATTAATAAAAAAAAATGTATAAGTATTAGGGCTGTCAAGCGATTAAAATGTTTAAACCGATTCGTTCAAGTGTATTGCTCGAAGTCGGAGACGAACAGTTCTTTTGTCTTTATATTTTCGTTGGCAAAACAGACAATATTGTGTCTAAAACAACACAATATTACCTTATCTATTTTATTAAACTGTTGTATAAGATCAGTATCGCATTTGGACTCATCTCGTGCTATTCTGGACAGAAAAACAGAATTCTTGTGATATTGCACTCGTAACTCGTGTGATATTGCTTATATATCATGATGATGTAAATGTGAGGGCTTTTTCACACTGGCAGTTTTCATGTGAAACGGGGCACGGTTCACGTGAAAAATTGGTAATGTGAAAGCTGTCATGTTAGGGTGACCAAAGGTCCTGTTTTCCCAGGACATAGACATTTTGGTTATAGATAGTATTTTGTAATATAACAATTTTCTATCCAAACAGAGGGGGCATACTTTAAATGTATTCAAAATTAATAAGGCATCTTTGAGTAAACTTCGAGTATCATTTGAGTATCTCATTGCCGGGCCGAGTGTCCTGGTTTTCTGTAATCAAAATATGGTCACCCTATGTCATGTGGACCCGGGTGAGCTGAGCTCAGGGGCACCGAATTCGAGACTGCCTGAAGGAGGTGGTCTGAGTTCGATAGCCCAACTTGCGCTCGAATTGTGCTGCGATTCACATGAATGTGAAAGCAACGCAGACTCGGGTGCGCAAGAAAAGTAACCTGTGTATGCGTTTTATCAGATGACGATGTATTTAGTTCAATAAAACACATGTAAGGGATGATAGTGTTGATGATTTAACTTGGATACGAGCGAGAGTGAGCCTGCAAGTGTATTCGCACATAGCACCGGCGGGAACAATCGCGCTCTGACGCGGACCACAACAAACGTGCCCAGTGTAAAAACGCCCTTAGACTTTCTCCATAGCGTTTTAAAGCGGTAAATTCTCAATAGAATTCGCATTTTGTCCACAGCGTCGCGACAGGAACTGCTCGCGCAAATCTTATCACACTTTTGGAGCGCGCTGGTGAACACGCGCAGAGTATGCGGGGATTCGCGCGTCACTCACGCACAATTAAATAAACTGGACTTCAGTCATATTGCACAGATAACTGTTCCGGTCATTTCGTACAGGAAGGTAGTGCTTATAAAAGCCCTGAATGCGCGATGTATATAATTAATTAATAGCCTGATTCTATGTTTCCATTGCTTAAGCATTAAGCAATATTGGGGGGGTTGTACTTGCTTGTTTTGGTTATTGGGGGTGTTACATATATATGTGTATATATATATTAGGGGTGTAACGGTACACAAAACTGACGGTTCGGTACGTACCTTGGTTTTAAAGTCACGGTTCGGTACAGCAGGGGAGAGAAATATAAAATTGTTTTTTTTTTTTTTTTTTTTTTTTTTTTTTTATTAAACAGTGGTTTACTGAGCAAATTGTGTCTGTCCTTAAATGAATTCAATTATAACTAAAAGTTTCTTAAAGATAAAAAAATTCTCTACTAATGCTGTTGTGTAAACTATATAGGGAGCCCTTACTTGCGCATTACTATAATATAACAACAGAGCCCAAATTAGCCTAAATTCAGTTGCTATTTATTTTTAGATATAATAATCAACACTCAAATAACACATTGTATGCAAACATGTAAACTTCACATAAGGCAGTTTTTGCATTAACTTCTAAATCTAATTATAAAATTATGTTTTTACTCTAATTCATTGTTGAAATATAATCATTTATACACAGTGGCTGTCATTTTCATGACAGATTTATTTAAACATACATTAAATAATCAAGACATCACTAACAGGTTAAGTAGAATATAATGAATATATAGGCTAATATATATATTTAGTGAAAGGGTTCATCTCTCTAGTGAACTCACAGCTGTGGACACTGAATGACTCCTGAGGGAAATGTGATGCTACTTGACACTGTTCTCAAGCTGTTTTATTGACGTCTTTCCGCGGTTGAAACGGTGAGCGATAACACGACATATGATACATTTCAGTAAGTTGTAATGTATCCTCAACCTTCAATGTTGATTCACGTTTATTATTTGACTGAAGAGATGATCGCGTTCACTTGCGCGCCGCACTACTGCTTGAACTGACGCGCCTATACAGTGATCTGTCACGTCACATTAAAGAGCGTCAAAACGGCATTTGTCGTTTGAATTTCGTGATAAAATGGATAGAATACTTAATATGTTTGTGTGGGAACTCGGATTGAAGTATGATCCGCACGTAAAACAAGCCAACTGTTAGGGTAAACGTACCTATTAAGCTCACCAAAGTCTACATTGAGACATTTTAGTGCACAGGGTATTGGTTTCAGTACAAGAAGTTATGTTAAAATAAAAGATTAATCTCTCACACAGTAATATTTAATTTTATTTTAAATGACAAAGGCATTTCAATTAAGATGTACATCATTAAATGCAAAAAGTCTGGCTGTGCTTAATGGGTACATGTTTGTCCCTTTACACCCCTGTTACCATTAAGCTCACAACATGTTTTTTTTTTAATGTTTTATTCTTGTTTATTTTAAACAACATTTTTAAGGAATAATTTTATAAAGATTAACGAAGTATTTAAAGTCTGTTTATGAACTATTTACATAGACGTTCAATGTGGATGAGCTTAAAGGGCGCACACTGAGCTTAATTGGAACAGCAAACATTTTTTTATTAATAATTATTATTAAATTAAATTTAAAAGGACAATTTTGCTAAATAAATAATCTAGGTCATGTATTAAATTCATACATATTTTAATATGGACCGCTATTATTGAAAATATCTATGAAATTATACTTGTTCTTATTTATATCACACTGAAGCTGTGATTTTCATAGTAGCGCACCCTTTAAGCTCACTTTACAATAATATGAAGTCTTTAAAAATTACAGCAGTGTAAAACCACAGAACATCAATAAACTGTAAATTTATAATATAATGGATTTAAAAGTACAAGCCAGTAATGCCTGTGAAGTAATATATTAGTGTAGCACACACTCTTATACAGCTAGTAAGCTAACAGTGTTCTGTAGCACCTGCGCTATGTTGCTTAAACTATCTTTTGGATCTAACTGTAATTATTTCCCACATCCAGGTTTCAGGTTATAATATGCAAAAGTCTAAACATTAATCTCTTAATTTTGCAGTAAGAAGTTATACTTATCCAAAATAAAGGCTTAAACATCTAGAGAAATGCACATTTAAGGGGCTCCTCTTCTGGTGAAAGTTTTCAGACAGCTTTCAAAATGGCCGCCAGACAGTGTGAACACATGAATGCCCATAACTCAGTGTGCAATGGTCTGATTAGCTTGAAATTACAGGAGGTATATAGTAACAAACACGTCATTTGGTTAAGACATCAAGTAGGATGATAAATTATTTTTTTCTTTTTATAATCTGAGCTCAAAGATAGTAGTGTGCTTAATGGGTACTTGAGTTTAATAGGTACGTTTACCCTAACTGTTAAAGACTGCATTCGAAACAATCACTTTAGCAAAGTTTGCACTATTTTCTGTTTATTTTGATAAATAAAAGAATAAATGTATGTTTAATAAATATGCTGTCATTAAAATATGTTAATATAGAAATACAAACCCGATTCCAAAAAAGTTGGGACACTGTACAAATTGTGAATAAAAACAGAATGCAATGATGTGGAAGTTTCAAATTTCAATATTTTATTCAGAATACAACATAGATGACATATCAAATGTTTAAACTGAGAAAATGTATCATTTTAAGGGAAAAATAAGTTGATTTTAAATTTCATGGCATCAACACATCTCAAAAAAGTTGGGACAAGGCCATGTTTACCACTGTGTGGCATCCCCTCTTCTTTTTATAACAGTCTGCAAACGTCTGGGGACTGAGGAGACAAGTTGCTCAAGTTTAGGAATAGGAATGTTGTCCCATTCTTGTCTAATACAGGCTTCTAGTTGCTCAACTGTCTTAGGTCTTCTTTGTCGCATCTTCCTCTTTATGATGCGCCAAATGTTTTCTATGGGTGAAAGATCTGGACTGCAGGCTGGCCATTTCAGTACCCGGATCCTTCTTCTACACAGCCATGATGTTGTAATTGATGCAGTATGTGGTCTGGCATTGTCATGTTGGAAAATGCAAGGTCTTCCCTGAAAGAGACGACGTCTGGATGGGAGCATATGTTGTTCTAGAACTTGGATATACCTTTCAGCATTGATGGTGCCTTTCCAGATGTGTAAGCTGCCCATGCCACACGCACTCATGCAACCCCATACCATCAGAGATGCAGGCTTCTGAACTTGGGTTGTCCTTGTCCTCTTTAGTCCGGATGACATGGCGTCCCAGTTTTCCAAAAAGAACTTCAAATTTTGATTCGTCTGACCACAGAACAGTTTTCCACTTTGCCACAGTCCATTTTAAATGAGCCTTGGCCCAGAGAAAACGCCTGTGCTTCTGGATCATGTTTAGATATGGCTTCTTTTTTGACCTATAGAGTTTTAGCCGGCAACGGCGAATGGCACGGTGGATTGTGTTCACCGACAATGTTTTCTGGAAGTATTCCTGAGCCCATGTTGTGATTTCCATTACAGTAGCATTCCTGTATGTGATGCAGTGCCGTCTAAGGGCCGAAGATCACGGGCATCCAGTATGGTTTTCCGGCCTTGACCCTTACGCACAGAGATTGTTCCAGATTCTCTGAATCTTTGGATGATATTATGCACTGTAGATGATGATAACTTCAAACTCTTTGCAATTTTTCTCTGAGAAACTCCTTTCTGATATCGCTCCACTATTTTTCTCCGCAGCATTGGGGGAATTGGTGATCCTCTGCCCATCTTGACTTCTGAGAGACACTGCCACTCTGAGAGGCTCTTTTTATACCCAATCATGTTGCCAATTGACCTAATAAGTTGCAAATTGGTCCTCCAGCTGTTCCTTTTATGTACATTTAACTTTTCCGGCCTCTTATTGCTACCTGTCCCAACTTTTTTGGAATGTGTAGCTCTCATGAAATCCAAAATGAGCCAATATTTGGCATGACATTTCAAAATGTCTTACTTTCAACATCTGATATGTTATCTATATTCTATTGTGAATAAAATATAAGTTTATGAGATCTGTAAATTATTGCATTCCTTTTTTTATTCACAATTTGTACAGTGTCCCAACTTTTTTGGAATCGGGTTTGTACAACCGAACTGGTTCAATTTAACGAAAGCAAATTTATATATGTAAAAACTAAATTTTAAACAGAATAGAACAAACTTTTAGAAGAGAAGAAAGGATTTTTTTTTAAATATTACAACAGAATTGGTTTAATTTAATGAAAGCAAAATTTAAATATGTAAAAAATACATTTTAAACAGAATAGAACAAACTTTTAGAACAGAAAAACAGAAATCAAAACTAGAGACGACAACAATCAAGTGTCGTACCATTCTGATGGAGTAAGACATTTTCGTTGTAGTAAAGAAAGATTTTCGTTGTGAACGATCTGTGTTCCAACCTGGAGATCAAGAATAGCAAACATGACGACAGAAAATGTCTGCAAAGAATAAAACTTTATTAGCCTACATTACATTAGGAATATATTGGTGTAATAAATACATTCTCTGGGAATTTATATTTCAAGCTTTGACTGCAAATGTCACTAGAATTGCCATTTGTTAATAGGGAAAAAATGTTGGGTTACTTTTTTTATCCAAACGCTTGCAGTAAAAATGTTGTCCCTCCCTAATATAGATTTTTCCCTAATTTAGGGTATAGTTTTTCTTTTAACTAGTCAATGTTTATAAGAAAAAAAATTCTAACTCAAGTCAGCTCCTGAGACGAGGCAGGCTATATTTCGTTTTTTTCACTGTCCCACTCACAACTGAGCTCCCAAGCCTGTCAAAGCATGCTTCAGACCATGAACACAGAAGCACACGGATGAAGGATCACGTAACATTAATAACATAAATATTTCCAAGGTCTTCCGTCCTAAAGTGTTACATTCAATGGCGCAAAATGTGTCTTTGTTTTAAAATGTCTGTGTGTGGGAGTATAAAGCCAGAGATCAGTGGCTCTATAGGAACAGGAACACGTTAGTGTGCGTTTTGTTTTGTGATTTGGCCATGGTGATTTGATAGCTAACTGGAGATGTTTACTTTGTTTTATAGGCTACATCTGTGCCTTGAAATGTTTCCAAAAGTGGTGCAGACATGTTCCACCTTTCCCACTCGCAAATTATGCCTATAGGATTACATTTAAAAGAAAAAAGACTCCACGATCAATAGCTAATTTTGACGTTTAATAATTTAAAATATAATAGGCCTTTGTAATGTGCCTTTGGCTCTCACTTTATATTGTTAACTATATTCTAAATAAACTACAAAAAAAATATATATTTCTTTTGTCCTGTTTTGTCCTCATATTCTTGTAGTTCCCTCTCAGTCACATCCCTGACTCAAAGGCTCATTCATTATGCGGCTCATTATGAGTTCTTTTGTTCTCTCAGGTGTGAATCACAGCATTATTCATGATCATTACGCCTCTTCGCATATGGTCTTTGTAAAGAAAAAGTGTCTTGCAAAATTTAAATCAATATATTGTTTTATGTTTATAAGTAGGCACAATGATTTTCACATCAGTTTGAAGCAAGAACTCTAGGCAACAACATCCATTAGTCAAAAGTCTTGTGGACACATATCTGTGTCTTAATTTTTTTGTTTTTTAAAAAAAACACACATTAACGTTACTCTCTCAAAAATACAAGCATGTACATACATGTTCTTCACATATTATGGTAGCACAGTTTGTGCTCAATACGGTGTAATGACACTTTTGCTATTAATATTTTTATAAGCAACTGAAAAAAAGCACAAATGTCAGAGCATGAGCCCCAAAAGGGCCCCAAAACTGGCTCAGACATGTAGTGGTCAATGTGTCTTGGTGGTTCATCACGGAAGACTGTTCAATCTAACACAAACACACTGAAGAATCAGGATAAACTACAAACCCAGCATAGAGGGGTTCAGTGAATGTGGTGTTGAATGTGTGTAAATGTGTGAGTGTGTGTGTGTCAGAGACGCTGTAGAAGGACAGAGTGCCGGCCGACCAATCCAGATACACTCCTAATCTATTAGATACAGATAAAGGGAGAGGAATGTTTCTCTTCTTTTTATTGTGCCAGAAAGAGCACATCCCATCTGAGCAGTTTAGACCCCAGGACTTTTCATTGAGTCCAAACCTACAATCACTCCCACCTTTCCTGTTGATTCTTTTATATGTCACTGCTACATGACTCCAGCCGCTCCATTCAGCCTCCCAGTAACAGCGTCCAGTCAGACTCTCTCGACACAGAACCTGTTCATAGTTCTCAAATCTCTCTGGATGATCAGGATACGGCTGATGATCTTTCACACATGATGTATTTCTTTTGTCCTCAGACAGAATGAGTTGAGTGTGAGCTGTGTTTGGATCCAGTGTGAGATCACAGGCATCTGAACATAAGAAGAGAGATTAGAACATCAATGACATTGTTAAATATGCACAGATGTGTGTGTGTGTGTGTGTGTGTGTGTGTGTGTATCAGGACTTACATTTTCTTAGTCCCGGTGTGATTCGGAAATGTCCTCCATGGTCCAAACTAACATAAACATATACAGGTACATACAAACAAAACAATGTTCAATGGACTGAAAATGTTTTCACTATTCTGTAAAACAGATACAGCAGTGCCATAGTTTGAGAAAGGATGATTTAATTTTGTATTTCAACACTAAAAGTAAACATTCAACCTTCCTAGCAATAGTCTGAAATTATAGTTTTATACCCTTCAGTAAAAAAAATTATATCCCATTCTTAAAGGAAAACACATAAATATGTATTTATTTAAATAGGTTTTAGCCATTAATGTTTTGATTGTTTTTACTATCAGCTTGATTCTAAATTATCAGTCTTCTATTTTAACACCCTCACAATATAACAATGAAATTGAATATTGGTCTTGGTTTAATACAACTTAAGCGCAATCAGAAGCATTTGTGCCCATTTGCAAAAAAAATGGTGACCTCCATCACATACAGACACACGAGTCATAACTGCTCAACATACTTGAGTTTCTCCAGTGAGCAGTTTGGATCCTTTAGTTTGTCAGAGAGCAGCTTGACTCCTGATTGTCCTGGGTGATTGTAGCTCAGATCCAGCTCTCTCAGGTGTGAGGGGTTTGAACTCAGAGCTGAAGACACATAACCACAGCCTTCCTCTGTCACCATACAGCCTGACAACCTACAGACACACATCAACAGACAGATCACCAACAGACACACATTAACAGACAGATCATTTACAGACACACATCAACAGACGGATCATCTACAGACAGATCATCCACAGACACACATCAACAGACAGATCATCCACGGACATGCATCAACAGACACACATCAACAGACAGATCACCTACAGACACAAATGAACACTATGACCAACTGACTGTACATTATCTATTATATGTTCTTAATACCTCAGTATCTCCAGCTGACAACTCTTCAGTCCATCAGAGAGCAGCTTCACTCCTGAGTCCTGCAAGTCATTGTTACTCAGGTCCAGCTCTCTCAGGACACAGTTTGAGGATTGTAGAGCTGATAACACAATTTCACAGTTCTGACCAGTGAGATTACAGCCAGCAAATCTAAAGGACAAAATATACGATAAAAGATCTTACTTTCTCTACAATCTCTCCAAAAAACAACAAAAACATTCAAATACTGTATTATTTTTTGTATAATATGTCACAGTAACTCCAGCACCACAATGCCTTAACTCACAGAGCTTTTGTGCAGTTGATCACAGCTGGTATCAGTCTTCTTCTCCCCTCATCTGATGTGTTGTATTTCTTGAGGTCCAGCTCATCCAGCACCTCCTCTGACATCTGAAGCATGTAGGCGATTGTTGAGCAGTGAGCAGGGGAGAGTTTCTTCTCTGAGTGTTTGCCTGATTTCACAAACTCCTGAATCTCTCTGGACAGAGTCTGATCTTTGACTTCCAGCAGACAGAGGAACAGATTGATGGATCTTTCAGTGGAGAGTCCATGTCCATCTTTGATCTTCTCTTTAATGTACTGTGTGGTTCTCCTGATGCTCTCTGAGCTGTTCTCTGTGTGTGTCAGTAGATCCTGTAAGAGTCTCTGATTGGACTCCAGTGAGATGCCCAGCAGGAACCGCAAGAACAGATCAAGCTGTCCATTCTCACTCTCTAAAACTTCATCAACTGCATTTTTAAGCAAATTTTGTACTTTAGCAAAATTCCTCAGTCCCTTCATAGTTGTGTTCACATGGTAGTAAAACACATAGAAAGCAGCGAGAAACTCCTGAACGCTCAGATGAACGAAGCTGTAGACTTTCCTCTGATGAATCACAGATTCCTCCTTAAAGATCTCAGTGCAAATCCCAGAATACACTGAGGCATCAGTGGCATCTATGCCACTCTCTCTCAGGTCCTCCTCATAGAACATCACATTGCCCTTCATCAGCTGCTTGAAAGCCACTTCAGCAAGTTTCACAATCACTTCTCTGTTGGACTGCAGAAGTTTCTCTGAATCTCTCTTTTCATACTTCTGATTCCTCATGTTGATCTGAATCAGCAGGAAGTGGATGTACATTTCTGTCAGAGTTTGAGGGATTTCTGCACTCAGATCTTTTAGGAGCTTTTGAAGCACAGTGGATGAGATCCAGCAGAAGACGGGTATGTGGCACATGATGTGGAGGCTTCTTGCTCTTCTGATGTGTGAGATGATTCTGCTGGCTTGATGCTCGTCACTGATTCTCTTCCTGAAATATTCCTCCTTCTGAGGCTCATTGAATCCCTGAATCTCTGTCAGACGGTTGATGTATTTGGAGGGGATCTGGTTGGCTGCTGCTGCTCTGGAGGTGATCCAGATGAGAGCAGAGGGAAGCAGCTCTCCTTTCATGAGGTTTGACATCAACACACCCACTGATGAAGTCTCAGTCACATCAGAAACCTTCGGAGCATCTGAAAACCTCAATGTCATTCTGCTTTCATCCAGACCATCCAAGATGAACACAACTTTACACTCCTCATAAATCTTTGAGTCCAGATCTTGAAGTTCAGGATGAAAGTCCAGCAGAAGTCTGTGAAGACTGTACTGATGATCTCGGATCAAGTTCAGCTCTCGAAATGAAAGCACAAACATGAAATCTACATCCTGATTGGCTTTTCCCTCTGCCCAGTCCAGAATGAACTTCTGCACAGAGACGGTTTTTCCGATTCCAGCGATGCCTTTAGTAAGAACAGTCTTGATTTGGTCTTTCTCCTCACATCCTGGTTCAGGTGAGGCTTTAAAGATGTCATTGCAGTAGATTGGAGTGTCTTGTGAGTGTTGTGTTCTGGCTTTTTTCTCCATCTGTAAAACCTCATGTTCTTCATTCAATCCTTCTCTCTCTCCCTCTATGATGTAGAGCTGTGTGTAGATCCTGTTCAGGAGGGTTTCATTCTCTTGGAGTTTGTTTCCCTCAAATAATCTTTCATACTTGTTCTTCATGCTGGTTTTGTGCTGGTCTTTGACTCTCTGCAGGTCTCCAGTCTTCAGTGTGTGTGTCTGCAGGACTGCTTCGGTTTTTTCCTGTCTGATGTGGGTCTGATAGTTGGATGTAGAGGATGGCACAGACCTGATCAGCTCATGTACCTCCTCCCTACTGAAATTTTTAAAGAACAAAGCAGCAAAAAGGACAATAATATTGATATAACGACAGCTGACGACCATCAGATATATTTTGGTTATTATAAATTAGTTTGGCACCCCTCTTCAAGTTGCGCCCCTGTGCAGTGCATATGTTGCATATTTTGGAGTACATTTAGTGCTATTTTATTTACTTTCTTAAATCATTATTCATCTGAGCTGCACTACAGTAAATAGCGAGTACATGTTTATACTAACGGAGGGTCAGAGGTCACTGGTCCTTCACTGAATCTAAAGGGTTGGTCCATGGATCTGTTACTCTTCAGAGACACACCGCTGGGTTCTGGAGACTCTGATCTCTGTCTCTGCCTCCTGCTGATACTGACAAAAGACAAACAAATCAGCATTTTATAAAATACTAAAATGGGCTAGTTCAAAATAAATATTCTTTCATTCCAAACATATACGGAACATACACAAACATATATCATTCATCCTTGAAACACAAATCAAGATATTTTCTAATGAAACCTGAGTCTCCGTTCAAAGGCTATACCATCAAAATGGTCTTCCTAAAGCCTAAATTAAATCCAGGACATTCAGATCCATTTTGGATCTTCAAAATTTTGATGCCATGAACTTACAGCAGAAAGACAGAAATATCTCAGGTGTCATTAAAAGTATCTTAATTTGTGTTTCGAAGATGAACAAAAGTCTTACAGTTTTGGAGCAGCCTGAGGGAGAGTAAATGACAAATTTTCATTTTTGGGGGAACTATACATTTTAGAGCCATTCACAACAAGAGTAATAACTATGATGATAACTACATTAGCATCCCCATAAACTAAGGCTGGCCGATATGGCCAAAATTTATATCACAATATATTTTTTTAATTTTGGTCGATACAATATCGATATAAACTATATAAAAGCCTCAGAAAAACTGCCAAGAACGCGTCCACAATGGATGTCTGTACCTACAAACTTCTGAAAATGTAATTTGCCAAGTCTATGAAACCACCTCCTATAAAACTATATTTTAGAAATAAAAACGGTACAAATAAATTAATGTTCGCCTTTATACAAACAAGAAATGTGAAATCACCGTCAAATAAACATAAGACTCTCACTCACTTTATTAATATCTTTAACTTTAAACTATAACGTAGGCTAATTATATTATTCTTAATATAGATTAAATAAAAAGTGCTTCAGCCAGGATAAAGAATATGAAAAGTGCTCAGATTTGCTGAAAACAGAATCTTCATCTTCTGACTCTCAGAATAGTCTATCGGGTGGAACTGCTTCAGATGATGGAACAGATTTGATGTGTTCCCGTTGCTAGTCGGCACCAGGGGTGTAAATCGGACGGTTCATCACGATTCATAACCGCAGTCACTCCAGCTGACGGTGATGTCACGTGCATACCCTCAATACAGAGCGGCACAAAGCACTTATGCGCATCCCGTGTGCAGAATGATGCGCTTGAAGCAACACAGTCACAGCGCTCCTATGCAGCAGTTTATTGAGCATTTTCTTTTAACAGTTTTAAATTTCAGTGTGAAGAACGATTCATAGCGCTCTATTCTCCTTATATGCAAAACCATTCACCTTTATCTACTGAAGCACAAAAAATAAATAAAAGAAGACTCAATTCAGTGGCCTATTTGTGCTCTGTTTGAGATGAGTGCGCGCTGCTTTTTGCAAGGCTTTAAACACAAGCAAATGATAAACTTTCGTGAAGCACTGTCTGAGCACCTTTCACAAGCTCTGAAAGATAATTTAAATGAGAATGAACACATTGGCGATAATACATAGACTGACATTGTGTGAAAATGTGAAGAGTGTTAAAACAAACGTGCCTCTTAAATATATAAATAGCCTACAGGTATCGATTTTTAACGCTTGGCATCAATACATCGTATCGTTAGACATTAGATCGATGCATCGTTCTATATCGATGTATTGTTACACCCCTAGTCGGCACCACTTTCCGGCACATTTTGCACCACACTGAAACCTGAAGTTTATCAGATCTTAGATAGCCGAACCACTTCCACGCCACTGAATTAGTCTTTCCTCTCTTATCAACTATTTCTTCTGCTTTCTCCTTACTTGTGGAAGCTCGTTTAGTCACATTTGTATTGCGGTCGAGGTACTCATTTTGTAGCTAAAACTTGCCGCCTGCCGCATTGGATCTTATAGTCTACTGCTGAGCACTGGCTGCGCGTCTGTGGGGTATGTCATCACGCAAGTAGCCAATCATGTTCTGCTCTTTCTGACGGCTGCGCCCTGAACGTCAGTCAGTGAGAAATGCTGTAATGTATATCGTAATATTGGAAATGTGTTTAAAAATCACCGTAATCATCGCAATATATATTAATATTGAATTATTGTCCAGCCCTACCATAAACTGACTATAATGCTTTGTTTATTCTCAACGTATGCTGCAGTTTCATCATCTGCTGCTTTAAATGCACAAGCTCTTTAAAACTGATGGATTTTTATTGGCAAAAAGGACAATGACAGTGATTACAAAGACAGCTGATGACCATCATAAATATATTGGTTATTATAAATTAGTTTGGCACCCCTCTTCAAGTTGCGCCCCTGTGCAGTGCATATGTTGCATATTTTGGAGTACATTTAGTGCTATTTTATTTACTTTCTTAAATCATTATTCATCTGAGCTGCACTACAGTAAATAGCGAGTACATGTTTATACTAACGGAGGGTCAGAGGTCACTGGTCCTTCACTGAATCTAAAGGGTTGGTCCATGGATCTGTTACTCTTCAGAGACACAGCGCTGGGTTCTGGAGACTCTGATCTCTGTCTCTGCCTCCTGCTGATTCTGACAAAAGACAAACAAATCAGCATTTTATAAAATACTAAAATGGGCTAGTTCAAAATAAATATTCTTTCATTCCAAACATATACGGAACATACACAAACATATATCATTCATCCTTGAAACACAAATCAAGATATTTTCTAATGAAACCTGAGTCTCCGTTCAAAGGCTATACCATCAAAATGGTCTTCCTAAAGCCTAAATTAAATCCAGGACATTCAGATCCATTTTGGATCTTCAAAATTTTGATGCCATGAACTTACAGCAGAAAGACAGAAATATCTCAGGTGTCATTAAAAGTATCTTAATTTGTGTTTCGAAGATGAACAAAAGTCTTACAGTTTTGGAGCAGCCTGAGGGAGAGTAAATGACAATTTTCATATTTGGGTGAAGTTCAAATTTAAAGGGGACATATTATGCCCCTTTTTTATAAGATGTAAAATAAGTCTCTGATGTTAACATTTTTTGGGGGTGAGCAAAAACACACCATTTTTGTGTGTCCCTTTAAATGCAAATGAGCTTGTGCTCCCTGCCTGTTCCTTCAAGAAGAGGGCGGAGCTTCAAGAGCTCATGCAACAACAACAGAACATGTCAGAAACTAAAGGTATTCAGTTCAAACCGGACTCGGACAATAATGCCTACAGATCCAGAGAATATCTGTTGCATGGAGATAGAACAGGTATAGTTTAGTTTAATTACGGTTTTAACTTATGTTGCCATCTTGCTTTTATCCACTATTAGTTCAAGCATGTTGTAGAGGACCCCGTCCGAATGATGGCCAAAACTTTACTGATGAATTTTAGGAATTTTTTATTGTTCACACAAAAGATGAAGCGTCTGTTTTCACTGTAAGAGCTGAATAAAACTCAGTGCAAGAAGTGCGCATTAAAGTCTTATCCATAAACAGTCTCTCCCTTGCATTATCATCAGCATACACAGAGAATTACACAAAACACTCCTTACAACAGTAAACAAATACAGACCCTATGCCTTTTCAGGGGGTGCTTAATAAACTGGTAAACTTTATATCTGTAAAACAATTTTGATAAACTTATAAAGTGTGCACTCTCCCTTTCATTTCTGCCGTGACCAGTATCGCTCCGGAGACTGTAAGCTGGATCACGAACAGCTGGTACTGATCCATCCTTGAGCTTTAACTTTTTAGCAAAACCTGCCTTGAATTGTCCCTCGTTCAGGCAATGCGTCTGCATTGCTTACGAGACATTGCTGTCGCTACAGCTGCTCGAGCGCGGAGAAAATGGTGGACAGTGTACAACCGGCTGAATATTATAATAAATCCCCTTCCTACGTCAGAAGGGGAGAGAAATCTGAGCGGCTCGTTTTTTCACATGCTTGCAGAAAAAGGCTTACCAAAACAAAGTTACTGGGTTGTCCTTTTTCATGTTTTCTGGGTTGATAGATGCACCGGGGACCCGATTATAGCACTTAAACATGGGAAAAGTCAGATTTTCATGACATGTCCCCTTTAAGGCACGTTGACAACAAGAACAATAACTAATAATGATAACAACATTAACAGACTATACATTTTTGTTTATTTGTCATTTTAAATGCAAAAGCTCTTTAAAACCAGTAAATTTTGATTGGCTGTCACTGATTTTATTGTTCATCAGCTGGACAAAAATCTTTCAGAAATTGATTCCAATGACATCTTTCATCAGTGTTGTTGTAATTTGTGGTGTGGACTTCACTATTCTCATTATATTAGAACAATTATTTATCATTATAGTTATCGTCCTTGTTGTGAACAGGCCTTTAATGTATAGTTTCATTGACAGGATTCAGTCAACAATGAGGAACAGTGAAAGTTAAGGTTCAGGGAAGTGATTCTGTGCCTCTCTGTGAATGTAGCATCAGTCTCTCACCAACTGCAGGCTTCAGGAATGAACTGTAACTCAATGTGGATTAAAAACATCGCCAAATGCAAAAATGGCTAATGTGTTACCTGGGGTCAGATGTCTCGGTTTCATCACTGGATGAAGAGGGATGCTTCCTCATTGGTTGATTGCCGCTTGATTCAGCAGATGAAGAACTCATTTTAGAGGCAGTGTTCTCCTACTCACACTTCTGTGTAGAGAGACTGATTTCAGACCTTTTATTAAAAAGTTATAGTACATTTGTGTAGTGCAATGATCCAGTTCAACGTAAACAGCACTGCAGATAAAATGCTTTAACCCACTGTATACTGCATGACAGATACATCAAATATACTCCTATATAGATCTTGCAATATAATTATCTTCTCTAATATAACCACGGTACAATATATATCATTGTTGCAAAATTACAGCTCAAGTTCAGTGCAATACAAATATCTGAATATTGCACTGAAAACGATGAACCAATTACTGAGCAAATAAAACTGTTGTCTCAGCAACCATTTTCCAGTGAACAGAACTGCAGTTACAACTTGCTTTCTTTCTGGTCAGTGTTTGTGTGATGGTTGTTTTCATTTACACTCTTTATGTGTCTTCTCTGATATTTGTCTGAACTATGTTCAATTTCATAGTTAAATTTCAACAGGTATAGTTTAGTTTAATTACGGTTTTAACTTATGTTGCCATCCACTATTAGTTCAAGCATGTTGTAGAGGACCCCGTCCGAATGATGGCCAAAACTTTACTGATGAATTTTATGAATTTTTTACTGTTCACACAAAAGATGAAGCGTCTGTTTTCACTGTAAGAGCTGAATAAAAGTCTTATCCATAAACACTCTCTCCCTTGCATTATCATCAGCATACACAGAGAATTACACAAAACAAACATCAATGTCATAAATTTTAAAACATATTTTTTAAAAATTGCTGATGTTCAGATATTTTCATTATTCTGGTACATTCATGTAGCCTCAGCTTTTAATATTTGTTACAGCAGGATATGCACATCTGGACACAATAAAATGTAAAACAGGTTTAGTATTATAGTAGTTTAAGCACTATTATGGTAACTTGTATGCTGTATAAGTGAAGTATTCCGCAGTGTTTTTGTTGGCTACTGTGTCGTTAAAAGCGGGTTATTTTTGTAACAATAATGATTCAACTAAATGTTGTTTCTGTACGTACAATAATGCCACATTCATTAAGAATTAAAGTAAATATGCATCATCTTTTCCGCCATTTTGCTCAGAGCTGTTAAAACATTCGAAACATAAGAAACTCAAAACCAAATAACAGCTCACTTTATATGATTCGATAGTTAAGTGAAGATTAACGTACCACAAAATATGCAGCTGTTTTAAAACGGTGTTTAAAAAAAATACAAGTGCTAACAGATTCAAAGCCTCCGAATGGCGTAGCTTCTCTCTTTCACTTTCGCTTTTAACTCCTCCCTCATCCGCATGTGAAATTCGCGCTAGCTCCCTCTAGCGCGCGCGCGCACACACAGAGTGTGAATGAAAACTAAACTCCACACGAGAACAAGACATAAGTAAAAAATATGTGGTTTAATAAGGTAATTATTAGTAATTAATTAGGTTTTGCTTATAAAGCATAATCTTCAAACTAATCATTAAATAATAAAATAATTACATTTCCAATCATGATTTTTATCAAGCAATATTACTTGATTATTATGTGCTCTGATGTCCTCAATGTCTCGTCTTTGTGTGTGTGTGTGTGTGTGTGTGTTTTGCCTTGCAGTCGTGTTACTCTGTGTTCTTCATCAGTGGTCTCTCCCTCACGGCTCACAGCGGTCAGATGATCCAGACAGGAAAGGAGCCACCCTCTTAATCATTGTGCTTTACTGGAAAAATGTATTTGGTGCCATACATGGTCCACACGCAAAGAGTAATGTGAACTGGCATACACACACACATTGAGACAGCCAATACTTCAGTGTTTCCTCTACATTCCCTCAAGTGGTGGACCACCACAGTAAGAAAATTACCACCACACCACAAAGGTAAAATGAGAAATTGAACATTACAAACAAAACACAAATACAAACAAGCAAAAAGCCCAGTGCTTAGAAGCAGCCCTTTAAACTAGAGATGGTGGAAAGAATACCAGACATTACCCTCGGCACCACAGCCACAAAACAATTCCAAAGGAAATATGTAGGAAATATCAGTCTAGCAATAGCAGTGACGTAAATGAAAATGATTGACATGATTTGACCAGCAGCTGATTGGACAGATGTGACCCAAGTCATATCTATCCAATCACCTGCTTTTTTAAAAATGTTTCTTATGGGCCAATGAGGGTCTTTTTTTGTTCGCATTGAAGTAAATTTAAAATAATAAAAAAGTCTGGCCAATCCAGAGCCCCTGCACACATACAAATTACAAAGAATTAAAAGCATGAGAAAAAAGATGCGTTTTTAACATGGATTTAAATTCGACTAACGTAGAAGTAGTTCTGACAGGTAGTGGAAGGCTGTTCCACAGCCTAGGGCCCGCTACTGTGAAGAGATTACCATTTTGGGATCTGAGTGATCTGGAAGGATTGTAAGTAACAATCAAATCAGAGAGATATTTAGGAGCTAAATTGTTAAGAGCTTTATAGACAAATAAGAGAATCTTGTAGTCAATCCAATATCGGACTGGCAGCCAATGCAAAGAACGTAAAATTGGAGTAATATGGTCTTGTTTGCGGCAACCTGGGGCCGTGAGTAGACGGGCAGCCGCATTTTAGACCATTTGAAGGGCGAGAGATGGAAGAGAGAGGTGACCCGGAATACAAAGAATTGCAGTAGTCGGGTCGCATTGAGATAAAAGCATGAATGGCAGTTTCAAAACTTTTCCTACTTAAGAAAGGTTTAACTTTGGCTAACCGCCAAATATGGTAAGGTCGAGGTCGATAGAGTTTTCGTTTGGGTGCTCTTTAGGCCCAAATTGAATGATTTGGGTTTTATCGTCATTAAGTAACATGAAGTTATTTGTGAGCCACAATTTGAGTTTGTGCAAGCAGGCTTCCAGTCTCTTATATGCCGAGTTATCTTTGCTTTTTATAGGTATACAGTTGTGTGTCGTCCACATAGCAGTGGTACGACACACCCAATTTTCTCATAATTGATCCCATAGGTAGCATATATAACGAAAATAATAATGGTGCTAAAATCGATCCCTGGGGTACACCACAGATGACATGAGTCACAGAGGATGAATGGGCACCTAAACTGACGTAAAAACTTCTATTTGACAGAAAAGATTGGACCATTTCAATACCGTACCAGTGATACCAATCAAGCGTTCAAGCCGAGATAAAAGAATCCTGTGATCCACGAAGTCAAAAGCTGAGCTCAAATCTAAGAGCACTAAGGCCATGGTATCACCAGCATTAATGTCTGCGGACATTAAAATATCAAGGTGGCAAGAGAATAATGCTAAACAGAGTGAGCCAAAAATTACTGTACAACAAACCAGTCTTGAATGTATAAATTTGTGCTGCAGAACATTTTCTCATTAGTTATTCTATCATCATGATATAATGAACAGAGAGAAAACTCATTGACCTAACAGTAGCAGTTTCTGACAATCCAGCAGGATGAAACTGAGCCTGTGGATCCTCTGAAACAGTGACGACATCTACATTAGCTTTTATAAGATCTCCCATGAGTCCCGAAAAAACTCAATCTCATGAAGATACTCAAGCTTTACTCTAACTAGCTCTAGCATTCATTTAATGTCGACATCCCAGCAATGTATCTTCATCTAAACACAGAAATTTGTGCATGTTTCATTGCACATACAAAGTCCTTGGATATACACACTCAAACATCCACACAAACACTAGCAAGTAGATGCCCTAAAAGCTAGATTACGAGCAACCAAACTTTGTGTGTCTCAGTTGTTTCTCACAGGAGGTTAAATCTGACACAGAGACAATGAGGAATCAAACACACCAAACCCAGCATAGAGGGGTTCAGTGAATGTGGTGTTGAATGTGTGTAAGTGTGTGAGTGTGTGTGTGTCAGAGACGCTGTAGAAAGACAGAGTGCCGGCCGACACGTCCACATACACTCCTACTCTATTAGAAAAGGGTGGTGGTATTGGTACATTATTGTTCACATTATTGTGCCAGGAAGTGAATCCATTAGCAGAACAGAACAGACTCCAGGATTTAACACTGCATCCAAACCAAGATTCATTCCCTCCTTTCCTGCTGACTCCTTTGTATGTCACTGCTATATCTGCCTTAAATCCACTCCATTCAACCTCCCAGTAACAGCGTCCAGTCAGACTCTCTCCACACAGAATCTGCTCAAAGCCAACAAATCTGTCTGGATGATCGGGATACAACTGCTTCTCTTTCACATGTGTTGCTTTTCTGTTCTCCTCAGACAGAATGAGATGAGTGTGTGCTGTGTTTGGATCCAGTGTGAGATCACAGGCATCTGAACACAAGAAGAGATACATGATGGAGGTGTGTAAATACAATTGTAAGTGTATGCAATGTGCCCATTTATATAGTTAAGTAAGTGTGTGTGTGTGTGTGTGTGTGTGTGTGTGTGTGTTTGTGTTTGTGTTTGTGTCAGGGGCGTTTCCTCCAAGGAGGCAAGGGAGGCAGTGTCTTCTCAAAAAGCTGGATGAGAAAATAATATTACAAATAATAAAACAGCACAAATTATTGTATTAATAATACTATAATTAATTATTAAAAAGTGTAAAAGTCAACTGATTTTATAAAGTAACAGTGTCCAACTGCGACACCCACAGGTGAAGTTACAGAGGGAGGCACTGACTTAAAACAGACACCGTAATGCATGCGCTGGGTTTAGTTGGGGGTAATTGAGAATGAATGGGGAAAGTCACATGAGAGGAGGCAATGCCTCCATCGTGCTTTGGATTGATATGATCGGTAATGATTGGCTATAATTGGTTAGTGCGATAAATCCCGCCTCTTGTTTTCGTGCGCATTCTCGAGTCGGCCTGCATGAAGACAATGATGCCGTTAATAGGAAGACTAAGTAAAAAGGAAACAACTCAGCCATTTCACCGCTTAATGTCACGTCAAAATCAAATTGTAGGTTTTTTTAATAAGCTGTGACCAGTGTTTACTGAGCTTGATGTCTGCTGAAAATAAGATGACTATTAAAAAGAAAAGCTGAACATTAGTTTACAAACAATATACAGTGTTTAAATTGTTGCTGTCTTTAGTTATTATTTTGGAATAAATGTAAAAATGCGTAAAAACACTAACTTGATGAAATGTATACTTAGTTTTAATAAATAGAAATGTACATAGTTATAGCAAAATATAAAAAATAGAATTGTATTTGGTTTCTCTTTTCTATGTAATGTTTATTTAACCCGGAAAATTAAGTGTATCGGACATAAATTTACATTTGATATACAGTATATAAAAAAGTATATTAAAAACACCAAACACACCAGAGGTTTGTGTGTGTGTGAGTGAATGAGAGAGAGAGAGAGAGAGAGAGAGAGAGAGAGAGAGAGAGAGAGAGAGAGAGAGAGAGAGAGAGACAGAGGGAGAGAAAGGGAGAGACAGAGAGAGAGAGAGAGAGAGAGAGAGACAGAGAGAGAGAAAGGGAGAGACAGAGAGAGAGAGAGAGAGAGAGAGAGAGAGAGAGAGAGACAGAGGGAGAGAAAGGGAGAGACAGAGAGAGAGAGAGAGAGAGAGAGAGACAGAGAGAGAGAAAGGGAGAGACAGAGAGAGAGAGAGAGAGAGAGAGAGAGAGAGAGAGAGAGAGACAGAGAGAGAGAGAGAGAGAGAGAAAGGGAGAGACAGAGAGAGGGAGAGAAAGGGAGAGACAGAGAGAGAGAGAGAGAGAGAGGGAGAGAGAGGGAGAGAGAGAGAGAGAGAGACCTACACTTTCTCAGTCCTGGTGTGATTCTAAAAGGTTCTCCGTGGTCCAAACTAGAAAGAAACAAAATATAAACCACAAATGATAAATGTTTCATTAAAAGTCTGCAAGAAAAATGCACAAATATCAGTGAGCACATTAAACTGAATGAATAATGATTTCGCCAAACATTCTCCAAATATTTCTTCTTCTCTTATATAGGGAAAATGGAAGCTAAATACAGAAAGAAACAGTATAATACAATCTAATAGCTACAGAGCTCCATAGTCAGATCAGCTCAAAAACCAACAGCATCCATAAGATAGTGAAAATAAAGTCAAGATGAAGCAACTAAACAACTAAGGTTTTTAAATAGATTTAACTATCAGAAGAGCACATTCGATTCTTCCAAGGGTTAGTTTTATGCCAGAAACATACTTCTGTCAGGACCACTATCGTCAAAGATGATTGATTGACTATTAGCATACAGTTTGGATTGGCGGTATGGTTCTGTTCTGGGCAAGAACTCCCTGCGCATCCATGCAGTCTAGCATAAGAGCAGGGAGAGCAGCAACATAATGTATTGCAGATATCATTAATGTTGATATTAAATGTACAAAATAATGTGTGAATTTAATCTGATTCAAGGGGAGTCAGAATACCAAATCCTGACTAATGAGAGGAGGAGCTGGGGATGGAGGAGGGTAAATGAGCTCTGGAGAAACGCGATAGTACTGAAGGAGCTTATATATGCGTGCTGTGATAGGCATCATATTCCTATAGGTAGACATGATCAGCTGATGCGAGCTTGACTAACGTGACCTGCCAGAACTAATGATACACTTGATTTTATAAAAATGCAAGGATACTTGAAGTGTGCAGAAATATGTCTAGTTTCAAGTGATCTGAAGGCAGGGTTGCCAGGTCCCAGAAAAATTTCACCCCAATGTCAACTCAAAACCTGACCAAAAGGAATGAAAACTAGCCAAATTTTCCCCCAATCATAAGCCGCTTTTCCACCACCGGGCCAAATGGTTCTAAGAATGGTAAGGAATGGTTCAAGTTACATTTCCACTTAAGCCTGGTACGGCACGGCACAAATACAAACAGTTCTCGGCCTGGAATTCCTGAGAAGGTTGGTTAAATGTGTGTAGTGACGCATTAGTAAAAGGATGTTTTTTTCATTTTTCTTTGTCTACAGGTAAACTTTTTGCATGAAAAAGGAGTCTGAAAATAGAACGTATGATCCACATTGCTCTTTGCTCTCACCATTATTAGTCTTGCATGTAAAGAAAGAAGAAAACTAAGACCACAGCCAAAATTCATAGAAGAACTTTGGCAACTTCAAGATTCTGGTACAGCCAACCTGCTGTGGTCACACCAAGTGGTCACACCAAGATTGGATACAATTTTTAAGTTAATACTTGATAAATTATTTCTTGATCTCTTTTGCAAAGTAGATCGTCAGTGCTGGTACTTCAACTTATTTAACCCAACTGAAGTTAACAGTATTAGTGTTCTTGCATGAAACTTCCTTAATACATACTTGAGTTTCTCCAGTGAGCAGTTTGGATCATTGAGTTTGTCATTGAGCAGCTGGGCTCCTGATTGTCCTGGGTGATTGTAGCTCAGATCCAGCTCTCTCAGGTGTGAGGGGTTTGAACTCAGAGCTGAAGACACATAACCACAGCCTTCCTCTGTTACCATACAGCCAGACAACCTACAGAGATACACAATGTTAGATCATATTTAAACACACATTAACAGTCAGAAAACCTACAGAGAGATAGATTCAAAAACAGATTAGGCATTGCAAATGCTAAAATAAGGAAAATACTAATTTTCATCTGTTAATATGCTTCTAAACCAACAGGGAATTTTTTATCAGCTATTACAACAGTGTTAATTAATTTTTCAAAGACTATCTATCTATCTATCTATCTATCTATCTGTCTATCTATCTAGAGAAAGAGATATCCAAGTATAAATATGGAGTGTAATGGTTATGTTCCTTTTGATTTGATTTATATTACACTGTGACCTTGTTTCCTAGTCTGTGCCAGTTTGTTCCCTTGATTTATTGATTGATTATTTCCTTTCACCTGTTGTCTCAATAATTATCTTGTTAGCTCCTGTGTATTTATACTCCCTGATCTGTTCTTTTCTTATCTCCTTAATGCATAGTGGTTTGTTTCTCCTGTGTTTCCAGCAGTTTTACCAGCCTGTACTCTTGAGTTTGGAAATGAAGACTGTTCTAATGATATCTTCGTCTTTTTGCGCTTAACATGTGTAACCACCTGTGGACACGCCTGGAAAAAAATCTGTTGCACTGCATGAGTGTCGCATCCGAGTCACTCTCAAGCGTGTCTACATTTAAAATAACGAACTTGAGCGTGCAAAAGATGCAACGTGAACTGTAGTGTGCAATCTGAATGCAGCGTGCCTTAAACTAGCGCAAGAGCAGAACAGAGTCTGTTTACCATTATGCCACGGAAGAAAGCACAGAAACAGGAAAGGTGAATTCAGGGAAGTATAAGGACCAAAAAAAGGAAAGATGATGTATCAGAGATCCAGGCAATTGGAAAAAGATTCTTCCAAACCATGTATACAAAAATCGATAATACAGGCATTTGTGTACTGCACAACATACAAAGAGTTCAAAAAGGAATAAAAGAAATAACCAACATCACAATATAATTTATGCAAAGATATTGCGCCCGCAAATATTGGCAATAAAGCCAGCTTCCAAAAAAATTATACACACAAGTATATGTAAGGAAATATTGTTTCAAAATCGTGAATAAAATAGAAATCGCAATATTGATAAAAAAATTGATAGATTTTTTTTCTCCATATCGCACAACACTAATTAAAAAGTACTGAGCATCCAAAATATATATGATCAAATCTTACACACCTCAGTATCTTCAGCTGACAGTTTGGACTCTTCAGTCCATCAGAGAGCAGCTTCACTCCTGAATCCTGCAGGTCATTGTTACTCAGGTTCAGCTCTCCCAGGACAGAGTTTGAGGATTGTAGAGCTGCTGCTACAATTTCACAATGCTGAGCAGTGGGATTACAGTTAGTAAGACTGAAAGAGAGCAAAACACAAAATAATTAAATTCTTAACCCCTATCTACAACTGGCATTTCAATAACATCAGCTTCAATCTAAAAAGGAATTCTAAAAATGAGCAAATTATACTGAAGATAAATTAGTTAACACAACAATGGAAACTGTAATTCCATTTAGAAAGAACTCTTTATTGAAACTCATGGATTAAACACTTACAGAGCTTTTGTGCAGTTGCTCACAGCTGGTATCAGTCGTCTTCTCCCCTCATCTGATGTGTTGTATTTCTTGAGGTCCAGCTCATCCAGCACCTCCTCTGACATCTGAAGCATGTAGGCGACTGTTGAGCAGTGAGCAGGAGAGAGTTTCTTCTCTGAGTGTTTGTCTGATTTCACAAACTCCTGAATCTCTCTGGACAGAGTCTGATCTTTGACTTCCAGCAGACAGAGGAACAGATTGATGGATCTTTCAGTGGAGAGTCCATGTCCATCTTTGATCTTCTCTTTAATGTGCTGTGTGGTTCTCCTGATGCTCTCTGAGCTGTTCTCTGTGTGTGTCAGTAGATCCTGTAAGAGTCTCTGATTGGTCTCCAGTGAGATGCCCAGCAGGAACCGCAGGAACAGATCAAGCTGTCCATTCTCACTCTCTAAAACTTCATCAACTGCATTTTTAAGCAAATTTTGTACTTTAGCAAAATTTCTTAGTTCCTCCATAGTTGTGTTCACATGGTAGTAAAACACATAGAAAGCAGCGAAAAACTCCTGAATGCTCAGATGAACGAAGCTGTAGACTTTCCTCTGATGAATCACAGATTCCTCCTTAAAGATCTCAGTGCAAATCCCAGAATACACTGAGGCGTCAGAGATGTCTATGCCGCTCTCTCTCAGGTCCTCCTCATAGAACATCACATTGCCCTTCATCAGCTGTTTGAAAGCCACTTCAGCAAGTTTCACAATCACTTCTCTGTTGGACTGCAGGAGTTTCTCTGGTTCTCTCTTTTCATACTTCTGATTCCTCATGTTGATCTGAATCAGCAGGAAGTGTATGTACATTTCAGTCAGAGTTTGAGGGATTTCCGCACTCAGATCTTCTTTCAGGAGCTTTTGAAGCACAGTGGATGAGATCCAGCAGGAGACGGGTATGTGGCACATGATGTGGAGGCTTCTTGCTCTTCTGATGTGTGAGATGATTCTGCTGGCTTGATGCTCGTCACTAATTCTCTTCCTGAAATATTCCTCCTTCTGTGGCTCATTGAATCCTTGAATTTCTGTCAGACGGTTGATGTATTTGGAGGGGATCTGATTGGCTGCTGCTGGTCTGGAGGTGATCCAGATGAGAGCAGAGGGAAGCAGCTCTCCTTTCATGAGGTTAGACATCAACACACCCACTGATGAAGTCTCAGTCACATCAGAAACTTTCTGAGCGTCTGAAAACATCAGTGTCATTCTGCTTTCATCCAGACCATCAAAGATGAACACAACTTTACACTCCTCATAAATCTTTGAAGTTCAGGATGAAAGTCCAGCAGAAGTCTGTGAAGACTGTACTGATGATCTCGGATCAAGTTCAGCTCTCGAAATGGAAGCACAAACATGAAATCTACATCCTGATTGGCTTTTCCCTCTGCCCAGTCCAGAATGAACTTCTGCACAGAGACGGTTTTTCCAATTCCAGCGATGCCTTTAGTAAGAACAGTCTTGATGTGGTCTTTCTCCTTACATCCTGGTTCAGGTGAGGTTTTAAAGATGTCATTGCCGTAGATTGGAGTGTCTTGTGAGGGTTGTGTTCTAGCTGTTTTCTCCATCTGTAAAACCTCACGTTCTTCATTCACTCCTTCTCTCTCTCCCTCTATTATGTAGAGATGTGTGTAGATCCTGTTTAGGAGGGTTTGGTTCTCTTGGAGTTTGATTCCCTCAAATAATCTCTCATACTTGTTCTTCATGCTGGTTTTGTGCTGGTCTTTGACTCTCTGCAGGTCTCCAGTCTCCAGTGTGTGTGTGTGCAGGTCTGTTTCAGTTTGGTTCTGTCTGATGTTAGTCTGATAGTGGGATGTAGAGGACGGCACAGATCTGATCTGCTCACGTGTCTCTCCCCTGCATTAGAATGACCATTAAAGACCATCAGAAATATATTGGTTACCATATATGATATATATTTTGCACCCCTCTTCATGTTGTGCATATGTTGCAAACTCAAATATTGGATTTTATGTAGTGGTAGGTTTTGAGTTTTTCCATTGAATTATATATTTTTTTAATCTGAGATACACTACAATAAATTAGCAAGTTAATGTTTATACTAACGGAGGGTCAGAGGTCACTGGTCCATCACTGAATCCAAGGGGTGGCGTTATGGATCTGTTACTCTTCAGAGACACACAGCTGGGTTCTGGAGACTCTGATCTCTGTCTCTTCCTCCTGCTAATGCTGACAAAAGACAAACAAACAAACAAACAAATAAAACAGAATTTTAGAGAACTAGATATACTGTATATGCACCATATATTTATATTTACATGTATCCATGTAGCACATGCATTTCATCCAAAGCCGTTTACAAATAAAGAATACAACAATCATTTCAGTGGAGACAGTAACATGGGAATTGCTGCAATACAAAATTCAAAAATTGTACTCAGTACATGCTAGAAAAGAGATGACGGTAAGAAACAGTGAAAGTAGAGAAAAAAAAAGATGTTAGACACTTCTTGATAATTGCAAGCGATTCAGCTGTTTGGAAAAGTTGTGAAGATCATTCTAAAGGTGAGGAACAGTGGCAGTGAAAGTACAGGAAAGTGATTTTGTGCTTCTCTGTGATGGTACAGTATCACCACTCACCCACTGCAGGCTTCTGGTATACACTGTGAATAAAAGTATCTGTCAATGCTAAAATGGCCAGTGTCTTACCTGGGGTCAGAGGTCACTCTTGCATCACTGGATCCAGAGGGTAGTTTCCTCATGGACTGATCACTCTTCATAGACACACAGCTCACACCAGGAGATGGAGAACTCATTTTAGAGGCAGTGTCCTCATCTTCTTTCTCAGTATGGAGACTCATTTTTGTGTTCTCTTACTCTCCTCTGCCAAAAGATTTTTGAGAAACTTTCATGTGGAAACACAGAGTTAAATTCTGTAGTACAATGATACAATACAGCTACAATAAAGTACAGTCTTAATCTGAATGACATTATTATAATAACACACAAAAATCCCTGTGTTTCCTGAGTTCATGGTGCGGTGTCATCTAGGGGTGTGACGAGACACTTAGCTCACAAGACAAGACAAGATTGGGTTCACGAGAACGAGACAAGGCAGTGTTTTTGCAGAGTATTTGTAAGAAATCCTCAATGACAAAATTCATGACTTGAAAAATGGTCTGCAGGTGCATTTTGAATGTTTTATCTAATCATCTTGTAATGAATGTCATTTCATTTCTACTTTCTGACTATGAATTATCATATGCATTGAGAGACAACAATATACAAGCACTGAAAAAGGTTTTGCCACAAACTCAGCTGACTGGCTTCCCTCCTGTATGATTTCACACGAGTCTCTTCAGCAGAGCATGTGGAGCAGTAATATTTCCTCCAGAGCAGAGAGCACCTTTCTGAAGATTACGCTCCACTCGCTCATTCCGTTCAGCGCCGCTCGCTCAACCCAGAATGCCCTTTGTGACATGCTGGTTCGAAAATATGTGAAATAAGTAGGGCTGCCCCGGACTAAAGTTTTTTCTACTCGACTAGTAGTTTTTCATTTAAGCCATTAGTCGACTTAGTCGACACACATTTATATTAATTGAATTACTTAAATATATACTGGAGAGTATTCTAAACCATAATGAGCATTGACATTTTAATTGTTTATTAATAAACTAGTGTTTTTTGTTCATAATGAATGCCACTATGACTAACTTATTATCTAGTTTGTATTTTATTTTATATATTAATATATATTTTTATAGCTACTTATTTTTCATTTATGTACTGTTCTGAAAACTCTTAAATTTAAAGAATTTGTTGTTGAGTGAGGGGAAATTAAATAGCGCTATAGTGTTTAATGTTTGTAAATGTTTTGTTTTATTTACCATACTTTAATATACATATGAATTAATGTAATTGTTTGCACGGGTGTTTTTGGAGTAAGATAAATTTCTCTTTCATGAGATTACTTCATCTTCTTGGCCAGGTTACTTTTCTCCATGTCGTAAACTCTAGGGGCGATGGGATTGGCGGCATACGAATGTTTCATGAATCACACGTGGACCCTGTCGTAAGATGATTTGCGCAACAAATCCCTGCTTCACTGTGCGCGACTCTGCTGCAGCTCGTGCTGGATGAGCAGACGTTTACAATATCCAACTGAATTAAATGGTTTTTATTTGTATAAAAAAGCAAAACGACAGTGGAGGATGTAATGTAAGCGTAGCAGTGGCATATTCTATGCTATTTCACCCTCACGCTCTGTCATAGCAATGTCGCGAGACGGCCACATCCTCCTGTTAAACACATTTATGCTGAAATGTTCTTTTTATGTTTGGGATTGGGGTTCTTTATTCCCGCCTTTTTGTATTTTAAATCTGTAACTGTCAAAATATACTTTCAAAGCTAATTTTCTTGAGCTGAATCATTACTACACAGGCCATCAGCAATCTCTACAGGAATGATTGATATTTTTCTTAATATGTCTGTACATTTTTACTAACTTTTATATATTATAAATTGTTTCCTATCAATTGTAGCTCCCTGTTTTTTTCAGTTTCTTTTCAGTCTTTTATTGAACAGAGCTGGGCACACTTCTCTCCTATTTTTCAGCAAGCAAGTAAACTACAGAAATATTGAATTTATGATTCATATTGTTAGATTTTCTAAATAATAGGTTTAAATGCATAACCATGTACAGTCACAAAAACGTTAAAGCTTTATCCTGTGATTTCAACTTTCCTTATACCACTGTGAAAGACATACTCCATTCACAATAGCTTCTTTTGGCTAAATTAAACATATGTTTTATTTAAACAAATAGAAACCAACAGATTTTCAACTAAATTGTGTATTTCTGCCCAGACAGACACTTTTACATGACAAACCCATCATCTGCAGAGATAAACTGCAACTCAGTCATAACAAAATACACACAGTACAGAGTAATGGATGGTGAAGACATCATAGAGGACTAGAACTTCATTACATTTATGTTATGTTATTGCTGTTGCTTAGTATTTATTAAGGGTGTGATGTAGGGGTGTGCGGAAAGGCACGGATAATGGCTTCAAAACGAATAACGGATAATTGTCTGAGACTGACACAGTCACTCCTCGTCTCCTCCTTTGCTGAATAACAGGTTAGTCAGGGTATAGCATGATATTACACACAAACCTCTAAAATCACTATGCCATAATGAGTGTGTGAAACCAAATAGCCACGTTGCCATCTCTGTGCGTCCCTAAATCAGAGCTGTGTCAAGAGTAATAAAAACTAAGATACTGAATCATACACATTTTCTACTATTTGATATACACTATTTTGCCAAAAGTATTGGGAGTCCCCTCCAAATCATTGAATTTAGGTGTTCAATCACTTCATGGCCACAGGTGTATTAATCAAGCACTAGGCATGCAGACGCTTCTACAAACATTTGTGAAAGAATAGGTCGCTCTCAGGAGCTCAGTGAATTCAAGCGTGGTATCAGGATAGGTTGCCACCTGTGCATTCGTGAATTTTACTCACTACTAAATATTCCACGCTCAACTGTTAGTGGTATTATAACAAAGTGGAAGCAATTGGGAACAACAGCAACTAGTAAAATCACATAGCTACAGACCTCCAAACTTCATGTGGCTTTCAGATTAGCTCAAGAACAGTGCGTAGAGAGCTTCATGGAATGGGTTTCCATTGCCTGACTGCATTGTGCCAAGTGTAAAGTTTGGTGGAGGGGGGATTATGGTGTGGGGTTGTTTTTCAGGGGTTGGGCTTGGCCATTTAGTTCCAGTGAAAGGAACTCTTAATGCTTCAGCATACCAAGACATTTTGGACAATTTCATGCTCCCAACTTTGTGGGAACAGTTTGGGGACGGCCCCTTCCTGTTCCAACATGACATGGATGAGCGAGTTTGGTGTGGAGGAACTTGACTGTCCTGCACAGAGTCCTGAGCTCAACCCGATAGAACACCTTTGGGATGAATTAGAGCGGAGACTGTGAGCCAGGCCTTCTCGTCCAACATCAGTGCCTGACCTCACAAATGCGCTTCTAGAAGAATGGTCAAAAATTCCCATAAACACACTCCTAAACCTTGTGGAAAGCCTTTCCAGAAGAGTTGAAGCTGTTATAGCTGTTATATTATAATGTAAGGAAGGGATTAAGTTTATGACAAATAGGAGCATTTTCTTATTAAAGCAGCCACATTCAGCTTCTGGAAAGAAAAGTTAAGTTGCTATTGACATTTTCCAGAAAAAAAAAAAAAACATTTGCTTTGTGCTTTTATGTTGACGATATTGATGATAAGGGACAGCAATCCACAGCTGACAAAACATGCACAGCTTCATTTGGTAAGAGGAAACGAAGTGATATATGGACTCATTTTACTGTTAGCAGTACAGACAAAACAAAGGCAATGTGCAACCTGAGCAAAACAACCATTAACATCCGAGTACATCTGTTATGCATAATCACATGGATTTCAAACACTCTATTGCCCTATCACCAGCCCGGTCCTTCTCAAAGCACAGATCCATGCACCAGAGCTGCCTCTTCTCCAATCATGGCAGCATTAAATGCTGAAACGTCATACCCCCCAATCACCCTGCTGCTATTAACATCACCAATGCCTTTGGTGAAATGATTTGCACTGATTTATTGCCATACTCCACTGTGGAAAATGCTGGCTTTAATAATCTCCTCAAAGTTGTTGCACCCTCCTACAAAATACTCGTACTAACTTTTCTCATAAAGTCATCCCAAAGCTTAACGCAGAGGTCCACAAAAAGGTGAACGAGCCACCTGAAAGTATGGCCGGAAAATTTGTCAATTGCACAACTGACATCTGGACAAGCAAATTCTCCACAAATGCATATTTGTCCTTGACAGGGCATTGGGCACACAGTCAAGTGAGCCAGAAGTGACATATAAATGAGTAACAGCACTTCTGCAATTGGATGAGGTAAATGAGGATCACAGTGCTGCCAACATTCAGGAACATCTTGATAAGACAACTAGAACTGTCACAATAATGAAATTTGGCTGACGGTTAATTGTCTAAAAAAGAATTGCTGTTATGACGATTAATTGTCTGTTTCAGGGCGTTGTCATTCATTTTTTGTGTGTGCTTTATTCATTAAATAATTGTGATGAATTTAATTCTTTGTAAATTATCACTTTGCAGTGCAAGATTACAGTTAACACCTTTAAATATTAAAGTAATTTATTAAATTCAGTAAATAACCGAAACAATCACAACAAACTGGCTAATCACAGAAAAGGCCATAAATGCATCATTCATATACAGTATAAACTAATGGTCACTTTTTAATTTGTTAATCCAGAATCCACTAAATAAACGCTACTTTATTATAGAGAAAAACAACAAATTAATACAAATATATAATCATAAGCTATGACAAAAAAAATTAAACTAAGTGAGTTTTTTTTTTAAATATTAAACATGTTAATAAAAACATTGTATTCTTTTAAAATACATGAATGTATTCATACATTCAACAATTTTTATATTTATATATGAAATGTAAAGAATTATACATATTAATTATATATTTTAAATGTATTGTGCAGCTTTTTAATGGGGCAACAATATATGATAGATACGACAGAACAAGACGGCTTTTAATAATCTTTCAGTGCGCAAAACTATGATAATATATGAAACACTTCAAAACACAGCAGCACAAACCGCTTATGGGCATTCCGGGTGCAGAATGATGTGCTTAAAGCAACATGGAGTCGCAGCGCTGAGCAAGTGCGCAAAGTAAACTGCGCATTGAAAAGTACACAGCACAAAGAAATGTCAAGCGCACAAATCCAAATGTATATCTGTCCAACAGTTCATTTATCATTTGTTTCTCACAGATTTGAATTCCAGTAATTGTGCGTTTGATGCCAATTCATAGTCCTGGTGTTGTGTGATCTAGCAGACACCCGGTAGGGAGTACAACATCGTTTAGTAACAGCAATAAACTCCAACAAGATAAAGTCCTTTTATGCAAATCCACAGCCCTTTATCAACAGATCAAGTATTATGATGGGAATATATAACATTGGAGAGAGTTGCGGACGGCTGTAACCGAACACGACGCGCTGTTTTGATGCTGAACCGAGAATGATTGAGAGCTGCAGCGGAGGCAAGACGAGTTTCCATGAACTTTAATTTAACAATGTAAATATTCTTCATTATTTAATGGAATGGCTTCAGATAACTTTGAATATATTACAGGAAAACTTAATTGGTGCTTGTCTATTTCTTTTGGTCTATGACTCCCCCTTGTGCCGTAGGCCTATAAAAGAGAGCAATAATTGCGGTTGTCAGAAACAACCGTTGTTAGATCAAATAACCGTGATCAGACGGTTAATTAATTATCGCGACAGGCCTACAGACAACGGTGAAGAAGTGGTTAGTGGTGCCTTAAAAAGTTGAAAGAGATAATATTGGGTTCACAAGAATGAGACACTATTTTAACACTATTTAAAAGAAATCTTTAATGGCGAAATATAAGACTGAAAAAAATTATTTCATTTGATTTTATTTCTATATGTTTTAACTAATCTAGGGCTGTCACTAATAATTTTTGGTATTCAAATAATCGGTCAGTTATTTTGACGATTGAGTAATCAGATTACACCTTAGTGAACAACAGCCATTAAAATGATTTAAAATACATATACAATAACAATGAGGCAATAATAACTGGATCAAATAAAGTATCAAAAATCATATGTAGATTATGTATTATAGCAAATGCATGCAGAGGCCTCATTTCTAACAAAACAGGCCCTGAAAGAGAGGCCACTTCCAATGCAAATGTTGGGATTTATAAAAAAAACAAACGTGAAAATTTGCGCACCTGTACACGAATTCTGAGCCATGCGTACGGACATTTTGGAGACAGAGCAGTTTGGCGACACTGATGGTGAGCTGAGGGACTGACGCAGATGAAGGAAAACCACTTTAAATCCTCATTATGAGTCCTAATCCTAAATACAGTGCATGTTCACAATGAATTATATGTTTTTTCAGGTAAATCTAACTCTATTCAGGTACAGACATTGAATAATCAAATGTAAAATAAGACTGTATAACAGGGTTCCTCAAACTCGGTCCTGCAGAGTTTAGCTTCAACCCTGATCAAGCACACCTGAGCAAGCTAATCAAGGTATTCAGGATCACTAGAAAATAACAGGTAGGTGTGTTTAATCAGGGTTGGAGCTAAACTCTGCAAGACAGCGGCCCTCCAGGACCGAGTTTGAGGAACCTTGCTGTATAGTCTTCACTGTATAAATTGAATATAATTAATGTAATGTAATTAATATAATTTATCTTTGTTAAAGCTACAAAAGTAATTTTCTCTTTCTCTTTTGTTGTTTGATTAACGTTGGTGGTGACAAACAGCTGTGGGTATATTAGGCTACCGTCCCTTTAAGACGAATGCACGGATCTAATGATACGCATCCGGTTTTCTTTCTCAATTGTTTACAAAACATAACCGACTGTGTTTGCAAGGATACTCGCCAAGACAGGCATTTTGACTTAATTTTGTGTGCACGTGTCCGTTCAAGCTCAAAAGAAGAGAAAGAGAGCTGAATTTGGCGTTCACATGCTGTCTGCGCGGCTCTGTGTGTGCGCACAGAAAACAGCGCGAGTTACAGTCTTGTTCTTGTGCCTGATGTTTAAACTGACAGGACTTAAAAACACATGCAAATGATGAACTTTCACTCTATGATGGGTAAACTTTGCAGTTAATCCGCGAATCACATGCGTTCCGAACCAGAACTGACGAACTAAGATCCCTATACACTGCACATCGCGATGTCGATGCTAAAACATTATATTGTGAGATGGAGAAAAATCCTATTCCAGCAAGTAAAAGTGTTTGTGTCCCCAAACATGTTGGTACTCAAAAGTGCTTTCCTCCACGTTCTCTGGTGCGCATCTGGTGCGTTCATGTGTACCAGTTATGAGTTATGTGTTTATAACACTATTAATGTTTCACACAAAAATTTGGTTCTATATGAAATCTTGTTACAAGCTGAAGAACCCCAATCTGGTTATTTTTTATTATATTTAGAGTTTAGAGTTAAAGTTCAACGTAATACAAGTTAAACTCAATACAGGACAACCGCTATTCAGTTATTTCATTTCAAACATGAAGTGTGTTTTTCAGGTATTTCTGTTACTCAGGTACTTTAATGTTTTCTTATTGTTTATTCAGTGTTTGATGTCTGCTAGAGCTGTGAGTGAACAGCAACTGGAAATCTGGACACAGTTTCAAATAAATGTAACAGGCCCTACATTTGTGATACTTTAAATGTAGGTTTTAAACTTAATTTACATCCGTTTTTAGTACTTTTTGTTGTGTAATACTGGTGCGATAATCTGGATGCAGTATTCAGCACTGTAACCATAAAGTGCGTATCATATGCACGCCAAAAACTGCGTACCATATACACGCCATAACTCATTTTGCCGTATACATTCCACGACATTGCACACTCCTATTATTGATACGCATTTTCGTGTGATCGGGCTCAAATGTCTTACCTTCAAACTCACATTTAGCCTATTTTGTTTACATCACACGATATAGAAATATTGCTATAAAATACACAAGGTCTTTGTTTTGAATGATAGAACCAACCATTATTATATAAAAAAAAACCCCAAAATATTATAGGCTTGATTAAAACAAAGATCGCGGGATATCAAGAGCCATTTTGGTTAGTTTGTACTGTCGAAATATTCAATGATTTGCGTTTTGCGTTAAATCTAAATAACAGCTCATTTTAATATCACTACATGGTTACATGAAGAATACTGAACTTACCTCAACATATGCAGCCGTTTAAACAGCCAGAGTTAACAAAGCCTCGGAATGGCGTCTCTTCTCTTCCTGCTCTTTATTCTACCTGGTTAAGGTGTGTCTTATTTTCTTGTAACTCCACTAGTATAAAAAACAAACTTACTTCCTTTAGTGGCCAGTGAGTCATCACAGGTTCAACAGGACTGTGTGTGTGTGTGTGTGTGTGTGAGTGAGTGAGCAAGTGAGATTAGAGATTTTACAAATACTTTATTAAAACAGTTATAAAAAAAAAACAACAACAATCAAATAAAATCACATCATATCAACACACTCTTGAAAATTAAATTATTCTCTACAAGAGCACATCTTTATGACGCCATATATTGGAAAATGTTCTCATTTTCATCTCATTTCTAGATCGTTCATCAAACTGTAGTAGTTAAAATCTATTTTTAAATGAGCTTTCAACATTTTAACAAATACAAACACAGCATCATCATATACACAGCCATCTTTGCTCTTCCCAAAATGAAATTAAAGAGTTGACACTGCTCCCTCTTTTTTGGGAATACCTGTAGCCTAAAATAAACAACTGTTTGGAATTTAACAATTTAAATAGATCTTCCAACATGGAGAACAGTGGCAAAAGACAACAACAGTCCATAAAACAGTGAAAAACTGTCTCATGAAGTGTACAAAAAGCCAGTCATGATTAATATCAGAGTTTAAAACAGAGATTAAAGCATTAACAGTTACGGCTGTGTGTAAAACCCTCCATTGCAAATCAGCAACCTTCTTCAACAATGGTGGTTTGTACAGCGCTCTCCATTCAGGTCAAACACCCTCATTCAAACCTAAGCGAGCTGTCCATGGACTGTCAATTTTACCATTTAGTTACATTTTTTTGATTCCTAGAATATTATTTTTTGTTTCTCAAAAATAACCAACTGAGAACCAAATATTAACATTAGGGTAAAGTTCTGTGTATGCTCGGTCCATGTACTTGTGTCTGTGCAACAGAATCAACAATCACTGGTTCAAATATGATCATATACCTACATAAAATAATGTAATTTTTAATGTGATCATCATATGTACAATAATGCTGCTGTGCATCAAAATTAATCCTGTTACAGAAATATTTTCTGACCCACCCTGACAGTTTGCAGTGCTTCCTAGTTCTACGTCAGAACGGCGGCTTACCATTGGCCGATGCTGTCCACGTGAGCATCACTACACGTCTGATGATGATGCAGGAGCTAGCCATTTTGGTTTGCAAGTTTGAACTGTAGAAATAACCTGATTTGTGATTAAAATCCAATGTAAAGAAGAGCATATAAACTAAATAGTCATTTTAATATTTTAGTTCTGGGCTTACGATAAAATATTTGGCCGTTATATATCCAGAGTTAACAGGTTAAATCCTCGGAATGGCGTCTCTTTTCCTTGTTTTCTACCTGGGGCCCGTTTCAGAAAGGAGGTTTCACATAGCAACATTGTGCCGCCCCAAATCTGGCCCACATCTGGCACATGTGGAATGCTGATCTGGCCCACATCTGGCACATGTGGAATACTGATCTGGCCCACATCTGGCACATGTGGAATGCTGATCTGGCCCACATCTGGCACATGTGGAATACTCATTTGGTCCACATCTGGCACATGTGGAATACTGATCTGGCCCACATCTGGCTCATGTGGAATGCTGATCTGGCCCACATCTGGCACATGGAATGCTGATCTGGCCCACATCTGGCACATGTGGAATGCTGATCTGGCCCACATCTGGCACATGTAGAATGCTGATCTGGCCCACATCTGGCACATGTGGAATACTGATCTGGCCCACATCTGGCACATGTAGAATGCTGATCTGGCCCATATCTGGCACGTGGAATGCTGATCTGGCCCACATCTGGCACATGTGGAATGCTGATCTGGCCCACATCTGGCACATGTAGAATGCTGATCTGGCCCACATCTGGATTCCTTTCACTGGAGCTTCTTTGCTCTGGCTCTTTCGCTCTTCTCTTTTCTAAAGGCTGTCTCTCCCTCTCTCACTCTTTCTATCTCTCAGGTAACATTTTATTAATGCTGGGTACGATTAATGGTATAAGTTTTTATCATCTCATACATCTATTTTGTAACTATTTTAAGTGTAACCATAATCATATATTGTTATTAAATCCTTTCTATTACAAATTATGTGCTAACTAGTTTTGTTTCGGTATTGACTTTGAAGTGCTACCTATTGCAATACAATATAGTCACATTATAGCAACGCTCTCCCACATGTTTTGCTATTGTAACTGCGCTTATTTCCGACGTTGGTATAAGTTGCAGTGGGTGGTAAAGACAAGAAATGTACAGTTTTCTACCATCTTGCTGATAATGTTTCACCTGAGGGGTTCCTCAGGGCACACTTGGACCACTTCTCTTCTCCATCTTCATGTCGTCATTAGGATCTGTCATTCAGAAACATGGCTTTTCCTATCACTTCTATGCTGATGACACTCAACTCTACTTCTCATTCCAACCAGATGATCCAACAGTTGCTGCTAGTATTGCAGCCTGTCTGACAGACATTTCTGGCCGGCTAAAGGACCATCACCTTCAACTCAACCTTGCAAAGACAGAACTACTTGTGGTCTCAACCAACCCAGCACTTCATCACAACTTCTCCATTCAGCTGGGTTCATCAACCATAACTCCATCCAGGACAGCCAGGAACTTTGGAGTTTTCATCGATGATCAGTTAAACTTTACTGACCATATTACTACGATGGAAAATTAGACCCTTCCTATCAGAGCAGGCCACACAACTCCTGGTCCAAGCTATTGTTCTCTCCAGACTGGACTACTGTAATGGTCTTATAGCGGGCCTTTCGGCATGCACTATCAAACCCTTGCAGCTGATCCAGAATGCAGCAGCAAGGGTGGTTTTCAACGAGCCGAAGAAAGCCCACGTCACACCTCTCTTCATCAGTCTGCACTGGCTGCCAATCACCGCTCGCATCAAATTCAAGGCACTGGTGCTTGCCTACAAGTCAATCACGGGCTCTGCACCAATATACCTAAACTCACTTGTTCAGACTTATGTGCCCTCCAGAAGCTTGCGTTCTGCAAGAGAACGACTGCTCGTGATGCCATCCCAAAGAGGCACAAAATCACTCTCACAGACCTTTACCTGGACCGTTCCCACCTGGTGGAATGACCTGCCAACCTCAATTCGAGCAGCCGAGTCTGTAGTCATTTTCAAAAAACATCTAAAGACTAGGGCTGGACCAGAATATTCAAATATTCGTTCAGTGGGTTGGTATTTGATTTTCAATTTTGGGATTCGAATATTCTTTTTTTTTTTTTCTTTGCAAACCCGGCACCCCCCTCGAAACGGTTCTCATTCACGCTTGAATATGTTTACACTATAAAATCTGGCGAAATACAATACTCTTTTTTTTTTTTTTACAATTATCTTATATCTTAGCCGTTTTTAATAGGATGGCCGTTTTCAGTTGAATAGGAACCTAACTTTGTTATACTTAATAAATATATTTGCTTCTTTTTAGCGTTCTCTGCAATGGAGTAACGTTATTCTCTGTCTAGAGCGCACAACTGCATGAGCTTATATGGAAGAAGCGCATGCCTGAGCTTGCATTTTGGGTTAAGCTGCGTTGGTTTGACATTGTGGATAATAGAATTTTTTACCCGTTAGGGATGTGACGGTGAGAAAATTTTCCCTTTTTTTTACAGTAAAATTTTTACTAATTTTACAGTGCTTGCGCATTGTGCGTCCGTGAACGAAAGACAGTGCGGTCGTGCACATTTTACTTTCGGTTTAGAATTAGCGCCAATTCGGGGGCAGGTTGCTTGAATGGTGGGTTCATTAGCCTATTATTCTTAATGAGAAATACAACAACAAAACAGTACAATGGCAAACTCCCTTAAATAGGTGGTTTTACATTTCGCGTTGTTGAAATCAAATCTTCCGCGATCATCTTGTCATTCAGCTCCTCACTGTCGTGATGAATGAAATCTGACTCCTGCTGCGTTTGTGCTGCGTTTGTGCTGCGTCAGTGTCCGTTCTCGGAGCATATAAGCACTGCCCACGTGAGGCGCGAAACTGAGAATCTCGAGATTCCTGCCTTTATTAGAGAGAAGAATATGTCAGCCATGTTTGAAAAAATTGTTTGTGTGTCTCAATTGTTTCTCAAAGCAGATTGTTAAATCTGACACAAAGACAGTGAGGATTCAAACACCCTGAATCCAGCATAGAGGGGTTCAGTGAATGTGGTGTTGAATGTGTGTATGTGTGTGCGCATGTGTGTGTATGTATCAGAGACGCTATAGTATGACAGAGTGCCGGCCGGCCAGTCCAGATAGACACCTACTCTGTTAGACAGAGGTGAAGGGGCTGGAATGTCAGTTTTCTTATTATTGTGCCAGACTAAATATATGTTTTCAGTGCAGAAGAGACTCCAGGATTTGTCATTGTATCCAAACCAAGACTCGCTGCCTCCTTTCCTGCTGATTCCTTTACATGTCACTGCTATATAAGCCCATCCACTCCATTCAACCTCCCAGTAACAGCGTCCAGTCAGTTTCTCTTTACACAGAACCTGCTCATGGTGCTCAAATCTCTCTGGATGATCAGGATACGGCTGATGATCTTTGATGTGTGTCGCTTTTCTGTTCTCATCAGTCAGGATGAGACAAATGTTTGCTGTGTTTGGATCCAGTGTGAGATCACAGGCATCTGAACATAAGAAGAAAGTGTTACGCCCTGTCTAGGGGAAAGGGTACAACATGAAAAACTCTGAAAAAGCAGTGAATTTTAACAATGATGAATTTATTGAGAAATGTATCATGGACAGTTTTAGAACTCTCTCTCTCTGTCTGTCTGTGTGTCTGTGTGTCTGTGTGTCTGTGTGTCTGTCTGTCTGTGTGTGTGTGTGTGTGTGTGTGTGTGTGTGTGTGTGTGTGTGTGTGTGTGTGTGTGTGTGTGTGTGTGTGTGTGTGTGTGTGTGTGTGTGTGTGTGTGTGTGTGTGTGTGTGTGTGTGTGTGTGTGTGTGTGTAAAAGAGAGAAAAGACCTACATTTCCTCAGTCCTGGTGTGATTCGAAAAGGGTCTCCATGATCCAAACTAAAAAGAGTCAAATATAAATCAAATGATTAATGTTTGATTATTAAAAGTGTGCAATAAGCAGCTAAAATATCAGTGAGCATTTTAAAATCAATGAATGTGGATTTCTCAACAAGCATTAAATTAAGTTAGCATTAAATAGTAAAATAGTAAAGGAGCCAAATTCAGGATTCTAATAAGAATCAGTATAATAAACTTTGATTAATAGCTACAAAACTCTAAAGACAGCCCAGCTCAGAAACAAACAATCATTCATAACACAGTGAGGATAAAGTGAAGATCAATTTCACTTATCAATTATTTCATAAAGAGACAGAACAAACTGAGACATATTAACACAATAATAACTGTGGCAATATCTTAAAGATGCTGGAACAACCTTTAAATTGTTTTGATTTGAAAAAATGTTTTAATTACCCAGATTAAAATTAAAAAATTAACATTTTACATTAAAAGGATGGTTCACCCAAAATGAAAATTCTGTCATCATTTACTCAAGTTGTTCCAAACCTGTATGAATTTCTCTCTGGTTCTTGTTGATTCTATGCTAATCTATGCCAAGCCAAGTCAAGTCTATGTTCATCGTATTCCTGTTCACGTTCTGGATTTAATAACGGAGTGTCTATTCACACCAAGTGCAAATAGCGTGCTTTGTTGGCAAGTGCTATTCACACTAGCTCTGCCTAACAATGCCTGGCTGTGCCAAACAACATTAAAAAAAAAAAAAAAACGCTTGTGATTTAACCTCTTCAGTGCCGCAATCAGTAAAGCGTAAGGCTAATGGATCATTGTTTTGACGCGAGCGACCCGGGTTCGAATCCACATTTTGCAGAGCTCACTCTTCTCTCTTTTCTCATCACAAATCACATCGGAAAGGCATTTACTTTCAATGAAAATTAAGAAAATGTTCTAAATGTGGAAATAAAGTGCCAAACAAAATGTTTAATAATAATAATAAAAGCATTTATTGGGGTCGGTGTAGGGAGGGCTTTTAGTGTCCTTTTACGGCGGCATCCATTTAATAATTTAAATAAAAATAATAATTTACACTCTGTTATTATTGCATCCTGTTAATGTACAACAATACTGAGGTGCAAATAGTATTTATCTGTCAAAATAAAGTATAAATTACATGTAATTACTATTTACACATATTGCAAAGAACTGCTACTTTTACATGGTGTAAATAGAATATATCACTATTTTCACTTAGTGTAAATATCATCTATCGCTAAGAAAATATGTTATTTTCACTTAATGCAAATAGCCGCTGCTGAATAAGAAACAATATTGAGTCTATAAAACACGTCAAAACTCCACGAAGCACAACAAGCATATCATGAGAACACTCGTGTAGGGCCTACATTAAACCTTTAAATAAAAGGGTTATTGAGCTGTTTACACTAAACACATATACAATAAAAGAGCCAGGGACAGGAAAGAAAAATAAACGCAAAAAACCTGCCTGCCTTACCAGAGCATGTGAGCGAAGCGGAACGGAGCTCCACTCATGAACCGCCCACATGTAAAGTGGCGTGCGCTCAAATCCCGCTCCGACATGGAATTTCTCTGCTACTGTAGACTACTATAGGCTACACTCTAAAAAGAGATGTGTTAAAAATGACACGTTGTGTCAGTTTTTAACACATGTAGTTGTCAAATTTAACACAATAAATGTGTAAGTCATTTTAACACACAAATTGTGTCAGGTAATTACATAGATGTATAATTTTAAACAAAGCGCAGATGTTCAATTATTAAGCATTTAATCAATAGTCGAGTACAGAATGCATGTGCACACAAAGCACAAGACAATGATTCAAACTCAATGACTGGACAGACTCACTGGACTGTACATGATTCAATTATTCAACCTTCAACACCTCATCGACGATGCTGCTTTTGAGAAGTTCATGAAGAGATAACAGTTAACCGAGTTTGCACTTTGAATTAAATTAAAATGTAGCAACTGATAAAACAATGTATATTAATAACTTTTATTGACACAGGCCTGTTTGTTTGAGAACATAAACACTGCATACACTGCACATTGATGGTGAGTGTAGAGCGCTTTATAAAATTATGTGTTGAAAACAACACAACCTGTAAAAAGAGATGTGTTAAAAAAGACACGTTGTGTAGAATTTAACACATGTAGTGTGTGTGCTCAGGGACAACACATGTTGTGTAGATTTTAACACGTAGTGTGTGTGCTCAGGGACAACACATGTTGTGTAGATTTTAACACGTAGTGTGTGTGCTCAGGGACAACACATGTTGTGTAGATTTTAACACGTAGTGTGTGTGCTCAGGGACAACACATGTTGTGTAGATTTTAACACGTAGTGTGTGTGCTCAGGGACATGTTTTTAGTCCAGTGACGTTTAATAAAGAGTTTGTTTGAACATTTTATTACCTGGATGTTTTAGACATCATGAATCTACACATACAAGCTCTTATTGAGATTAACAAAGGTTTAGATGTTGATGTTTCATTGAATGTTTCATTTGAAGTCACCAGAATTGTGATTAGTGGCTCCTTTATTTGGGCTCTTGACCCTTTACTTGTCTCTTAATTCTTCTGCTGTAACTGTATTTTAATAAAATACGTCTTTTATGGTAAAAGAAAATATGATCAGATATTTCTTGATGATGTCATAATCAGCAAATACTGAGCTGATCAAGTTTTTGAGTATATGGATGGTGTGCATTTATTGTATTTACAGTGGGGAGAACAAGTATTTGATACACTGCTGATTTTGCAGGTTTTCCTACTTACAAAGCATGTAGAAGTCTGTAATTTTTATCATAGGTACACTTCAACTGTGAGTGACGGAATCTAAAACAAAAATCCAAAAATCCAGAAAATCACATTGTATGATTTTTAAATAATTAATTTGCATTTTATTGCATGACATCAAGTATTTGATCACCTACCAACCAGTAAGAATTCCGGCTCTCACAGACCTGTTAGTTTTTCTTTAAGAAGCCCTCCTGTTCTCTACTCATTACCTGTATTAACTGCACCTGTTTGAACTCGTTACCTGTATAAAAGACACCTGTCCACACACTCAATCAAACAGACTCCAACCTCTCCACAATGGCCAAGACCAGAAAGCTGTGTAAGGACATCAGGGATAAAATTGTAGACCTGCACAAGGCTGGGATGGGCTACAGGACAATAGGCAAGCAGCTTGGTGAAAAGGCAACAACTGTTGGCGCAATTATTAGAAAATGGAAGAAGTTCAAGATGACGGTCAATCTCCCTCGGTCTGGGGCACCAAGATCTCACCTCGTGGGGCATCAATGATCATGAGGAAGGTGAGGGATCAGCCCAGAACTACACGGCAGGACCTGGTCAATGACCTGAAGAGAGCTGGGACCACAGTCTCAAAGAAAACCATTAGTAACACACTACACCGTCATGGATTAAAATCCTGCAGCGCACGCAAGGTCCCCCTGCTCAAGCCAGCGCATGTCCAGGCCCGTCTGAAGTTTGCCAATGACCATCTGGATGATCCAGAGGACAAATGGGAGAAGGTCATGTGGTCTGATGAGACAAAAATAGAGCTTTTTGGTCTAAACTCCACTCGCCGTGTTTGGAGGAAGAAGAAGGATGAGTACAACCCCAAGAACACCATCCCAACCGTGAAGCATGGAGGTGGAAACATCATTCTTTGGGGATGCTTTTCTGCAAAGGGGACAGGACGACTGCACCGTATTGAGGGGGGGATGGATGGGGCCATGTATCGCGAGATCTTGGCCAACAACCTCCTTCCCTCAATAAGAGCATTGAAGATGGGTCGTGGCTGGGTCTTCTAGCATGACAACGACCCGAAACACACAGCCAGGGCAACTAAGGAGTGGCTCCGTAAGAAGCATCTCAAGGTCCTGGAGTGGCCTAGCCAGTCTCCAGACCTGAACCCAATAGAAAATCTTTGGAGGGAGCTGAAAGTCCGTATTGCCCAGCGACAGCCCCGAAACCTGAAGGATCTGGAGAAGGTCTGTATGGAGGAGTGGGCCAAAATCCCTGCTGCAGTGTGTGCAAACCTGGTCAAGAACTACAGGAAACGTATGATGTCTGTAATTGCAAACAAAGGTTTCTGTAACAAATATTAAGTTCTGCTTTTCTGATGTATCAAATACTTATGTCATGCAATAAAATGCAAATTAATTACTTAAAAATCATACAATGTGATTTTCTGGATTTTTGTTTTAGATTCCGTCTCTCACAGTTGAAGTGTACCTATGATAAAAATTACAGACTTCTACATGCTTTGTAAGTGGGTAAACCTACAAAATCGGCAGTGTATCAAATACTTGTTCTCCCCACTGTATGTGCTGTTAGTTATAACGGTCTTGTGAAACTACATCATGATATCCAGCAGTGCAGAATGATTTCCTAAATAAATGTTTTCAGAAAGTTGAGCTGCTGCAGAAACTCGTCAAACACACACATCAAGAATCAGCACATGAATCTCAACAATGGTGACAAACCAAAAGCTTCATGCCGCAATGCATGTTGGGAGTCATGGATGAGTTTTGGCACCCAGCATGCATTGCGGCATGAAGCTTTTGGTTTGTCGCCATTGTTGACATTCATGTTCTGATTCTTGATGTGTGTGTGTGTCTGTGTGATACCATAGACTGTAAGATCCTGTACACACTGTGTATCTAAAAACAAATGTGCAGATAATGATAACATTGTTATAAAAATAATAATTAAAAAAAAAACAATAAAAATATTTTTTGAAGTCTCCTCTCAGATATCAAACACTTGCTGAGCTCAACAAAACTAAATGATGATAATATTATCATCTGATCATATTTTTCTCATGGTTATTTCTGCTGCTTCAAATGTGCAAAATACACACACAGTTACAGCAAACAGAGAAAAACTGATGTGAAAAAGTCAAGGGTCAAGAGCTCAAATAAAGGAGCCACTAATCACGATTCTGGTGACTTCAAATGAAACATTCAATGAATCGTCAACACCAAATCCTGTTCATCTCAATAAGAGCTTCTGTAGACGTCTGACAGAAATAAAGTCAATCTGGTTAGTAATAACAAGTGAAAAGCGGTGAAAGAGGCATGATGTGATTGGCTGCCTAAAACACCCGTTAATCTTTACGTTTTTATAAATTAAGATTTTATTTATTCATTTTAATGTATTGTTTTATTTATTTTAGAGCTTTTTATGGGATACCGTATAAAATATACCTATAATTTTTTTCATAAACACAAACTGCCCTCCACCCAGTGCTGTTCTATCCAGAGTTACATTTGAACACACATTGTGTGTTGAATCTACACAACATGTGTCAAAATACCATCAACACAGTCTGTGTGTTGTTTTTTAACACATCTCTTTTTGCAGTGTACTTGTTGTAGCCATTTAAACACGTATTTAGTTTCATATGTTTAAATTTTTTGGTTCTCAGACCTGATATCCCCCCTCGACGGCTCCCTTTGGGAGATTCCGATCAGGAGGGAACTTCTATCTCAGGTGGGGGGTTGAGATAGAAGGTTGTTGAGACCATTCATCACTTCAGAACTCCCTCCATGAAGAAACATTATTCTTTTAAAAGGAGATTGTTCTCTTCATGGTGCGAGATTCATCATTTAGACCCAATTAACTGCCCGGTTGGTACAGTGCTGGACCACAGCCTTCTCCTTTAACTGTTCAGGCCCATTTTACTAGGAGTATGGTGGCTTCAAAAGCCTTGCTTTCTGGGGCTTCTTTACATGATGTATGTGCTGCGGCAGGCTGAAACTCTCCGCACACATTCGTCAGGTTTTATGACCTGCTTCAGTCTTAGTTGTGCTCCAAACAGGATTCACACTAGACAGGCAGTAGTCAGCATGGCATAGTGGGTATTACTGTTCCCATAGTGTTGTAAACTTACAACGCAGCGCAAGTTCCCTTGAAAGGGCATGCCTCGGTTATGACCAGAGGTCACGTTAATCGAAACTATTCTGTCACTGACTGAATTTTTTTAGCAATGGCGGAAAAATCTGAAGGCCATCCGTCATTTTGACAGATTACTCTGAGGGAGATCTATGTAACTTGTAGCCTAACTGTAAATCCCACCCCCTGTCCTGTTGGGGGTGAGTGCACTCCAGTGTGGCAGCAGATTGTGACATAACATGACATATTGTTTATAGACCAATCAGGCATAACATTATCACAACCTAATATTGTGTCGGTCCCCCTTTTGTTGCCAAAACAGCCCTGATCCTTTAAGGCATGGACTCCACTATACCCCTGAAGGTGTGCTGTGGTATCTGGCACCAAGATGTTAGCAGCAGATCCTTTAAGTCCTGTAAGATGTGAGGTGGGGCCTCCGTGGATCGTGTTCAGCACATCCCACAGATGCTCGATTGGATTGAGATCTGGGGAATTTGGAGGCCAAGTCAACACCTCAAACTCACTGTTGTTCTCCTCAAACCATTCCTGAACCATTTTTGCTTTGTGGCAGGGCACATTATCTTGCTAAAAGAGGCCACAACCACCAGGGAATACCGTTTCCATGAAAGGGTGTACATGGGCTTAGGTAGGTGGTATGTGTCCAAAGTAACAATGGATGGTAGGACCCAAGGTTTCCCAGCAGAGCATTGCCTAAAGCGTCACACTGTCTCTGCCAAGCTTGCCTTCTTCCCATAGTGCATCCTGGTGCCATGTGTTCCCCAGGTAAGCACGTCCAGCCATCCACGTGATGTGAAAGAAAAATATGATTCATCAGACCAGGCCACCTTCTTCCATTGCTCTATGGTCCAGTAATGATGCTCACATGCCCACTTTTGGTGCTTTCGGCGGTGGACAGGGGTCAGCATGGGCACCCTGACTGGTATGCGGCTATGCAGCCCCATACGCAACAAACTGCGATGCACTGTGTATTCTGACACCTTTCTATCAGAACCAGCATTAACTTCTTGAGAAATTTGAGCTACAGTAGCTCGTCTGTTTGATCGGACCACACGGAACACCCTTCGCTCCCCATGTGCATCAATGAGCTTTGGCTGCCCATGACCCTGTCGCCGGTTCACCACTGTTCTTTCCTTGGACCACTTTTGATAGATACTGACCACTGCAGACCGGGAACACCCCACAAGAGCTGCAGTTTTGGAGATGCTCTGACCCAGTCGTCTAGCCATCACAATTTGGCCCTTGTCAAACTCTCTATAATCCTTACGCTTGCCCATTTTTCCTGCTTCTAACACATCAACTTTGAGGACAAAATGTTCACTTGCTGCCTAATATATCCCACCCACTAACAGGTGCCATGATGAAGAGATATTCACTTCACCTGTCATAATGTTATGCCTGATCGGTGTATGCTATTTTACTGACATATTTCCATGGTTAAAACCCTGATTGAGCGATTACATGAGACATGATACGGGTTTCAGTAAGTTGTACTGTATCTTTCAACATATCCCGAGATGTGTATGCTTGTCTATTTTGTGCTGTAACACAGTAAAGAGGAAGAGATGAACGGTTCATGTGGACTTCGCACTGCCGTACTTTGGCCACTTTAAACTGTTAACCTTCATGAGGACACTGACGCACTAAAGCATTCTTTATTTAAATTAGCTCAAAGTTACTGTTAGATGTAATGTAATTACCTTGACAAACTATACATCATTAAAAAGATCTAAGATTCAAGCTTCGATTTTTGACCCATTTTACTCTCAAAATCTTATAGTGACCGTAATTTGTTAATATATGAGTTATGAATATGGAAAACGGAGTCAATACCTTTTTGAGAAAAAAACTCCTGTATGGTTGTGATGAAAATAGTTGACAAAACAACATCCCTCGGGGTTTTTAATTCAAAAGCATGCACATTTTGAGAAATATTGATAGATTCTCATATGTTTATGTCAAATTTCTATACAGAGGAGTAATATTTATTAAATTTTTACCCAAAATGCGCCGATGTAATCATTATGAGAGCTGGATACTCTGATGTACTGTTTTTCAATTCATACTGACAGACTGAGGGTGCTCTGTGCACATTTAGTCTACAAATGGCACTCGTGATGAAGAGGCATATCATGTGACATTCCAGGAACTCCCTGACATAAACAAAGCTTCCAGAGATTGTTATAACATGCAGATAGACACTTTTGAAGACAATTAACACACGATTGCAATGATGCATGTTTTATCTGTGTTCTTCATGTCATTTCTGGTATTTTCATAATAGATTTTAATAAAATAATTATAATGCAATGCTAATCGACATAACCTTTATCATTGTGCAGAATACTATAAAATAATATATTTTCTGTCTGATTTTTTGCTCCGAAGCCACATCAGATCACATAAGGTTATTTAAAACACTCAACATGCGTTATAAAGTAAGTTTGGAGCAAAAACATGGTTTTAATCTCATAAATGGCCGTGTATTGATGGTGTGCTAAGCTAACATGCTAGCTGCACCTGTCACCTAGATGAGCAAATACGTTATTTTTATGAATAATTTTGAATAGTAAAACTCACTGAAATGTTGTTTTTGTTTTTTTTCAAGAAGGGCATTTTTTCATAAAGATATTTCATAAAAATAAATTTCTAATAACTTTACGAAACTAACTATTGTTTCATTATGACAATAATTCATTTTGACTTTACAATAAACTGCCAAGTGTCTGTGTGGCAAGCAGTCGAGGCCGAGGGACCGTGAGAACGGGGGGAGGCCAGTGGGGTGAGTGATAATGAGAGCCAGCTGCGCGCCGCACCGGTCTCGAGTCTCATGGTCCCTCGGCCTTGACTGCTTGCCACAGTCTGCTTTCAAATGAGACCATACTTATGCTTTTAGTGCAAAGGGTTCATGAACTTTATCTGTTTTAGTTTGGGTATGCCATTTCTTGGGATTTTTTCAAAAGCAGGGGGTGCTGGCTAACAGGTTAAAGAGTGCCAAAACAGTATTTATTGTTTGAATTTCATAATAAAAAGGGCAGAATTTGAAAGCTGAGTCTTTGTTTCATATCAAAAGTAACAAAGCACAAAGCTTATTGCGATTAGTGATCTTGAGTAAAACCCTGTTACTGCCCCACATACTTGAGTATCTGCAATGAGTAGTTTGGATCATTCAGTTTGTCAGAGAGCATCTGGACTCCTGATTGTCCTGGATGATTGTAGCTCAGATCCAGCTCTCTCAGGTGTGAGGGGTTTGAACTCAGAGCTGAAGACACATAACCACAGCCTTCCTCTGACACCATACAGCCTGACAACCTACAGATGGATAAAACAAATAAGAAACACTAGACCAAAGCAATAACATATTTTCCTCATGTTAGACTCAAGGAATGATCTCATAGTCTTACCTCAGTATCTCCAGCTGACAGTTTAGACTCTTCAGTCCATCAGAGAGCAGCTTCACTCCTGAATCCTTCAGGTCAATGTTACTCAGGTCCAGCTCTCTCAGGACAGAGTTTGAGGATTGTAGAGTTGATGACACTATTTCACAATGCTGAGCAGTGAGATTACAGCCAGCAAGACTGAAAGAGAGTAAAACACATGATAATTACCCTCATTGTACAATTGGTAATTCAATAATATGTGTATTTTACTAGATTGAATGTCTAAAAGCTGAATAGATAAGATGTATCAGTTAGTACAACAAAAGAAACAGTAATTCGCTTCAGAAAATAATATTCACTGTAAAGGCCATAGTATACTTCACTTTTTACGCGTACACGAGGGTCAGCGTACAGTGTGTGTGATGTGAATTTCGTCATCAGAAGAGTAGGCGCATACTGAACGCGCACCGTCGGATTTTTGTAACCGCGCATACTTTGTACGCGCAGGTTGCACATGCACATTTTATTTAAAGGTTTAATGTAGGCCCTACACGAGTGTTCTCACGATATGCTTGTTGTGCTTCGTGGAGTGGACGTGTTTTATAGACTCAATATTGTTTCTCATTCAAATGCTAAGAGCAAATTCAATTGCTCCCCTTTCCTACCACTAACCTATGCGAATCATCATTCTCAACTTTGGCTGCAATGAAAACACAGGGCCCGTATGAATGTGGAGAATGACCTTAGAGTCTGCCTGTCATTCATCACTCCAAGACTAAACTAAATTTACTCTGAGAGAAAGGCACACCCATCTCATTAGTTCATGTTAGCACATCAAACGAGTTACTGTAAAAATGCGAGACTATAAAATGCGGCCTAATTACTAGGATGTGTTCTGCAACAGTGTTAATTCTGTTATGATTTGTTGATTGTTCTGCCATTGATATAAGGTACAATTAACATTAAAGAAGTCAGATAAATCCCAGCACATAGAGACTCTTTCACCTAGATATTATCACATAGAGACTGTGTCTGTTCCACGAATTAGTAAATACAAAAAAAAAATCAAAACCATTCAATGGTAAAAATTGAATTGATGTCCAACAAATAAACAACAGATATAATACAGATGATCAAATGATAAAGCTCGGGCTGCTGAATATTCGATCCCTTTCCTCAAAAGCGCTTATTTTTAATGATATGATTACAGATCATAACCTAGATGTGCTGTGTTTGACAGAAACCTGGCTAAAACCTGACGATTACATTACTTTAAATGAGTCCTCCCCCCAAGATTATTGTTATAAACACGAGCCGCGTCTGAAAGGTAAAGGGGGAGGTGTTGCTGTAATTTATAATAATATCTTCGGTATTACTCAGAAGTCTAGTTTCAAATATAATTCCTTTGAAGTTTTGGTGCTTTATGTAACGTTATGTAGTGAAATTGATAAATCCCGTTTGACATTTGTGCTGGCTACTGTATATAGGCCACCAGGGCACCATACAGACTTTACCAGAGAATTTGCTGATTTTCTATCAGAGTTAGTACTGGCTGCAGATAAAGTCCTAATTGTTGGTGATTTTAATATCCATGTAGACAATGAAAAAGACGCATTGGGATTGGCATTTAGAGACATTCTAAATTGGAGTAAGGCAACACGTGTCAGGACCCACTCATCGCCGTAATCATACGTTAGACCTAATACTGTCACATGGAATAAATGTTGATACCATTGAAATTCTGCAGCAGAGCGATAACATCTCAGATCATTACCTAGTATCATGTACACTTAATTTAGCAAAGGCTGCAAAGCCGTTCCCTCGCTTCAAATATGGCAGTATCACTGCTGCGACTAAAGATTGCTTTGTAAATAATCTTCTTCATCAGTTTCATCTCCTCAGCATCCCAGATAGCCTAGAGGAACTCGATGTTGCAACAGAAACTATTGACTCTCTCTTTTCCAGCACTTTAGACACAGTTGCTCCCCGGCGCTTAAAGAAGATTAAAGAAAATAGTCCAACGCCGTGGTACAACGAGCACACCCGGGCCCTTAAAACAGCAGCCAGAAAAATGGAGCGCAGCTGGAAGAAAACAAAACTAGAAGTTTTTCGCATTTCGTGGAAAGAGAGCATGATTGCATACAGAAAGGCCCTAAAAACTGCTAGATCTGCTTATTTCTCGACTCTCTTAGAAGAAAACAAACACAACCCTAGGTATTTATTCGATACAGTGGCTAAATTAACCAAAGATAAAGCTTCACCTTCTGATGTTTGTAAACAGCACAGCAGTATGACTTTATTAACTTCTTTACTTGTAAGATTGATAATATTAGGAAAAAAATTATAACCATGCAGCCATCTACTACAGTATCACATCAGACAGTGCATTGTAGTGTCACTGAGGAAAAATTACATTCATTCACTGCTATAGGAGAAGAATTGGCTAAACTCGTTAAATTGTCAAAATCAACAACATGTATGCTCGACCCCATACCAACTAAACTACTAAAAGAGATGCTTCCAGAGGTCATAGATCCTCTCCTTAATATCATTAATTCATCCTTGACATTAGGATATGTACCGAAAACTTTTAAGTTGGCTATTATTAAACCACTTATTAAAAAAACGCAACTTGATCCTACAAAATTAGTCAATTACAGGCCAATCTCAAATCTACCCTTTCTGTCAAAAATACTAGAAAAGGCAGTGTCCTCACAATTATGCTCCTTTTTAGAAAGAAATGGTATCTGTGAGGATTTCCAGTCAGGATTTAGACCGTATCATAGTACTGAGACTGCTCTCATTAGAGTTACAAATGATTTACTCTTATCATCGGATCGTGGTTGTATCTCTCTGTTAGTGTTACTCGATCTTAGCGCTGCATTCAATACTATCAACCACAATATTCTTTTGAATAGACTCGAAAATTATGTTGGCATTAGTGGAATTTCATTGGCATGGTTTAAATCATACTTATCTGACCGTTATCAGTTTGTAGCAGTAATGGAAGAGATGTCACACCGATCACAAGTTCAGTATGGAGTACCGCAGGGCTCAGTGCTAGGACCGTTGCTTTTCACCCTGTACATGCTACCACTGGGAGATATTATTAGGAAGCATGGCGTTAATTTTCATTGTTATGCTGACGATACTCAGCTCTATATTTCTTCACGCCCTGACGAAACTTACCAATTCACAAGATTAACAGAATGCATAGCTGATATAAAAAATTGGATGACTAGTAATTTCCTGCAACTTAATTCAGAAAAAACTGAATTTTTAATCATTGGACAAAAAAAACTCCACAAGTAGTAACCTAGAATACTGTCTAACACTTGATGGCTGCTCTGTCAAGTCCTCGTCGTCAGTTAGGAACCTGGGTGTGCTCTTTGATACCAATCTCTCATTTGAAAGCCACGTTTCTAGCATCTGTAAAACTGCATTCTACCATCTTAAAAATATATCTAAATTACGGCACATGCTTTCAATGCAAAATGCTGAACAGTTAGTTCATGCGTTCATGACCTCAAGGCTAGATTATTGTAATGCTCTACTGGGTGGTTGCCCTGCTCGCTTAATAAATAAACTGCAGCTTGTCCAAAACGCAGCAGCTAGAGTTCTTACTAGAACCAGGAAGTATGACCATATTAGCCCGGTTCTGGCAACACTGCATTGGCTCCCTATTAAACATCGTATACATTTTTAAATCTTGCTGATTACTTACAAAGCACTAAATGGTTTAGCTCCGCAGTACTTGAGCGAGCTCTTAACGCATTATACTCCATCACGTCTATTGTGGTCTCAAAATTCTGGCCGGTTGATAATACCTAGAATATCAAAATCAACTGCAGGCGGTCGATCCTTTTCCTATTTAGCACCTAAACTCTGGAACAGTCTTCCTAGCATTGTTCGGGAAGCAGACACACTGTGTCAGTTTAAATCTAGACTAAAAACACATCTCTTTACTATGGCATACACATAAAACATTTTTAATTTCTATCATTCAAATCAGTTAAATGATTGTTTTAGGCTGCATTAACTAGGTCAGCCGGAACCGGGAACACTTCCAATAACACCTGATGTACTCGTTACATCATAAGAAGAATGGCATCTACGCTAATGTTAGTCTCTCTGTTTATCCCGAGGTTTACTGCAGTCGGCCGGATCCGGGCCGTATCCAGACCAGATGGTGGCCTTTAGCCTGGACATGACGACCATATCCCTGAAGTGTCTGTAGAGACCGTGTCAATTAAACTCCCCCCTGTAAATGCCGCATCGACACGACATCCTCATTAAACCTGTCCCTGGCGTGACGACTCCAATCTTTAGACTAATCCTACGAATATCTATTGATCTAACATGACTTCTGACCTGTAATGTGCCAGAATCATAATCATACACTATTTGTTCGTCGGCCAGAGGAGAACTGGCACCCCGACTGAGCCTGGTTTCTCCCAAGGTTTTTTTCTCCATTCTGGCCCTGAAGGAGTTTTGGTTCCTTGCCACCGTCGCCTTTGGCTTTGGCTTGCTAAGTTGGGGACACTTAAATTTCAACTATATTACTGATCTGCCCGCATTGACACTATATGATAACTGAACTGAGCTGATGACATCACCATTTTCACCAGAGCGGCTGTACAGCCGAATCAAATTCTGTTGCATTATTTTCCTGTTACCACTGTGAAGCTGCTTTGAAACAATTGCCATTGTAAAAAGCGCTATATAAATAAAGGTGATTTGATTTGATACTAGGATTTTTTTTTTTTTTAACAGTAATTTTGTTTATTTAAAAAGATTATTTAATGTGTGCATAACCTATGTAAGCGAATAATTGTGCAGTATAGGACTATTTTCCTGCTCATCTGAACCATGATCTGAACACGGTACACACGCAAATGCTGTAAGACAGAACCAATCAATCACAGAGAGAGTGTTCACTCACTGCGGACACTGTATTCAAACAGAGCTGCGTTTCCCAAAAGTATCATAAGAAACCATTGATGCTTTTGGAAATGCAGCCCAGAACAATGCTCGTCAGAAGACAGAAAAAACACATTATGTTTGAGTTATTTCACAATAAACAAATTGAAATTGTAGCCTACATAGTGCAATTACACTTATTTAAAAACAAAATAAGTGGTATCGCCCATCCCTACCCCATGAAGCACTGAGGCTTTCCCCTGATTGTTCCGGGAAAAGATTCGAAGCATCAGGAGTGTCAAAAACAGTGCCATCTTGTGGCAGGTCAAATTTATAGCAGCCATAAACCTGAGTGCGCAGCGCTGTTGTTTTATCTATAAAGCACAAATAAAAGCCTGACAATGCTAAACGTTCAGTTTTCTGATGATATAATTCACATATTAAAGTGTGGCAATAAATTAAATGTAACAATTATAAGAATACCAACAGAGTTGTTTGATGCAAGTAAATGGTGCTCTTAATTATTTTATGGTTTTTATACTGTTTATATGGCAGAATATATGATAATGTAATACAGGCTATAGGCTTATATATATAAAAAATGTTAATAAATGGACTTCAACTTCCAAAAACCCGTAGAGTAGTGGTCTGGGTTCAAACATTCCGACACGCAAAGTGAAGTATTCACGTGACTGGAAAGAAAGTGAGGCTTTGTTTTTCATTGATCACGTGTTTCTCTGAAAACAATACGCGCTCCGACACGGAGCTTCATGAGAAATTGCGCTGCGTACTCGATACGTGCTTTGAAAGCTTCAGTGTCACATGTAACATCACTAGTTTATACTATATTCAGAATGTGCTTCTGCAAGGTAACAAACACACACACACACACACACAGAGACAGACAGACAGACACAGACAGAGAGAGACAGAGATTTATCAGTTGAACAGCTATCATTTAACTTCTGAAACCACATATATTTTTTCTTATGTTTTGTTCTTGTGGTGAGTTTATACTGTCCGTATAAATTTCTTTGTTCTGCTGAACCCAAAGGAAGATATTTGGAAGAATGTTTGTAGCAGATCTCGGCAGCCATTGACTACCATAGTATTTTTCCCCCACTATGGCAGTCAATGGGTGCCGAGATCTGCTTGGTTACAAACATTCTTCCAAATATCTTCCTTTGTGTTCAGCAGAACAAAGAAATTCATACAGGTTTGGAACAACTTGAGATTGAGTAAATGATGACAGAATTCATTTTTGGGTGAACTATCCCTTTAAAGCCCAACTGCTCTGAGAATGTGAAGCCACTAGAGAGCGAACATGTGCACTGTGTGAAAACGAAAGTAAAAGAAGAAAACTAAAGTACGCCATTCGGATCCTTTACAAAACGGTCCACGCTGGGTTTTGTTTTAAACACCGTTTAATTTAAACGACTGCATACTTTGTTTGTGGTAAGTTCAGAACTTATTCTTCATGTAACATCTTCCTTATGTTTGGACAGCTTAACAGCTCTGGGCGACATGGCAGAAACATCGTCGATTAAAATGAACAGCCGAACAGATGATTGTTGATTCTGTTACTGATTCATTATTGTTATACGACTCACTCACAATATCATTTGTAATAGTGCTTAAACGGCTAAAATACTAAAACTGTTGAACATTTTACTGTGTACAGACTTCCAGCTCCTAAGAAATAATAAAAGCTGAATAAAGAGTAAGGAAATAGCAGGCTACACGTAGCTCAAAATGACCAGGGCTGGTCTGCGGCTAAAATTTGTGCAAATTTGTGCAACTTGTGCAGAAAGTGTAACACCTCTCGCAGTTCAAATCGCTTAAGCCACCACTAGATATTTTACTTTATAAAGTTTTAAATATGGATATTTTTCTTACAAAACCCCAATCGATTCGCTTCAGAAGGCCTTTATTAACCCCTCTGAGCTGTGTGGATTACTTTTATTAAAAAAAAGTCCAGTGCTCCCTATGGGCATTAAATGCCTGAATATAACAAAAAGATCTGAACATCAGCAACAGTTTTAAAATGATTGAAATTGATGTTCGAAAGTAAACATTACAAATATTAGAGAAGTCACATAAAGAGTGTAAATGAAACCAACCATCACATCAGCAGAAACATTGCAAAGCTGCTTTGCAAGTTTTAATTGCAGTTCTGTTTAATTTGAAAACTGTCAGTTACTAAGAACAGTATTCAGTAATTGCAATTTTTCAGTACAGTTGTGCTGTATTGAATTTAACTGTATTGAATCAGCTATTTGTATTACACTGAACTTAAGCTGTAATACCCTAAATGTAGAACAATGATCTATATTTGTACTGTAGTTACATTATAAAGGTAACTAGACTGCAAGGTCCTCCAGTTACAGTAGGGATAGGGGTATTTTATCAAATCAAATCAAATCACCTTTATTTATATAGCGCTTTTTACAATGGCAATTGTTTCAAAGCAGCTTCACAGTGGTAACAGGAAAATAATGCAACGGAATTTGATTCGGCTGTACAGCCGCTCTGGAGAAAACGGTGATGTCATCCAGCTCATTTCAATTATCATATAGTGTCAATGCGGGCAGATCAGTAATATAGTTGAAATTTAAGTGTCCCCAACTGAGCAAGCCAAAAGCCAAAGGTGAAGGTGACAAGGAACCAAAACTCCTTCAGGGCCAGAATGGAGAAAAAAAACCTTGGGAGAAACCAGGCTCAGTCGGGGTGCCAGTTCTCCTCTGGCCGACGAACAAATAGTGTATGATTATGATTCTGGCAACATTACAGGTCAGAAGTCATATTAGATCAATAGATATTCGAAGGATTATTCGAAAGATTGGAGTCGTCACGCCGGGGACGGGTTTAATGAGGATGTCGTGTCGATGCGGCATTTACAGGGGGGAGTTTAATTGACACGGTCTCTGCAGACACTTCAGGGATATGGTCGTCATGTCCAGGCTAAGGTCCACCATCTGGTCTGGATACGGCCCGGATCCGGCCGACTGCAGTAAACCTCGGGATAAACAGAGAGACTAACATTAGCGTAGATGCCATTCTTCTTATGATGTAACGAGTACATCAGGTGTTATTGGAAGTGTTCCCGGTTCCGGCTGACCTAGTTAATGCAGCCTAAAACAATCATTTAACTGATTTGAATAATAGAAATTAAAAATGTTTTATGTGTATGCCATAGTAAAGAGATGTGTTTTTAGTCTAGATTTAAACTGACAGAGTGTGTCTGCTTCCCGAACAATGCTAGGAAGACTGTTCCAGAGTTTAGGTGCTAAATAGGAAAAGGATCGACCGCCTGCAGTTGATTTTGATATTCTAGGTATTATCAACTGGCCAGAATTTTGAGACCGCAATAGACGTGATGGAGTATAATGCGTTAAGAGCTCGCTCAAGTACTGGGGAGCTAAACCATTTAGTGCTTTGTAAGTAATCAGCAAGATTTTAAAATGTATACAATGTTTAATAGGGAGCCAATGCAGTGTTGCCAGAACCGGGCTAATATGGTCATACTTCCTGGTTCTAGTAAGAACTCTAGCTGCTGCGTTTTGGACAAGCTGCAGTTTATTTATTAAGCGAGCAGGGCAACCACCCAGTAGAGCATTACAATAATCTAGCCTTGAGGTCATGAACGCATGAACTAACTGTTCAGCATTTTGCATTGAAAGCATGTGCCGTAATTTAGATATATTTTTAAGATGGTAGAATGCAGTTTTACAGATGCTAGAAACGTGGCTTTCAAATGAGAGATTGGTATCAAAGAGCACACCCAGGTTCCTAACTGACGACGAGGACTTGACAGAGCAGCCATCGAGTGTTAGACAGTATTCTAGGTTACTACTTGTGGAGTTTTTTTGTCCAATGATTAAAAATTCAGTTTTTTCTGAATTAAGTTGCAGGAAATTACTAGTCATCCAATTTTTTATATCAGCTATGCGTTCTGTTAATCTTGTGAATTGGTACGTTTCGTCAGGGCGTGAAGAAATATAGAGCTGAGTATCGTCAGCATAACAATGAAAATTAACGCCATGCTTCCTAATAATATCTCCCAGTGGTAGCATGTACAGGGTGAAAAGCAATGGTCCTAGCACTGAGCCCTGCGGTACTCCATACTGAACTTGTGTTCGGTGTGACATCTCTTAATTTACTGCTACAAACTGATAACGGTCAGATAAGTATGATTTAAACCATGCCAATGAAATTCCACTAATGCCAACATAATTTTCGAGTCTATTCAAAAGAATGTTGTGGTCGATAGTATCGAATGCAGCGCTAAGATCGAGTAACACTAACAGAGAGATACAACCACGATCGGATGATAAGAGTAAATCATTTGTAACTCTAATGAGAGCAGTCTCAGTACTATGATACGGTCTAAATCCTGACTGGAAATCCTCACAGATACCATTTCTTTCCAAAAAGGAGCATAATTGTGAGGACACTGCCTTTTCTAGTATTTTTGACAGAAAGGGTAGATTTGAGATTGGCCTGTAATTGACTAATTTTGTAGGATCAAGTTGCGGTTTTTTAATAAGTGGTTTAATAATAGCCAACTTAAAAGTTTTCGGTACATATCCTAATGTCAAGGATGAATTAATGATATTAAGGAGAGGATCTATGACCTCTGGAAGCATCTCTTTTAGTAGTTTAGTCGGTATGGGTTCGAGCATACATGTTGTTGATTTTGATGATTTAACGAGTTTAGCCAATTCTTCTTCTCCTATAGCAGTGAATGAATGTAATTTTTCCTCAGTGACACTACAATGCACTGTCTGATGTGATACTGTAGTAGACGGCTGCATGGCCATAATTTTTTTCCTAATATTATCAATCTTACAAGTAAAGAAGTTCATAAAGTCATTACTGCTGTGCTTTTTACAAACATCAGAAGGTGAAGCTTTATCTTTGGTTAATTTAGCCACTGTATCGAATAAATACCTAGGGTTGTGTTTGTTTTCTTCTAAGAGAGTCGAGAAATAAGCAGATCTAGCAGTTTTTAGGGCCTTTCTGTATGCAATCATGCTCTCTTTCCACGAAATGCGGAAAACTTCTAGTTTTGTTTTCTTCTAGCTGCGCTCCATTTTTCTGGCTGCTGTTTTAAGGGCCCGGGTGTGCTCGTTGTACCACGGCGTTAGACTATTTTCTTTAATCTTCTTTAAGCGCCGGGGAGCAACTGTGTCTAAAGTGCTGGAAAAGAGAGAGTCAATAGTTTCTGTTGCAACATCGAGTTCCTCTAGGCTATCTGGGATGCTGAGGAGATGAAACTGATGAGGAAGATTATTTACAAAGAAATCTTTAGTCGCAGCAGTGATAGTCCTGCCATATTTGAAGCGAGGGGACGGCTTTGCAGCCTTTGCTAAATTAAGTGTACATGATACTAGGTAATGATCTGAGATGTTATCGCTCTGCTGCAGAATTTCAATGGTATCAACATTTATTCCATGTGACAGTATTAGGTCTAACGTATGATTACGGCGATGAGTGGGTCCTGACACGTGTTGCCTTACTCCAATAGAGTTTAGAATGTCTCTAAATGCCAATCCCAATGCGTCTTTTTCATTGTCTACATGGATATTTTAATGTATGTGTACTGCAGTGTACAGTGGGTTGAAGCATTTTATCTGCCGTTTTCATTGAACAGGATCATTGTACTAAACAAATGTACACTGTAAAAAAATTTAAGGTTGTACAACAAAAAAAATCTTAGTACTAATTTCCCCTAGCTTTTTCTTGTTGACTCGACTTTTGTAAGTAACAGTTATACAAACTGAAAATAAGTTGTCTGTGACACGAAAAAAACGTTTAGTTGAGTCAACTTGACATTATTTGTTTTCTGGAGAGGTGCAACTATTCTGTAACAAATCTTTTGTAGTTGAGCCAATTCAACTTTTTTTTGTCTATTGGAAACAAAAGTTCTTAAGAATGAACAGGTTTAGATGTTGATGTTTTATTGAAAATGTTTGGTCACCATTTTGGTGATTAGCGTTTCCTTTGGTTGGGCAGTTTGACTCTTAGCTTTTTGTGTGACTTTGTGGTTTTTGTAACAGTGTTTAGTAAAACACATAATTTGTTGCTAAGAAAGAAAGAAACCAAGATGATCAAGTTTTCAGCCTCATAAACTCGAATAAATCACTAATCTTATTTCTGACCAAAAGTGTCGTTGTGGCATGAAACATGTCACCATTGTTGATATTCATATACTGATTCTTGATGTCTGTGTGTGTCAAAAGACTTTTTTTTTTCTCCCTATAATGTATTTTAAAATCAAAATTCAGAATGTCTGATCTGTTGCATAAAAGTTTTGTTGGTAAATATAATATATTATTCACAAATGCCCTGCCCTTTTGATCAGCAATAAGAGTAGTGAACTCTGTTCCTCTTTATAATGCTGTTGTCTAGATCACCTGATCATTTTTGTTTATGGCTTTCTTTGCAACAGATTATGTGTTTCACTAAACACTGTTACAAAGATCACAAACTCACATAAAAAGTCAAGAGTCAAACTGCCCAACTAAAGGAAACACTGATCACCATAATGGTGACCAAACATTTTCAATAAAACATCAACATCTAAACCTGTTTATTCTTAATAAGAACTTCTGTTTCCAATAGACACAAAGTTTTGAATTGGCTCAACTACAAAAGATTTGTTACAGAATAGTTGCATCTCTCCAGAAAACAAATAATCAACTAAACGTTTTTTTTGTGTGTGTGTGTCACAGACAACTTATTTTCAGTTCGTATAACTGTTATTTAACAAAAGTTGAGTCAACAAGAAAAAGCTAGGGGAAATTAGTACTAAGATTTTTTTTGTTGTACGAGATTTTTACAGTGTGGATTTTTGCTGAACCAACACAACAAAATCAGTCATTTCAACTTCAATTTCAAAGTTGTGTTTTTTACAGTGTACTGTATCTGTGTGTTTCCTCACAAAAAGGTCAGAAATCAATCTCTCAGAATTCTTTGATAAATGAGAGCAGGAAAACAGGGCCTCTAAAATGAGTTCTTCATCTGGTGAATCAAGCGGCAATCAACCAATGAGGAAGCATCCCTCTTCATCCAGTGATGAAACCGAGACATCTGACCCCAGGTAACACATTAGCCATTTTTGCATTTGGCGATGTTTTTAATCCACATTGAGTTACAGTTCATTCCTGAAGCCTGCAGTTGGTGAGAGACTGATGCTACATTCACAGAGAGGCACAGAATCACTTCCCTGAACCTTAACTTTCACTGTTCCTCATTGTTGACTGAATCCTGTCAATGAAACTATACATTAAAGGCCTGTTCACAACAAGGACGATAACTATAATGATAAATAATTGTTCTAATATGATGAGAATAGTGAAGTCCACACCACAAATAACAACAACACTGAGGAAAGCTATCATTAGCCCCTTTCAAACATAAAGTCTTTACAGGTAAAATACCTGTTAGAGATCATGTGATTTTTTTCGCTCTCTTACCGGTAAAAATCCAGAATGCTGTTTTTCATGTGAACAGCATATTTTTGCATTTACCGGTAAAGCCATTCTGCTAATTTTCCGGCAATTTACCGGGATTGCTGTGTGAAAGGGGCTATTGGAATTGCTTTCAGAAAGATTTTTTGTCCAGCTGATGAACAATAAAATCAGTGACAGCCAATCAAAAGTTACCGGTTCTAAATAGCTTGTGCATTTAAGTGTCAGATGATGAATAAAAATGTGGTTGTCTTTATTAATTACACGGCTCTGTGGAATATTTGATTCTGATTGGTCAAATGCGCCATCCAGCGGTATGTTATTCCCAGATAACAACCAGTGAAAACTGATAACACAGGCTCATCCGGGTAACTGTCACTGAAGTCAGCACTATACGCTTGCTAGGTTGCTAGTTTTGAGCTAATAAAATATTAAAACTCAAATCAGTATTTTGTGTACAGTTATTTAGTTATGTCATCTGGTATCGTAGACTCACTCTCTCTTGTTTCATACAAACGCAACTGCTGCCATTTTGCGGCGATTGTTTTGTACACTGTGATGATTATAAGATAACAAACAGGTAATCATCGAGTGCTGTATCACGTCACTGATTCTTAAATCTTAAATCATTCCTGTACATGAACACAATGTTACTTTAATGCCACATTTTAAAAAATTACATTTTAAATGTAGATAAAAATTTTCTGAAGTATGTCTTCATAAGTGTGAAACACTGTATTTTCACTGGAGAAAAACAAGTGTAATGAGGTTTGAACTTCACAGTGGATGAGAAACCGTCTTGTATTATTCCTGCATCACATTAAGTAAACTGCATCTATGACAAAGAACTACACAGATGCCGATATCATTACAGTCTATCAATAAATGTACACACCTTATCCTCTGCTTCTGATGCTGGTGGCTTGGTGCTCTGCCGAATTGCCGATGCAGATTGAAAAACTCGCTGAATAACGCAGACTAAAAGACGGGGAGGAGCCGAAGCTTTCAGTTTTAAAGTTTTAAAGGGGACTAAGGTGATCGTGAACATATTCCGAACATATTTGTGAACATATTATGGAGCTAATCAGAATAATTTTGGGGGGCTGGGTAGGAATTTAGTGTATTAGTAAGACTGTTGAGAGTGTTTATTTGTGGGTGTTCATTTGAGTGCTTGCTTGAGAGAGAAGTTGTTTGTTTGTTTCCTGTGAACTGCGATATTTGTGATATTGACTACTGTCTGTTTATCGGCCTTTGTTAGCTCTTATACTTGTATGTAATTGTATATAGTAATTTAGGAGATAGGGAGACCAATGCCACTTTTTGTTTAAACTATTGCCCTTTTGGATTAGGGAGTTAAGGAAGTAATTGTATTTTCTTTGCTTTTATTTTGTTGATTAGGGCAGTAAGAGGTATATGCAAATGAGTTATTTTTGTTTGTTGTTTTGGCTCTGTCGGCTCCTGAAGCTAAATCCTCAATTGTATTATAAATCGGATATTTTAAATAAAAATTGTTTCATTTGCTTTTCCATAAAAAAAAAAAAACCTTATCGTTTCACTTTTTTATGTTACGTCCTTTGACCTAGACGGGGCATAACACCAGTGACGATTCCCACCCCTACTGCTGACACACAATTACGTTTACCAAGTAAAAGTGAATTTTGCATAATAGGTCCCCTTTAAATGGCCATCTAGTTTGAACTTGCTTCTTCCTAGCAACTGCTTTCTTCTCAGAAATTTTGCATTTAAAGATCTAATAAAATATTTTAACTCAAATCAATATTTCGTGTCTAATTATAGTTCACCAAAAAATGAAAATTTAAATTTTTCTCTCTCTCAGGCTACTCCAAAACTTTAAGACTTTCATACATCTTCGAAACCCAAATTAAAATATTTTTAAGGAAACCTGAAAGATTTCTGTCCATCTGCTGAAAGTTCATGGCACTTACATTTTGAAGATCCAAATGGGTCATAAATGCAAAATCATAAAACTAATCCATATGAATCGAGTGATTTAATCCAGGTCTTGTGAGGAGAATCAAACATTTTACATGATGAACGATATAACCTAAAATCAAAATCTCGATTAATTAAACATTTTGCCTTGATTACGATTAATGAACGCTTATTTTTTATTATTTCTTTCTTTCTTTCTTTCTTTCTTTTTTGTCCTCAAAGTTTACTGACAACGTTTGTATTGTAAATTTGCTCAACTATTAAAGTTGGGATATTTCTTTCTAATGAAAGAGTGCATTTCTTATCTTTGTAATTTTAAAATAATTGAAGGAAACTAACTTTGATGTTGCTTGAGAGAACCCGGATCTTGAACTGGGATCTCTGACATAACAGTTTACTTTCAGCAGTTATTTTGTCTATGGGTCGTCGTAACATTTCTTACAGATTTTTACTCTATCTAAATACAGATAAACAGGTACATTTATTTGAATGCATTAATGAGAGAGTGATTGTGTGTGTGAATTAGTCACACAGTCTCTCTATTAATTGTGAAGCTGTGTTATTTCAAAAGTAAAACAAAAATCTATGCTATAACTGTTGTTTCAAAGCCATTTTAGTGATAAATCACAGGACAGCATTGATAAGTTTCTGCGCTCCTGAATCTCTCTCTGCGCGTGTGATCTTCACATAATGTGCGAGCTACTGTCTGTATGAGTGTTCGTGTGACCATTAGTTCAATATAATGATACATCCGATGGTCTAAAATCACTTGAATGTTCAAACTGGCAAGCCTTAAAACGCATATAATTGACAACGTTTAGTAAAGATGCAAGTGAAAGCGATCTGGTTTCAGGGCTTGTGCATTGTCATAGACACAGAAAACAGCTCGCGAGCACTGAAGAGTGATGTGTTCCATATTGTTGTTCTTGAATGGTGTAAAATCGCTTGAATGTTCAAACTGGCAAGCCTTTAAACATACAATTGACACACTTTCGTGAGGACACAAGCAAAAGTGATCTCGCTTTGGGGCTCGCGCTCTGGATCTATGTGAGTTGACTCTGGCGTTTGAGTTCGCCTCCATGTTGCTTTCATTCTGCTGTCTGGGCAGAGCGGAGTCACATGACTACACACGCGGTAGTATGTATTTAAGGGGAAAGTATTAACAGGATTAAAAAAACAAAATAACCGACGGTTTTTACGTCGGTTAGACGTTCTGAATTTCGGTTTACTTTACTTTCGATTACTTTCCGATTAATCGTCCAGCCCTATGATGAACAGATTTAATTTAGGCTTTAGGAAGACCCTTAATGGATCTTTAATGTTTTGGTGGCATGAACTTTGAATTGAAGCACAGAAATTACTTATAGGTTTCATAAATATTTTACTTAGTGTTTCAGAGACGAATGAAAGTCTTAAAAAATGACAGAATATTTATTTTTGGGTGAAGTAACCATTTAAGTATTGTCTAAAATGTTATTTTGTTTGTCTTTTGCCAGTGTCAGCTGGAAGAAGAGACAGAGATCAGAGTCTCCAGAACCCAGCAATGTGTCTCTGAAGAGTAGCAGGTCCATGGAGCAACCCCCCAGACTCAATGAAGGAGCAGTGACCTCTGACCCTCCGTTAGTATAAACATTTGCTTTCTAATTCAAATTTTGAGCATCTCAGATGAATAATGATAAAAAAAACTAAACGTAAAAAAACTAAATGTAATCCAAAATATGCAACATGTGCACTGCACAGTTGCAGCTTGCAGCTTGAAGAGAGATGCCAAAATTATTTCTAGTAACAGATATATTTCTGATGATCGCCAGCAGTCCTTGTAATCACTGTCATTGTCCTTTTTGCTGCTTTTGTCATTTTCATTTTAGCAGGGGGGCGATATATGATCTGATCAGATCTGTACCATCCTCTACATCCCACTATCAGACCCACATCAGACAGGAAAAAACTGAAGCAGTCCTGCAGACACACACACTGAAGACTGGAGACCTGCAGAGAGTCAAAGACCAGCACAAAACCAGCATGAAGAAAAAGTATGAGAGATTATTTGAGGGAACCAAACTCCAAGAGAATGAAACCCTCCTGAACAGGATCTACACACAGCTCTACATCATAGAGGGAGAGAGAGAAGGAGTGAATGAAGAACATGAGGTTTTACAGATGGAGAAAACAGCCAGAACACAACACTCAAAAGACACTCCAATCGACTGCAATGACATCTTTAAAGCCTCACCTGAGCCAGGATGTAAGGAGAAAGACCACATCAAGACTGTTCTTACTAAAGGCATCGCTGGAATCGGAAAAACCATCTCTGTTCAGAAGTTCATTCTGGACTGGGCAGAGGGAAAAGCCAATCAGGATGTAGATTTCATGTTTGTGCTTTCATTTCGAGAGCTGAACTTGATCCGAGATCATCAGTACAGTCTTCACAGACTTCTGCTGGACTTTCATCCTGAACTTCAAGATCTGGACTCAAAGATTTATGAGGAGTGTAAAGTTGTGTTCATCTTGGATGGTCTGGATGAAAGCAGAATAACACTGATGTTTTCAGATGCTCAGAAAGTTTCTGATGTGACTGAGACTTCATCAGTGGGTGTGTTGATGTCAAACCTCATGAAAGGAGAGCTGCTTACCTCTGCTCTCATCTGGATCACCTCCAGAGCAGCAGCAGCCAATCAGATCCCCTCCAACTATATCAACCGTTTGACAGAAATTCATGGATTTGATGATCCTCAGAAGGAGGAATATTTCAGGAAGAGAATCAGTGATGAGCATCAAGCCAACAGAATCATCTCACACATCAGAAGAGCAAGAAGCCTCCACATCATGTGCCACATACCCGTCTTCTGCTGGATCTCATCCACTGTGCTTCAAAAGCTCCTGAAAGAAGATCTGAGTGCAGAAATCCCTCAAACTCTGACAGAAATGTACATCCACTTCCTGCTGATTCAGATCAACATGAGAAATCAGAAGTATGAAGAGAGAGATCCAGAGAAACTCCTGCAGTCCAACAGAGAAGTGATTTTGAAACTTGCTGAAGTGGCTTTCAAACAGCTGATGAAGGGCAATGTGATGTTCTATGAGGAGGACCTGAGAGAGAGTGGCATAGATGCCACTGATGCCTCAGTGTATTCTGGGATTTGTATTGAGATCTTCAAGGAGGAATCTGTGATTCATCAGAGGAAAGTCTACAGCTTCGTTCATCTGAGTGTCCAGGAGTTTCTCGCTGCTTTCTACGTGTTCTACTATTATGTAATGAAACATGTTGACACGTTGCAGTTTTTGGATGTAGTGCATAAACTACATAAGGAAGCAGTAGATAAAGCCCTTGAGAGTGAGAGCGGACACCTGGATCTGTTCCTGCGGTTCCTGCTGGGCATCTCACTGGAGTCCAATCAGATACTCTTACAGGATTTTCTGGCACACACAGAGAACTGCTCCGAGAGCATCAGGAGAACCACACAGTACATTAAAGAGAAGATCAAAGATGGACATGGACTCTCCACTGAAAGATCCATCAATCTGTTCCTCTGTCTGATGGAAGTCAAAGATCAGACTCTGTCCAGAGAGATTCATGAGTTTGTGAAATCAGACAAACACTCAGAGAAGAAACTCTCTCCTGCTCACTGCTCAACAATTGCCTACATGCTTCAGATATCAGAGGAGGTGCTGGATGAGCTGGACCTCAAGAAATACAACACATCAGATGAGGGGAGAAGAAGACTGATACCAGCTGTGATCAACTGCAGGAAAGCCATGTGAGTATTTATTCATGTCTTAAGCTGAAAGTATACTTAGTTTTTTTATCCGTACGTGAGCATATGCGCACATTCAAACGCACAGCCTTGCAAAGTATACTTCTTTTGACTTGTACGCGTACACAGACATTCAACGCATGCATAGTTTTGAGCAATCTCTCGCCACGAGTTACAACCCATATAAATACTGCAACAAAAAAAAAAGTGCATGTGCAACCTGCGCGTACAAAGTATGCGCGGTTACAAAAATCCAACGGTGCGCGTTCAGTATGCGCCTACTCTTCTGATGACGAAATTCACATCACACACACTGTACGCTGACCCTCGTGTACGCGTAAAAAGTGAAGTATACTTTGGCCTTTACAGTGAATATTATTTTCTGAAGCGAATTACTGTTTCTTTTGTTGTACTAACTGATACATCTTATCTATTCAGCTTTTAGACGTTCAATCTAGTAAAATACACATATTATTGAATTACCAGTTGTACAATGAGGGTAATTATCATGTGTTTTATTCTCTTTCAGTCTTGCTGGCTGTAATCTCACTGCTCAGCATTGTGAAATAGTGTCATCAACTCTACAATCCTCAAACTCTGTCCTGAGAGAGCTGGACCTGAGCAACATTGACCTGAAGGATTCAGGAGTGAAGCTGCTCTCTGATGGACTGAAGAGTCTAAACTGTCAGCTGGAGATACTGAGGTAAGACTATGAGATCATTCCTTGAGTCTAACATGAGGAAAATATGTTATTGCTTTGGTCTAGTGTTTCTTATTTGTTTTATCCATCTGTAGGTTGTCAGGCTGTATGGTGTCAGAGGAAGGCTGTGGTTATGTGTCTTCAGCTCTGAGTTCAAACCCCTCACACCTGAGAGAGCTGGATCTGAGCTACAATCATCCAGGACAATCAGGAGTCCAGATGCTCTCTGACAAACTGAATGATCCAAACTACTCACTGCAGATACTCAAGTATGTGGGGCAGTAACAGGGTTTTACTCAAGATCACTAATCGCAATAAGCTTTGTGCTTTGTTACTTTTGATATGAAACAAAGACTCAGCTTTCAAATTCTGCCCTTTTTATTACGAAATTCAAACAATAAATACTGTTTTGGCACTCTTTAACCTGTTAGCCAGCACCCCCTGCTTTTGAAAAAATCCCAAGAAATGGCATACCCAAACTAAAACAGATAAAGTTCATGAACCCTTTGCACTAAAAGCATAAGTATGGTCTCATTTGAAAGCAGACTGTGGCAAGCAGTCAAGGCCGAGGGACCGTGAGATTCGAGACCGGTGCGGCGCGCAGCTGGCACTCATTATCACTCACCCCACTGGCCTCGCCCCGTTCTCACGGTCCCTCGGCCTCGACTGCTTGCCACACAGACACTTGGCAGTTTATTGTAAAGTCAAAATGAATTATTGTCATAATGAAACAATAGTTAGTTTTGTAAAGTTATTAGAAATTTATTTTTATGAAATATCTTTATGAAAAAATGCCCTTCTTGAAGAAAAACAAAAACAACATTTCAGTGAGTTTTACTATTCAAAATTATTCATAAAAATAACGTATTTGCTCATCTAGGTGACAGGTGCAGCTAGCATGTTAGCTTAGCACACCATCAATACACGGCCATTTATGAGATTAAAACCATGTTTTTGCTCCAAACTTACTTTATAACGCATGTCGAGTGTTTTAAATAACCTTATGTGATCTGATGTGGCTTCGGAGCAAAAAATCTGACAGAAAATATATTATTTTATAGTATTCTGCACAATGATAAAGGTTATGTCGATTAGCATTGCATTATAATTGTTTTATAAAAATCTATTATGAAAATACCAGAAATGACATGAAGAACACAGATAAAACATGCATCATTGCAGTCGTGTGTTAATTGTCTTCAAAAGTGTCTATCTGCATGTTATAACAATCTCTGGAAGCTTTGTTTATGTCAGGGAGTTCCTGGAATGTCACATGATATGCCTCTTCATCACGCGTGCCATTTGTAGACTAAATGTGCACAGAGCACCCTCAGTCTGTCAGTATGAATTGAAAAACAGTACATCAGAGTATCCAGCTCTCATAATGATTACATCGGCGCATTTTGGGTAAAAATTTAATAAATATTACTCCTCTGTATAGAAATTTGACATAAACATATGAGAATCTATCAATGGTTCTCAAAATGTGCATGCTTTTGAATTAAAAAAAATAGTTGTTGTTTTGTCAACTATTTTCATCACAACCATACAGGAGTTTTTTTCTCAAAAAGGTATTGACTCCGTTTTCCATATTCATAACTCATATATTAACAAATTACGGTCACTATAAGATTTTGAGAGTAAAATGGGTCAAAAATCGAAGCTTGAATCTTAGATCTTTTTAATGATGTATAGTTTGTCAAGGTAATTACATTACATCTAACAGTAACTTTGAGCTAATTTAAATAAAGAATGCTTTAGTGCGTCAGCGTCCTCATGAAGGTTAACAGTTTAAAGTGGCCAAAGTACGGCAGTGCGAAGTCCACATGAACCGTTCATCTCTTCCTCTTTACTGTGTTACAGCACAAAATAGACAAGCATACACATCTCGGGATATGTTGAAAGATACAGTACAACTTACTGAAACCCGTATCATGTCTCATGTAATCGCTCAATCAGGGTTTCAACCATGGAAATATGTCAGTAAAATAGCATACACCGATCAGGCATAACATTATGACAGGTGAAGTGAATACCTCTTCATCATGACACCTGTTAGTGGGTGGGATATATTAGGCAGCAAGTGAACATTTTGTCCTCAAAGTTGATGTGTTAGAAGCAGGAAAAATGGGCAAGCGTAAGGATTATAGAGAGTTTGACAAGGGCCAAATTGTGATGGCTAGACGACTGGGTCAGAGCATCTCCAAAACTGCAGCTCTTGTGGGGTGTTCCCGGTCTGCAGTGGTCAGTATCTATCAAAAGTGGTCCAAGGAAAGAACAGTGGTGAACCGGCGACAGGGTCATGGGCAGCCAAGGCTCATTGATGCACATGGGGAGCGAAGGCTGGTCCGTGTGACCCGATCAAACAGACAAGCTACTGTAGCTCAAATTTCTCAAGAAGTTAATGCTGGTTCTGATAGAAAGGTGTCAGAATACACAGTGCATCGCAGTTTGTTGCGTATGGGGCTGCATAGCCGCATACCAGTCAGGGTTCCCATGCTGACCCCTGTCCACCGCTGAAAGTGCCAAAAGTGGGCACGTGAGCATCATTACTGGACCATAGAGCAATGGAAGAAGGTGGCCTGGTCTGATGAATCATATTTTTCTTTCACATCACGTGGATGGCTGGATGTGCTTACCTGGGGAACACATGGCACCAGGATGCACTATGGGAAGAAGGCAAGCTTGGCAGAGACAGTGTGATGCTTTAGGCAATGTTCTGCTGGGAAACCTTGGGTCCTACCATCCATTGTTACTTTGGACACATACCACCTACCTAAGCCCATGTACACCCTTTCATGGAAACGGTATTCCCTGGTGGTTGTGGCCTCTTTTAGCAAGATAATGTGCCCTGCCACAAAGCAAAAATGGTTCAGGAATGGTTTGAGGAGAACAACAGTGAGTTTGAGGTGTTGACTTGGCCTCCAAATTCCCCAGATCTCAATCCAATCGAGCATCTGTGGGATGTGCTGAACAAACATGTTCGATCCACGGAGGCCCCACCTCGCAACTTACAGGACTTAAAGGATCTGCTGCTAACATCTTGGTGCCAGATACCACAGCACACCTTCAGGGGTATAGTGGAGTCCATGCCTTAATGGATCAGGGCTGTTTTGGCAACAAAAGGGGGACCAACACAATATTAGGTTGTGATAATGTTATGCCTGATTGGTGTATAAACAATATGTCATGTTATGTCACAATCTGCTGCCACACTGGAGTGCACTCACCCCCAACAGGACAGGGGGTGGGATTTACAGTTAGGCTACAAGTTACATAGATCTCCCTCAGAGTAATCTGTCAAAATGACGGATGGCCTTCAGATTTTTCCGCCATTGCTAAAAAAATTCAGTCAGTGACAGAATAGTTTCGATTAACGTGACCTCTGGTCATAACCGAGGCGTGCCCTTTCAAGGGAACTTGCGCTGCGTTGTAAGTTTACAACACTATGGGAACAGTAATACCCACTATGCCATGCTGACTACTGCCTGTCTAGTGTGAATCCTGTTTGGAGCACAACTAAGACTGAAGCAGGTCATAAAACCTGACTAATGTGTGCGGAGAGTTTAGCCTGCCGCAGCACATACATCATGTAAAGAAGCCCCAGAAAGCAAGGCTTTTGAAGCCGCCATACTCCTAGTAGAATGGGCCTGAACAGTTAAAGGAGAAGGCTGTGGTCCAGCACTGTACCAACCGGGCAGTTAATTGGGTCTAAATGATGAATCTCGCACCATGAAGAGAACAATCTCCTTTTAAAAGAATAATGTTTCTTCATGGAGGGAGTTCTGAAGTGATGAATGGTCTCAACAACCTTCTATCTCAATCCCCCATCTGAGATAGAAGTTCCCTCCTGATCGGAATCTCCCAAAGGGAGCCGTCGAGGGGGGATATCAGGTCTGAGAACCAAAAAATTTAAACATATGAAACTAAATACGTGTTTCAATGGCTACAACAAGTACACTGCAAAAAGAGATGTGTTAAAAAACAACACACAGACTGTATTGATGGTATTTTGACACATGTTGTGTAGATTCAACACACAATGTGTGTTCAAATGTAACTCTGGATAGAACAGCACTGGGTGGAGGGCAGTTTGTGTTTATGAAAAAAATTATAGTTATATATTATATGGTATCCCATAAAAAGCTCTAAAATAAATAAAACAATACATTAAAATGAATAAATAAAATCTTAATTTATAAAAACGTAAAGATTAACAGGTGTTTTAGGGAGCCAATCACATCATGCCTCTTTCACCGCTTTTCACTTGTTATTACTAACCAGATTGACTTTATTTCTGTCAGACGTCTACAGAAGCTCTTATTGAGATGAACAGGATTTGGTGTTGACGATTCATTGAATGTTTCATTTGAAGTCACCAGAATCGTGATTAGTGGCTCCTTTATTTGAGCTCTTGACCCTTGACTCTTTCACATCAGTTTTTCTCTGTTTGCTGTAACTGTGTGTGTATTTTGCACATTTGAAGCAGCAGAAATAACCATGAGAAAAATATGATCAGATGATAATATTATCATCATTTAGTTTTGTTGAGCTCAGCAAGTGTTTGATATCTGAGAGGAGACTTCAAAAAATATTTTTATTGTTTTTTTTAATTATTATTTTTATAGCAATGTTGTCATTATCTGCACATTTGTTTTTAGATACACAGTGTGTACAGGATCTTACAGTCTATGGTATCACACAGACACACACACACATCAAGAATCAGCACATGAATGTCAAAAATGGCGACAAACCAAAAGCTTCATGCCGCAATGCATGCTGGGTGCCAAAACTCATCCATGACTCCCAGCATGCATTGCGGCATGAAGCTTTTGGTTTGTCACCATTGTTGAGATTCATGTGCTGATTCTTGATGTGTGTGTTTGACGAGTTTCTGCAGCAGCTCAACTTTCTGAAAACATTTATTTAGGAAATCATTCTGCACTGCTGGATATCATGATGTAGTTTCACAAGACCATTATAACTAACAGCACATACAGTGGGGAGAACAAGTATTTGATACACTGCCGATTTTGTAGGTTTGTCCACTTACAAAGCATGTAGAAGTCTGTAATTTTTATCATAGGTACTCTTCAACTGTGAGTGACGGAATCTAAAACAAAAATCCAGAAAATCACATTGTATGATTTTTAAGTAATTTATTTGCATTTTATTATATGACATAAGTATTTGATACATCAGAAAAGCAGAACTTAATATTTGGTACAGAAACCTTTGTTTGCAATTACAGAGATCATATGTTTCCTGTAGTTCTTGACCAGGTTTGCACACACTGCAGCAGGGATTTTGGCCCACTCCTCCATACAGACCTTCTCCAGATCCTTCAGGTTTCGGGGCTGTCACTGGGCAATACGGACTTTCAGCTCCCTCTAAAGATTTTCTATTGGGTTCAGGTCTGGAGACTGGCTAGGCCACTCCAGGACCTTGAGATGCTTCTTACGGTGCCACTCCTTAGTTGCCCTGGCTGTGTGTTTCGGGTCGTTGTCATGCTGGAAGACCCAGCCACGACCCATCTTCAATGCTCTTATTGAGGGAAGGAGGTTGTTGGCCAAGATCTCGCGATACATGGCCCCATCCATCCTCCCCTCAATACGGTGCAGTTGTCCTGTCCCCTTTGCAGAAAAGCATCCCCAAAGAATGATGTTTCCACCTCCATGCTTCACGGTTGGGATGGTGTTCTTGGGGTTGTACTCATCCTTCTTCTTCCTCCAAACACGGCGAGTGGAGTTTAGACCAAAAAGCTCTATTTTTGTCTCATCAGACCACATGACCTTCTCCCATTCCTCCTCTGGATCATCCAGATGGTCATTGGCAAACTTCAGACGGGCCTGGACATGCGCTGGCTTGAGCAGGGGGACCTTGCGTGCGCTGCAGGATTTTAATCCATGACGGTGTAGTGTTACTAATGGTTTTCTTTGAGACTGTGGTCCCAGCTCTCTTCAGGTCATTGACCAGGTCCTGCCATGTAGTTCTGGGCTGATCCCTCACCTTCCTCATGATCATTGATGCCCCACGAGGTGAGATCTTGCATGGTGCCCCAGACCGAGGGAGATTGACCGTCATCTTGAACTTCTTCCATTTTCTAATAATTGCGCCAACAGTTGTTGCCTTTTCACCAAGCTGCTTGCCTATTGTCCTGTAGCCCATCCCAGCCTTGTGCAGGTCTACAATTTTATCCCTGATGTCCTTACACAGCTTTCTGGTCTTGGCCATTGTGGAGAGGTTGGAGTCTGTTTGATTGAGTGTGTGGACAGGTGTCTTTTATACAGGTAACGTGTTCAAACAGGTGCAGTTAATACAGGTAATGAGTGGAGAACAGGAGGGCTTCTTAAAGAAAAACTAACAGGTCTGTGAGAGCCGGAATTCTTACTGGTTGGTAGGTGATCAAATACTTATGACATGCAATAAAATGCATGACATAAATTAATTATTTAAAAATCATACAATGTGATTTTTTGGATTTTTGAGGTTTTTTTTAGATTCCGTCTCTCACAGTTGAAGTGTACCTATGATAAAAATTACAGACTTCTACATGCTTTGTAAGTAGGAAACACTGCCGATTTTGCAGGTTATCAAATACTTGTTCTCCCCACTGTAAATACAATAAATGCACACCATCCATATACTCAAAAACTTGATCAGCTCAGTATTTGCTGATTATGATGTCATCAAGAAATATCTGATCATATTTTCTCTTACCATAAAAGACGTATTTTATTAAAATACAGTTACAGCAGAAGAATTAAGAGACAAGTAAAGGGTCAAGAGCCCAAATAAAGGAGCCACTAATCACGATTCTGGTGACTTCAAATGAAACATTCAATGAAACATCAACATCTAAACCTTTGTTAATCTCAATAAGAGCTTGTATGTGTAGATTCATGATGTCTAAAACATCCAGGTAATAAAATGTTCATACAAACTCTTTATTAAACGTCACTGGACTAAAAACAAGTTAACAATATGTTTCAGTGTTCATCCAAACACAGGAAGTAACTCTGGCAAATACACACACATACAGTCACATGTAACACATATCTGACACAAGTTGTGTAACTATAACACATTAGTGCGTAAAAGGTTGTCTCTGAGCACACACACACTACATGTGTTAAAATCTACACAACATGTGTTGTCCCGGCGCACACACACATGTGTTAAAATCTACACAACGTGTTGTCCCTGAACACACACACACACTACATGTTAAAATCTACACAACATGTGTTGTCCCTGAACACACACACTACGTGTTAAAATCTACACAACATGTGTTGTCCCTGAGCACACACACTACGTGTTAAAATCTACACAACATGTGTTGTCCCTGAACACACACACTACATGTTAAAATCTACACAACATGTGTTGTCCCTGAGCACACACACTACATGTGTTAAATTCTACACAACGTGTCATTTTTAACACATCTCTTTTTACAGGTTGTGTTGTTTTCAACACATAATTTTATAAAGCGCTCTACACTCACCATCAATGTGCATTGTATGCAGTGTTTATGTTCTCAAACAAACAGGCCTGTGTCAATAAAAGTTATTAATATACATTGTTTTATCAGTTGCTACATTTTAATTTAATTCAAAGTGCAAACTCGGTTAACTGTTATCTCTTCATGAACTTCTCAAAAGCAGCATCGTCAATGAGGTGTTGAAGGTTGAATAATTGAATCATGTACAGTCCAGTGAGTCTGTCCAGTCATTGAGTTTGAATCATTGTCTTGTGCTTTGTGTGCACATGCATTCTGTACTCGACTATTGATTAAATGCTTAATAATTTAACATCTGCGCTTTGTTTAAAATTATACATCTATGTAATTACCTGACACAATTTGTGTGTTAAAATGACACACATTTATTGTGTTAAATTTGACACAACATGTGTTGTCCCTGAGCACACTCACTACATGTGTTAAAAACTGACACAACGTGTCATTTTTAACACATCTCTTTTTAGAGTGTAGCCTATAGTAGTCTACAGTAGCAGAGAAATTCCATGTCGGAGCGGGATTTGAGCACACGTCGCTTTACCGGTGAGCGGTTCATGAGTGGAGCTCCGTTCCGCTTCGCTCACATGCTCTGGTAAGGTAGGCAGGTTTTTTGCGTTTATTTTTCTTTCCTGTCGCTGGCTCTTTTATTGTATATGTGTTTAGTGTAAACAGCTCAATAACCCTTTTATTTAAAGGTTTAATGTAGGCCCTACACGAGTGTTCTCACGATATGCTTGTTGTGCTTCGTGGAGTTTTGACGTGTTTTATAGACTCAATATTGTTTCTTATTCAAATGCTAAGAGCAAATTCAATTGCTCCCCTTTCCTACCACTAACCTATGCGAATCATCATTCTCAACTTTGGCTGCAATGAAAACACAGGGCCCGTATGAATGTGGAGAATGACCTTAGAGTCTGCCTGTCATTCATCACTCCAAGACTAAACTAAATTTACTCTGAGAGAAAGGCACACCCATCTCATTAGTTCATGTTAGCACATCAAACGAGTTACTGTAAAAATGCGAGACTATAAAATGCGGCCTAATTACTAGGATGTGTTCTGCAACAGTGTTAATTCTGTTATGATTTGTTGATTGTTCTGCCATTGATATAAGGTGCAATGATTTCATTATTTTAAAGTTGATGCACGTAAAGTAACATTACATAATTTAAATGTTAATTTTGTAACATATTCCACTTGAGGCAAGTTGTAGTTGAACCCAAGTGCAGCATTTATTAAATGGCATCGGCTATTTGCACTAAGTGAAAATAACATATTTTCTTAGCAATAGATGATATTTACACTAAGTGAAAATAGTGATATATTCTATATTTACACCATGTAAAAGTAGCAGTTCTTTGCAATATGTGTAAATAGTAATTACATGTAATTTATACTTTATTTTGACAGATAAATACTATTTGCACCTCAGTATTGTTGTACATTAACAGGATGCAATAATAACAGAGTGTAAATTATTATTTTTATTTAAATTATTAAATGGATGCCGCCGTAAAAGGACACTAAAAGCCCTCCCTACACCGACCCCAATAAATGCTTTTATTATTATTATTAAACATTTTGTTTGGCACTTTATTTCCACATTTAGAACATTTTCTTAATTTTTATTGAAAGTAAATGCCTTTCCGATGTGATATGTGATGAGAAAAGAGAGAAGAGTGAGCTCTGCAAAATGTGGATTCGAACCCGGGTCGCTCGCGTCAAAACAATGATCCATTAGCCTTACGCTTTACTGATTGCGGCACTGAAGAGGTTAAATCACAAGCGTTTTTTTTTTTTTTTAATGTTGTTTGGCACAGCCAGGCATTGTTAGGCAGAGCTAGTGTGAATAGCACTTGCCAACAAAGCACGCTATTTGCACTTGGTGTGAATAGACACTCCGTTATTAAATCCAGAACGTGAACAGGAATACGATGAACATAGACTTGACTTGGCTTGGCATAGATTAGCATAGAATCAACAAGAACCAGAGAGAAATTCATACAGGTTTGGAACAACTTGAGTAAATGATGACAGAATTTTCATTTTGGGTGAACCATCCTTTTAATGTAAAATGTTAATTTTTTAATTTTAATCTGGGTAATTAAAACATTTTTTCAAATCAAAACAATTTAAAGGTTGTTCCAGCATCTTTAAGATATTGCCACAGTTATTATTGTGTTAATATGTCTCAGTTTGTTCTGTCTCTTTATGAAATAATTGATAAGTGAAATTGATCTTCACTTTATCCTCACTGTGTTATGAATGATTGTTTGTTTCTGAGCTGGGCTGTCTTTAGAGTTTTGTAGCTATTCAACAAAGTTTATTATACTGATTCTTATTAGAATCCTGAATTTGGCTCCTGTTTTTACTATTTTACTATTTAATGCCAACTTAATTTAATGCTTGTTGAGAAATCCACATTCATTGATTTTAAAATGCTCACTGATATTTTAGCTGCTTATTGCACACTTTTAATAATCAAACATTAATCATTTGATTTATATTTGACTCTTTTTAGTTTGGATCATGGAGACCCTTTTCGAATCACACCAGGACTGAGGAAATGTAGGTCTTTTCTTTCTTTTACACACACACACACACACACACACACACACACACACACACACACACACACACACACACACACACACACACACACACAGACAGACAGAGACAGAGACAGAGACAGACAGACAGACAGACAGACAGACAGAGAGAGTTCTAAAACTGTCCATGATACATTTCTCAATAAATTCATCATTGTTAAAATTCACTGCTTTTTCAGAGTTTTTCATGTTGTACCCTTTCCCCTAGACAGGGCGTAACACTTTCTTCTTATGTTCAGATGCCTGTGATCTCACACTGGATCCAAACACAGCAAACATTTGTCTCATCCTGACTGATGAGAACAGAAAAGCGACACACATCAAAGATCATCAGCCGTATCCTGATCATCCAGAGAGATTTGAGCACCATGAGCAGGTTCTGTGTAAAGAGAAACTGACTGGACGCTGTTACTGGGAGGTTGAATGGAGTGGATGGGCTTATATAGCAGTGACATGTAAAGGAATCAGCAGGAAAGGAGGCAGCGAGTCTTGGTTTGGATACAATGACAAATCCTGGAGTCTCTTCTGCACTGAAAACAGATATTCAGTCTGGCACAATAATAAGAAAACTGACATTCCAGCCCCTTCACCTCTGTCTAACAGAGTAGGTGTCTATCTGGACTGGCCGGCCGGCACTCTGTCATACTATAGCGTCTCTGATACATACACACACACGCGCACACACATACACACATTCAACACCACATTCACTGAACCCCTCTATGCTGGATTCAGGGTGTTTGAATCCTCACTGTCTTTGTGTCAGATTTAACAATCTGCTTTGAGAAACAATTGAGACACACAAACAAACTATTTTTTCAAACATCTATTGTTTTCCTTATGCACATACATATTAGACTCTGTGAAATAAAAATGTTTTGATTTACTTTTACATCATCTACATAGTACATTTACATTTAATCATTTAGCAGATGCTTTTATCCAAAGCCACTTACAAATGAGTAGAGCAATAGAAGCAATCAGACCAACAAAGGGTAACAGCATGCAAGTGCTGTAACAAGTCTCAGTTAGTCTAGCCCAGGTTTTTTTTTTTTTTTTTTTTTAAGAAAATCGAATAGAATAGGAAAGTGCTAGTCTTAATTGGTCAGGTGCTGCTGAAAAAGATATGTCTTTAGTAGGGATGGTCCGAATACCATTTTTTGAGCTTCGAAGCTTCTGTAGTAATCAACACCGAATATTCAAAGCTTCGGAGGGAGGGGGCTGACATATTCTTCTCTCTAATAAAGGCAGGAATCTCGAGATTCTCAGTTTCGCGCCTCACGTGGGCAGTGCTTATATGCTCCGAGAACGGACACTGACGCAGCACAAACGCAGTACAAACGCAGCAGGAGTCAGATTTCATTCATCACGACAGTGAGGAGCTGAATGACAAGATGATCGCGGAAGATTTGATTTCAACAACGCGAAATGTAAAACCACCTATTTAAGGGAGTTTGCCATTGTACTGTTTTGTTGTTGTATTTCTCATTAAGAATAATAGGCTAATGAACCCACCATTCAAGCAACCTGCCCCCGAATTGGCGCTAATTCTAAACCGAAAGTAAAATGTGCACGACCGCACTGTCTTTCGTTCACGGACGCACAATGCGCAAGCACTGTAAAATTAGTAAAAATTTTACTGTAAAAAAAAGGGAAAATTTTCTCACCGTCACATCCCTAACGGGTAAAAAATTCTATTATCCACAATGTCAAACCAACGCAGCTTAACCCAAAATGCAAGCTCAGGCATGCGCTTCTTCCATATAAGCTCATGCAGTTGTGCGCTCTAGACAGAGAATAACGTTACTCCGTTGCAGAGAACGCTAAAAAGAAGCAAATATATTTATTAAGTATAACAAAGTTAGGTTCCTATTCAACTGAAAACGGCCATCCTATTAAAAACGGCTAAGATATAAGATAATTGTAAAAAAAAAAAAAAGAGTATTGTATTTCGCCAGATTTTATAGTGTAAACATATTCAAGCGTGAATGAGAACCGTTTCGAGGGGGGTGCCGGGTTTGCGAAGAAAAAAAAAAACGAATATTCAAATCCCAAAATTGAAAATCAAATACCAACCCACTGAACGAATATTCGAATATTCTGGTCCAGCCCTAGTCTTTAGATGTTTTTTGAAAATGACTACAGACTCGGCTGCTCGAATTGAGGTTGGCAGGTCATTCCACCAGGTGGGAACGGTCCAGGAAAAGGTCTGTGAGAGTGATTTTGTGCCTCTTTGGGATGGCATCACGAGCAGTCGTTCTCTTGCAGAACGCAAGCTTCTGGAGGGCGCATAAGTCTGAACAAGTGAGTTTAGGTATATTGGTGCAGAGCCCGTGATTGACTTGTAGGCAAGCACCAGTGCCTTGAATTTGATGCGAGCGGTGATTGGCAGCCAGTGCAGACTGATGAAGAGAGGTGTGACGTGGGCTTTCTTCGGCTCGTTGAAAACCACCCTTGCTGCTGCATTCTGGATCAGTTGCAAGGGTTTGATAGTGCATGCCGAAAGGCCTGCTATAAGACCATTACAGTAGTCCAGTCTGGAGAGAACAATAGCTTGGACCAGGAGTTGTGTGGCCTGCTCTGATAGGAAGGGTCTAATCTTCCTAATGTTGTATAACGCAAATATGCAGGACCGGCCGTTGTAGTAATATGGTCAGTAAAGTTTAACTGATCATCGATGAAAACTCCAAGGTTCCTGGCTGTCCTGGATGGAGTTATGGTTGATGAACCCAGCTGAATGGAGAAGTTGTGATGAAGTGCTGGGTTGGTTGAGACCACAAGTAGTTCTGTCTTTGCAAGGTTGAGTTGAAGGTGATGGTCCTTTAGCCGGCCAGAAATGTCTGTCAGACAGGCTGCAATACTAGCAGCAACTGTTGGATCATCTGGTTGGAATGAGAAGTAGAGTTGAGTGTCATCAGCATAGCAGTGATAGGAAAAGCCATGTTTCTGAATGACAGATCCTAATGATGACATGTAGATTGAGAAGAGAAGTGGTCCAAGTGTGCCCTGAGGAACCCCAGTAGCTAGGTGTACACTTCACAGTGTACACCTTTGAAGGTTCGCCTTCAGTGGTTCAGGCTGCAAGGTTGCCGAATGACTAAAGAAACATTATCAGCAAGATGGTAGAAAACTGTACATTTCTTGTCTTTACCACCCACTGCAACTTATACCAACGTCGGAAATAAGCGCAGTTACAATAGCAAAACATGTGGGAGAGCGTTGCTATAATGTGACTATATTGTATCGCAATAGGTAGCACTTCAAAGTTAATACCGAATCAAAACTAGTTAGCACATAATTTGTAATAGAAAGGATTTAATAACAATATATGATTATGGTTACACTTAAAATAGTTACAAAATAGATGTATGAGATGATAAAAACTTATACCATTAATCGTACCCAGCATTAATAAAATGTTACCTGAGAGATAGAAAGAGTGAGAGAGGGAGAGACAGCCTTTAGAAAAGAGAAGAGCGAAAGAGCCAGAGCAAAGAAGCTCCAGTGAAAGGAAGAGCCAGAGCGCAGGCCCCAAGAAGAGAGAGAGAGCCAGAGCGTAACAGAGCCAGAGCAACAGATGTGGGCCAGATCAGCATTCCACATGTGCCAGATGTGGGCCAGATCAGTATTCCACATGAGCCAGATGTGGGCCAGATCAGCATTCCACATGTGCCAGATGTGGGCCAGATCAGCATTCCACATGTGCCAGATGTGGGCCAGATCAGTATTCCACATGAGCCAGATGTGGGCCAGATCAGTATTCCACATGTGCCAGATGTGGGCCAGATCAGTATTCCACATGAGCCAGATGTGGGCCAGATAAGTATTCCACATGTGCCAGATGTGTGCCAGATCAGAATTCCACATGAGCCAGATGTGGGCCAGATCAGCATTCCACATGTGCCAGATGTGGGCCAGATTTGGGGCGGCACAATGTTGCTATGTGAAACCTCCTTTCTGAAACGGGCCCCAGGTAGAAACGAAAGTTTAAAAAAAACAAAAACAAGGAAAAGAGACGCCATTCCGAGGCTTTAACCTGTTAACTCTGGATATATAACGGCCAAATATTTTATGGTAAGCCCAGAACTAAAATATTAAAATGACTATTTAGTTTATATGCTCTTCTTTACATTGGATTTTAATCACAAATCAGGTTATTTCTACAGTTCAAACTTGCAAACCAAAATGGCTAGCTCCTGCATCATCATCAGACGTGTAGTGATGCTCACGTGGACAGCATCGGCCAATGGTAAGCCGCCGTTCTGACGTAGAACTAGGAAGCACTGCAAACTGTCAGGGTGGGTCAGAAAATATTTCTGTAACAGGATTAATTTTGATGCACAGCAGCATTATTGTACATATGATGATCACATTAAAAATTACATTATTTTATGTAGGTATATGATCATATTTGAACCAGTGATTGTTGATTCTGTTGCACAGACACAAGTACATGGACCAAGCATACACAGAACTTTACCCTAACGTTAATATTTGGTTCTCAGTTGGTTATTTTTGAGAAACAAAAAATAATATTCTAGGAATCAAAATTGTCATTGACAGTCCATGGACAGCTCGCTTAGGTTTGAATGAGGGTGTTTGACCTGAATGGAGAGCGCTGTACAAACCACCATTGTTGAAGAAGGTTGCTGATTTGCAATGGAGGGTTTTACACACAGCCGTAACTGTTAATGCTTTAATCTCTGTTTTAAACTCTGATATTAATCATGACTGGCTTTTTGTACACTTCATGAGACAGTTTTTCACTGTTTTATGGACTGTTGTTGTCTTTTGCCACTGTTCTCCATGTTGGAAGATCTATTTAAATTGTTAAATTCCAAACAGTTGTTTATTTTAGGCTACAGGTATTCCCAAAAAAGAGGGAGCAGTGTCAACTCTTTAATTTCATTTTGGGAAGAGCAAAGATGGCTGTGTATATGATGATGCTGTGTTTGTATTTGTTAAAATGTTGAAAGCTCATTTAAAAATAGATTTTAACTACTACAGTCTGATGAACGATCTAGAAATGAGATGAAAATGAGAACATTTTCCAATATATGGCGTCATAAAGATGTGCTCTTGTAGAGAATAATTTAATTTTCAAGAGTGTGTTGATATGATGTGATTTTATTTGATTGTTGTTGTTTTTTTTATAACTGTTTTAATAAAGTATTTGTAAAATCTCTAATCTCACTTGCTCACTCACTCACTCACTCACACACACACACACACACACAGTCCTGTTGAACCTGTGATGACTCACTGGCCACTAAAGGAAGTAAGTTTGTTTTTTATATTAGTGGAGTTACAAGAAAATAAGACACACCTTAACCAGGTAGAATAAAGAGCAGGAAGAGAAGAGACGCCATTCCGAGGCTTTGTTAACTCTGGCTGTTTAAACGGCTGCATATGTTGAGGTAAGTTCAGTATTCTTCATGTAACCATGTAGTGATATTAAAATGAGCTGTTATTTAGATTTAATGCAAAACGCAAATCATTGAATATTTCGACAGTACAAACTAAACAAAATGGCTCTTGATATCCCGCGATCTTTGTTTTAATCAAGCCTATAATATTTTGGGTTTTTTTTTTATATATAATAATGGTTGGTTCTATCATTCAAAACAAAGACCTTGTGTATTTTATAGCAATATTTCTATATCGTGTGACGTAAACAAAATAGGCTAAATGTGAGTTTGAAGGTAAGACATTTGAGCCCGATCACACGAAAATGCGTATCAATAATAGGAGTGTGCAATGTCGTGGAATGTATACGGCAAAATGAGTTATGGCGTGTATATGGTACGCAGTTTTTGGCGTGCATATGATACGCACTTTATGGTTACAGTGCTGAATACTGCATCCAGATTATCGCACCAGTATTACACAACAAAAAGTACTAAAAACGGATGTAAATTAAGTTTAAAACCTACATTTAAAGTATCACAAATGTAGGGCCTGTTACATTTATTTGAAACTGTGTCCAGATTTCCAGTTGCTGTTCACTCACAGCTCTAGCAGACATCAAACACTGAATAAACAATAAGAAAACATTAAAGTACCTGAGTAACAGAAATACCTGAAAAAAACACTTCATGTTTGAAATGAAATAACTGAATAGCGGTTGTCCTGTATTGAGTTTAACTTGTATTACGTTGAACTTTAACTCTAAACTCTAAATATAAAGAAAAATAACCAGATTGGGGTTCTTCAGCTTGTAACAAGATTTCATATAGAACCAAATTTTTGTGTGAAACATTAATAGTGTTATAAACACATAACTCATAACTGGTACACATGAACGCACCAGATGCGCACCAGAGAACGTGGAGGAAAGCACTTTTGAGTACCAACATTTTTGGGGACACAAACACTTTTACTTGCTGGAATAGGATTTTTCTCCATCTCACAATATAATGTTTTAGCATCGACATCGCGATGTGCAGTGTATAGGGATCTTAGTTCGTCAGTTCTGGTTCGGAACGCATGTGATTCGCGGATTAACTGCAAAGTTTACCCATCATAGAGTGAAAGTTCATAATTTGCATGTGTTTTTAAGTCCTGTCAGTTTAAACATCAGACACAAGAACAAGACTGTTACTCGCGCTGTTTTCTGTGCGCACACACAGAGCCGCGCAGACAGCATGTGAACGCCAAATTCAGCTCTCTTTCTCTTCTTTTGAGCTTGAACGGACACGTGCACACAAAATTAAGTCAAAATGCCTGTCTTGGCGAGTATCCTTGCAAACACAGTCGGTTATGTTTTGTAAACAATTGAGAAAGAAAACCGGATGCGTATCATTAGATCCGTGCATTCGTCTTAAAGGGACGGTAGCCTAATATACCCACAGCTGTTTGTCACCACCAACGTTAATCAAACAACAAAAGAGAAAGAGAAAATTACTTTTGTAGCTTTAACAAAGATAAATTATATTAATTACATTACATTAATTATATTCAATTTATACAGTGAAGACTATACAGCAAGTTTCCTCAAACTCGGTCCTGGAGGGCCGCTGTCTTGCAGAGTTTAGCTCCAACCCTGATTAAACACACCTACCTGTTATTTTCTAGTGATCCTGAATACCTTGATTAGCTTGCTCAGGTGTGCTTGATCAGGGTTGAAGCTAAACTCTGCAGGACCGAGTTTGAGGAACCCTGCTATACAGTCTTATTTTACATTTGATTATTCAATGTCTGTACCTGAATAGAGTTAGATTTACCTGAAAAAACATATAATTCATTGTGAACATGCACTGTATTTAGGATTAGGACTCATAATGAGGATTTAAAGTGGTTTTCCTTCATCTGCGTCAGTCCCTCAGCTCACCATCAGTGTCGCCAAACTGCTCTGTCTCCAAAATGTCCGTACGCATGGCTCAGAATTCGTGTACAGGTGCGCAAATTTTCACGTTTGTTTTTTTTATAAATCCCAACATTTGCATTGGAAGTGGCCTCTCTTTCAGGGCCTGTTTTGTTAGAAATGAGGCCTCTGCATGCATTTGCTATAATACATAATCTACATATGATTTTTGATACTTTATTTGATCCAATTATTATTGCCTCATTGTTATTGTATATGTATTTTAAGTCATTTTAATGGCTGTTGTTCACTAAGGTGTAATCTGATTACTCAATCGTCAAAATAACTGACCGATTATTTGAATACCAAAAATTAGTTAGTGACAGCCCTAGATTAGTTAAAACATATAGAAATAAAATCAAATGAAATAATTTTTTTCAGTCTTATATTTCGTCATTAAAGATTTCTTATAAATAGTGTTAAAATAGTGTCTCATTCTTGTGAACCCAATATTATCTCTTTCAACTTTTTAAGGCACCACTAACCACTTCTTCACCGTTGTCTGTAGGCCTGTCGCGATAATTAATTAACCGTCTGATCACGGTTATTTGATCTAACAACGGTTGTTTCTGACAACCGCAATTATTGCTCTCTTTTATAGGCCTACGGCACAAGGGGGAGTCATAGACCAAAAGAAATAGACAAGCACCAATTAAGTTTTCCTGTAATATATTCAAAGTTATCTGAAGCCATTCCATTAAATAATGAAGAATATTTACATTGTTAAACTAAAGTTCATGGAAACTCGTCTTGCCTCCGCTGCAGCTCTCAATCATTCTCGGTTCAGCATCAAAACAGCGCGTCGTGTTCGGTTACAGCCGTCCGCAACTCTCTCCAATGTTATATATTCCCATTATAATACTTGATCTGTTGATAAAGGGCTGTGGATTTGCATAAAAGGACTTTATCTTGTTGGAGTTTATTGCTGTTACTAAACGATGTTGTACTCCCTACCGGGTGTCTGCTAGATCACACAACACCAGGACTATGAATTGGCATCAAACGCACAATTACTGGAATTCAAATCTGTGAGAAACAAATGATAAATGAACTGTTGGACAGATATACATTTGGATTTGTGCGCTTGACATTTCTTTGTGCTGTGTACTTTTCAATGCGCAGTTTACTTTGCGCACTTGCTCAGCGCTGCGACTCCATGTTGCTTTAAGCACATCATTCTGCACCCGGAATGCCCATAAGCGGTTTGTGCCGCTGTGTTTTGAAGTGTTTCATATATTATCATAGTTTTGCGCACTGAAAGATTATTAAAAGCCGTCTTGTTCTGTCGTATCTATCATATATTGTTGCCCCATTAAAAAGCTGCACAATACATTTAAAATGTATAATTAATATGTATAATTCTTTACATTTCATATATAAATATAAAAATTGTGAATACAAATGAATACATTCATGTATTTTAAAAGAATACAATGTTTTTATTAACATGTTTAATATTTAAAAAAAAAAACTCACTTAGTTTAATTTTTTTTGTCATAGCTTATGATTATATATTTGTATTAATTTGTTGTTTTTCTCTATAATAAAGTAGCGTTTATTTAGTGGATTCTGGATTAACAAATTAAAAAGTGACCATTAGTTTATACTGTATATGAATGATGCATTTATGGCCTTTTCTGTGATTAGCCAGTTTGTTGTGATTGTTTCGGTTATTTACTGAATTTAATAAATTACTTTAATATTTAAAGGTGTTAACTGTAATCTTGCACTGCAAAGTGATAATTTACAGAGAATTAAATTCATCACATTAATGAATGAAGCACACACAAAAAATGAATGACAAAGCCCCGAAACAGACAATTAATCGTCATAACAGCAATTCTTTTTTAGACAATTAACCGTCAGCCAAATTTCATTATTGTGACAGTTCTAGTTGTCTTATCAAGATGTTCCTGAATGTTGGCAGCACTGTGATCCTCATTTACCTCATCCAATTGCAGAAGTGCTGTTACTCATTTATATGTCACTTCTGGCTCACTTGACTGCGTGCCCAATGCCCTGTCAAGGACAAATATGCATTTGTGGAGAATTTGCTTGTCCAGATGTCAGTTGTGCAATTGACAAATTTTCCGGCCATACTTTCAAGTGGCTCGTTCACCTTTTTGTGGACCTCTGCGTTAAGCTTTGGGATGACTTTATGAGAAAAGTTAGTACGAGTATTTTGTAGGAGGGTGCAACAACTTTGAGGAGATTATTAAAGCCAGCATTTTCCACAGTGGAGTATGGCAATAAATCAGTGCAAATCATTTCACCAAAGGCATTGGTGATGTTAATAGTAGCAGGGTGATTGGGGGGTATGAGGTTTCAGCATTTAATGCTGCCATGATTGGAGAAGAGGCAGCTCTGGTGCATGGATCTGTGCTTTGAGAAGGACCGGGCTGGTGATAGGGCAATAGAATGTTTGAAATCCATGTGATTATGCATAACAGATGTACTCGGATGTTAATGGTTGTTTTGCTCAGGTTGCACATTGCCTTTGTTTTGTCTGTACTGCTAACAGTAAAATGAGTCCATATATCACTTCGTTTCCTCTTACCAAATGAAGCTGTGCATGTTTTGTCAGCTGTGGATTGCTGTCCCTTATCATCAATATCGTCAACATAAAAGCACAAAGCAAATGTTTTTTTTTTTTTTTTCTGGAAAATGTCAATAGCGACTTAACTTTTCTTTCCAGAAGCTGAATGTGGCTGCTTTAATAAGAAAATGCTCCTATTTGTCATAAACTTAACCCCTCCCTTACATTATAATATAACAGCTATAACAGCTTCAACTCTTCTGGAAAGGCTTTCCACAAGGTTTAGGAGTGTGTTTATGGGAATTTTTGACCATTCTTCTAGAAGCGCATTTGTGAGGTCAGGCACTGATGTTGGACGAGAAGGCCTGGCTCACAGTCTCCGCTCTAATTCATCCCAAAGGTGTTCTATCGGGTTGAGGTCAGGACTCTGTGCAGGCCAGTCAAGTTCCTCCACACCAAACTCGCTCATCCATGTCATGTTGGAACAGGAAGGGGCCGTCCCCAAACTGTTCCCACAAAGTTGGGAGCATGAAATTGTCCAAAATGTCTTGGTATGCTGAAGCATTAAGAGTTCCTTTCACTGGAACTAAAGGGTCAAGCCCAACCCCTGAAAAACAACCCCACACCATAATCCCCCCTCCACCAAACTTTACACTTGGCACAATGTAGTCAGGCAATGGAAACCCATTCCATGAAGCTCTCTACGCACTGTTCTTGAGCTAATCTGAAAGCCACATGAAGTTTGGAGGTCTGTAGCTATGTGATTTTACGAGTTGCTGTTGTTCCCAATTGCTTCCACTTTGTTATAATACCACTAACAGTTGAGCGTGGAATATTTAGTAGTGAGTAAAATTCACGAATGCACAGGTGGCAACCTATCCTGATACCACGCTTGAATTCACTGAGCTCCTGAGAGCGACCTATTCTTTCACAAATGTTTGTAGAAGCGTCTGCATGCCTAGTGCTTGATTAATACACCTGTGGCCATGAAGTGATTGAACACCTGAATTCAATGATTTGGAGGGGACTCCCAATACTTTTGGCAAAATAGTGTATATCAAATAGTAGAAAATGTGTATGATTCAGTATCTTAGTTTTTATTACTCTTGACACAGCTCTGATTTAGGGACGCACAGAGATGGCAACGTGGCTATTTGATTTCACACACTCATTATTGCATAGTGATTTTAGAGGTTTGTGTGTAATATCATGCTATACCCTGACTAACCTGTTATTCAGCAAAGGAGGAGACGAGGAGTGACTGTGTCAGTCTCAGACAATTATCCGTTATTCGTTTGGAAGCCATTATCCGTGCCTTTCCGCACACCCCTACATCACACCCTTAATAAATACTAAGCAACAGCAATAACATAACATAAATGTAATGAAGTTCTAGTCCTCTATGATGTCTTCACCATCCATTACTCTGTACTGTGTGTATTTTGTTATGACTGAGTTGCAGTTTATCTCTGCAGATGATGGGTTTGTCATGTAAAAGTGTCTGTCTGGGCAGAAATACACAATTTAGTTGAAAATCTGTTGGTTTCTATTTGTTTAAATAAAAACATATGTTTAATTTAGCCAAAAGAAGCTATTGTGAATGGAGTATGCCTTTCACAGTGGTATAAGAAAAGTTGAAATCACAGGATAAAGCTTTAATGTTTTTGTGACTGTACATGGTTATGCATTTAAACCTATTATTTAGAAAATCTAACAATATGAATCATAAATTCAATATTTCTGTAGTTTACTTGCTTGCTGAAAAATAGGAGAGAAGTGTGCCCAGCTCTGTTCAATAAAAGACTGAAAAGAAACTGAAAAAAAAAACAGGGAGCTACAATTGAAACTATTTACAATATATACAATTTAGTACAGATCAGTAATATAGTTGAAATTTAAGTGTCCCCAACTGAGCAAGCCAAAAGCCAAAGGTGACGGTGACAAGGAACCAAAACTCCTTCAGGGCCAGAATGGAGAAAAAAAACCTTGGGAGAAACCAGGCTCAGTCGGGGTGCCAGTTCTCCTCTGGCCGACGAACAAATAGTGTATGATTATGATTCTGGCAACATTACAGGTCAGAAGTCATATTAGATCAATAGATATTCGAAGGATTATTCGAAAGATTGGAGTCGTCATGCCGGGGACGGGTTTAATGAGGATGTCGTGTCGATGCGGCATTTACAGGGGGGAGTTTAATTGACACGGTCTCTGCAGACACTTCAGGGATATGGTCGTCATGTCCAGGCTAAGGTCCACCATCTGGTCTGGATACGGCCCGGATCCGGCCGACTGCAGTAAACCTCGGGATAAACAGAGAGACTAACATTAGCGTAGATGCCATTCTTCTTATGATGTAACGAGTACATCAGGTGTTATTGGAAGTGTTCCCGGTTCCGGCTGACCTAGTTAATGCAGCCTAAAACAATCATTTAACTGATTTGAATAATAGAAATTAAAAATGTTTTATGTGTATGCCATAGTAAAGAGATGTGTTTTTAGTCTAGATTTAAACTGACAGAGTGTGTCTGCTTCCCGAACAATGCTAGGAAGACTGTTCCAGAGTTTAGGTGCTAAATAGGAAAAGGATCGACCGCCTGCAGTTGATTTTGATATTCTAGGTATTATCAACTGGCCAGAATTTTGAGACCGCAATAGACGTGATGGAGTATAATGCGTTAAGAGCTCGCTCAAGTACTGGGGAGCTAAACCATTTAGTGCTTTGTAAGTAATCAGCAAGATTTTAAAATGTATACGATGTTTAATAGGGAGCCAATGCAGTGTTACCAGAACCGGGCTAATATGGTCATACTTCCTGGTTCTAGTAAGAACTCTAGCTGCTGCGTTTTGGACCAGCTGCAGTTTATTTATTAAGCGAGCAGGGCAACCACCCAGTAGAGCATTACAATAATCTAGCCTTGAGGTCATGAACGCATGAACTAACTGTTCAGCATTTTGCATTGAAAGCATGTGCCGTAATTTAGATATATTTTTAAGATGGTAGAATGCAGTTTTACAGATGCTAGAAACATGGCTTTCAAATGAGAGATTGGTATCAAAGAGCACACCCAGGTTCCTAACTGACGACGAGGACTTGACAGAGCAGCCATCGAGTGTTAGACAGTATTCTAGGTTACTACTTGTGGAGTTTTTTTGTCCAATGATTAAAAATTCAGTTTTTTCTGAATTAAGTTGCAGGAAATTACTAGTCATCCAATTTTTTATATCAGCTATGCATTCTGTTAATCTTGTGAATTGGTAAGTTTCGTCAGGGCGTGAAGAAATATAGAGCTGAGTATCGTCAGCATAACAATAAAAATTAACGCCATGCTTCCTAATAATATCTCCCAGTGGTAGCATGTACAGGGTGAAAAGCAACGGTCCTAGCACTGAGCCCTGCGGTACTCCATACTTAACTTGTGTTCGGTGTGACATCTCTTCATTTACTGCTACAAACTGATAACGGTCAGATAAGTATGATTTAACATAATTTTCGAGTCTATTCAAAAGAATGTTGTGGTCGATAGTATCGAATGCAGCGCTAAGATCGTGTAACACTAACAGAGAGATACAACCACGATCCGATGATAAGAGTAAATCATTTGTAACTCTAATGAGAGCAGTCTCAGTACTATGATACGGTCTAAATCCTGACTGGAAATCCTCACAGATACCATTTCTTTCTAAAAAGGAGCATAATTGTGAGGACACTGCCTTTTCTAGTATTTTTGACAGAAAGGGTAGATTTGAGATTGGCCTGTAATTGACTAATTTTGTAGGATCAAGTTGCGGTTTTATAATAAGTGGTTTAATAATAGCCAACTTAAAAGTTTTCGGTACATATCCTAATGTCAAGGATGAATTAATGATATTAAGAAGAGGATCTATGACCTCTGGAAGCATCTCTTTTAGTAGTTTAGTCGGTATGGGGTCAAGCATACATGTTGTTGATTTTGATGATTTAACGTGTTTAGCCAATTCTTCTTCTCTTATAGCAGTGAATGAGTGTAATTTTTCCTCAGTGACACTACAATGTCTGATGTGATACTGTAGTAGACGTCTGCATGGCCATAATTTTTTTCCTAATATTATCAATCTTACAAGTAAAGAAGTTCATAAAGTCATTACTGCTGTGCTGTTTACAAACATCAGAAGGTGAAGCTTTATCTTTGGTTAATTTAGCCACTGTATCGAATAAATACCTAGGGTTGTGTTTGTTTTCTTCTAAGAGAGTCGAGAAATAAGCAGATCTAGCAGTTTTTAGGGCCTTTCTGTATGCAATCATGCTCTCTTTCCACGAAATGCGAAAAACTTCTAGTTTTGTTTTCTTCCAGCTGCGCTCCATTTTTCTGGCTGCTGTTTTAAGGGCCCGGGTGTGCTCGTTGTACCACGGCGTTGGACTATTTTCTTTAATCTTCTTTAAGCGCCGGGGAGCAACTGTGTCTAAAGTGCTGGAAAAGAGAGAGTCAATAGTTTCTGTTGCAACATTGAGTTCCTCTAGGCTATCTGGGATGCTGAGGAGATGAAACTGATGAGGAAGATTATTTACAAAGAAATCTTTAGTCGCAGCAGTGATAGTCCTGCCATATTTGAAGCGAGGGGACGGCTTTGCAGCCTTTGCTAAATTAAGTGTACATGATACTAGGTAATGATCTGAGATGTCATCGCTCTGCTGCAGAATTTCAATGGTATCAACATTTATTCCATGTGACAGTATTAGGTCTAACGTATGATTACGGCGATGAGTGGGTCCTGACACGTGTTGCCTTACTCCAATAGAGTTTAGAATGTCTCTAAATGCCAATCCCAATGCGTCTTTTTCATTGTCTACATGGATATTTTAATGTATCTGTACTGCAGTGTACAGTGGGTTAAAGCATTTTATCTGCTGTTTTCATTGAACAGGATCATTGTACTAAACAAATGTACACTGTAAAAAAATTTAAGGTTGTACAACAAAAAAAATCTTAGTACTAATTTCCCCTAGCTTTTTCTTGTTGACTCAACTTTTGTAAGTAACAGTTATACAAACTGAAAATAAGTTGTCTGTGACACAAAAAAAAACGTTTAGTTGAGTCAACTTGACATTATTTGTTTTCTGGAGAGGTGCAACTATTCTGTAACAAATCTTTTGTAGTTGAGCCAATTCAACTTTTTTTGTCTATTGGAAGCAGAAGTTCTTAAGAATGAACAGGTTTAGATGTTGATGTTTTATTGAAAATGTTGGTGATGAGCGTTTCCTTTGGTTGGGCAATTTGACTCTTAGCTTTTTGTGTGAGTTTGTGGTTTTTGTAACGGTGTTTAGTAAAACACATAATTTGTTGCTAAGAAGGAAAGAAACCAAGATGATCAAGTTTTCAGCCTCATAAACTCGAATAAATCACTAATCTTATTTCTGACCAAAAGTGATTATTTTTTTTATTAATATTTTATCAGCAAAACTTTCTTGCAGCAGATCAGACATTCTGAATTCTGATTTTAAAATACATTATGGGGAAAAAAGTCTTTTGACACACAATGGTGACATGCTTCATGCCGCAATGCATGCTGGGAGCCAACATAGTATTAAAATCATGGCTCCCAGCATGCATTGTGGCATGAAACATGTCACCATTGTTGATATTCATATACTGATTCTTGATGTCTGTGTGTGTCAAAAGACTTTTTTTTTTTTTTTCTTCCCTATAATGTATTTTAAAATCAAAATTCAGAATGTCTGATCTGTTGCATAAAAGTTTTGTTGGTAAATATAATATATTATTCACAAATGCCCTGCCCTTTTGATCAGGAATAAGAGTAGTGAACTCTGTTCCCCTTTATAATGCTGTTGTCTAGATCACCTGATCATTTTTGTTTATGGCTTTCTTTGCAACAGATTATGTGTTTTACTAAACACTGTTACAAAGATCACAAACTCACATAAAAAGCCAAGTGTCAAACTGCCCAACTAAAGGAAATACTGATCACCATAATGGTGACCAAACATTTTCAATAAAACATCAACATCTAAACCTGTTTATTCTTAATAAGAACTTCTGTTTCCAATAGACACAACGTTTTGAATTGGCTCAACTACAAAAGATTTGTTACAGAATAGTTGCATCTCTCCAGAAAACAAATAATGTCAAGTTGACTCAACTAAACGTTTTTTTTTTTTTGGTGTGTGTCACAGACAACTTATTTTCAGTTCGTATAACTGTTATTTAACAAAAGTTGAGTCAACTTGAAAAAGCTAGGGGAAATTAGTACTAAGATTTTTTTTGTTGAACCAACACAACAAAATCAGTCATTTCAACTTTTTTCAAGTTGTGTTTTTTACAGTGTACTGTATCTCTGTGTTTCCTCACAAAAGGTCAGAAATCAATCTCTCAGAATTCTTTGATAAATGAGAGCAGGAAAACAGGGCCTCTAAAATGAGTTCTTCATCTGCTGAATCAAGCGGCAATCAACCAATGAGGAAGCATCCCTCTTCATCCAGTGATGAAACCGAGACATCTGACCCCAGGTAACACATTAGCCATTTTTGCATTTGGCGATGTTTTTAATCCACATTGAGTTACAGTTCATTCCTGAAGCCTGCAGTTGGTGAGAGACTGATGCTACATTCACAGAGAGGCACAGAATCACTTCCCTGAACCTTAACTTTCACTGTTCCTCATTGTTGACTGAATCCTGTCAATGAAACTATACATTAAAGGCCTGTTCACAACAAGGACGATAACTATAATGATAAATAATTGTTCTAATATGATGAGAATAGTGAAGTCCACACCACAAATAACAACAACACTGAGGAAAGCTATCATTAGCCCCTTTCAAACATAAAGTCTTTACAGGTAAAATACCTGTTAGAGATCATGTGATTTTTTTCGCTCTCTTACCGGTAAAAATCCAGAATGCTGTTTTTCATGTGAACAGCATATTTTTGCATTTACCGGTAAAGCCATTCTGGTAATTTTCCGGCAATTTACCGGGATTGCTGTGTGAAAGGGGCTATTGGAATTGCTTTCAGAAAGATTTTTTGTCCAGCTGATGAACAATAAAATCAGTGACAGCCAATCAAAAGTTACCGGTTCTAAATAGCTTGTGCATTTAAGTGTCAGATGATGAATAAAAATGTGGTTGTCTTTATTAATTACACGGCTCTGTGGAATATTTGATTCTGATTGGTCAAATGCGCCATCCAGCGGTATGTTATTCCCAGATAACAACCAGTAAAAACTGATAACACAGGCTCATCCGGGTAACTGTCACTGAAGTCAGCACTATACGCTTGCTAGGTTGCTAGTTTTGAGCTAATAAAATATTAAAACTCAAATCAGTATTTTGTGTACAGTTATTTAGTTATGTCATCTGGTATCGTAGACTCACTCTCTCTTGTTTCATACAAACGCAACTGCTGCCATTTTGCGGCGATTGTTTTGTACACTGTGATGATTATAAGATAACAAACAGGTAATCATCGAGTGCTGTATCACGTCACTGATTCTTAAATCTTAAATCATTCCTGTACATGAACACAATGTTACTTTAATGCCACATTTTAAAAAATTACATTTTAAATGTAGATAAAAATTTTCTGAAGTATGTCTTCATAAGTGTGAAACACTGTATTTTCACTGGAGAAAAACAAGTGTAATGAGGTTTGAACTTCACAGTGGATGAGAAACCGTCTTGTATTATTCCTGCATCACATTAAGTAAACTGCATCTATGACAAAGAACTACACAGATGCCGATATCATTACAGTCTATCAATAAATGTACACACCTTATCCTCTGCTTCTGATGCTGGTGGCTTGGTGCTCTGCCGAATTGCCGATGCAGATTGAAAAACTCGCTGAATAACGCAGACTAAAAGACGGGGAGGAGCCGAAGCTTTCAGTTTTAAAGTTTTAAAGGGGACTAAGGTGATCGTGAACATATTCCGAACATATTTGTGAACATATTATGGAGCTAATCAGAATAATTTTGGGGGGCTGGGTAGAAATTTAGTGTATTAGTAAGACTGTTGAGAGTGTTTATTTGTGGGTGTTCATTTGAGTGCTTGCTTGAGAGAGAAGTTGTTTGTTTGTTTCCTGTGAACTGCGATATTTGTGATATTGACTACTGTCTGTTTATCGGCCTTTGTTAGCTCTTATACTTGTATGTAATTGTATATAGTAATTTAGGAGATAGGGAGACCAATGCCACTTTTTGTTTAAACTATTGCCCTTTTGGATTAGGGAGTTAAGGAAGTAATTGTATTTTCTTTGCTTTTATTTTGTTGATTAGGGCAGTAAGAGGTATATGCAAATGAGTTATTTTTGTTTGTTGTTTTGGCTCTGTCGGCTCCTGAAGCTAAATCCTCAATTGTATTATAAATCGGATATTTTAAATAAAAATTGTTTCATTTGCTTTTCCATAAAAAAAAAAAAACCTTATCGTTTCACTTTTTTATGTTACGTCCTTTGACCTAGACGGGGCATAACACCAGTGACGATTCACACCCCTACTGCTGACACACAATTACGTTTACCAAGTAAAAGTGAATTTTGCATAATAGGTCCCCTTTAAATGGCCATCTAGTTTGAACTTGCTTCTTCCTAGCAACTGCTTTCTTCTCAGAAATTTTGCATTTAAAGATCTAATAAAATATTTTAACTCAAATCAATATTTCGTGTCTAATTATAGTTCACCAAAAAATGAAAATTTAAATTTTTCTCTCTCTCAGGCTACTCCAAAACTTTAAGACTTTCATACATCTTCGAAACCCAAATTAAAATATTTTTAAGGAAACCTGAAAGATTTCTGTCCATCTGCTGAAAGTTCATGGCACCTACATTTTGAAGATCCAAATGGGTCATAAATGCAAAATCATAAAACTAATCCATATGAATCGAGTGATTTAATCCAGGTCTTGTGAGGAGAATCAAACATTTTACATGATGAACGATATAACCTAAAATCATCTCGATTAATTAAACATTTTGCCTTGATTACGATTAATGAACGCTTATTTTTTATTATTTCTTTCTTTCTTTCTTTCTTTTTTGTCCTCAAAGTTTACTGACAACGTTTGTATTGTAAATTTGCTCAACTATTAAAGTTGGGATATTTCTTTCTAATGAAAGAGTGCATTTCTTATCTTTGTAATTTTAAAATAATTGAAGGAAACTAACTTTGATGTTGCTTGAGAGAACCCGGATCTTGAACTGGGATCTCTGACATAACAGTTTACTTTCAGCAGTTATTTTGTCTATGGGTCGTCGTAACATTTCTTACAGATTTTTACTCGATCTAAATACAGATAAACAGGTACATTTATTTGAATGCATTAATGAGAGAGTGATTGTGTGTGTGAATTAGTCACACAGTCTCTCTATTAATTGTGAAGCTGTGTTATTTCAAAAGTAAAACAAAAATCTATGCTATAACTGTTGTTTCAAAGCCATTTTAGTGATAAATCACAGGACAGCATTGATAAGTTTCTGCGCTCCTGAATCTCTCTCTGCGCGTGTGATCTTCACATAATGTGCGAGCTACTGTCTGTATGAGTGTTCGTGTGACCATTAGTTCAATATAATGATACATCCGATGGTCTAAAATCGCTTGAATGTTCAAACTGGCAAGCCTTAAAACGCATATAATTGACAACGTTTAGTAAAGATGCAAGTGAAAGTGATCTGGTTTCAGGGCTTGTGCATTGTCATAGACACAGAAAACAGCTCGCGAGCACTGAAGAGTGATGTGTTCCATATTGTTGTTCTTGAATGGTGTAAAATCGCTTGAATGTTCAAACTGGCAAGCCTTTAAACATACAATTGACACACTTTCGTGAGGACACAAGCAAAAGTGATCTCGCTTTGGGGCTCGCGCTCTGGATCTATGTGAGTTGACTCTGGCGTTTGAGTTCGCCTCCATGTTGCTTTCATTCTGCTGTCTGGGCAGAGCGGAGTCACATGACTACACACGCGGTAGTATGTATTTAAGGGGAAAGTATTAACAGGATTAAAAAAACAAAATAACCGACGGTTTTTACGTCGGTTAGACGTTCTGAATTTCGGTTTACTTTACTTTCGATTACTTTCCGATTAATCGTCCAGCCCTATGATGAACAGATTTAATTTAGGCTTTAGGAAGACCCTTAATGGATCTTTAATGTTTTGGTGGCATGAACTTTGAATTGAAGCACAGAAATTACTTATAGGTTTCATAAATATTTTACTTAGTGTTTCAGAGACGAATGAAAGTCTTAAAAAATGACAGAATATTTATTTTTGGGTGAAGTAACCATTTAAGTATTGTCTAAAATGTTATTTTGTTTGTCTTTTGCCAGTGTCAGCTGGAAGAAGAGACAGAGATCAGAGTCTCCAGAACCCAGCAATGTGTCTCTGAAGAGTAGCAGGTCCATGGAGCAACCCCCCAGACTCAATGAAGGAGCAGTGACCTCTGACCCTCCGTTAGTATAAACATTTGCTTTCTAATTCAAATTTTGAGCATCTCAGATGAATAATGATAAAAAAAACTAAACGTAAAAAAACTAAATGTAATCCAAAATATGCAACATGTGCACTGCACAGTTGCAGCTTGCAGCTTGAAGAGAGATGCCAAAATTATTTCTAGTAACAGATATATTTCTGATGATCGCCAGCAGTCCTTGTAATCACTGTCATTGTCCTTTTTGCTGCTTTTGTCATTTTCATTTTAGCAGGGGGGCGATATATGATCTGATCAGATCTGTACCATCCTCTACATCCCACTATCAGACCCACATCAGACAGGAAAAAACTGAAGCAGTCCTGCAGACACACACACTGAAGACTGGAGACCTGCAGAGAGTCAAAGACCAGCACAAAACCAGCATGAAGAAAAAGTATGAGAGATTATTTGAGGGAACCAAACTCCAAGAGAATGAAACCCTCCTGAACAGGATCTACACACAGCTCTACATCATAGAGGGAGAGAGAGAAGGAGTGAATGAAGAACATGAGGTTTTACAGATGGAGAAAACAGCCAGAACACAACACTCAAAAGACACTCCAATCGACTGCAATGACATCTTTAAAGCCTCACCTGAGCCAGGATGTAAGGAGAAAGACCACATCAAGACTGTTCTTACTAAAGGCATCGCTGGAATCGGAAAAACCATCTCTGTTCAGAAGTTCATTCTGGACTGGGCAGAGGGAAAAGCCAATCAGGATGTAGATTTCATGTTTGTGCTTTCATTTCGAGAGCTGAACTTGATCCGAGATCATCAGTACAGTCTTCACAGACTTCTGCTGGACTTTCATCCTGAACTTCAAGATCTGGACTCAAAGATTTATGAGGAGTGTAAAGTTGTGTTCATCTTGGATGGTCTGGATGAAAGCAGAATAACACTGATGTTTTCAGATGCTCAGAAAGTTTCTGATGTGACTGAGACTTCATCAGTGGGTGTGTTGATGTCAAACCTCATGAAAGGAGAGCTGCTTACCTCTGCTCTCATCTGGATCACCTCCAGAGCAGCAGCAGCCAATCAGATCCCCTCCAACTATATCAACCGTTTGACAGAAATTCATGGATTTGATGATCCTCAGAAGGAGGAATATTTCAGGAAGAGAATCAGTGATGAGCATCAAGCCAACAGAATCATCTCACACATCAGAAGAGCAAGAAGCCTCCACATCATGTGCCACATACCCGTCTTCTGCTGGATCTCATCCACTGTGCTTCAAAAGCTCCTGAAAGAAGATCTGAGTGCAGAAATCCCTCAAACTCTGACAGAAATGTACATCCACTTCCTGCTGATTCAGATCAACATGAGAAATCAGAAGTATGAAGAGAGAGATCCAGAGAAACTCCTGCAGTCCAACAGAGAAGTGATTTTGAAACTTGCTGAAGTGGCTTTCAAACAGCTGATGAAGGGCAATGTGATGTTCTATGAGGAGGACCTGAGAGAGAGTGGCATAGATGCCACTGATGCCTCAGTGTATTCTGGGATTTGTATTGAGATCTTCAAGGAGGAATCTGTGATTCATCAGAGGAAAGTCTACAGCTTCGTTCATCTGAGTGTCCAGGAGTTTCTCGCTGCTTTCTACGTGTTCTACTATTATGTAATGAAACATGTTGACACGTTGCAGTTTTTGGATGTAGTGCATAAACTACATAAGGAAGCAGTAGATAAAGCCCTTGAGAGTGAGAGCGGACACCTGGATCTGTTCCTGCGGTTCCTGCTGGGCATCTCACTGGAGTCCAATCAGATACTCTTACAGGATTTTCTGGCACACACAGAGAACTGCTCCGAGAGCATCAGGAGAACCACACAGTACATTAAAGAGAAGATCAAAGATGGACATGGACTCTCCACTGAAAGATCCATCAATCTGTTCCTCTGTCTGATGGAAGTCAAAGATCAGACTCTGTCCAGAGAGATTCATGAGTTTGTGAAATCAGACAAACACTCAGAGAAGAAACTCTCTCCTGCTCACTGCTCAACAATTGCCTACATGCTTCAGATATCAGAGGAGGTGCTGGATGAGCTGGACCTCAAGAAATACAACACATCAGATGAGGGGAGAAGAAGACTGATACCAGCTGTGATCAACTGCAGGAAAGCCATGTGAGTATTTATTCATGTCTTAAGCTGAAAGTATACTTAGTTTTTTTATCCGTACGTGAGCATATGCGCACATTCAAACGCACAGCCTTGCAAAGTATACTTCTTTTGACTTGTACGCGTACACAGACATTCAACGCATGCATAGTTTTGAGCAATCTCTCGCCACGAGTTACAACCCATATAAATACTGCAACAAAAAAAAAAGTGCATGTGCAACCTGCGCGTACAAAGTATGCGCGGTTACAAAAATCCAACGGTGCGCGTTCAGTATGCGCCTACTCTTCTGATGACGAAATTCACATCACACACACTGTACGCTGACCCTCGTGTACGCGTAAAAAGTGAAGTATACTTTGGCCTTTACAGTGAATATTATTTTCTGAAGCGAATTACTGTTTCTTTTGTTGTACTAACTGATACATCTTATCTATTCAGCTTTTAGACGTTCAATCTAGTAAAATACACATATTATTGAATTACCAGTTGTACAATGAGGGTAATTATCGTGTGTTTTATTCTCTTTCAGTCTTGCTGGCTGTAATCTCACTGCTCAGCATTGTGAAATAGTGTCATCAACTCTACAATCCTCAAACTCTGTCCTGAGAGAGCTGGACCTGAGCAACATTGACCTGAAGGATTCAGGAGTGAAGCTGCTCTCTGATGGACTGAAGAGTCTAAACTGTCAGCTGGAGATACTGAGGTAAGACTATGAGATCATTCCTTGAGTCTAACATGAGGAAAATATGTTATTGCTTTGGTCTAGTGTTTCTTATTTGTTTTATCCATCTGTAGGTTGTCAGGCTGTATGGTGTCAGAGGAAGGCTGTGGTTATGTGTCTTCAGCTCTGAGTTCAAACCCCTCACACCTGAGAGAGCTGGATCTGAGCTACAATCATCCAGGACAATCAGGAGTCCAGATGCTCTCTGACAAACTGAATGATCCAAACTACTCACTGCAGATACTCAAGTATGTGGGGCAGTAACAGGGTTTTACTCAAGATCACTAATCGCAATAAGCTTTGTGCTTTGTTACTTTTGATATGAAACAAAGACTCAGCTTTCAAATTCTGCCCTTTTTATTACGAAATTCAAACAATAAATACTGTTTTGGCACTCTTTAACCTGTTAGCCAGCACCCCCTGCTTTTGAAAAAATCCCAAGAAATGGCATACCCAAACTAAAACAGATAAAGTTCATGAACCCTTTGCACTAAAAGCATAAGTATGGTCTCATTTGAAAGCAGACTGTGGCAAGCAGTCAAGGCCGAGGGACCGTGAGATTCGAGACCGGTGCGGCGCGCAGCTGGCACTCATTATCACTCACCCCACTGGCCTCGCCCCGTTCTCACGGTCCCTCGGCCTCGACTGCTTGCCACACAGACACTTGGCAGTTTATTGTAAAGTCAAAATGAATTATTGTCATAATGAAACAATAGTTAGTTTCGTAAAGTTATTAGAAATTTATTTTTATGAAATATCTTTATGAAAAAATGCCCTTCTTGAAGAAAAACAAAAACAACATTTCAGTGAGTTTTACTATTCAAAATTATTCATAAAAATAACGTATTTGCTCATCTAGGTGACAGGTGCAGCTAGCATGTTAGCTTAGCACACCATCAATACACGGCCATTTATGAGATTAAAACCATGTTTTTGCTCCAAACTTACTTTATAACGCATGTCGAGTGTTTTAAATAACCTTATGTGATCTGATGTGGCTTCGGAGCAAAAAATCTGACAGAAAATATATTATTTTATAGTATTCTGCACAATGATAAAGGTTATGTCGATTAGCATTGCATTATAATTGTTTTATAAAAATCTATTATGAAAATACCAGAAATGACATGAAGAACACAGATAAAACATGCATCATTGCAGTCGTGTGTTAATTGTCTTCAAAAGTGTCTATCTGCATGTTATAACAATCTCTGGAAGCTTTGTTTATGTCAGGGAGTTCCTGGAATGTCACATGATATGCCTCTTCATCACGCGTGCCATTTGTAGACTAAATGTGCACAGAGCACCCTCAGTCTGTCAGTATGAATTGAAAAACAGTACATCAGAGTATCCAGCTCTCATAATGATTACATCGGCGCATTTTGGGTAAAAATTTAATAAATATTACTCCTCTGTATAGAAATTTGACATAAACATATGAGAATCTATCAATGGTTCTCAAAATGTGCATGCTTTTGAATTAAAAAAAATAGTTGTTGTTTTGTCAACTATTTTCATCACAACCATACAGGAGTTTTTTTCTCAAAAAGGTATTGACTCCGTTTTCCATATTCATAACTCATATATTAACAAATTACGGTCACTATAAGATTTTGAGAGTAAAATGGGTCAAAAATCGAAGCTTGAATCTTAGATCTTTTTAATGATGTATAGTTTGTCAAGGTAATTACATTACATCTAACAGTAACTTTGAGCTAATTTAAATAAAGAATGCTTTAGTGCGTCAGCGTCCTCATGAAGGTTAACAGTTTAAAGTGGCCAAAGTACGGCAGTGCGAAGTCCACATGAACCGTTCATCTCTTCCTCTTTACTGTGTTACAGCACAAAATAGACAAGCATACACATCTCGGGATATGTTGAAAGATACAGTACAACTTACTGAAACCCGTATCATGTCTCATGTAATCGCTCAATCAGGGTTTCAACCATGGAAATATGTCAGTAAAATAGCATACACCGATCAGGCATAACATTATGACAGGTGAAGTGAATACCTCTTCATCATGACACCTGTTAGTGGGTGGGATATATTAGGCAGCAAGTGAACATTTTGTCCTCAAAGTTGATGTGTTAGAAGCAGGAAAAATGGGCAAGCGTAAGGATTATAGAGAGTTTGACAAGGGCCAAATTGTGATGGCTAGACGACTGGGTCAGAGCATCTCCAAAACTGCAGCTCTTGTGGGGTGTTCCCGGTCTGCAGTGGTCAGTATCTATCAAAAGTGGTCCAAGGAAAGAACAGTGGTGAACCGGCGACAGGGTCATGGGCAGCCAAGGCTCATTGATGCACATGGGGAGCGAAGGCTGGTCCGTGTGACCCGATCAAACAGACAAGCTACTGTAGCTCAAATTTCTCAAGAAGTTAATGCTGGTTCTGATAGAAAGGTGTCAGAATACACAGTGCATCGCAGTTTGTTGCGTATGGGGCTGCATAGCCGCATACCAGTCAGGGTTCCCATGCTGACCCCTGTCCACCGCCGAAAGTGCCAAAAGTGGGCACGTGAGCATCATTACTGGACCATAGAGCAATGGAAGAAGGTGGCCTGGTCTGATGAATCATATTTTTCTTTCACATCACGTGGATGGCTGGATGTGCTTACCTGGGGAACACATGGCACCAGGATGCACTATGGGAAGAAGGCAAGCTTGGCAGAGACAGTGTGACGCTTTAGGCAATGCTCTGCTGGGAAACCTTGGGTCCTACCATCCATTGTTACTTTGGACACATACCACCTACCTAAGCCCATGTACACCCTTTCATGGAAACGGTATTCCCTGGTGGTTGTGGCCTCTTTTAGCAAGATAATGTGCCCTGCCACAAAGCAAAAATGGTTCAGGAATGGTTTGAGGAGAACAACAGTGAGTTTGAGGTGTTGACTTGGCCTCCAAATTCCCCAGATCTCAATCCAATCGAGCATCTGTGGGATGTGCTGAACAAACATGTTCGATCCACGGAGGCCCCACCTCGCAACTTACAGGACTTAAAGGATCTGCTGCTAACATCTTGGTGCCAGATACCACAGCACACCTTCAGGGGTATAGTGGAGTCCATGCCTTAATGGATCAGGGCTGTTTTGGCAACAAAAGGGGGACCAACACAATATTAGGTTGTGATAATGTTATGCCTGATTGGTGTATAAACAATATGTCATGTTATGTCACAATCTGCTGCCACACTGGAGTGCACTCACCCCCAACAGGACAGGGGGTGGGATTTACAGTTAGGCTACAAGTTACATAGATCTCCCTCAGAGTAATCTGTCAAAATGACGGATGGCCTTCAGATTTTTCCGCCATTGCTAAAAAAATTCAGTCAGTGACAGAATAGTTTCGATTAACGTGACCTCTGGTCATAACCGAGGCGTGCCCTTTCAAGGGAACTTGCGCTGCGTTGTAAGTTTACAACACTATGGGAACAGTAATACCCACTATGCCATGCTGACTACTGCCTGTCTAGTGTGAATCCTGTTTGGAGCACAACTAAGACTGAAGCAGGTCATAAAACCTGACGAATGTGTGCGGAGAGTTTCAGCCTGCCGCAGCACATACATCATGTAAAGAAGCCCCAGAAAGCAAGGCTTTTGAAGCCGCCATACTCCTAGTAGAATGGGCCTGAACAGTTAAAGGAGAAGGCTGTGGTCCAGCACTGTACCAACCGGGCAGTTAATTGGGTCTAAATGATGAATCTCGCACCATGAAGAGAACAATCTCCTTTTAAAAGAATAATGTTTCTTCATGGAGGGAGTTCTGAAGTGATGAATGGTCTCAACAACCTTCTATCTCAACCCCCCACCTGAGATAGAAGTTCCCTCCTGATCGGAATCTCCCAAAGGGAGCCGTCGAGGGGGGATATCAGGTCTGAGAACCAAAAAATTTAAACATATGAAACTAAATACGTGTTTCAATGGCTACAACAAGTACACTGCAAAAAGAGATGTGTTAAAAAACAACACACAGACTGTATTGATGGTATTTTGACACATGTTGTGTAGATTCAACACACAATGTGTGTTCAAATGTAACTCTGGATAGAACAGCACTGGGTGGAGGGCAGTTTGTGTTTATGAAAAAAATTATAGTTATATATTATATGGTATCCCATAAAAAGCTCTAAAATAAATAAAACAATACATTAAAATGAATAAATAAAATCTTAATTTATAAAAACGTAAAGATTAACAGGTGTTTTAGGCAGCCAATCACATCATGCCTCTTTCACCGCTTTTCACTTGTTATTACTAACCAGATTGACTTTATTTCTGTCAGACGTCTACAGAAGCTCTTATTGAGATGAACAGGATTTGGTGTTGACGATTCATTGAATGTTTCATTTGAAGTCACCAGAATCGTGATTAGTGGCTCCTTTATTTGAGCTCTTGACCCTTGACTCTTTCACATCAGTTTTTCTCTGTTTGCTGTAACTGTGTGTGTATTTTGCACATTTGAAGCAGCAGAAATAACCATGAGAAAAATATGATCAGATGATAATATTATCATCATTTAGTTTTGTTGAGCTCAGCAAGTGTTTGATATCTGAGAGGAGACTTCAAAAAACATTTTTATTGTTTTTTTTAATTATTATTTTTATAGCAATGTTGTCATTATCTGCACATTTGTTTTTAGATACACAGTGTGTACAGGATCTTACAGTCTATGGTATCACACAGACACACACACACATCAAGAATCAGCACATGAATGTCAAAAATGGCGACAAACCAAAAGCTTCATGCCGCAATGCATGCTGGGTGCCAAAACTCATCCATGACTCCCAGCATGCATTGCGGCATGAAGCTTTTGGTTTGTCACCATTGTTGAGATTCATGTGCTGATTCTTGATGTGTGTGTTTGACGAGTTTCTGCAGCAGCTCAACTTTCTGAAAACATTTATTTAGGAAATCATTCTGCACTGCTGGATATCATGATGTAGTTTCACAAGACCGTTATAACTAACAGCACATACAGTGGGGAGAACAAGTATTTGATACACTGCCGATTTTGTAGGTTTGTCCACTTACAAAGCATGTAGAAGTCTGTAATTTTTATCATAGGTACTCTTCAACTGTGAGTGACGGAATCTAAAACAAAAATCCAGAAAATCACATTGTATGATTTTTAAGTAATTTATTTGCATTTTATTATATGACATAAGTATTTGATACATCAGAAAAGCAGAACTTAATATTTGGTACAGAAACCTTTGTTTGCAATTACAGAGATCATATGTTTCCTGTAGTTCTTGACCAGGTTTGCACACACTGCAGCAGGGATTTTGGCCCACTCCTCCATACAGACCTTCTCCAGATCCTTCAGGTTTCGGGGCTGTCACTGGGCACTACGGACTTTCAGCTCCCTCTAAAGATTTTCTATTGGGTTCAGGTCTGGAGACTGGCTAGGCCACTCCAGGACCTTGAGATGCTTCTTACGGTGCCACTCCTTAGTTGCCCTGGCTGTGTGTTTCGGGTCGTTGTCATGCTAGAAGACCCAGCCACGACCCATCTTCAATGCTCTTATTGAGGGAAGGAGGTTGTTGGCCAAGATCTCGCGATACATGGCCCCATCCATCCTCCCCTCAATACGGTGCAGTCGTCCTGTCCCCTTTGCAGAAAAGCATCCCCAAAGAATGATGTTTCCACCTCCATGCTTCACGGTTGGGATGGTGTTCTTGGGGTTGTACTCATCCTTCTTCTTCCTCCAAACACGGCGAGTGGAGTTTAGACCAAAAAGCTCTATTTTTGTCTCATCAGACCACATGACCTTCTCCCATTCCTCCTCTGGATCGTCCAGATGGTCATTGGCAAACTTCAGACGGGCCTGGACATGCGCTGGCTTGAGCAGGGGGACCTTGCGTGCGCTGCAGGATTTTAATCCATGACGGTGTAGTGTTACTAATGGTTTTCTTTGAGACTGTGGTCCCAGCTCTCTTCAGGTCATTGACCAGGTCCTGCCATGTAGTTCTGGGCTGATCCCTCACCTTCCTCATGATCATTGATGCCCCACGAGGTGAGATCTTGCATGGTGCCCCAGACCGAGGGAGATTGACCGTCATCTTGAACTTCTTCCATTTTCTAATAATTGCGCCAACAGTTGTTGCCTTTTCACCAAGCTGCTTGCCTATTGTCCTGTAGCCCATCCCAGCCTTGTGCAGGTCTACAATTTTATCCCTGATGTCCTTACACAGCTTTCTGGTCTTGGCCATTGTGGAGAGGTTGGAGTCTGTTTGATTGAGTGTGTGGACAGGTGTCTTTTATACAGGTAACGTGTTCAAACAGGTGCAGTTAATACAGGTAATGAGTGGAGAACAGGAGGGCTTCTTAAAGAAAAACTAACAGGTCTGTGAGAGCCGGAATTCTTACTGGTTGGTAGGTGATCAAATACTTATGACATGCAATAAAATGCATGACATAAATTAATTATTTAAAAATCATACAATGTGATTTTCTGGATTTTTGAGGTTTTTTTTAGATTCCGTCTCTCACAGTTGAAGTGTACCTATGATAAAAATTACAGACTTCTACATGCTTTGTAAGTAGGAAACACTGCCGATTTTGCAGGTTATCAAATACTTGTTCTCCCCACTGTAAATACAATAAATGCACACCATCCATATACTCAAAAACTTGATCAGCTCAGTATTTGCTGATTATGATGTCATCAAGAAATATCTGATCATATTTTCTCTTACCATAAAAGACGTATTTTATTAAAATACAGTTACAGCAGAAGAATTAAGAGACAAGTAAAGGGTCAAGAGCCCAAATAAAGGAGCCACTAATCACGATTCTGGTGACTTCAAATGAAACATTCAATGAAACATCAACATCTAAACCTTTGTTAATCTCAATAAGAGCTTGTATGTGTAGATTCATGATGTCTAAAACATCCAGGTAATAAAATGTTCATACAAACTCTTTATTAAACGTCACTGGACTAAAAACAAGTTAACAATATGTTTCAGTGTTCATCCAAACACAGGAAGTAACTCTGGCAAATACACACACATACAGTCACATGTAACACATATCTGACACAAGTTGTGTAACTATAACACATTAGTGCGTAAAAGGTTGTCTCTGAGCACACACACACTACATGTGTTAAAATCTACACAACATGTGTTGTCCCGGCGCACACACACATGTGTTAAAATCTACACAACGTGTTGTCCCTGAACACACACACACACTACATGTTAAAATCTACACAACATGTGTTGTCCCTGAACACACACACTACGTGTTAAAATCTACACAACATGTGTTGTCCCTGAGCACACACACTACGTGTTAAAATCTACACAACATGTGTTGTCCCTGAACACACACACTACATGTTAAAATCTACACAACATGTGTTGTCCCTGAGCACACACACTACATGTGTTAAATTCTACACAACGTGTCATTTTTAACACATCTCTTTTTACAGGTTGTGTTGTTTTCAACACATAATTTTATAAAGCGCTCTACACTCACCATCAATGTGCATTGTATGCAGTGTTTATGTTCTCAAACAAACAGGCCTGTGTCAATAAAAGTTATTAATATACATTGTTTTATCAGTTGCTACATTTTAATTTAATTCAAAGTGCAAACTCGGTTAACTGTTATCTCTTCATGAACTTCTCAAAAGCAGCATCGTCGATGAGGTGTTGAAGGTTGAATAATTGAATCATGTACAGTCCAGTGAGTCTGTCCAGTCATTGAGTTTGAATCATTGTCTTGTGCTTTGTGTGCACATGCATTCTGTACTCGACTATTGATTAAATGCTTAATAATTTAACATCTGCGCTTTGTTTAAAATTATACATCTATGTAATTACCTGACACAATTTGTGTGTTAAAATGACACACATTTATTGTGTTAAATTTGACACAACATGTGTTGTCCCTGAGCACACTCACTACATGTGTTAAAAACTGACACAACGTGTCATTTTTAACACATCTCTTTTTAGAGTGTAGCCTATAGTAGTCTACAGTAGCAGAGAAATTCCATGTCGGAGCGGGATTTGAGCACACGTCGCTTTACCGGTGAGCGGTTCATGAGTGGAGCTCCGTTCCGCTTCGCTCACATGCTCTGGTAAGGTAGGCAGGTTTTTTGCGTTTATTTTTCTTTCCTGTCGCTGGCTCTTTTATTGTATATGTGTTTAGTGTAAACAGCTCAATAACCCTTTTATTTAAAGGTTTAATGTAGGCCCTACACGAGTGTTCTCACGATATGCTTGTTGTGCTTCGTGGAGTTTTGACGTGTTTTATAGACTCAATATTGTTTCTTATTCAAATGCTAAGAGCAAATTCAATTGCTCCCCTTTCCTACCACTAACCTATGCGAATCATCATTCTCAACTTTGGCTGCAATGAAAACACAGGGCCCGTATGAATGTGGAGAATGACCTTAGAGTCTGCCTGTCATTCATCACTCCAAGACTAAACTAAATTTACTCTGAGAGAAAGGCACACCCATCTCATTAGTTCATGTTAGCACATCAAACGAGTTACTGTAAAAATGCGAGACTATAAAATGCGGCCTAATTACTAGGATGTGTTCTGCAACAGTGTTAATTCTGTTATGATTTGTTGATTGTTCTGCCATTGATATAAGGTGCAATGATTTCATTATTTTAAAGTTGATGCACGTAAAGTAACATTACATAATTTAAATGTTAATTTTGTAACATATTCCACTTGAGGCAAGTTGTAGTTGAACCCAAGTGCAGCATTTATTAAATGGCATCGGCTATTTGCACTAAGTGAAAATAACATATTTTCTTAGCAATAGATGATATTTACACTAAGTGAAAATAGTGATATATTCTATATTTACACCATGTAAAAGTAGCAGTTCTTTGCAATATGTGTAAATAGTAATTACATGTAATTTATACTTTATTTTGACAGATAAATACTATTTGCACCTCAGTATTGTTGTACATTAACAGGATGCAATAATAACAGAGTGTAAATTATTATTTTTATTTAAATTATTAAATGGATGCCGCCGTAAAAGGACACTAAAAGCCCTCCCTACACCGACCCCAATAAATGCTTTTATTATTATTATTAAACATTTTGTTTGGCACTTTATTTCCACATTTAGAACATTTTCTTAATTTTTATTGAAAGTAAATGCCTTTCCGATGTGATTTGTGATGAGAAAAGAGAGAAGAGTGAGCTCTGCAAGATGTGGATTCGAACCCGGGTCGCTCGCGTCAAAACAATGATCCATTAGCCTTACGCTTTACTGATTGCGGCACTGAAGAGGTTAAATCACAAGCGTTTTTTTTTTTTTTTAATGTTGTTTGGCACAGCCAGGCATTGTTAGGCAGAGCTAGTGTGAATAGCACTTGCCAACAAAGCACGCTATTTGCACTTGGTGTGAATAGACACTCCGTTATTAAATCCAGAACGTGAACAGGAATACGATGAACATAGACTTGACTTGGCTTGGCATAGATTAGCATAGAATCAACAAGAACCAGAGAGAAATTCATACAGGTTTGGAACAACTTGAGTAAATGATGACAGAATTTTCATTTTGGGTGAACCATCCTTTTAATGTAAAATGTTAATTTTTTAATTTTAATCTGGGTAATTAAAACATTTTTTCAAATCAAAACAATTTAAAGGTTGTTCCAGCATCTTTAAGATATTGCCACAGTTATTATTGTGTTAATATGTCTCAGTTTGTTCTGTCTCTTTATGAAATAATTGATAAGTGAAATTGATCTTCACTTTATCCTCACTGTGTTATGAATGATTGTTTGTTTCTGAGCTGGGCTGTCTTTAGAGTTTTGTAGCTATTCAACAAAGTTTATTATACTGATTCTTATTAGAATCCTGAATTTGGCTCCTGTTTTTACTATTTTACTATTTAATGCCAACTTAATTTAATGCTTGTTGAGAAATCCACATTCATTGATTTTAAAATGCTCACTGATATTTTAGCTGCTTATTGCACACTTTTAATAATCAAACATTAATCATTTGATTTATATTTGACTCTTTTTAGTTTGGATCATGGAGACCCTTTTCGAATCACACCAGGACTGAGGAAATGTAGGTCTTTTCTTTCTTTTACACACACACACACACACACACACACACACACACACACACACACACACACACACACACACACACACACACACACACACACACACACACACACACACACACACACACAGACAGACAGAGACAGAGACAGAGACAGACAGACAGACAGACAGACAGAGAGAGTTCTAAAACTGTCCATGATACATTTCTCAATAAATTCATCATTGTTAAAATTCACTGCTTTTTCAGAGTTTTTCATGTTGTACCCTTTCCCCTAGACAGGGCGTAACACTTTCTTCTTATGTTCAGATGCCTGTGATCTCACACTGGATCCAAACACAGCAAACATTTGTCTCATCCTGACTGATGAGAACAGAAAAGCGACACACATCAAAGATCATCAGCCGTATCCTGATCATCCAGAGAGATTTGAGCACCATGAGCAGGTTCTGTGTAAAGAGAAACTGACTGGACGCTGTTACTGGGAGGTTGAATGGAGTGGATGGGCTTATATAGCAGTGACATGTAAAGGAATCAGCAGGAAAGGAGGCAGCGAGTCTTGGTTTGGATACAATGACAAATCCTGGAGTCTCTTCTGCACTGAAAACAGATATTCAGTCTGGCACAATAATAAGAAAACTGACATTCCAGCCCCTTCACCTCTGTCTAACAGAGTAGGTGTCTATCTGGACTGGCCGGCCGGCACTCTGTCATACTATAGCGTCTCTGATACATACACACACACGCGCACACACATACACACATTCAACACCACATTCACTGAACCCCTCTATGCTGGATTCAGGGTGTTTGAATCCTCACTGTCTTTGTGTCAGATTTAACAATCTGCTTTGAGAAACAATTGAGACACACAAACAAACGTTTTTTTCAAACATCTATTGTTTTCCTTATGCACATACATATTAGACTCTGTGAAATAAAAATGTTTTGATTTACTTTTACATCATCTACATAGTACATTTACATTTAATCATTTAGCAGATGCTTTTATCCAAAGCCACTTACAAATGAGTAGAGCAATAGAAGCAATCAGACCAACAAAGGGTAACAGCATGCAAGTGCTGTAACAAGTCTCAGTTAGTCTAGCCCAGGTTTTTTTTTTTTTTTTAAGAAAATCGAATAGAATAGGAAAGTGCTAGTCTTAATTGGTCAGGTGCTGCTGAAAAAGATATGTCTTTAGTAGGGATGGTCCGAATACCATTTTTTGAGCTTCGAAGCTTCTGTAGTAATCAACACCGAATATTCAAAGCTTCGGAGGGAGGGGGCTGACATATTCTTCTCTTCAATAAAGGCAGGAATCTCGAGATTCTCAGTTTCGCGCCTCACGTGGGCAGTGCTTATATGCTCCGAGAACGGACACTGACGCAGCACAAACGCAGCACAAACGCAGCAGGAGTCAGATTTCATTCATCACGACAGTGAGGAGCTGAATGACAAGATGATCGCGGAAGATTTGATTTCAACAACGCGAAATGTTAAACCACCTATTTAAGGGAGTTTGTCATTGTACTGTTTTGTTGTTGTATTTCTCATTAAGAATAATAGGCTAATGAACCCACCATTCAAGCAACCTGCCCCCGAATTGGCGCTAATTCTAAACCGAAAGTAAAATGTGCACGACCGCACTGTCTTTCGTTCACGGACGCACAATGCGCAAGCACTGTAAAATTAGTAAAAATTTTACTGTAAAAAAAAGGGAAAATTTTCTCACCGTCACATCCCTAACGGGTAAAAAATTCTATTATCCACAATGTCAAACCAACGCAGCTTAACCCAAAATGCAAGCTCAGGCATGCGCTTCTTCCATATAAGCTCATGCAGTTGTGCGCTCTAGACAGAGAATAACGTTACTCCGTTGCAGAGAACGCTAAAAAGAAGCAAATATATTTATTAAGTATAACAAAGTTAGGTTCCTATTCAACTGAAAACGGCCATCCTATTAAAAACGGCTAAGATATAAGATAATTGTAAAAAAAAAAAAAATTTTGTAGTGTAAACATATTCAAGCGTGAATGAGAACCGTTTCGAGGGGGGTGCCGGGTTTGCGAAGAAAAAAAAAAACGAATATTCAAATCCCAAAATTGAAAATCAAATACCAACCCACTGAACGAATATTCGAATATTCTGGTCCAGCCCTAGTCTTTAGATGTTTTTTGAAAATGGCTACAGACTCGGCTGCTCGAATTGAGGTTGGCAGGTCATTCCACCAGGTGGGAACGGTCCAGGAAAAGGTCTGTGACAGTGATTTTGTGCCTCTTTGGGATGGCATCACGAGCAGTCGTTCTCTTGCAGAACGTAAGCTTCTGGAGGGCGCATAAGTCTGAACAAGTGAGTTTAGGTATATTGGTGCAGAGCCCGTGATTGACTTGTAGGCAAGCACCAGTGCCTTGAATTTGATGCGAGCGGTGATTGGCAGCCAGTGCAGACTGATGAAGAGAGGTGTGACGTGGGCTTTCTTCGGCTCGTTGAAAACCACCCTTGCTGCTGCATTCTGGATCAGTTGCAAGGGTTTGATAGTGCATGCCGAAAGGCCTGCTATAAGACCATTACAGTAGTCCAGTCTGGAGAGAACAATAGCTTGGACCAGGAGTTGTGTGGCCTGCTCTGATAGGAAGGGTCTAATCTTCCTAATGTTGTATAACGCAAATATGCAGGACCGGCCGTTGTAGTAATATGGTCAGTAAAGTTTAACTGATCATCGATGAAAACTCCAAGGTTCCTGGCTGTCCTGGATGGAGTTATGGTTGATGAACCCAGCTGAATGGAGAAGTTGTGATGAAGTGCTGGGTTGGTTGAGACCACAAGTAGTTCTGTCTTTGCAAGGTTGAGTTGAAGGTGATGGTCCTTTAGCCGGCCAGAAATGTCTGTCAGACAGGCTGCAATACTAGCAGCAACTGTTGGATCATCTGGTTGGAATGAGAAGTAGAGTTGAGTGTCATCAGCATAGCAGTGATAGGAAAAGCCATGTTTCTGAATGACAGATCCTAATGATGACATGTAGATTGAGAAGAGAAGTGGTCCAAGTGTGCCCTGAGGAACCCCAGTAGCTAGGTGTACACTTCACAGTGTACACCTTTGAAGGTTCGCCTTCAGTGGTTCAGGCTGCAAGGTTGCCGAATGACTAAAGAAACATTATCAGCAAGATGGTAGAAAACTGTACATTTCTTGTCTTTACCACCCACTGCAACTTATACCAACGTCGGAAATAAGCGCAGTTACAATAGCAAAACATGTGGGAGAGCGTTGCTATAATGTGACTATATTGTATCGCAATAGGTAGCACTTCAAAGTTAATACCGAATCAAAACTAGTTAGCACATAATTTGTAATAGAAAGGATTTAATAACAATATATGATTATGGTTACACTTAAAATAGTTACAAAATAGATGTATGAGATGATAAAAACTTATACCATTAATCGTACCCAGCATTAATAAAATGTTACCTGAGAGATAGAAAGAGTGAGAGAGGGAGAGACAGCCTTTAGAAAAGAGAAGAGCGAAAGAGCCAGAGCAAAGAAGCTCCAGTGAAAGGAAGAGCCAGAGCGCAGGCCCCAAGAAGAGAGAGAGAGCCAGAGCGTAACAGAGCCAGAGCAACAGATGTGGGCCAGATCAGCATTCCACATGTGCCAGATGTGGGCCAGATCAGTATTCCACATGAGCCAGATGTGGGCCAGATCAGCATTCCACATGTGCCAGATGTGGGCCAGATCAGCATTCCACATGTGCCAGATGTGGGCCAGATCAGCATTCCACGTGCCAGATATGGGCCAGATCAGCATTCCACATGTGCCAGATGTGGGCCAGATTTGGGGCGGCACAATGTTGCTATGTGAAACCTCCTTTCTGAAACGGGCCCCAGGTAGAAACGAAAGTTTAAAAAAAACAAAAACAAGGAAAAGAGACGCCATTCCGAGGCTTTAACCTGTTAACTCTGGATATATAACGGCCAAATATTTTATGGTAAGCCCAGAACTAAAATATTAAAATGACTATTTAGTTTATATGCTCTTCTTTACATTGGATTTTAATCACAAATCAGGTTATTTCTACAGTTCAAACTTGCAAACCAAAATGGCTAGCTCCTGCATCATCATCAGACGTGTAGTGATGCTCACGTGGACAGCATCGGCCAATGGTAAGCCGCCGTTCTGACGTAGAACTAGGAAGCACTGCAAACTGTCAGGGTGGGTCAGAAAATATTTCTGTAACAGGATTAATTTTGATGCACAGCAGCATTATTGTACATATGATGATCACATTAAAAATTACATTATTTTATGTAGGTATATGATCATATTTGAACCAGTGATTGTTGATTCTGTTGCACAGACACAAGTACATGGACCAAGCATACACAGAACTTTACCCTAACGTTAATATTTGGTTCTCAGTTGGTTATTTTTGAGAAACAAAAAATAATATTCTAGGAATCAAAATTGTCATTGACAGTCCATGGACAGCTCGCTTAGGTTTGAATGAGGGTGTTTGACCTGAATGGAGAGCGCTGTACAAACCACCATTGTTGAAGAAGGTTGCTGATTTGCAATGGAGGGTTTTACACACAGCCGTAACTGTTAATGCTTTAATCTCTGTTTTAAACTCTGATATTAATCATGACTGGCTTTTTGTACACTTCATGAGACAGTTTTTCACTGTTTTATGGACTGTTGTTGTCTTTTGCCACTGTTCTCCATGTTGGAAGATCTATTTAAATTGTTAAATTCCAAACAGTTGTTTATTTTAGGCTACAGGTATTCCCAAAAAAGAGGGAGCAGTGTCAACTCTTTAATTTCATTTTGGGAAGAGCAAAGATGGCTGTGTATATGATGATGCTGTGTTTGTATTTGTTAAAATGTTGAAAGCTCATTTAAAAATAGATTTTAACTACTACAGTCTGATGAACGATCTAGAAATGAGATGAAAATGAGAACATTTTCCAATATATGGCGTCATAAAGATGTGCTCTTGTAGAGAATAATTTAATTTTCAAGAGTGTGTTGATATGATGTGATTTTATTTGATTGTTGTTGTTTTTTTTATAACTGTTTTAATAAAGTATTTGTAAAATCTCTAATCTCACTTGCTCACTCACTCACTCACACACACACACACACACACAGTCCTGTTGAACCTGTGATGACTCTCTGCGCCACTAGAGGGAGTAAGTTTGTTTTTTATACTAGTGGAGTTACAAGAAAATAAGACACCTTAACCAGGTAGAAATGAAAGTAAAAGAGGAGGAAGAGAAGAGACGCCATTTCGAGGCTTTAAACTGTTAACTCTGGCTGTTTAAACGGCTGCATATGTTGAGGTAAGTTCAGTATTCTTCATGTAACCATGTAGTGATATTAAAATGAGCTGTTATTTAGATTTAACGCAAAACGCAAATCATTGAATATTTCGACAGTACAAACTAACCAAAATGGCGGAAACTTTGACAAAATTACTCTTGATATCCCGCGATCTTTGTTTTAACCAAGCCTATAATATATATATATATATATTTAATTTTTTTTATATAATAATGGTTGGTTCTATCATTCAAAACAAAGACCTTGTGTATTTTATAGCAATATTTCTATATCGTGTGACGTAAACAAAATAGGCTAAATGTGAGTTTGAAGGTAAGACATTTGAGCCCGATCACACGAAAATGCGTATCAATAATAGGAGTGTGCAATGTCGTGGAATGTATACGGCAAAATGAGTTATGGCGTGTATATGGTACGGAGTTTTTGGCGTGCATATGATACGCACTTTATGGTTACAGTGCTGAATACTGCATCCAGATTATCGCACCAGTATTACACAACAAAAAGTACTAAAAACGGATGTAAATTAAGTTTAAAAACTACATTTAAAGTATCACAAATGTAGGGCCTGTTACATTTATTTGAAACTGTGTCCAGATTTCCAGTTGCTGTTCACTCACAGCTCTAGCAGACATCAAACACTGAATAAACAATAAGAAAACATTAAAGTACCTGAGTAACAGAAATACCTGAAAAACACACTTCATGTTTGAAATGAAATAACTGAATAGCGGTTGTCCTGTATTGAGTTTAACTTGTATTACGTTGAACTTTAACTCTAAACTCTAAATATAAAGAAAAATAACCAGATTGGGGTTCTTCAGCTTGTAACAAGATTTCATATAGAACCAAATTTTTGTGTGAAACATTAATAGTGTTATAAACACATAACTCATAACTGGTACACATGAAAGCACCAGATGCGCACCAGAGAACGTGGAGGAAAGCACTTTTGAGTACCAACATGTTTGGGGACACAAACACTTTTACTTGCTGGAATAGGATTTTTCTCCATCTCACAATATAATGTTTTAGCATCGACATCGCGATGTGCAGTGTATAGGAATCTTAGTTCTCAGTTCTGGTTCGGAACGCATGTGATTCGCGGATTAACTGCAAAGTTTACCCATCATAGAGTGAAAGTTCATAATTTGCATGTGTTTTTAAGTCCTGTCAGTTTAAACATCAGGCACAAGAACGTCCCTGAGGAGGGAACGGAGACGTAACGTCAGTGACTGACGAATGGGGGTTTCGCCTAGAAGCCTATCATCTTCGAGATCTAGAAAACGCCCAATGGCAGTGCCAATGCCATGGGCATGCGGAATTTGCATAGCGTAACTCCACCCCACAGTGTGGGTATATAAGGAAGTACGCTGGCAACATCGCATTATGTTTACCTGCTGAGGAGCCAAGACTGAACTCCCGGCCGTTCCAGCGGTACAGCGGAAGTGGCAGAGGGACGTTACGTCTCCGTTCCCTCCTCAGGGAACGAGGGTTACATACGTAACCGAGACGTTCCCTTTCGTTCAGTCACTCCGAGTAACGTCAGCGACTGACGAATGGGGGTACCAATGTAATCACGCCACTCGGCTGTCATCCAGTGCCCTGCGTAAGCGTGAGCTCCCTGTCGTAAGCTAGTACGGACGAAGGACTCCCACTTAACACAGGAATACCAAGGTACACTGGGAAGCATATTCCAGGTGGAAGTATGCGTCAAGCGCCTACCCGTAGGGAGGACTTAAGGATACACATATGACCCGCTCAGGGCTACATATGGAGATCTCTGGGGTAACCAGCCGAAGGTGGAAGAATTTTTACCCCCAGGGTGGCAAGGGGCTTGCCAAGGGAAAGACACATGCTCAGGTAGGCTTACAGTGGAAATACACATGTGGGGGTCGCCCAACGGGGGAACCATGCACACGGTGGCACCTAGCCTAACACGAGGGCCTCACTGAGTGGGCAGACGTACTGGTGTCGGCATCAACAGTGCTGGAGGAACTCAGGGCTTCAAGGAAACTACCTGAGGAAATATCGCACGTATCCAGTCCGTGGAGTGGAATGGCGAGCAAGCGAAGACACCTGAGCCTAGTCCATTACCGGCCACTAGTAGAGGTGAGTACATGAGAGGACACTGGCTCCACTCGGAGATTATAGAATCTGGCGAATGTGTTGGGTGTCGCCCAGCCTGCAGCTCTGCAATGTCTGTTAGCGAGGCGCCATGCGCTAGAGCCCAAGAGGAGGCCACACTCTAGGTGGAGTGAGCCCTGGCCCCTAGGGGGCATGGACGCCCCTGCGTCTGGTAAGCCAAAACAATGGCGTCCACTATCCAGTGAGACAACCTTTGAGTTGGCCGGCCCGAATTCCAGGCACGCTTCGTCAACCGAAAATGCCTGCAGGTCCCCTACCCTCTTGATGGAGGCCAAGGCGATCAGGAGCGCTGTCTTCATAGACAGGAACTTAAGCTCGACTGACCGCAATGGCTCGAAGGGAGCCCTCTGCAGAGCACTTAAGACTACTGAGAGGTCCCAAGAGGGTACGAGGGGAGCGCGAGGAGGATTCAGTCTCCTCGCTCCCCTCAGGAACCTGATGACCAGGTCGTGCTGACTTACCTTTTTCGTCTCCACAAGGTCGTGGTAGGCTGATATAGCGGCCACATAAACCTTGAGGGTGGAAGGAGACAGCCTTCGTTCCAACCCTTCCTGGAGGAATGCGAGCACGGACCCGATCGGGCATTCCCAGGGGTCTTCTTGGCGAGAAGAACACCAGGTGACGAAGAGGTTCCACTTCAACGCATAGGCGTGTCGAGTAGACAGGGCCCTAGCGGAAGTGATGGTAGCCACCACCTGAGGTGGTAGGGTACTCAAACCTGCCGCGTCCCATCCAGGAGCCACACGTGAAGGATCCAAAGATTGGGACGCGGGTGCCAAAGGGTGCCCCGTCTCTGAGAAAGGAGGTCCTTCCTCAGAGGAATCGACCAGGGAGGGCTGTCGCAAGGAGTACGAGTTCGGAGAACCAGGTCCGGCCGGGCCAATATGGGGCAACCAAAAGGACCTGCTCCTTGTCCTCCCTGATCTTGCACAGAACCTGTGCGAGAAGGCTCACTGGGGGAAACGCATACTTGCGGAGGCCCCGCGGCCAGCTGTGCGCCACAGCATCCGTGCCGAGGGAGCCCTCGGTCAGGGAATAAAATAGGCGGCAATGGGAAGAGTCGTGGGAGGCAAACAGATCTACCTGTGCGTCGCCGAACTGTTCCCAAATCAGCTGAACCGTCTGGGGATGGAGTCTCCATTCTCCAGGAAGTGGGACCCGGAGCGTGCCCGTACTGGGACCCGGAGCGTGCCCGACTGCCATGCCCATCTCGGGACTCGATCGCGAAGCCAGTGCTGAAGCGGTCTCATATGAAGCAATCTGAGCGGCGTTACCGCGGCTGCAGATGCCATATGCCCCAGGAGCCTCTGAAATAACTTCAGTGGAACCGCACTCTTGCTCCTGATTTGACGGAGGCAAGTCAGCAGTGACTGCGCGCGCTCGCTCGTAAGCTGCGCGCACCTGGCGACCGAGTCGATTCTGAGAAAAGAGATCCTCTGCACTAGCAGAGTTTGCTCTTTTCCCAGTTGACCCGAAGGCCCAGACGGGCTAAGTGCTGGAGCACCAGGTCTCTGTGTTCGCGCACCTGCTCTCGAGAGTGACTCAGGAACAGCCAGTCGTCGAGGTAGTTCAGGATGCGAGCCCCGTGTTGCCTGAGTGGCACAAGGGCTGCCTCGACAATCTTCGTAAAGACGTGAGGGGACAGAGCTAGCCCGAATGGGAGGACTGCGTACTGGAAGTAGGCGTCCTTCAGGTCGATCGCTGCAAACCAATCTACTGGACGAACGCATTCGAAAAGGCGCTTTGCTGTCAACATCCTGAACGGAAGTCTGTGAAGGGATTGGTTCAGGACGCGCAGGTCCAGGATCGGTCGTAACCCACCGGTTTTCTTGGGTACAATGAAGTAAGGGCTGTAGAAGTCAGACTTCATCTCGGCTGGAGGGACAGGCTCGATCGCACCCTTCGCCAGCAAGGTAGCAACCTCCGCACGCATGACAGGGGCGTTGGGCCCCCCCATGGCGTGGCGGACTCCCCGGAAGCAGGGAGGAGCCTGAGCGAACTGAATCGCATAGCCGAGCCTGATGGTCTTCTCGACCCAGCGGAACAGTCCGGGAAGCTCTAGCCAGGCTCCCAAAAACTGCACCAGCGGGGTCGTGCGGACCACAGACGTACCCCGGGTGGGGCAGCGAGGCGGCGTGACCGGCCCAGACATGGGAGGCGTAGCGTCCCGGTGTGGGGGCACGGTCATCAGCCGCGTCCTGACAGAGGAGACCAGGGAAGGACGCACGTTCCACTGGGGTCTGCTCTGAGAGGAGACTGGCGTCAGAGAGGGATGAGAGTGGCGTGGCCCGGGGGCGGCGCACACTGCCATCGGTCTGTGGGTGCTCAGGGATGGGTGAGTTAGTTCTTCCACATAGGGTGCTGCTGACCTGGGGGCCATCAGCTGAACAGAAGATTCTCCCCCGGCCCTCCACCGGGGGAAGGAGTGGCCCTGCTACCAACTCCTTGGAAGAACTGCCCATCCCTGAGCTGTCCGCGTGAGGAGCGCCACTAGCCTGGCGTTAGGCCGGCTGCGGGGCTGGGAGCGGACGGGGGCGCCTTCCTGCGACCATCCCTACGGCGCGGCCTGGAAAGGGCGGCGGGAGGGTCGTAGCCGCAGGAGGGCGCCCTCGGCGGCAAGCAGATTGAGGCAACTGAGCCGGCGGCTGAGTAACAGCTGCCGGGGCAGTACGTTTAATGGCCTTAGTCTGCTACTGGACGGCCGAGAACTGTTGGGCGCAGTTCTTGGCCGTGCCGCCAAAGAGGCCAGCCTGGGATATGTGAGCGTTGAGGAACCGGGTTCGCTCAGCCTCTCTCATGTTGACCGGGCTGAGCCTCGTCTCTCCTGGACCACAGCTGTGGACATCACCTGACCCAGGGAGCGCACAGTCACCTTCGTCACCACGAGCATCCTGGCCTGGTAGACCTGAAGGATGGCCATGGCGTGCTGAGAGGCGGTGGCCTGCCCCGCAGCTCTGTAGTCCCTCGCCACCAGAGTAGACGAGAACTACAGGCCTTGGAGGGGTGCTTAGGATCACCGCGCCACATTGAAGCACTCTGTGCAAGAGGGGGGGTGTGGCCCGAGGAATACTCGTCGGGGTTTATGCCACACCGCAGCCCTCAGGTCACCCTGGCCACCAGCCAAACATCCCGTCACGTGGAGAGGATAACTGGGGTGTGGCAGAGGTCCATACGGGGGTCATTGAGTCTCGACCGTGATTGCAACTGAGCGTCAACAGGGGGGACCCCAGTGTACCCTTGGCCGCGGCCCCATCGAGGGCAGAGAAGGCGGAGGAGGCCGCTGAACAGTCGCGGGAAGACAACGGGGACTTCCAGGACCACGTGACCTCCTCATGTATCCCGGGAGAGAAAGTAATTGGGGGCGGGGCCCAACAGCTGTCAGGACGCGTCACACCCAAAGACCAAACATCCCCCGAGATGACATGGCTGTCAACTCCGGGTTGGACTCGGGCAATGCTGGCACGCCCGAAGGCAGCAGCATAGCCGAATCTTCATCCCCAGAGGACTCCAGCCCACCTTGAGATGTGGCGATTGACATCTCATCGCCAACTGGAGCGCCGAACGAAACACACGGGGCGTCCGCAGACGGTCCCGCTGCTTCAGTCCGATCACTCGCGGGTAGCGATGTGCGAGAGGGGGGTGTGGCCCGAGGAATGATCGTCGGGGTTATGCCACACCGTAACCCTCGGGTCACCCTGGCCACCAGCCAAAGTACCATCTCTCTCGGAGATGGTAGATTGGGGTGTGGCAGAGGGGACTCTCTTTCCTTGCGGAGGTCATTGAGTCTCGACCGCAACATCGCGATGGTCATGTTCCCGCAGTGAGAATCAGATGGCAACAGAGATCGACCGCACCCAGAAGTGCACGGGCAAACCGTCTTTAAAAAGACGTGCCACATGCGAGCTCTTTTGTGAGAGGGAGCTTCACAGCGATGCCGAAGCGCCCAGGGAACGAATACCAGCTGGATGCAGATCACTGCACAGATCAGCAGGCAGGAAGTAAACACTCGCTGGAACGCGCCGTAACACCAACACCGACTGGAAAGCTGCTCATCTCGAATATACTCAAAAAGGCTTAAGGAGTGAAGAGATAGATGCTCCGTACGCATGGCTCAGAATTCGTGTACAGGTGCGCAAATTTTCACGGTTTTTTTTTTATAAATCCCAACATTTGCATTGGAAGTGGCCTTTCTTTCAGGGCCTGTTTTGTTAGAAATAAGGCCTCTGCATGCATTTGCTATAATACATAATCTACATATGATTTTCGATACTTTATTTGATCCAATTATTATTGCCTCATTGTTATTGTATATGTATTTTAAATCATTGTAATGGCTGTTGTTCACTAAGGTGTAATCTGATTACTCAATCGTCAAAATAACTGACCGATTATTTGAATACCAAAAATTATTAGTGACAGCCCTAGATTAGTTAAAACATATAGAAATAAAATCAAATGAAATAATTTTTTTCAGTCTTATATTTCGCCATTAAAGATTTCTTTTAAATAGTGTTAAAATAGTGTCTCATTCTTGTGAACCCAATATTATCTCTTTCAACTTTTTAAGGCACCACTAACCACTTCTTCACCGTTGTCTGTAGGCCTGTCGCGATAATTAATTAACCGTCTGATCACGGTTATTTGATCTAACAACGGTTGTTTCTGACAACCGCAATTATTGCTCTCTTTTATAGGCCTACGGCACAAGGGGGAGTCATAGACCAAAAGAAATAGACAAGCACCAATTAAGTTTTCCTGTAATATATTCAAAGTTATCTGAAGCCATTCCATTAAATAATGAAGAATATTTACATTGTTAAACTAAAGTTCATGGAAACTCGTCTTGCCTCCGCTGCAGCTCTCAATCATTCTCGGTTCAGCATCAAAACAGCGCGTCGTGTTCGGTTACAGCCGTCCGCAACTCTCTCCAATGTTATATATTCCCATCATAATACTTGATCTGTTGATAAAGGGCTGTGGATTTGCATAAAAGGACTTTATCTTGTTGGAGTTTATTGCTGTTACTAAACGATGTTGTACTCCCTACCGGGTGTCTGCTAGATCACACAACACCAGGACTATGAATTGGCATCAAACGCACAATTACTGGAATTCAAATCTGTGAGAAACAAATGATAAATGAACTGTTGGACAGATATACATTTGGATTTGTGCGCTTGACATTTCTTTGTGCTGTGTACTTTTCAATGCGCAGTTTACTTTGCGCACTTGCTCAGCGCTGCGACTCCATGTTGCTTTAAGCACATCATTCTGCACCCGGAATGCCCATAAGCGGTTTGTGCTGCTGTGTTTTGAAGTGTTTCATATATTATCATAGTTTTGCGCACTGAAAGATTATTAAAAGCCGTCTTGTTCTGTCGTATCTATCATATATTGTTGCCCCATTAAAAAGCTGCACAATATATTTAAAATGTATAATTAATATGTATAATTCTTTACATTTCATATATAAATATAAAAATTGTTGAATGTATGCATACATTCATGTATTTTAAAAGAATACAATGTGTTTATTAACATGTTTAATATTTAAAAAAAACTCACTTAGTTTAATTTTTTTTGTCATAGCTTATGATTATATATTTGTATTAATTTGTTGTTTTTCTCTATAATAAAGTAGCGTTTATTTAGTGGATTCTGGATTAACAAATTAAAAAGTGACCATTAGTTTATACTGTATATGAATGATGCATTTATGGCCTTTTCTGTGATTAGCCAGTTTGTTGTGATTGTTTCGGTTATTTACTGAATTTAATAAATTACTTTAATATTTAAAGGTGTTAACTGTAATCTTGCACTGCAAAGTGATAATTTACAAAGAATTAAATTCATCACAATTATTTAATGAATAAAGCACACACAAAAAATTTAGACAATTAACCGTCAGCCAAATTTCATTATCGTGACAGTTCTAGTTGTCTTATCAAGATGTTCCTGAATGTTGGCAGCACTGTGATCCTCATTTACCTCATCCAACTGCAGAAGTGCTGTTACTCATTTACAGTGGGGAGAACAAGTATTTGATACACTGCCAATTTTGCAGGTTTTCCTACTTACAAAGCATGTAGAAGTCTGTAATTTTTATCATAGGTACTCTTCAACTGTGAGTGACGGAATCTAAAACAAAAATCCAGAAAATCACATTGTATGACTTTTAAATAATTAATTTGCATTTTATTGCATGACATAAGTATTTGATCACCTACCAACCAGTAAGAATTCTGGCTCTCACAGACCTGTTAGTTTTTCTTTAAGAAGCCCTCCTGTTCTCCACTCATTACCTGTATTAACTGCACCTGTTTGAACTCGTTACCTGTATAAAAGACACCTGTCCACACACTTAATCAAGCAGACTCCAACCTCTCCACAATGGCCAAGACCAGAGAGCTGTGTAAGGACATCAGGGATAAAATTGTAGACCTGCACAAGGCTGGGATGGGCTACAGGACAATAGGCAAGCAGCTTGGTGAGAAGGGAACAACTGTTGGCGCAATTATTAGAAAATGGAAGAAGTTCAAGATGACGGTCAATCTCCCTCGGTCTGGGGCACCATGCAAGATCTCACCTCATGGGGCATCAATGATCATGAGGAAGGTGAGGGATCAGCCCAGAAACTACACGGCAGGACCTGGTCAATGACCTGAAGAGAGCTGGGACCACAGTCTCAAAGAAAACCATTAGTAACACACTACGCCGTCATGGATTAAAATCCTGCAGCTCACGCAAGGTCCTCCTGCTCAAGCCAGTGCATGTCCAGGCCCGTCTGAAGTTTGACAATGACCATCTGGATGATCCAGAGGAGGAATGGGAGAAGGTCATGTGGTCTGATGAGACAAAAATATAGCTTTTTGGTCTAAACTCCACTCGCCGTGTTTGGAGGAAGAAGAAGGATGAGTACAACCCCAAGAACACCATCCCAACCGTGAAGCATGGAGGTGGAAAAATCATTCTTTGAGGATGCTTTTCTGCAAAGGGGACAAGACGACTGCACCGTATTGAGGGGAGGATGGATGGGGCCATGTATCGCGAGATCTTGGCCAACAACCTCCTTCCCTCAGTAAGAGCATTGAAGATGGGTCGTAGCTGGGTCTTCCAGCATGACAACGACCTGAAACACACAGCCAGGGCAACTAAGGAGTGGCTCCGTAAGAAGCATCTCAAGGTCCTGGAGTGGCCTAGCCAGTCTCCAGACCTGAACCCAATAGAAAATCTTTGGAGGGAGCTGAAAGTCCGTATTGCCCAGCGACAGCCCCGAAACCTGAAGGATCTGGAGAAGGTCTGTATGGAGGAGTGGGCCAAAATCCCTGCTGCAGTGTGTGCAAACCTGGTCAAGAACTACAGGAAACGTATGATCTCTGTAATTGCAAACAAAGGTTTCTGTAACAAATATTAAGTTCTGCTTTTCTGATGTATCAAATACTTATGTCATGCAATAAAATGCAAATGAATTATTTAGAAATCATACAATGTGATTTTTCTGGATTTTTGTTTTAGATTCCGTCTCTCACAGTTGAAGAGTACCTATGATAAAAATTACAGACTTCTACATGCTTTGTAAGTGGATAAACCTGCAAAATCGGCAGTGTATCAAATACTTGTTCTCCCCACTGTATATGTCACTTCTGGCTCACTTGACTGCGTGCCCAATGCCCTGTCAAGGACAAATATGCATTTGTGGAGAATTTGCTTGTCCAGATGTCAGTTGTGCAATTGACAAATTTTCCGGCCATACTTTCAAGTGGCTCGTTCACCTTTTTGTGGACCTCTGCGTTAAGCTTTGGGATGACTTTATGAGAAAAGTTAGTACGAGTATTTTGTAGGAGGGTGCAACAACTTTGAGGAGATTATTAAAGCCAGCATTTTCCACAGTGGAGTATGGCAATAAATCAGTGCAAATCATTTCACCAAAGGCATTGGTGATGTTAATAGCAGCAGGGTGATTGGGGGGTATGAGGTTTCAGCATTTAATGCTGCCATGATTGGAGAAGAGGCAGCTCTGGTGCATGGATCTGTGCTTTGAGAAGGACCGGGCTGGTGATAGGGCAATAGAGTGTTTGAAATCCATGTGAATATGCATAACAGATGTACTCGGATGTTAATGGTTGTTTTGCTCAGGTTGCACATTGCCTTTGTTTTGTCTGTACTGCTAACAGTAAAATGAGTCCATATATCACTTCGTTTCCTCTTACCAAATGAAGCTGTGCATGTTTTGTCAGCTGTGGATTGCTGTCCCTCATCATCAATATCGTCAACATAAAAGCACAAAGCAAATGTTTTTTGTTTTTTTTTCTGGAAAATGTCAATAGCGACTTAACTTTTCTTTCCAGAAGCTGAATGTGGCTGCTTTAATAAGAAAATGCTCCTATTTGTCATAAACTTAACCCCTCCCTTACATTATATGTCTGCTTGCCAAACATAGTGACACATATCATATCGTACAAGGTTTAAATCATGCCAGAAGTTTTTTGGACGCCTGCCTTTACATGCACATGAACTTTAATGACATCCCATTCTTAATCCGTAGGGTTTAATATGGAGTTGGCCCACCCTTTGCAGCTATAACAACTTCAACTCTTCTGGGAAGGCTTTCCACAAGGTTTAGGAGTGTGTTTATGGGAATTTTTGACCATTCTTCTAGAAGCGCATTTGTGAGGTCAGGCACTGATGTTGGATGAGAAGGCCTGGCTCACAGTCTCCGCTCTAATTCATCCCAAAGGTGTTCTATCGGGTTGAGGTCAGGACTCTGTGCAGGTCAGTCAAGTTCTTCCACACCAAACTCGCTCATCCATGTCTTTATGGACCGACGCTTTGTGCACTGGTGCGCAGTCATGTTGGAACAGGAAGGGGCCATCCCCAAACTGTTCCCACAAAGTTGGGAGCATGAAATTGTCCAAAATGTCTTGGTATGCTGAAGCATTAAGAGTTCCTTTCACTGGAACTAAGGGGCCAAGCCCAACCCCTGAAAAACAACCCCACACCATAATCCCCCCTCCACCAAACTTTACACTTGGCACAATGTAGTCAGGCAATGGAAACCCATTCCATGAAGCTCTCTACGCACTGTTCTTGAGCTAATCTGAAAGCCACATGAAGTTTGGAGGTCTGTAGCTATGTGATTTTACAAGTTGCTGTTGTTCCCAATTGCTTCCACTTTGTTATAATACCACTAACAGTTGAGCGTGGAATATTTAGTAGTGAGGAAATTTCACGAATGGACTTATTGCACATGTGGCAACCTATCACGGTACCACGCTTGAGTTCACTGAGCTCCTGAGAGCGACCCATTCTTTCACAAATGTTTGTAGAAGCGTCTGCATGCCTAGTGCTTGATTTATACACCTGTGGCCATGGAAGTGATTGAACACCTTAATTCAATGATTTGGAGGGGACTCCCAATACTTTTGGCAAAATAGTGTATATCAAATAGTAGAAAATGTGTATGATTCAGTATCTTAGTTTTTATTACTCTTGACACAGCTCTGATTTAGGGACGCACAGAGATGGCAACGTGGCTATTTGATTTCACACACTCATTATTGCATAGTGATTTTAGAGGTTTGTGTGTAATATCATGCTATACCCTGACTAACCTGTTATTCAGCAAAGGAGGAGACGAGGAGTGACTGTGTCAGTCTCAGACAATTATCCATTATTCGTTTTGAAGCCATTATCCGTGCCTTTCCGCACACCCCTACATCACACCCTTAATAAATACTAAGCAACAGCAATAACATAACATAAATGTAATGAAGTTCTAGTCCTCTATGATGTCTTCACCATCCATTACTCTGTACTGTGTGTATTTTGTTATGACTGAGTTGCAGTTTATCTCTGCAGATGATGGGTTTGTCATGTAAAAGTGTCTGTCTGGGCAGAAATACACAATTTAGTTGAAAATCTGTTGGTTTCTATTTGTTTAAATAAAAACATATGTTTAATTTAGCCAAAAGAAGCTATTGTGAATGGAGTATGCCTTTCAAAGTGGTATAAGAAAAGTTGAAATCACAGGATAAAGCTTTAATGTTTTTGTGACTGTACATGGTTATGCATTTAAACCTATTATTTAGAAAATCTAACAATATGAATCATAAATTCAATATTTCTGTAGTTTACTTGCTTGCTGAAAAATAGGAGAGAAGTGTGCCCAGCTCTGTTCAATAAAAGACTGAAAAGAAACTGAAAAAAAAAACAGGGAGCTACAATTGAAACTATTTACAATATATACAATTTAGTACAAATCAACAGACATATTAAGAAAAATATCAATCATTCCTGTAGAGATTGCTGATGGCCTGTGTAGTAATGATTCAGCTCAAGAAAATTAGCTTTGAAAGTATATTTTGACAGTTACAGATTTAAAATACAAAAAGTCGGGAATAAAGAACCCCAATCCCAAACATAAAAAGAACATTTCAGCATAAATGTGTTTAACAGGAGGATGTGGCCGTCTCGCGTCATTGCTATGACAGAGCGTGAGGGTGAAATAGCATAGAATATGCCACCGCTACGCTTACATTACATCCTCCACTGTCGTTTTGCTTTTTTATACAAATAAAAACCATTTAATTCAGTTGGATATTGTAAACGTCTGCTCATCCAGCACGAGCTGCAGCAGAGTCGCGCACAGTGAAGCAGGGATTTGTTGCGCAAATCATCTTACGACAGGGTCCACGTGTGATTCATGAAACATTCGTATGCCGCCAATCCCATCGCCCCTAGAGTTTACGACATGGAGAAAAGTAACCTGGCCAAGAAGATGAAGTAATCTCATGAAAGAGAAATTTATCTTACTCCAAAAACACCCGTGCAAACAATTACATTAATTCATATGTATATTAAAGTATGGTAAATAAAACAAAACATTTACAAACATTAAACACTATAGCGCTATTTAATTTCCCCTCACTCAACAACAAATTCTTTAAATTTAAGAGTTTTCAGAACAGTACATAAATGAAAAATAAGTAGCTATAAAAATATATATTAATATATAAAATAAAATACAAACTAGATAATAAGTTAGTCATAGTGGCATTCATTATGAACAAAAAACACTAGTTTATTAATAAACAATTAAAATGTCAATGCTCATTATGGTTTAGAATACTCTCCAGTATATATTTAAGTAATTCAATTAATATAAATGTGTGTCGACTAAGTCGACTAATGGCTTAAATGAAAAACTACTAGTCGAGTAGAAAAAACTTTAGTCCGGGGCAGCCCTACTTATTTCACATATTTTTGAACCAGCATGTCACAAAGGGCATTCTGGGTTGAGCGAGCGGCGCTGAACGGAATGAGCGAGTGGAGCGTAATCTTCAGAAAGGTGCTCTCTGCTCTGGAGGAAATATTACTGCTCCACATGCTCTGCTGAAGAGACTCGTGTGAAATCATACAGGAGGGAAGCCAGTCAGCTGAGTTTGTGGCAAAACCTTTTTCAGTGCTTGTATATTGTTGTCTCTCAATGCATATGATAATTCATAGTCAGAAAGTAGAAATGAAATGACATTCATTACAAGATGATTAGATAAAACATTCAAAATGCACCTGCAGACCATTTTTCAAGTCATGAATTTTGTCATTGAGGATTTCTTACAAATACTCTGCAAAAACACTGCCTTGTCTCGTTCTCGTGAACCCAATCTTGTCTTGTCTTGTGAGCTAAGTGTCTCGTCACACCCCTAGATGACACCGCACCATGAACTCAGGAAACACAGGGATTTTTGTGTGTTATTATAATAATGTCATTCAGATTAAGACTGTACTTTATTGTAGCTGTATTGTATCATTGTACTACAGAATTTAACTCTGTGTTTCCACATGAAAGTTTCTCAAAAATCTTTTGGCAGAGGAGAGTAAGAGAACACAAAAATGAGTCTCCATACTGAGAAAGAAGATGAGGACACTGCCTCTAAAATGAGTTCTCCATCTCCTGGTGTGAGCTGTGTGTCTATGAAGAGTGATCAGTCCATGAGGAAACTACCCTCTGGATCCAGTGATGCAAGAGTGACCTCTGACCCCAGGTAAGACACTGCCCATTTTAGCATTGACAGATACTTTTATTCACAGTGTATACCAGAAGCCTGCAGTGGGTGAGTGGTGATACTGTACCATCACAGAGAAGCACAAAATCACTTTCCTGTACTTTCACTGCCACTGTTCCTCACCTTTAGAATGATCTTCACAATTTCTTCAAACAGCTGAATCGCTTGCAATTTTCAAGAAGTGTCTAAGGAATTTTCTTAGAGCACTAAATTCTCTTAAACCTCTAGCTCTCTCCCTTTCTAGTAATGTATGTATATATATATATATATATATATATTTTTTTTTTTAAATAAATGTGTTTCTCTAATTTTACTGTTTCTTACCTTCATCTCTTTTCTAGCATGTACTGAGTACAATTTTTGAATTTTGTATTGCAGCAATTCCCATGTTACTGTCTCCACTGAAATGATTGTTGTATTCTTTATTTGTAAACGGCTTTGGATGAAATGCATGTGCTACATGAATACATGTAAATATAAATATATGGTGCATATACAGTATATCTAGTTCTCTAAAATTCTGTTTTATTTGTTTGTTTGTTTGTTTGTCTTTTGTCAGCATCAGCAGGAGGAAGAGACAGAGATCAGAGTCTCCAGAACCCAGCGCTGTGTCTCTGAAGAGTAACAGATCCATGGATCATCCCCTTGGATTCAGTGATGGACCAGTGACCTCTGACCCTCCGTTAGTATAAACATTAACTTGCTAATTTATTGTAGTGTATCTCAGCTAAAAAATATATATATATATTTCAATGGAAAAACTCAAAACCTACCACTACATAAAATCCAATATTTGAGTTTGCAACATATGCACAACATGAAGAGGGGTGCAAAATATATATCATATATGGTAACCAATATATTTCTGATGGTCTTTAATGGTCATTCTAATGCAGGGGAGAGACACGCGAGCAGATCAGATCTGTGCCGTCCTCTACATCCCACTATCAGACTAACATCAGACAGAACCAAACTGAAACAGACCTGCACACACACACACTGGAGACTGGAGACCTGCAGAGAGTCAAAGACCAGCACAAAACCAGCATGAAGAACAAGTATGAGAGATTATTTGAGGGAAACAAACTCCAAGAGAATGAAACCTTCCTGAACAGGATCTACACACAGCTCTACATCATAGAGGGAGAGAGAGAAGGAGTGAATGAAGAACATGAGGTTTTACAGATGGAGAAAACAGCCAGAACACAACACTCACAAGACACTCCAATCGACTGCAATGACATCTTTAAAGCCTCACCTGAACCAGGATGTAAGGAAAAAGACCAAATCAAGACTGTTCTTACTAAAGGCATTGCTGGAATCGGAAAAACCGTCTCTGTACAGAAGTTCATTCTGGACTGGGCAGAGGGAAAAGCCAATCAGGATGTAGATTTCATGTTTGTGCTTCCATTTCGAGAGCTGAACTTAATCCAAGATCATCAGTACAGTCTTCACAGACTTCTGCTGGACTTTCATCCTGAACTTCAAGATCTGGACTCAAAGATTTATGAGGAGTGTAAAGTTGTGTTCGTCTTTGATGGTCTGGATGAAAGCAGAATAACACTGATGTTTTCAGACGCTCAGAAAGTTTCTGATGTGACTGAGACTTCATCAGTGGGTGTGTTGATGTCAAACCTCATGAAAGGAGAGCTGCTTCCCTCTGCTCTCATCTGGATCACCTCCAGAGCAGCAGCAGCCAACCAGATCCCCTCCAAATACATCAACCGTCTGACAGAGATTCAGGGATTCAATGAGCCTCAGAAGGAGGAATATTTCAGGAAGAGAATCAGTGACGAGCATCAAGCCAGCAGAATCATCTCACACATCAGAAGAGCAAGAAGCCTCCACATCATGTGCCACATACCCGTCTTCTGCTGGATCTCATCCACTGTGCTTCAAAAGCTCCTGAAAGAAGATCTGAGTGCAGAAATCCCTCAAACTCTGACTGAAATGTACATCCACTTCCTGCTGATTCAGATCAACATGAGGAATCAGAAGTATGAAGAGAGAGATCCAGAGAAACTCCTGCAGTCCAACAGAGAAATGATTGTGAAACTTGCTGAAGTGGCTTTCAAGCAGCTGATGAAGGGCAATGTGATGTTCTATGAGGAGGACCTGAGAGAGAGTGGCATAGATGCCACTGATGCCTCAGTGTATTCTGGGATTTGCACTGAGATCTTCAAGGAGGAATCTGTGATTCATCAGAGGAAAGTCTACAGCTTCATTCATCTGAGCATTCAGGAGTTTCTCGCTGCTTTCTATTTGTTTTACCATTATGTAATGAAAAATGTTGACACATTGCAGTTTTTTGATGTAGTGCATAATCTGCATAGGGAAATAGTCAATAAAGCCCTCAAGAGTGAGAATGGACAGCTGGATCTGTTCCTGCGGTTCCTGCTGGGCATCTCACTGGAGTCCAATCAGAGACTCTTACAGGATCTACTGACACACACAGAGAACAGCTCAGAGAGCATCAGGAGAACCACACAGTACATTAAAGAGAAGATCAAAGATGGACATGGACTCTCCACTGAAAGATCCATCAATCTGTTCCTCTGTCTACTGGAAGTCAAAGATCAGACTCTGTCCAGAGAGATTCAGGAGTTTGTGAAATCAGACAAACACTCAGAGAAGAAACTCTCTCCTGCTCACTGCTCAACAATCGCCTACATGCTTCAGATGTCAGAGGAGGTGCTGGATGAGCTGGACCTCAAGAAATACAACACATCAGATGAGGGGAGAAGAAGACTGATACCAGCTGTGAGCAACTGCACAAAAGCTCTGTGAGTGTTTAATCCATGAGTTACAATGAAGAGCCCTTTCTAAATAGAATTACAGTTTTTGTTGTTGTGTCAAGTAATTTTACTTAAGTATAATTTGCTTAGTTTTAGAGTTCTTTTTAACTAGAATTAATGTTCTGTTTATGTTATTCCCACAAAGTAATTTTTTTCTGTCCCAGTTCCGGTCCACACAGCCCCTTTTCCCATGGCCCACATGCCGCAAAGAATGACGTCCCTGGAGTGGCCCAGATCTGGATTAAAGACAAGGGCCACACATGGGCCATAACTGGCCCGAGTCTCAGCCAATTGCTAACCCATAACTGTCCCTGCACTGGGCCTGAATAGGTTTTAGTGTTGGTACAGATTCTCAGCCTTAAGTAAACCAGAAACACCAAAACTGAGCCTTATCTACACTGTAAAAAAAAATCTTTAAAAAACGGTCAGTGAAAAACGAAACAAAAAACGTAAAATATCCTAATTTAAATAAAGTGCAAAAAACTTATACAGAAATTTTCATTAAACTTCTTTACAGGAAAAGTTATTTCATAATTTTTTACTAACAAACACATTCACTGTAAAATGCGAATTAACTGCAAGCGAGTTAACTGCATGCATAAATTAATGTAACTATATGTCACTGCATCAGCATCTGCACAGTTACTTGCCTCTTAAATAAAGCAACATGCAACATATTCTCAATCAGTGCCGATCCTAGACTTCTGGGGGCCCTAAGCAAAACTTTGTCTGGGGGCCCCTGTGAGTGCGTTCATAAAAAAAAAAAAAAAAAAAAAAAAAAAAACGTGTACACTGTCAGCAAACAACAGTGCAAATTGAAACATTCAGTAAATAAAAAAATAAAAGCAATAGGACAAATACAACAGAAAAAAAGACTTTACACTCGTTACACTTTATTTTAAGGTGTCATTGTTACAGAGTAATTATATATTTAAGTACTGAGTATTATTAATTAACTACATGTACTTACTATAGGGTTAGGGTATGATTAGGGTTTGGTTTAGGGTTACTTGCAATTATGCATAATTTACTGTTGTTACTATGGTAAGTACATGTAACATATGTAACAAGGACACTGTAAAATAAAGTGTTACCAAAAATAAAATAAAACTGCATATTCTTCACTGTATGAATTAAATAAAACATTGATTCTTATTAAAGTTACTAATGTTATTGAGTGAAGAGCAGTAAATGACTTCTTTTGTTGTTTGATTAACATTAAATGAGAGCGAGAACAGCGGGTTTATCAGACTGCGGTCACTTTAAGACCAAATGCACAGACCTAAAACACTGACAAGCATTCGATTACTTTCCCAGCTCACAGAATAATCCTCCTGATCACCAAAGACATAACTGTATTCATTTAAATCCCCAAGACATTTTGACATATTTTTGCGTGTATTTGTCCGTTTAAGTGCACACTCGAAGCCCAAAGCTTGTACTTGTCCGTGTTTCTCTCCGTGTCAGATCGCGCGGACGGAAATCTGTCTGTTGAACAGCGTCTCTTTCACAGCTCAATACGCTTGTACACGTGACTTTACATAATTCGACTGATTTAAATGTTATGTATGGTGACAGCGCACCCCTTTAAAGGAAAGGAACGGAAAGTGGCATCATGTTTTTATAATCAGCCCTAAATAGCTAATTTTTGAGAGCAAGGGGGCCCCCTGGTGGTTCGGGGGCCCTACTCAGCTTGCGTACTCTGCGTATAGGGAGGATTGGCTCTGTTCTCAATGTTTTCTGGCCCATCCTGGACTAAAGCACAGGCAGCACAATGGTGACCCACAAAGAAGGCCTTTATTAACCCCCGGAGCCGTGTGGAGCACTTTTATAAAGGATGGATGCACTTTTTTGGGCTTCAAATTTTGGGCTCCCATTCACTGCCATTGTAAAGTTTGGAAGAGCCAGGACGTTTTTTAATATAACTCTGATTGTATTCGTCTGAAAGAAGAATGTCATATACACCTAGGATGACTTGAGGGGGAGTAAATCATGGGCTAATTTTCATTTTTAGGTGAACTAACCCTTTAAAGCAGCAAAAGAAAAACATATGCTAAAAAGTCAAGGGTCAAGAGCCCAACTAAAGCAAACACTGATCACTGTAATGCTGGCATCAAACTTATTTTTCCCAATAAGACATCAGCATCTAAACCTCTATTAATTTATTTAAATTAGGATATTTACTTTAATTTTACGGTTTTTGTTTGGCAGCCGCTGCTGCCAGTCATTTGAATGTTTTACGATCAGTAGTGAGGAAGGAGATAAATATTCCTGAATAAAAGGTTGGATTTGGATCAGTTCCTGTAAAAATTTTGAGAAATAGGTCTAAGAATTAGGTCCACAGGTGGACTCCATAGCCGCATTTCCACTGTCAGGCCAGTGCGAGCCAGGGCTTTCATCGGGCCGGGCTGGGCTAATAGCCTCGGACCTGCAGCACCGAGTTCAAAAACCACACTGCGTTTCCACCATAGGGGCCAGAAGCTCCGCAGCACTTCACTAAAACCCACCCCGTAACACGCCTCTCTGGAACAACGTCACACAAACCCATCATTTCACCAAAAAATGGATGTTTTATCAGAAAACTAATCAGAGAGAAATCACTGGAAACTAGCGAGATCGCAAAACCAACATGATAAAAGCGGCTGTTTGTTGGCATTTTTGTTGTTTACTTAAAGATTTAAAACCCAAGCATCGATGTTTTACCACAGTGTTACAATAATAAGTGATACATTGATCATAAATAATTTTAATTTGTGTCAAGATTGCACATTAGTCACACAGAAATAAAGTGGTATTTACCGTTATTTCACACGAGGACACACGTACTTATTCAGTCGCGTCTGTTTCTGTTTATTTGTAGTCACATGACAGTGTGTTTACATCACATTTAGAAAGAATGCTGTATAAATATTTCTGCCTTATACAGTGATCAGAATCCACATCGGGTCACAAACAGAAGTTATTTCAAACACATGCTCCTGTCTGAAAGTGAGTTTTGAGCTAAAATGATTTTAAAAGTCTTTAATGCTGATGTTAGCTATATGAAATCATGCATGGCGCTGCCGTCTCCAGACTCCTCTGTTCGTAACCACTCCTCAAGCCCGAGCTGGTCCGCTTTGGACAAATGTATTCGGCGGGCCAAAAAACCCTGGCCGTTGGCTCTGAGAAAGCCCAGACAAGGCCCGATCAAGCCCCGTAAGTGACAATGGAAACGCGACTGGCCCTGGCACGCACTAGCACGCCCGCTTTTGGCCCGACAGTGGAAACGTGGCTCATGCACAAACAATAGCTTCTTCTTTGCTGCTTTTTAAGCTAATTTGAATTGCATTAAGGTATGTTTACACTACAATGTTTTCATCTTAAAACGGAAAGCTTTTTATGCATTTTGGCCTTTCATTTACACAACGTTTTGTTGTTTACATCTCCATGTAAACAACAAAACGTGAATTTATGAAAACGGTGACGTCATGCGCATGTGTATTACATGTTTGCGTGGTGTTTCTTGACAAAGTGACATCGCCAACTTCTGACCTAGCATGCATAATACAGCCTTTTTAGTCATTTTCGCAGATCCGCGTGAACAGGGATCGGTTTGACAACGTTGTTGTGTAAACATACCCTTAGACTGCCCCCATTAGTCTGTCATAAATATTCACATGCAAATTATAAATCTCACTATAATCTAACAGTTCATCACACAAAGCATTACATCCTGAAGATTTGGGTTACAGCATATTAATAAAATTATGCCCCATGATAAACAAAATTAATTAAATAATGCATGATTATGGTGAAATGATCATATAAATTTTAATCAATTCAATATTTTAAACTGTAGTATTTTTAAAATTAATCTTTGAAATGCCAAGTCATAACAGATTAATTTCAAATGAAGTAAATTGTAAATCAGTCAAGTCAACTGCATTAAAATACACTTAATTGGCCCAAGGTCACAATCCTGATTTGGACCAGATGATCACTGGATTGATCTGGGCCACACTCCTCCCACCAACAATCGGCCGTCATGCTGTTTGCCATGATCCAATCTGTGCCATCACTGCCACACATGGCCCAGCTCTGGCTGACAGGATACATGCCATTGCCAGCAGTGCCAGCATGGGGCCACATTCGGGCCAAGATCACTTGCTGTGTGGGTTGAAATGCCAGTTGTAGAAAGGGTTTAAGCATTTAATTCCTATGTTTTTCTCTCTTTCAGTCTTGCTGGCTGTAATCTTACTGCTCAGCATTGTGAAATTGTGGCATCAGCTCTTCAATCCTCAAACTCTGTCCTGAGAGAGCTGGATCTGAGTAACAATGACCTGCAGGATTCAGGAGTGAAGCTGCTCTCTGATGGACTGAAGAGTCCAAACTGTCAGCTGGAGATACTGAGGTGTGTCAGATTTGATCTTGGATATATCGATGCTCAGATATTGTTAAATTTAGCACAGTGTTCAAAGAGGGCATTCCTGGTGCTAACAGCTAACCAATTGCACTTATTTTTTCACTTGTTTTTAATCAAATGGCTTAAAACAAATATTCTGGATGTCTTGACTTTCTACCATTTTTAATTTAGCTTAAAACTGCTAATTCAGCTTTCACCAGATCTTCTCTAAATTGTCAAATTAAACGTATTTTTGATGTGTATTTATAGCATAAACTGCAGCCTTAACTTCATAATATACAGATCCTTTTGACCTTTTCTTGAGAGCCTACATTAGGAAATCTTACAGTCTATGATTTTAATGAGCACGGTTAGTACAATAAGTGCCTAGACAAACTTCAATGTTAACTTTCATAACATTTACTATAAATACACTGCTGCAAAAACTACCTATGAGAACAACTCTCCGAAACATGGATAATTAATAACCAACCAACTTTTGTAATAGCTGATAGAATGATAGAAATCATAGGCATTAACAGGGACACTAAACCAGGCACATTAACGGATCAGCAAGAGTAGTTTTCCTAATTTTAGCACTATCTGTTATTAATGTTTTATTTAATTTCCTGTTTTGTAGATTATCTGATGTGTGTGTGTGTGTGTGTGTGTGTCCATATCTAGGTTATCTGGCTGTATGGTGACAGAGGAAGGCTGTGGTTATGTATGTTCAGCTCTGATTTCAAACCCCTCACACCTGAGAGAGCTGGATCTGAGCTACAATCACCCAGGACAATCAGGAGCCCAGCTGCTCAGCGACAAACTGAAGGATCCAAACTGCTCTCTGCAGATACTCAAGTATGTGGAGCAGTAACAGGGTTTTCACAAGATCACTAATACTGCTAATCATTGTTTGGTGTTAATATGTATACACATACAGTATAGTTTATAACGATGTCTTGCACTTATATATGTATAGCCAAAAATGACGGAGTATTTTAAGTTGTTTCTGCTGCCATGAAGAAATAATCCAGAAGAACGCGCTGGCGTTCTTTATGTTCAGAGGGTTAATTTTAATTTAATTTTGCTTTAACTTGCTTAAAGTTAGTTTCTGGCCTAAAACTAACCCTTGGTTGAAATAACTGATATTTTGTTTTACTTTTTTAAGTAGTTTGAACAATTTATTTTGTGTTTAGTCACTTGGTCTTGAATTTATCCTCACTGTGGGTGCTGTTGTTTTTTTAGCTGATGTGTCTTTGGTGCTCTGTAGCTATTAGTTTATTAGACTTTTAATTAACAAAAAAAAACAAAAAAACATTTGTGGTTTCTATTTGTCTCTTTCTAGTTTGGATGATGGAGAACATGTAAGAACCACACCAGGACTGAGAAAATGTAGGTTTTTTCTCTGTTAAACACACACACACACACACACACACACGTTTGTTTGACTATATTAAAGTATAGTTAAATAAGTGCACACACACACACACACAGCTCTAAAACTGTCCTTTGTGTATCTCTCTTCTTGTGTTCAGATGCCTGTGATCTCACACTGGATCCAAACACCATAAACACTGAACTCATTCTGTCTGAGGAGAACAGGAAGGTGACACATGTGAAAGAGAAGCAGCCATATCCTGAACATCCAGAGAGATTTGATGGCTGTGAGCAGGTTCTGAGTGTAGAGAATCTGACTGGACGCTGTTACTGGGAGGCCGAATGGAGCGGGAAGAGTGCTGAAATAGCAGTGTCATATAAAGGAATCAGCAGGAAAGGAGTCAGTGACTGTTGGTTTGGATACAATGACAAATCCTGGAGTCTGTGCTGTTGTGCTAATGAATTCACTATCTGGCACAATAATGTGAGCAATAATATACCCTTCCCTTTATCCTCTAATAGAGTAGGTGTCTATCTGGATGAGTTGGCCGGCACTCTGTCCTTCTACAGCATCTCTGACACACACACACTCACACAATTACACACATTCAACACCACATTCAGTGAACCCCTCTATGCTGGATTTGCAGTTTATCCTGAATCTTCAGTGTCTCTGTGTCAGATTGAATAACTTGTTGTGAAAAACAACTGAGACATCAGAAACAAGCTGTCACTTTTCCAAGCAGTGACATTTTTTTCCTCTAATTTTTAAATTAAACAACTAATGCAGTGGTTCTCACACTGTAAAAAGAGATGTGTTAAAGGGGTCATGAACTGGCTTTTTAAAAAAAAATGTATACTGTTGTCTGAGGTCAACTTATGACGTTTGCGTGGTGACGTTTTACATTCAAAAACATAATGAATAAGTAATAGGCTATTTTCTACCCTGGTTTTGAGCCTAGCTCTTGAAACGCTCGGTTTTTATGGGCGTGCAGCATTGAAGACTAGGAAGTAAACGCCCACTGCTATGATTGGGTAACAGTTTTGCATAATAGTGAGTTTCGACACACGTGGGGAATTGTTCTGAAAACGTGTGGAAAAATGGCAACCAGAATGATTCGCCCACAGGGCTCGCAAAATGTCTTTATCAAACAAACACAATTATTTATCTCTCATCCACCCGCAATTAATTGGAATGTTATTTTTTATTACAAACCCGATTCCAAAAAAGTTGGGACACTGTACAAATTGTGAATAAAAAAGGAATGCAATAATTTACAAATCTCATAAACTTATATTTTATTCACAATAGAATATAGATAACATATCAAATGTTGAAAGTGAGACATTTTGAAATGTCATGCCAAATATTGGCTCATTTTGGATTTTATGAGAGCTACACATTCCAAAAAAGTTAAATGTACATATAAGGAACAGCTGGAGGACCAGTTTGCAACTTATTAGGTCAATTGGCAACATGATTGGGTATATAAAAAGAGCCTCTCAGAGTGGCAGTGTCTCTCAGAAGTCAAGATGGGCAGAGGATCACCAATTCCCCCAATGCTGCGGCGAAAAATAGTGGAGCAATATCAGAAAGGAGTTTCTCAGAGAAAAATTGCAAAGAGTTCGAAGTTATCATCATCTACAGTGCATAATATCATCTAAAGGCCGGAAAACCATACTGGATGCCCCTGATCTTTGGGCCCTTAGACGGCACTGCATCACATCCAGGAATGCTACTGTAATGGAAATCACAACATGGGCTCAGGAATACTTCCAGAAAACATTGTCGGTGAACACAATCCACTGTGCCATTCGCCGTTGCCGGCTAAAACATAGGTCTATAGGTCAAAAAAGAAGCCATATCTAAACATGATCCAGAAGCACAGGCGTTTTCTCTGGGCCAAGGCTCATTTAAAATGGACTGTGGCAAAGTGGAAAACTGTTCTGTGGTCAGACGAATCAAAATTTGAAGTTCTTTTTGGAAAACTGGGACGCCATGTCATCCGGACTAAAGAGGACAAGGACAACCCAAGTTGTTATCAGCGCTCAGTTCAGAAGCCTGCATCTCTGATGGTATGGGGTTGCATGAGTGCGTGTGGCATGGGCAGCTTACACATCTGGAAAGGCACCATCAATGCTGAAAGGTATATCCAAGTTCTAGAACAACATATGCTCCGTCCAGACGTCGTCTCTTTCAGGGAAGACCTTGCATTTTCCAACATGACAATGCCAGACCACATACTGCATCAATTACAACATCATGGCTGCGTAGAAGAAGGATCCGGGTACTGAAATGGCCAGCCTGCAGTCCAGATCTTTCACCCATAGAAAACATTTGGCGCATCATAAAGAGGAAGATGCTAAAAAGAAGACCTAAGACAGTTGAGCAACTAGAAGCCTGTATTAGACAAGAATGGGACAACATTCCTATTCCTAAACTTGAGCAACTTGTCTCCTCAGTCCCCAGACGTTTGCAGACTGTTATAAAAAGAAGAGGGGATGCCACACAGTGGTAAACATGGCCTTGTCCCAACTTTTTTGAGATGTGTTGATGCCATGAAATTTAAAATCAACTTATTTTTCCCTTAAAATGATACATTTTCTCAGTTTAAACATTTGATATGTCATCTATGTTGTATTCTGAATAAAATATTGAAATTTGAAACTTCCACATCATTGCATTCTGTTTTTATTCACAATTTGTACAGTGTCCCAACTTTTTTGGAATCGGGTTTGTACTTGGCCCGCCCGATCGGTGGATATAACCTGCGCATCACTAACACACACACACACAAGCCAAGTACGTGCATCAGCAAAATTTCACTGCAGACAAATCTGCATGATCAAAACTTCAGTGATTGTATTTTTCCTTCAAATAACAAGTCAAGAAAGTGAGCAACGCACATCAAGAAAGGAATGTTATTTCACTATTTAAGATAGCCCGTCGGCAGGCTGGTGATACGTTTTGGTAGCCCGACTGGAAAACACATTAGCCCCGTGGCGTCGGACTTTGCGAGCCCTGGCCCATACATGTTCAAGTCTGATCCCGAATCGCAGGACAATGAATCAACAACACCTCAAATACAAAGGATAGCTTACTCCAGTCTGTGACAGCGTGGTAAGTTATCGTCAATTATGTTTAGATAGACACGTACACATACTCCGTAGATATCAAACGATCTGTAACAATGTAACAAAAAAAAACATTTTTTTTACTCACATAAGTGTGTTGCACCATTGCTGTCGGATCCAATATAGAAGGCACAGCATCGTTTTATAATCTCATTTTGTCTGCAAATCCAGTCTCTTGTTTACAAATGAATCCGCGGTGAAATGAAGCGAACAAACGCGCAATGTCTTACCCATAAACACACTCCCAAACCTTGTGGAAACTCTTGTGAGCTGTCACTTCATTAAAAATAAAGGTCAACCTCATTCCTAATATTGGAATCCGAAGGAAGCTTATGCAGCGACTTTGTTCTTCCACAACCAGGCACTGCACAATATTTTGTAATCTTCAGTGGCATGTTTATTGCTTGGTACTGTCAATCAGGTTTTGCGTCACGTAGGCCTATGTTATTTAGCTATTACATGTCATGCACGAATCGGTGGGTGGGGCTACAGAATTAGCCGTTCTTCTGCTAAGGAGGCGTTTCGCTGCTCTCTGACGTCACAGGGAAGAACATTCGCAGAGCGATCTTTTGATGAGCCAGCTGTCAATAAAAGCTTTTCTTTGACTAACAAGGAAGTTTTCAGCTCTGAAACTTACAGGATATTCTTATATTACGATGACCTTTTATAAAGTTGAATTTTCAATTCATGACCCCTTTAAAAAACAACACACAGAGTGTGTTGATGGTATTTTGACACGTGTAGATTTTTAACACAATGTGTGTTAAAATGTAACTCTGGATTGAATAGCACTGGGTGGAGGGCAGTTTGTGTTTATGAAAAAAGTAATAGGTATATTTTATATGGTATCCCATAAAAAGCTCTAAAATAAATAAAACCATAAAATAAATGAATAAAGAAAAGTAAATAAATAAAATCTAAATTTATAAAACCTTAAAGTTTAACGGGTATATTTTGGAGGCCAATCATGTCATGCCTCTTGTCTTTTTTAAATGCTGCATTCACTGCATTTTCACTTGTTATTACTAACCAGATTGACTTTATTTCTGTCAGACGTCTACAGAAGCTCTTATTGAGATGAACAGGATTTGGTGTTGACGTTTTATTGAATGTTTCATTTGAAGTCACCAGAATCGTGAATAGTGGCTCCTTTATTTGAGCTCTTGACCCTTGACTCTTTAACATCAGTTTTCTTTGGTTGCTGTTACTGTGTGTTTATATTGAATCAGCAGGAATAACCATGAGAAAAATATGATCAGATGACAATGTTATCATCACGTACATTTGTTTAGCTCAGCAAGTGTTTGATATTGTAAGGTCCATCCATTAGCCCAAAAACGGAATCTAACGGCTTGGTTGAAGGATTCTGCGTGTAAGCCTTTTCAGCATTTCTGTTAAATTCACTTAATTTATTAACATCTAATTTTAAATCTGACTCCATGAAATAAAGTGATCTGACTCCAATTTTATGTGACTTCGTTCAATTTGTTACGTTCGTAATTTAACAGCTGATGATTCGTTGTGATTTAGTTTGGATCGTTGATTTTTCTTAGTATCTCTTATTTTCAAATATTCGTTCATCAAGGGACCCGATATCGCACAGAAACAGACGCGTCGCGAGTCGCGCGTTCACGAACACAAACTGGCCAGTTCTAATATTAGTCAGCGGATTACAGAGTGAATATTTTACCTTGATGTGGTCGCACCTGCTTACTCAACAAAAAGTGTAATTTGATTAATAGACACGAGAGCTGCAACTTGCTAATACAGTAATAGTCAGAAATCGGATTACCCCGCATGCTGCGCTCCATGCTTCAGTCATGGGGTCCTCGGTTTGATCTATTCTGGCACAAGATTTGCGGAAATAAAGGACTCCATATTGATCCATACTAGAATAATGATTTCAGAATAATACAAGATAAATCAAGATTAACATTTATTTTGGCCAGACAGAACTTACATAAAGATAATGAAACACGAATCCATGGTACACAACTTTCAGCATAAAAATATAAAATACAATTACAAAGTAACATGAAAATAGTTTCAAAGAGTCATTATATCTGGCACTGTACATACAGTGTGTGTGAGTGCCTCTCGGACACTGACACAGCACTGCATGGGGGCTCTGGCTACAGAATGTTCCCAAATGGCAGCTCTGCTACCCTTCCTTAAATACCCAGACCAGAACAAAGGGTTGTAAATATCTGAAACACAAACACCTGGTTTCGGGGGAGAGGATCAGATATCTTCTGAGACTACTCAAAAGGAGAACAGAATTCTCATAAGTTTCAATCTTTCTCATCCTACCAGTGACAGCAGTGAAGTTGAGACCATTTTACCAATCACACTGAGACCTTTAAAAAGATACCACACATAAAAGGGGAAAAACAATAGATTAACAAGATACATCATCTGTGGTATATTTGCATTCTGTGACTTGAATCAGAGGGAAGGGAGTCGGTGAGGGAGAGGGGGAGAAGGTTTGGGCAGGCCGATGTCCTACACTCTTTCTGTGAGATCTTCTCTCCAGATTAGTGAGTTTTATTGTTCTATTGCAGGGGGTTGGATCTTCAGCTTTTGTCTTAGCAGTAAAACCGATTCTTACAGACGGCCCCTGGCCCCTTGGGACAAATTCAAATTAGTTCCCAAGGGGACATATTTGGACATTCCCTGTTTCCATATTTTGGATGTTGTTTCCGGACTGTTCGTGGTGCTGATCCTTGAGTTAACAGCATGAGTCAATGGGTGCAGGAATCAAGTAGTCACTGTGCTGACTGGGTGCTGTAGCAATGGTGCATGATCCTGTTGGTCAGGTTTGCTTCCACCTGCACTTGATTGTGATGGTTCTCAGTCTGTAGAATGACTTGTTGTCCCAAGTCTGTTGTGTTAGTTAGCATGAGCAGAAAGTGTCAGTGGAAAGTGTCTTTACACTTTGAGGAAACATCTGTGTCCTCCCCAGGATGCTTAGCTATAGCTGACCCTTTGAGAAGTCCTCGGTCACCTTCAAGCAGAAGGTTTGGTTTGCCGGGCAGGTCAGATCTCCATGGGTGAAGGAATCGTTTCACTGATGATGCTCCATTGTGTGTGAGACACCTGAACAACTTCTGATTAACCATGCAATAATTGAACACTGATGAATTTGTGGTTATTGTGAGATGGGAAAAGAGAGTTGTTGGATAAACACAAGAACATAAAAATAACAACACATGATAATCTCATGTCAGAAGTGTGAGTGGTAAATAAGGTCTCATTTCTCAGTGTCCTATATCTAGTGGGTAGGACTCATTTGATCACCAGATTCTTCACTACCACTGTGACATGGAAGTGGAATTTAAACGTGGTCTGGATGAATTAAAGGAAGGGTAACAAAACATCAATATAACTAGTATCTTTACCAGCAGTATGCATAATTAAGATATATCACATAATTAAACATGGAAATACACAATTTAATAACTGCCATTATAAAATTGTCTATATTAGTTGTTTTAATTGCAAATCATTACTGAAAGCTAATGTTTCAATCAGATCACTTATAGAATGAGACTTACAGAAAGCTTTTGCACTCATCTTCTGTGCATTTGATGTACAGGCTAAGTCACACTCAATGATGCCGGTCTTACTGGAAATTGTTTAATTAATTGATAGAAATGCCTGCATTCCAGATCTAACTCTTTAGATATATTTTTATTGTCATTAGTCATATGTTGGAAACTAGGGGGCCCTCCCAGTTTGAAACAATGCTAAGGACTGGACATAATACACATTTTCTCCATCAATTCACTGATCAATTAATTGTCAATCAGTTGATGTGTGACTATAGCCATGCACATGTCTTATGCATCTTACAGTGTTTACATACAGGAAGTTGACATGGCTGTAAGCCGTAAAATTATTCAACATAACTGAAAAAGAATTATGAAAATAATTCCCCTTGTCCTATATGTATGAAGGTAAATAATGTTTGATAGATTTGCAGTATGTGAATGATTTTGGGCTGGATAGTCCTATGATCTATGCCAGGTAGAGATGTTGTGTGGTTGTAGAATTAAGGGTGTGTGTTGTGTATGTTGTGTATAGGAGATGGGTGGTGTCTATCCTACCATAATCTGTGTTGTATAATTTAGTTCCAGTTTTTAAACTGGGAAGCCATGTAGCTATGTGTGCTGTGAGGTATGAATGGCCTCTTGAAGTCTCTTCACTCCCATCTCCTACATGTTAAGTTGTGTGTGTGTCCTGGCTGATGCAGGCCAGCCCAGTCCCTGTGGAATCTGGGTCTGAAGAGTGGCAGCCATCAGCCTGAAAGGAAAACAAACACAGAGAGAGAAACACAGTCTAATATTGAACCTTTACCCAAATTTCATTAAGATAGATGGTGCTATCTGATTTTTTCTTTAATGGTCTTAGCCAGACAGTTGTTTAGATGGCTTTAACCTGTTAAGGTTTTATGCCATTATGAGAAAATTTATTTTAGTTTACAAAGACATTTATCATCATCATGATCATGTTTCTGTAAAGAAAAAAGGTCAAATAAACTGATTTATAATGGTCAGGTCTGACTGCTGGTGTGTAAGCACAGTCAAACATGTTGCACCTTAAGCTGCTGTTGCAGTTGAGTTTACACAAACTGCTTTGTTGATAGCATTATCACACCCAGGTCCCTTGGGGGAATCTCTTTAAATAATGCTGTTTACTCAAGCCAGATCTGTGTTTAGAGCATCAGATCACCAGGTGTGGTGCTGTGCCGTTTGTTTAAGATTTGGTATTTACGGCACCATTCAAACACTTGACCATTTGGATCTCTGTGGTCTGTAAACCCTGTGGAGTTAATGCCTGAGGTTAACATAACACACAACTTTCATTACATTTCCAGTAAAATAACTTCCCTGATCAGATCCCATGTAATCTGACGCTCCCAGAGAGGAGTTTTCTAACGCTTGCGCTCCTTTGTTTTTGGTTTTATTACAATGGAAAACTTGCACCTCCCCGTTCTCACTGGGCTCCAGATCACTGAAATGTAAATTCTTAGGCCTTGAATGAATTCGGCCTACTCAAGTTACAGCAATCAGGTTCATCATTTTAACTGGGCATTGTAATTTTTCTCATTAAAGATTCTTGCACAAGTAGAAGGTACAGAAGTTCTTTCTCTTTAGTTTTTTCATTTCAGTTTTCTTTCTTAACAGTTCTTTCTCTAACCATCTATATTCTCCTTCCCATCATTTCAACACTAGTAGTGCTCTTACCTGCACATCCCACACATCCATCTTTCTCCCTTCTGATCCTTTTTCTACTTCTTCAACATTCTTTCCTCTTCTAAATAATGCTTAATAATAATGAGATTAAAAGCCATTTGTGGCCATTATGATATAATCTACATTATAATGTGATCATAACATAAATCATATTCTATACTATAAATATAGTATAAATTACACATTTTATTTGTTGGTCTCAAGAGGGTCCCTGCTGAGTAATTTGTCCAGAATGACTTGTTATCATCTCACTGATCTTTTAGAAGGCACACCTTTGATTGGCCCTGAAGCTACAGATGTGCTGGCATGTGCATTGTGTGCACAGCAACAAGATCAAACTGGAAACCAGTTATAAACTTAGTTGCTGTGGACATTCAATAAACTGCAAACACTGAGCGCACGGGTCAAATCATTACTCAATTTAAAGATTTTTGTGACTACAATATAGAATTGGGCACAATTTTCTTGTTTTGGGCTGAGATATTATCAGTTGCATTCTTTAGAGAATCTATTTGCATATGAAAAGAAAGGTTTGACAAACACGGGTCTGAGGGAGAGCCAAAAGTTTACTTTTGGTCTGCTAATTGTGTAAACACACACAAGTGTAGCGATTGCAAGGTCTGAAATAAGACCAAGGTAAAACGTTATATTTTATAAGACCTTTTTAATTGTTACATCAGCCCTGAACCGATTTTGTCCACCTTCACATTTTACACACAAAGGATTCCAGTGAGATGTTTTCATTGATATGTTTTAGCTCATCTAATCACAAGATTTCATTAACAAGTTTGCATGACCATTTGCTCTTTTTCCGTGTTGCAACGTTGTTAAAGCAACGCAAATAAACAAATGTAACTGGACATTTTTTCCTCAGACTTTATGTTTTAATTTACGGGCCTCTTTTGAGTACCAAAATAAAATTTGGATGATGTTATTCCAGTTTAGGTTTCCTCTCTTGCTGCGTAGGCAAACAAGGAGAAATTTAAAGCAAGGGATATTATTTCTACTCTACGCTGCTGCTTTCATGTCCCTGATAAGCAATGTGGTTGTCTAATTCTCAAGCCCTGTCGCGGTATTCAGTATATACTCCCAACATTTCTAAAAGGCAAATAAGAATGGACTTACCATAACAGCTGAAGAAAGAGATGGAAATCAAACCTCTTGCTTGTTGCAATCCCAATATTTCGCTGAAAAGGCACTCGCAACCTGGAGATCACGGAGGGCCGGGTCACCACTTTGTAAGGTCCATCCGTTAGCCCAAAAACGGAATCTAACGGCTTGGTTGAAGGATTCTGCGTGTAAGCCTTTTCAGCATTTCTGTTAAATTCACTTAATTTATTAACATCTAATTTTAAATCTGACTCCATGAATAAAGTGATCTGACTCTAATTTTATGTGACTTCGTTCAATTTGTTACGTTCGTAATTTAACAGCTGATGATTCGTTGTGATTTAGTTTGGATCGTTGATTTTTCTTAGTATCTCTTATTTTCAAATATTCGTTCATCAAGGGACCCGATATCGCACAGAAACAGACGCGTCGCGAGTCGCGCGTTCACGAACACAAACTGGCCAGTTCTAATATTAGTCAGCGGATTACAGAGTGAATATTTTACCTTGATGTGGTCGCACCTGCTTACTCAACAAAAAGTGTAATTTGATTAATAGACACGAGAGCTGCAACTTGCTAATACAGTAATAGTCAGAAATCGGATTACCCCGCATGCTGCGCTCCATGCTTCAGTCATGGGGTCCTCGGTTTGATCTATTCTGGCACAAGATTTGCGGAAATAAAGGACTCCATATTGATCCATACTAGAATAATGATTTCAGAATAATACAAGATAAATCAAGATTAACATTTATTTTGGCCAGACAGAACTTACATAAAGATAATGAAACACGAATCCATGGTACACAACTTTCAGCATAAAAATATAAAATACAATTACAAAGTAACATGAAAATAGTTTCAAAGGGTCATTATATCTGGCACTGTACATACAGTGTGTGTGTGTGTGTGTTTAAGACACTGACACAGCACTGCATGGGGGCTCTGGCTACAGAATGTTCCCAAATGGCAGCTCTGCTACCCTTTCTTAAATACCCAGACCAGAACAAAGGGTTGTAAATATCTGCAACACAAACACCTGGTTTCGGGGGAGAGGATCAGATATCTTCTGAGACTACTCAAAAGGAGAACAGAATTCTCATAAGTTTCAATCTTTCTCATCCTACCAGTGACAGCAGTGAAGTTGAGACCATTTTACCAATCACACTGAGACCTTTAAAAAGATACCACACATGAAAGGGGAAAAACAATAGATTAACAAGATACATCATCTGTGGTATATTTGCATTCTGTGACTTGAATCAGAGGAAGGGAGTCGGTGAGGGAGAGGGGGAGAAGGTTTGGGCAGGGCGGTGTCTTACAGTCTTTCTGTGAGATCTTCTCTCCAGATTAGTGAGTTTTATTGTTCTATTGCAGGGGGTTGGATCTTCAGCTTTTGTCTCAGCAGTAAAACCGATTCTTACAATATCTGATAGGTGATTTTTTATTTTTGATGGCTTTTTTTATTTTTAGGCAGCGGCTATGTGTACATTTCAATTAGATGCTATTTATACTTTATTTTGACAGATACATACTATTTGCACCTCAGTGTTGTTGTACATTAACAGGATGCAATAATAACAGAGTGTAAATGATTATATTTATTAAATGGATGCCGCCTTAATGGGACAATAAAAGCCCTCCCTACACCTACCCCTAACCCCAATAAATGCTTTTATTATTATTAAACATTTCATTATGCACTTTATTTCCACTTTTAGAACATTTTCTTAATTTTTATTGAAAGTAAATACCTTTCTGATGTGATATATGATGGGAAAAGGGAGAAGAGCGAGCTCGGCAAAAGGTGGATTCGAAACCATCGATTGCATCAAAACCTTGATCCTTGAGACTTACGCTTTACTGAATTACACCACTAAAGACATTGAAATATGTGCATCGTTTTTTAAATCTTGTTGGGCCCAACCAGACATTGTTAGGCGGAGCTAGTGCAAATATAAATTCCCCACTGTTGAATTAACACCACTCTGTGTGTAAAACATTTTTAAGAAATCTAAATCTCTGTTAATTCTCAAAAAGAACTGAAGACAAATAACAGAAATAAAGTCAGTGTGGTTTGTAATAAGAGAGATTTAATGTCTTTTCAGTTGATTTCATCTAAAGCTGTGTCTGAAGTCAGTTGTAGTTCTTGTGTTTCTCTTTCCTTCAGTGATTCTGCTCATTATCATCAGGTGTCTTCAATAATCAAACAATCATCACTCAATTAATCACTTAAGTATCTAATTAACTCTAACACTGCTTCAGTGTTACTTTAACACCCTGCTGGTGGTTCCCATATGAACACTGAGACCATTTTAGCCTGTTCAGCGTTGCGTTCGGACACGTTTCCTCAGCACAGTAGCACAAAAGTGGTGTTTCGTTTTCCCCATGATGCTGTCAGAGCTGGAGTTTGACTACCAATACATGGAAAATATGATTGTAGCAATATTTAGTAGGCTTTGTAACAACATAGGGGAGAGTGGGGTAAGATGAGCCATTTTTTACTTGTGTGGTCTTCAAGATAAGTTAAAATAAGGCAGAAATACAATGAAAGTATCTAAAGTAATTTCAGGATGTTTGCTCTCATTTTAAATGATCAGAATCCAGAAAGGAAGGTAAGGTAAGTTGATCCAAGTCAGTGGGTAAGTTGCACCATCTGGGTGTAAACGGACCATCTAAATGAATCTGAATCAAACCTATGTGAAATTGTAAAAATAATTTACCTCTTTTAAAAACACCTCCAATAATCAAATTTCCTTTTACAGTTATAGGTACAGTTTCCTTTTTTAGTCATATTTCTCTTCTTAAAGCTAATTTAAACCAACCAAATGAAGTTGAAATTTCAATATCTTTAATTGTTTGCATTTCTGAAACAATGTTAAACACCAAAGTTGTAACCTTCCCAAAAACAGCCTAAACTGAGTTTGAGTAAAATGTAAATAAAAATAAATAAAATCAAAACTGAATTAGAATGAGTGAATGAATGTCATTGAAACTAATAAACATTTTATTAAAAATGTTCTTGACATGGTAGGTTTTTTTTTTTTTTTGTTTGTTTTTTTTAAAGAAAATTATAAACTAAAGCAGTTGTGTAACATTACATTGAAATTATACCAGTTTATACTTCAGAGATTTAACTCAACTACAGTGCCTTATGGTGGGGTAAGTTAAAACACTGGCTCAGTTTACCCCACATCATTTGGCTCACTTTGCCCCATAGCTGCCATTTTGGATTAAACTAGTTAGCTTACCAATTCAGGCTAATATTTAGCTAAATGATTTGCATGGTTTTATACATTACTAAATCACCAATATGGATCATAAATATTTTAGACCTGGACAAATGTGCTTTGCTGTAACAGCCATTACATCTGTTATGCTAAAATTTTCCTTTGACAAGCCAAAAACAGTTTTTAAAGGAAATGGGTACCTTCCACTCCTCCCATGTGCTTCTCATTTTCACAGTCTGGCAGAAATTATGAGTGGTTCCAAAATATATGGTCACATGACAATAAAAGTGTAGAGTTCCCAAGATAAAGGGGGTGGGTCAACTTACCCACTGGCTCATCTTACCCCACTCTCCCCTACGGAGCGCGCATGAGAGCAGTTTCTCTTTAACAACGCTCGCGATGTGGATCAAAGATCATATACGGACTGGAGCAAGCGCATCTCAAGTTTTTATAGACATATTTTACACTCTAGTGCTCTTAACATGAACCAGCATTATGATTTAATGATGTCTTATTCAAATGAGATATATGTGCAAATAAGGACACTGACACAGCCGTACGTCTGATCATGAACGCAATGACATGACGGATTATTCAGATACACAGAAGACAATGATGTACATCAAAAATTCAAACAATTGATATAAAAAGTAACTATATGTCTTTATTCTTTCTGTGTTAAACTGTTGCGTGTCGTTTGTTCAGAGACTGTAGTGCTCATAAATGTATTGAAAATATTATTAGACCTTTTCAATGTTCTTCTGCGTTTCTCCCTCATTCTTGGGAGTTTGTTGTCATCGGGTTAGATTTTTATAATACATAAAGGTGCCCTCAACTCTTTTATTTTTTATACTCTATTTTAATATTCATGTCTCTATAATGAGTGTGTTGCATGTCTGTGTTTTATTGGTTGTTGTCTCCCCTTTTCCACAGCTTTACATGCCCATTTCTTCAGACCTTTTCAACTCTGAGGTGCAAATGACCAGGTTTCATGACACTTTAATTTGTGTAACAGTACAGCTGTTGCAATATGCAAGTTCTGGCTTTTTATTTGACCCTTTCTTTATTGTAGTATACACTCAGGCCTGTTTCTATCAAGGACTAAACATGTTTTTTGTTTTCATTTCAGTTTGTTATGAGCAAAAACCACACAAGTTTGGAATGACATGATAATGATTAAATGTTGAGAGAAGTTTCTTTTTTGGGCAAATTGTGCCTTTAACTGCCTCTTAATAAAACTGTAAGATGCCATTCACACTGTACACAGTGACATAGAGTCCGGGCAGGGAGGGAGCCTGGGGTGTTTATTGAACCAATCAGATAAATCGAGAGTCAGCGAGAAGCTGATTGGCTACAGAAGAAGGTGGACCTGCCTTCCTTGCGCTTGCAAAACTCAGTGAGTGAGAGAATCATGCCAAAACTAATCGCAGCTAAAAGAAAGACAGAACTGTACAAATCGGTGCATTTCGGGAACTTTTGTCCTACGTACACAATAAGTCATTTAGACATTTGCAACAGTTTGTTGTTTTTACACAAATGGTGGTTTTGCGCGGTCAATCTGTTTTGCAGTTCCTGACTCTGTTGTTTTCGCTTGCAAATCGATGTTCACAGGCTTGCAATACTTTTGGCAGTATTTTGGCGAAAGAAACATGTCAAAAGTGTAAGCGTGGAAAAATGGAAGTCAGAAGAATACAGATACTTATTTTGCATTAGCATTAATCTGCAGTTTCACAATACATGAATTACACTTACGAATAACAGTAAAATGCTGCAAATGTTTTTTTTTCTTACACTTGAAAGGCGATTTACACCTTTACAAAGCTTCTCTTGCGCATGCAAATTTAATTTACACTTGTAATCTTATTTACACTTTCACAAAGCTGATGCGATTCTTTATGGCATCATTTTACCTTCATAAATTTCTCCCTGATCATTATAAATGAATGGATGTGTTGTCTCTGTCTCTGTGAGTCTGTGTGTCCAGGACAGTCATCTCTCTGTGGGACACGGCCGGAGTCTGTCCCTGTTCTGTCTGGATCATCTGACCGTGAGTGAGAGACGACTGATACACTGATATCCCATTCAGCTCCACTGTGAACAGGTAAAACAGAAACAACAGAAACAACACACACACACACACACACACACACACACACACACACACACACACACACACACACACACACACACACACACACACACACACACACACACACACACACACACACACACACACACACACACACACACACACACACACACACACAGACAGACAGGTATCTGACAGTCCTGATGAACATGTCCTGATGAACATGACGCTCTGCGCCACTAGAGGGAGTAAGTTTGTTTTTCATATTAGTGAAGTTACAGAAAACAAGACACAATCTGAGTCAGTTTTATATGTGTTCCAGCCAGGGATGTCATGAGAACCGATACTTCGGTACCAAGTCGGTATCAACACTTTAAAATCCTGACGGTACCGAACATTTATGCACTATAGCATTTAGGTTGATCCCAAACAGAATATCAGAGCAAATCAGTCTTTCTGTGAGACGTAATTTCACAAACAGTGTTAGTGATTGAGCGGTACCGCATCTCTCTCTCAAAATGCGCAAATGGCGCATAGCCTAGTATCCACATTGCTGTTGCTCTGCGAGCGAGATGCATGGTGCAATACAAGACTTTAGCGCACATCGTTTTATATCATGCCAATTTATAAATTCATGCGATTTTAAACTATAAAGTACTCGCGCGCTCTCTGAGAGTCTTCAGTCAGTGCGCGCTCAACCAAAGCGCGCACACACAGCCGCCTCTCGCACGAGTGTCAGATTTATTTACTTATTAGCCTACACACAAACGTTCCAATACACACATAGTTATGTCAATATGCCCGCCTTTGGCGAATATTCGTGTTGGTTATGTGAATGTTAACAGCATGTGTAACAGCATATTGTCTCCGTCCATTAGGCCTTTAAAACCTGCTATTGGCTGTCTGTATTATTAATGATAATCAAACAACAAAAGAAAAGCTTTAATAAGGATTAGTCTTTATTTAACTTATATAGTTATGACTATTCAGAGTTTTTATATTTGATTATTCAATTTCTGTGGCATTTTTACTTGAACACTACTGTTAGACCTACCTACTTGTCTTTATTCTTTTAATTAATCTTTATTATATTGCATTTATTTATGCTATTGCTTCTAATGCGTTTAATCATTCTTGTTTTATTACTGACTACTGCAACAAGTTACCTTATAAAAACACAAATACATTGAGTGAGCAAACATTTTGGTGAATTTTTTTTTTTTACCGTGGTATCGACTTTGGTACTGAGTATTGTGTACTTTTGGTGGTATCGGTACCGACTACTAGATTTTTGGTATCGTGACATCCCCATTTCCAGGGAAATGAGGATGTGGATGAATTAGCAAAACAAGCTTTACAGAGAGAAACAATAGAGATACAAATGCCATTAAGCAAATCAGAAATTAAGGTTTTAATCTGGAATAAAGCAATAGAAGAATGGCAAATAAAGTGTAACAATGGAAAAAGGGTAGATTTCTTTACAGCTTAATTAATAAAGTAAATCAAAAGATAAGATATATAGGTAAATCAAGGAAAGAAGAGGTTATTTATAATAGAATAATGTTAGGGCATTCCAATTTAAATAGCACACTTAAAATAATAGGGAAACATCCAGATGAGTTATGTGAACAATGTCATGTTGAAGAAATAATACCACATGCGATTCTTGAATGTATTAAAATATATGTAAAAAATATCATAGAAGTTATGATGAAAAATGGAATTCAGTAATTAAATTAAGGTTTTAAAAAAATGGTCAAGTTGAATAAATAGTACAGTTTTCTTTGATTTTTATTAGGGAGACTGGGTTGATACATAGAATAAAACTCTGTTCCACACTCTGGAGCTGAAGGTGGCAGTAATGCACCTCTTACGCTGGTTGCCAGCCGCCATTAAAAATCAAGAAGAATAAGACGACACAAGACACACCTTAACCAGGTAGAAACAAAAGTATATGAGGAGGAAGAGAAGAGACGCCATTCTGAGGCTTTAAACCTGCTAACTCTGGGTGGGTAAGTTCAGAACGTATGCAAATATGTAGTGATATAAAAATTAGCTGCTATTTAGGTTTATGCTCTTCTTTACTTGATATTTAAAACACATCATTATATTTTGAGAGAACAAACTAACCAAAATGGTTGCCAATTAACATATAAATTACTTCTGATATCCAGCAATCTTTGTTTTAGCCTATGTAATAATTATAGTTTTATCACGCAAATATTTCTAGATCTTGTGACATAAACAAAAACTATGTGAGTTTTAAAATATTTTTCTAACTGGACACTTTTTACACAGACCCTTTATTGTATGAATTATCATCACATTAGAAGCAATATTAATGAACCTGTGATTCTGTTGCACAAACACAAGTAGATTGAGACATGCTCTTGCCACTCGCCATTACTCAAATAACTGCTGCTTTCAACTGTAGTTCAAGTGTGGTAAATTCAATACAGCACAACAACAGTGCTGAATACTGCATCCAGATGATCAAACTGGTGTAAAGCTACACAAAGTGCTAAAGGCTGATGTAAAGTAAGTTTAAAAATTACATGTAAATTATCACAGATGTAAGGCCTGTTACATTTATTTCAAACTGTGTCCAGATTTTCATTTCCTGCATTCACACACTGCTGTAGCAAACATTAAAATTTGAATAAACATGAAGAAAATGGTAAATGAAAGCACTTGAGTGTAACACAAATAGCTACCTGAAAAACAATTCACAATGATTAAAATGAAATAACTGGTCTACAGCTGTGCTGTATTGAATTGAACTTGTATTGCACTTAAATTTTGCTCTAATATCAAGTCAAGTCAAGCCACCATTATTTAAAGGTAAGGTAGGCGAGGAGAGGCTGGCTAGCTTTAGCAATAGCAAGCTAGCTTTAAAAGCATAAATTAATTTAATCTATAACGTAGTTCTGCAGAAAACAGTGATAATTGAATATTTAAAATGGATAAATACTAAATAACATAAATGTAATGAAGTTCCAATCCTTTTCACAATTATTATGAGTAAAATATCTTAAATAACCATCTTTTTTTGAGATTACATTGAGCTGTATTTCTACGTTATTATAATATGGGGAAGGTAAATGGATTGCATTGTCATCCAGATTAAGAGTGTACTTTATTGTAGTGGTATTCTATCATTGTACTACAGACTTTAACTCTGTGTTTCCACATAAAAGGTCTGCGATCAGTCTCTCCACACTCTATTGGCAAATCCTAGCTCTTTTTTTCCACTGAAAGTATTAATTTGAGAGAAGCTGCCTTTTTGTATGGGATACCAGCCTTGGAACTCTGAAACCAGAACAAAAAAATACAGTTTTTGCTCATAATAAACTGAAATGGGGAAGAAAAAAAAACAAAAAACATATTTAATCCTAAACATTATTATTATTTTACAGTTTCTTTAAACTGGTGGACAGATGCTATTCAATAATGGGTTGTCGCACAAGCAAGTCAAGAAGGTGATGAAGCATGTACACACACACACACACATACATGTATGTATGTATGTATGTATGTATGTATGTATGTCATGGTTATGTTTCATTGTGTTTCCCCTGTGACCTAGTTTTCCTGTGTGTTTGATTTAGTCATTAGATTCACCTATTTAATGAGTTTGTCATTAAATACCATTATTACTATTCTCCTTCGTCTTTGTGAGTTTTACACTATCAACACATGACACTATATATATTTCAAATTTCTCAAACTCTGGTGGTTTACTTTCAGATGCATGTTCGCCACCTTTCTGATTGCAGTGGTTTTGACTAATCATAGTGACACTCAAAAAGAAACCCTCTGAGTGCTATGCTAAAGCAGCAGTGGCAGCGGATGCTGTGGATTGCTCGAAGATCGGGAGGTATGATTACAAATAGTCACATTTATGTTTCTGGGAAAGATTCCCTGCATTAGCGATGATACTTTTGAAACTCTAGAGCAGGGATGGGCAAACTCGGTCCTGGAGGGCCACTGCCCTGCAGAGTTTAGCGCTAACCCTGATAAAACTCACCTGCCTGTAGCCTTCTAGTAATCCTGAAGACATTGATTAGCTGGTTCAGGTGTGTTTGATTAGGGTTGGAGCTAAACTCTGCAGGGCAGTGGCCCTCTAGGACCGAGTTTGCCCATCCCTGCTCTAGAGTCTACATTACTACCCACATAGCAACATTGTGCCTCCCCAGATCCGGCCCACATGCTGCGTGGAATGACGGCCCTTGAGTGGCCCACTCCTGTTTGCCAGATCTGGGCATAGCAATGCCACATGTCAGCCTTAGATAAAATCAACTAAAAGAAGACTATCTAAAGATCTCAGCAGAGGAGGACTAAACAACTCCACAAACAGCATTACCAGCTTCACTTATTACTGACCAGACTGACTTTATTTCTGTCAGACGTCTACAGAAGCTCTTATTGAGAATCAACAGAGGTTTAACTCTAATGTATTTCATCTGATGTCCCATAACAGTGATCAGTGTTTCCATTAGTTGGGCTCTTAACTCTTATTATACGTTTGTCTCTTCACAGGTGATGGTCATCTGAAGTCCTCGCAGGAGTTGGAGCCGTCTCTTCACAGGTGATGGTCATCTGAAGTCCTCGCAGGAGTTGAGTCGTCTCTTCACAGGTGATGGTCATCTGAAGTCCTCGCAGGAGTTGGAGTCGTCTCTTCACAGGTGATGGTCATCTGAAGTCCTCACAGGAGTTGGCGTTGTCTCTTCACAGGTGATGGTCATCTGAAGTCCTCGCAGGAGTTGGAGTCGTCTCTTCACAGGTGATGGTCATCTGAAGTCCTCACAGGAGTTGGCGTTGTCTCTTCACAGGTGATGGTCATCTGAAGTCCTCGCAGGAGTTGAGTCGTCTCTTCACAGGTGATGGTCATCTGAAGTCCTCGCAGGAGTTGGAGTCGTCTCTTCACAGGTGATGGTCATCTGAAGTCCTCACAGGAGTTGGCGTTGTCTCTTCACAGGTGATGGTCATCTGAAGTCCTCGCAGGAGTTGGAGTCGTCTCTTCACAGGTGATGGTCATCTGAAGTCCTCACAGGAGTTGGCGTTGTCTCTTCACAGGTGATGGTCATCTGAAGTCCTCGCAGGAGTTGGAGTCGTCTCTTCACAGGTGATGGTCATCTGAAGTCCTCGCAGGAGTTGGAGTCGTCTCTTCACAGGTGATGGTCATCTGAAGTCCTCGCAGGAGTTGGAGTCATCTCTTCACAGGTGATGGTCATCTGAAGTCCTCGCAGGAGTTGGAGTCGTCTCTTCACAGGTGATGGTCATCTGAAGTCCTCACAGGAGTTGGCGTCGTCTCTTCACAGGTGATGGTCATCTGAAGTCCTCGCAGGAGTTGGCGTTGTCTCTTCACAGGTGTTTAAATAGACAAATTGGTAACGTTCTGATAGATACGATCTAAACCACTTTAATGCCTGTCCCTGAATACCAGTGTAATTTTGTAGACGATCTAGGAGTATTTTATGATCTATGGTGTCGAATGCGGCACTAAGATCTAATAAAACTAGTATTGAGATACAGCCTTGGTCAGCAGCTAAGAGTAAGTCATTTGTAATTTTAACGAGCAGATGGGGTCTGAATCCAGACTGAAATTTTTCATAGATATCATTTAGCGGACACCAATTTTTTTTTCTAGTATTTTAGACAGAAATGGAAGATTTGAAATGGGTCTGTAATTTGTTAATTCATTTGGATCTAGTTTCTTAATGAGAGGTTTAATAACTGGCATCTTGAACGGTCTTGGGACATAGAGATAAAGACGTGTTAATAATATTGAGAAGAGGCTCTTCTGCTACAGGTAACAACTCTTTCAATAGTTTAGCGATTATTGGATCTAATAAACATGTTGTTGGTTTAGAAGCAATGATAAGTTTATTTAGCTCTTCCTGTCCTATAATAGTAAAGCACTGGAATTGTTCTCGAGGGGTGATAGTTGAGGCTGAATCATAAAACGCTGTCAAAGGTTGTACATTTATAATTGTATTTCTGATTCTTTGGAATTTTTTTTGTTTTAGTGAAGAAATTCATAGTCATTACTACTAAACTGTACTGGAATATTTTGTTGAGGTGATTGTTCAGGTGTTTATTTGTTAATCTGGCCACTGTACTAAATAAAAACCTTGGATCGTTTTGGTTATTTTCTATTAGTTTATGTCTAACGGGAAGTGCTGCGATTTTGAAGACCTCTAAATGAGTTTGTTTCCATTTGCGCTCTAGATTACGAGTTTCTTTCTTGATAGCGTGAGTAATACTGTTGTACCACGGTGCAGTACTTTTCTCTCTAACCTTCTTTAATCTGATCGGTGCAACCGTTTCTAATGCACTAGAGAAAATGCTGCTCATACTGCTAGTCATTTTCTCTAGTTCATTTGGGTACACTGAGCAGCTGAGATAAATCTGGTAGGTTATTTGTGAATTTATCTATAGTGTTTGGGAGAATTGTTCTACCTGGTCGATAACGCGAATATCATCAGTACGCAGTATGTACGTTACAAGGTAGTGATCAGTGACATCAATACTTTGCGGTATGATGTCTATATCAGTAGGATTGGTTCCATGTGATATGCAAGACCACGCTGGTGATGCTAGCGGGCTAAGGCTAGTAGCGGATGTTCGGAAATGTGGATATAAGTAGCGATATCTAGGCAATCCGATTGTTTTAGATATAGAATACTGTCGGGATATGTTCACCCGCTATAAAAAAAGAGAAAGTATTAGTTTATAAAGCTGATACAAGAAGAAAAAACGAGGATTTAGAGTCAACTAGATGGAGCTCCAGATTCAAACCACGCGGCAGACACAATCGAGCAGAAATCGCCTGATGTCATTTGATTCTGACAATTGTGTTGTGTTATTAATACATTTACACTACAAACCCTGTGTTACTGAAGCATGAGATCCTGCAGTATACCAATCAGTGAGAAGATTTTAACAAACATGAGCACAAAAAGTTAATCTACGATGACACACACAGACATCAACAATCAGTGTATGAATCTCATCAATCTCATACATGATGTCATAACGTTGCCAGCCAATCGCTGCATTGCTGATCGTGGTTTCGAGTATCGATGCATCTGCCCTCTTCAGGGAACGCGCAGTAATCTCAGATAACTTAATCCAGATAGTTTAATCCAATCCACAAATTAGCCAGAGATCAGTTATCATGATTAGAAGATCTGGGATCTGTCAAATCATCTCAATGTATTAAGTGAGGTATGAAGAACGGACCCCCGGTGAGTAAACTAAAGTAAAAGAAAGAACGCCATTTCGAGGGTTTAAACCTTTTAACACAGGGCATTTAAAACAGCTGCATATTTTTTTTTTTTTTTTTTTTTTTTTTGGGTAAATTCAGAATTTATTCTCCATGTAGACTAACCATGTAGTCATAATGAGCTGCTTTTTGGGTTTCTGCTCTTTATATACAGTTTGAGCATTTTATCTGACCAAAATCACCCAAAAGCAGATGATTAAACTCAGACTTACACAGATTTTTGAATTTTGAATATTATAACTTTTGTTTATGTAGTATTATTAAATAATATCGACTGGTCGTCATATATAATTGTATTTGTATAAAACTTTTGTGATATTTCTTGATCCTGTGAAGTCAACACCAAGGGCGTAGGTTTGATTTTGAAATTGGTGGGGACATCCCCGGAAGCTGAGGATTCAGGAAATTAATATCAAATCACCTTTATTTATATAGCGCTTTTTACAATGGCAATTGTTTCAAAGCAGCTTCACAGTGGTAACAGGAAAATAATGCAACGGAATTTGATTCGGCTGTACAGCCGCTCTGGAGAAAACGGTGATGTCATCCAGCTCATTTCAATTATCATATAGTGTCAATGCGGGCGGATCAGTAATATAGTTGAAATTTAGGTGTCCCCAACTGAGCAAGCCAAAAGCCAAAGGCGACGGTGGCAAGGAACCAAAACTCCTTCAGGGCCAGAATGGAGAAAAAAAACCTTGGGAGAAACCAGGCTCAGTCGCGGTGCCAGTTCTCCTCTGGCCGACGAACAAATAGTGTATGATTATGATTCTGGCAACATTACAGGTCAGAAGTCATATTAGATGAATAGATATTCGTAGGATTATTCGAAAGATTGGAGTTGTCACGCCGGGGACGGGTTTAATTAGGATGTCGTGTCGATGCGGCATTTACAGGGGGGAGTTTAATTGACACTATTGTCTCTATAGACACTTCAGGGATATGGTCATCATGTCCAGGCTAAGGTCCACCATCTGGTCTGGATACGGCCCGGATCCGGCCGACTGCAGTAAACCTCGGGATAAACAGAGAGACTAACATTAGCGTAGATGCCATTCTTCTTATGATGTAACGAGTACATCAGGTGTTATGGGAAGTGTTCCCGGTTCCGGCTGACCTAGTTAATGCAGCCTAAAACAATCATTTAACTGATTTGAATAATAGAAATTAAAAATGTTTTATGTGTATGCCATAGTAAAGAGATGTGTTTTTAGTCTAGATTTAAACTGACAGAGTGTGTCTGCTTCCCGAACAATGCTAGGAAGACTGTTCCAGAGTTTAGGTGCTAAATAGGAAAAGGATCGACCGCCTGCAGTTGATTTTGATATTCTAGGTATTATCAACTGGCCAGAATTTTGAGACCGCAATAGACGTGATGGAGTATAATGCGTTAAGAGCTCGCTCAAGTAATGGGGAGCTAAACCATTTAGTGCTTTGTAAGTAATCAGCAAGATTTTAAAATGTATACAATGTTTAATAGGGAGCCAATGCAGTGTTGCCAGAACCGGGCTAATATGGTCATACTTTCTGGTTCTAGTAAGAACTCTAGCTGCTGCGTTTTGGACAAGCTGCAGTTTATTTATTAAGCGAGCAGGGCAACCACCCAGTAGAGCATTACAATAATCTAGCCTTAAGGTCATGAACGCATAAACTAACTGTTCAGCATTTTGCATTGAAAGCATGTGCCGTAATTTAGATATATTTTTAAGATGGTAGAATGCAGTTTTACAGATGCTAGAAACGTGGCTTTCAAATGAGAGATTGGTATCAAAGAGCACACCCAGGTTCCTAACTGACGACAAGGATAATAATAGAATAATGTATTAAGGTTTTTAGTCTTTGTTGACCTTAACAATATATTAATTAATGAATTCTGTAATGTTACAGATAACTAATAAAGACGAGGCAGTTTAACAGAGACTTAACTTTACTCCATTCATAGTGCAATGCAATACGGTGCAAAAAATGCTTTTCTTACTTAGTATTTTTGTCTTGTTTCCAGCCCAAATATCTAAAAATTCTCAAATCAAGATGCTTCAATGTCAAAGTGTCTACAGTCTTGTTCCTTGCTATTTGAAGAAGCCAAACACATGTCTGTGTCTGTCCTTAACAGAAATGAACTGTTGGCATATTCGTTTCACATCAATATTGTCCAGTTTGTCCTAGAGGACATGGCACACCGCAATACTGTTAAGTCTCACTAGTGCCATTGTTGTTGTCTTCAGTCTCCTAAGAGCACTGAAACTTCTTTCAGCCTCAGCTGACAAGGGTTTTAACTCACTTTAACAAGACCAAGCAATGTTGTGTTTTCATGTTTTACCCTACCCGTCACACAAAACTTTCTGCATTTTTACATTTTCAAAAAAAACATCGCTTAGTGTGATTTATAAGCTGTTTTTCTCATGGGGACAAAAAAATGTCCCGAGAAGGATTTCGGATATTGCCATCTTTGTAGGGTTTCTCACGCACACGCGCACACACAAGCGTTTAGGTTTGCCACTTATCCCGCGATTGTCATATATTGAAAAAACTGCACTGTCCTTGAATCAATATGTGACGCGATTACCGCATCTAGGTTTCGGACGGAGGAGCTTTGCTTTGCCGCTTCGCACAACCAAATGTAGCTACGAGTTAGAAAGAAAAAAACAAAGCCAATCGGATTAGCGATGTGGGTTCAGGAGGTGGGACAGAACGCTCTTGTTTTTAATCTCAACGAGATGTTTCCTGGTTAAATAAAATAAGTAATACATAACCACAAGACATAATCGGTGGTTATATATAAATATATTTTAATTTTTGATCAAAAATATTGCTAGGGACAAATCAGTGTCACTGGATATTGCTAGGGACACGTCCCTAGCGTCCCTACTAAATTCTACGCCCCTGGTGGACACACGGCCTTAGGGACCATTCACACTGAACTTTTCCATTGTTTATCTATGTAAACATGCACTAGATGGACGTTTGACCACTGCGCTCGCATCTTTTGCAGCGTCTCACGCGTGACAGCGTTGTGTGACCCAGCCCATAGAATGTTACGGCTAGATGCTTAGCAACAGACAACCAATCGCGGGCCTCATACTCACGTGCTTTGGACAGTGAATGGAAACACAGCATGTTGTATAAATAGTATTTATAGCGTTTGAGGGAAACGTGTCAAATGGTGGCAGAAAGTGTGTCGATTGGAGTAAAGAAGAGATTGTTTTATTCTTACATTCATAGTCCGAGTAATAATAATTAATTGCACATTTTCTGTAATTATTTGCTTAATGGCATCTTTATATGAATGAACGCCAGTATCACCGAGGCCAACAATGCTACTGATATCTCTATGAGATGGTTTTTTTTTTCTTCTCAATTTTAGCCATTAATTATAGCCATTCTACATTTACAGTATAATCGAAAGCTATCAGTTTATATAACATTTATTAGGCTTTAAAAATATAACAAATTTAATTTAAGTGAACTCTTCATATGTTTAAAGAAATCAGGAGGAGAGGAGGGAGTGACTGTTGGTTTGGATGCAGTGTTAAATCCTGGAGTCTGTTCTGTTCTGCTAATGGATTCACTTCCTGGCACAATAATGTGAGCTTTAATATACCGGCTCCTTCACCCCTGTCTAATAGAGTAGGAGTCTATCTGGATGTGTTGGCCGGCACTCTGTCCTTCTACAGCGTCTCAGACACACACACACACTTGCACACATTCAACAGCACATTCACTGAACCCCTCTATGCTGAAATTGGGGTTTATCCTGAATCTTCAGTTTCTCTGTGTAAGATTAAACAACTTGCTGTGAGAAACAAAGTTTCACTGAAGTCAAAATAAATGTTCAGTTATTGATGAATATGACAGTATATCAGTATGCCTTCAATAGATTTCAGTAGACAAAAGGCAGTACTGAAAATATCAGGTGAAAATGTCTCTCTCGTTACAGAACGAAAATATAATGATATTTATGATAAATATATTTATATGGTGTAAATATACTGAAAAATATGAGATGATATATTGTGCTTTTCATATATTGAAAAATATATATATACAATTTATAAATATATTTGAAAAGCAGCAATTCCTTTTGTATTATTCAATATATTGTAATATATAACACAACATATTAATGTATTATTTCATATATTTTTCAGTATTTTACACCATATATTTATCCTAAATATATGGAAAGTAACTTTTAAGCGTCAGATGAGGTGAAAATGTGACTTTACTGTAACATCTGTACAGTGTGACACTGGGTTACTGGTTTTGTTCAATAAATCTTTGCACATGATGAATCACATTCACTGTCTGTCACGTTACATCTGTAAAGTTCAGATTCAGCACTGAGAGATTCAGACACTAAACATTGAGATGATGCAGTGATTTAGTGTGTGTTTACAGCATGTGTCTGTGGACAGACGTCACACTCACACACTGTCTGCTCTCCGAAATCATGTGTCTTTCTGATTTCCTGCCTGACAAGATGTGTATCTATGTTTTCAACACATTTATCACTATGGTAATACAGGTTTTTCTCCGCCTCATGCAATGCGCTGCCCATGTTTTTATTTTAAACACGTTAATAGTTAATAGTTTTGCAGTTTATGTTGAAAAATTAATGCTGATATCCGAGGGTTTTATTTCAAAATTCCTACAGTTTTCTTGTGAAGCCTGGTTGAAGTTTTATTCTTTTGGTTTGTTAATATTTCTTTAATATTATTTTCCAATATTTTATATATTTAATATGTATATTGATGTGTATTGTTTCCCACCTTAAATGTATGTATATGGTTATTTTGATTGGAAAGGAAGGGAAATGCATGGTTATGTGTTAAGTTAAAACTGTTTACCGTTGTTAAGAGAGGGGATTGGTTAAACGCTCTGGGGAGGCGGGACAAGAAGGATCAGGAAAAACAAGTGTAGGTCTCTGCAGGATAGTAATAGGAGTTACTAGATCAGTGGGCGAGGCCATAAACAGAGGGGCGTTTTTGACTGCATTACCTGATTTGCCTACGTCACAGTGTGGGTAGGGGTTAGGGGTGGGGTCAGGTGAAGGGGATCATTTTCATTGCATGGTTTATAAACACCCATCAGTTTGAAAACACCCACAAATTTAGAAACGCCCACTTTTGTTCAGCAGAGACCCCATACTCGGAAAAAGAAGTGATGTTTGTAGGATTGAACATGATCGAGTGTTGGAAAAAGTGTAAAAATACCATCCTATGACTGTTGTCGAAAAGAGAACTGATTTAGAGTTGGTATAATGTCATTGGAACGTGAGGGGATATACATTTCTCCTGATGACAGAGCTGCGCGTCTGATTCTCCCGAAACAGCGCTGATCACCATGTGAGAGATGAGTGAGTTCGCCTTAGTGAAAAACTACCGTGTGTCGCTTCTCTCACCAAACGGAATTAAAGGAGACATCCCAGATAGCGCCCTGAGATCCCAGGAATTCTCAGTGGTTCCTCTGGCAACGCTGGACGAGTTCGCCGATCTGCCGTCCGTTCTTCACGGGTCGTGATCCCTCTGGCCGAAAGTGCGTCACACGGAAGCCGGCTCGGACTGGCACTGGTAAGAGAGCTGTTTGATTGTTTGCTCGCTCCTTGAGCGAAGTGGCAACCTGTTTTGTGCCTCAACGAACCCCAGCATCGTATCAGGCCTGGGGTGTTCATTTTATTTATTGCATTTTTGAACACTGAAACCCGGGTGATTTTTTTTTTTTTTTTTTTTTTTTTTTTTTTTTAATTTACTGTTGTGGGACATTTATGTGAACAGTGACTTTTGGAATTAAGACTCGTTGGACTTCAGCATTGACAGTCGTATTTTCCTTGGTGATATTTGGGACAATTTGTGTATTTGCTGTCCAACTTATTGTCTGTAATATTGTTAAAACACCAGAGTGATATAGCCTATTATTCTCTATACAGGGAGTTTTAACAGGGTTGCCAACTCTCAGGCATTTGGCGTGAAACACACGCTTTCAGGCTCTGTCTCGCGCTCTCACTCTGCCCAAGTAAATCTCACGCCAAACCTGCTTTTGATATGAAACAAAGTCTAAGCTTTTATATATTTGTTTTAAGTTTTAATACGAAATTCGAACAATAAATACCGTTTTGGCGCACTTAATGTGGTATAACAGTTAAAGCCAGAGCCGCTGAAAAACAGAGCTGCCACCGGTTGCATCATGCTTTCATCTCGCAGCGGCGCACGGTCACGTGGTTCATGGAGCTCTCAATAGTTCTAAACAAACTAGCGCTGTCAATACATTTGAATAGACAACAGCTTCACTATGCAGGTATTTGCAGCTATTTTTGGTAAACAGTACAGCATAGTGTGCATCAATTATTACGTCAACCACATTTACAGTATCATTTTATTATGGAGAGTGATGGAGATGCAACATTGTTAACATTAATGTCAATGTTTTTCTTGTATTTAGCCCTGAGGTATTCCTTACTAATTGGTGACACTCATACTCATTGGTGGTCAAATGTGACCATACACCTTAACTATTTTTCAATTAAATAAATGTTCTATATTTTAGTTAAATAATATTTATTGAATATTTTGAGGAGATCTTTTGGTACTAAATACTATTTGTGCAATAATTATGGTCCATTAATGACCACTTAAAATATTTTTCTTCTAATATTTGTATTTATATTACAATTAGTGTAGTAATTAAGGTTAAAATAAATAGAGAATTCCAATGCAAAGAGGCAAAATAGAGTCATTTTGTGGCTGGAAAAATAATAATTTTCATTTGTAATGCCATTACCCACTAGGTGCCTGTATGGCTCTTTAATAAATATACATGTAGGCCTATCTAGTGTAGTTGCTTAAAAAAGTATTGCAGATCATAACTGCTTATTTTTAGGTTTTGCATTTAATTAAATATTTAGACATGATCAAACACTAGATTTGTTTAAATGTGACATTTTAAAACGTTAATAACTTGCATCCTAATATTTTTAATGATTCTTATATAAGCACAGACAAGTGAATATTAATGAATGTGAGCAAATATAATTTAACCCAAGAAAACTTTAAAATAGTGCTAAAAAGGCAAACGTATTTTTCCTTGTATATGTACAAACCCGATTCCAAAAAAGTTGGGACACTGTACAAATTGTGAATAAAAACAGAATGCAATGATGTGGAAGTTTCAAATTTCAATATTTTATTCAGAATACAACATAGATGACATATCAAATGTTTAAACTGAGAAAATGTATAATTTTAAGGGAAAAATAAGTTGATTTTAAATTTCATGGCGTCAACACATCTCAAAAAAGTTGGGACAAGGCCATGTTTACCACTGTGTGGCATCCCCTCTTCTTTTTATAACAGTCTGCAAACGTCTGGGGACTGAGGAGACAAGTTGCTCAAGTTTAGGAATAGGAATGTTGTCCCATTCTTGTCTAATACAGGCTTCTAGTTGCTCAACTGTCTTAGGTCTTCTTTGTCGCATCTTCCTCTTTATGATGCGCCAAATTTTTTTTATGGGTGAAAGATCTGGACTGCAGGCTGGCCATTTCAGTACCCGGATCCTTCTACGCAGCCATGATGTTGTAATTGATGCAGTATGTGGTCTGGCATTGTCATGTTGGAAAATGCAAGGTCTTCCCTGAAAGAGACGACGTCTGGATGGGAGCATATGTTGTTCTAGAACTTGGATATACCTTTCAGCATTGATGGTGCCTTTCCAGATGTGTAAGCTGCCCATGCCACACACACTCATGCAACCCCATACCATCAGAGATGCAGGCTTCTGAACTGAGCGCTGATAACAACTTGGGTTGTCCTTGTCCTCTTTAGTCCGGATGACATGGCATCCCAGTTTTCCAAAAAGAACTTCAAATTTTGATTCGTCTGACCACAGAGCAGTTTTCCACTTTGCCACAGTCCATTTTAAATGAGCCTTGGCCCAGAGAAAACGCCTGCGCTTCTGGATCATGTTTAGATATGGCTTCTTTTTTGACCTATAGAGTTTTAGCCGGCAACGGCGAATGGCACGGTGGATTGTGTTCACCGACAATGTTTTCTGGAAGTATTCCTGAGCCCATGTTGTGATTTCCATTACAGTAGCATTCCTGTATGTGATGCAGTGCCGTCTAAGGGCCGAAGATCATGGGCATCCAGTATGGTTTTCCGGCCTTGACCCTTACGCACAGAGATTGTTCCAGATTCTCTGAATCTTTGGATGATATTATGCACTGTAGATGATGATAACAATTTTTCTCTGAGAAACTCCTTTCTGATATTGGTCCACTATTTTTCGCCGCAGCATTGGGGGAATTGGTGATCCTCTGCCCATCTTGACTTCTGAGAGACACTGCCACTCTGAGAGGCTCTTTTTATACCCAATCATGTTGCCAATTGACCTAATAAGTTGAAAATTGGTCCTCCAGCTGTTCCTTATATGTACATTTAACTTTTCCGGCCTCTTATTGCTACCTGTCCCAACTTTTTTGGAATGTGTAGCTCTCATGAAATCCAAAATGAGCCAATATTTGGCATGACATTTCAAAATGCCTCACTTTCAACATTTGATATGTTATCTATATTCTATTGTGAATAAAATATGTTTATAAGATTTGTAAATTATTGCATTGCCTTTATTCACAATTTGTACAGTGTCCCAACTTTTTTGGAATCGGGTTTGTACATTAGGCTATACATATGAATTGATACTGAATCAAGATCGAAATCGATATTTGTGCCAAAAAAAAAATCTCACTCCAACCTGAACTTAAAAGTTGGCAACCCTGGTATTAATAAGGTACCTGTAACTTGTTGATTTTAATTTTGGAAAGACCCTCTTATTGTAAACCTTTATAGGGTATAAAACTTCATTTTATTTTCATTTGCCATTTGCTTTTTCCCTATTTGATTTGAGTAAATTACACTAAGTTTCTATTTCACTTGCAGGATGGTGTGGTTATTTTAGTCTGGTGATAAGCATACCAATATTGAAATAAGGGTTTACTGAAACAAAGTTAATAATATTCAGAGGCTGTTTAGAGAGATCTAAGTATAAACTAGCCCAGGGCCCCTCCCGCTTAAGTCTAAGGGAGTGGGCGCTACACTTGGGATTAAAGCTCCGAGAACACCCACAAGCAAATATTACAACGGATTGCAGTGGTAACTGACAGCAAACAGACATTATTTACCTCATTAAACCACATAAAATTGATGTCTATTTTCCATATTGTGTTTAATTTTTATTCATATTGATAATTCATATTGATTCATATCTAAAAAGCTTTCAATCACAACTGCTCTGAGACTCATCTGAGAATGTCATGACATTCTGCACCACTAGAGGGAGCATGATTGTTTTTCATATGGGTGGAGTTTAAGGTAAAGCAAGACTCACCTTAACCAGGTAACTAGACACAAAAGTAAAAGTGGAGGGAAAGAAGAGACAAGATTTCGCGGCTTTAAACCTTTTAACATTGGATAATTAAACAGCCACATATTTTGTAGTAAGTCCAGAAATTATTCATATAACCATGTAGTTATAAAAAAAATGAGCTGCTATTTGTGTTTTGTCTTTACATGAAATTTCAAACCCAAAATAGCTCAATAGTTCTTTCAGAAATGTTGACGATTAAAGTGTTTTATGTGAATTTTGATATGCATTCAGATTTACTTAGATCAATAGCATATACGTTTATTTTTATTTTTTTAAATACTGAAAACTTAAATACTGGTTATATTTTTTTTCTCTGATATGTGTAGATCCTGTGTTTTCTCTAATAAAATATTTCTCTACCAGGGCACTTTTTATTACACAGAAGTTGTATTGTACTACTGCAATCATACACAATATGAGTGAACCAATATTGTTGTTTCTGTTGCACAAACAAGGCAAGACAACGAGACTAAAAATACTTTTAGCTAAAAGAGACTTGAAGATACCAAAAAATACCTGAACATGAGTAACTCAAGATGTCTGAAATGGACCATTAACTGACACATATTACAGAGGTCATATATAATGTAAATGCACTGTTTAATGTAAACAGTCACACACATACAGTACAGTATAAACTGTGACCAGAAGAAGATTGTAGCAGCTCTGCAGCTCAATAGTATCTACAGCTCAATTACTGCAATGTGGTTCTACTAGTCTGACCAGAACAGCAGTTGAGCTGTATTGAGTTTAACATGTATGGCACTGAACTTGCCCTAAAACCACAATTAACTATATTTGCAGTATTATTTTGGTGAAGGTAATTAAACTGAATTTATCTTCAAATGTACTGCAATGTTCTACTTAAAGGGATAGTTCACCCAAAAATGAAAAACTATCATATTTTACTCACTCTTATGCAACAACATAATTTTCTGTCTATTTGTTTTTTTAAACTATCTTTTCCATGTAAAAGGTCAATCGAGCTCAACACTTTTTTGAGAAACAAGAGCAGGATACTAAAATGAGTCTTGAAGAGAAGGACACTGCCTCTAAAATGAGTTCTTCATCTCCTGGATCAAGCTGTGAGTCTATGCAGATTGATCAGTCCACAATGAAACTTCCCCTTGAACTCAGTAATGCACTGACCTCTGACCCCAGGTAAGACACTGGCCATTTTTGTATTGACAGATGCCTTTATTCAAATGAAGGTCAATGCATTTCAGAAGCCTGTGGTTGATGAGTGAGCATATCTCATGGTACCATCACACAGAGACAAAAAAATAACTTTCCTAAACCTGTCACTGTTGGAACGATCCTCCCAAGCCTATTCAAGCTGCGTTCCTTGTAATTTTTTAAGGAGACTCATCTTTACATGAGCTTTAGAGCGAATGCTATTAATGGATCTCTCACTATTTTATTTAAAACAAATACTTTATACTTTTACTATATAATAATATAATTTCTAGCCTGCACTCATCTGATTAATCTAGTAACTTTGTGTTACAGCACTTGTTCCTGCCACCTTATGAAACACTTTGTTGTATTCTTATTTCTGAATTTCTTTGGATAAAATGTTCTGTTAAATAAAAGCAAATGTAAATCAAAGGTGAATTCAAGCTACACTGTAAACCCAAATAAGCTGGCAAAACTCCAAAAAAATGGAGGCAATCGGTTACATCAAATGTTGAGAAATTTAAAGTTTAAGTAAGCAGATTTGTAGTTTGTACTCATACATTTTAATTCCTCTTAACTTCAAATATTTGAGTAAGCCAATTTATACATTTAAATTAAACTGATCAACTTAATCATTTTTAGTAGTGGAAACTTGGCTAGCTTTAACTAGCTAATTAAATAAATGCTACCTTGCTAATTGGTAACACAATGCTTTGATAGCATTACCAGTACAACAATATAGAACATTTAACATACTGTACATACACCGATCAGGCATAACATTATGACCACTGAGAGGTGAAGTGAATAACACTGACTATCTCTTCATCACGGCACCTGTTAGTGGGTGGGATATATTAGGTAGCAAGTGAACATTTTGTCCTCAAAGTTGATGTGTTAGAAGCAGGAAAAATGGGCAAGCGTAAGGATTTGAGCGAGTTTGACAAGGGCCAAATTGTGATGGCTAGACGACTGGGTCAGAGCATCTCCAAAACTGCAGCTCTTGGGGGGTGTTCCCGGTCTGCAGTGGTCAGTATCTATCAAAAGTGGCCCAAGGAAGGGCTGTTTTGGCAGCAAAAGGGGGACCAACACAATATTAGGAAGGTTGTCATAATCATATTTCTGATCGGTATATGTCCACCCCCCCTTAAAAAAAAAAAAACACTACTAAATCTCCGCCTTAGCATTAATCTTGCACAAAAAAACATTTTATATAACACTTAATTTTAGCATTTACTCTCCTTTAGTGTCATGGCAAAGCATGCTGGGAAATAGAAATCCCAGCCCAGTTTCAGTTAAATTTAAGTTTGTCTAAATTAAAAGAAACAAGTTCATAAAACTCAAAACAATGAACGAATTCCAATTACTTAAAATGGGTCAGTTTTGTGAACTCAAAAGAAAAAGAAAGTTCTAAATACTCATAAAAGTTAATTTGATCAAACTAATTTGTTTAATTTGAGTTGGCTCTACTCAAACCAATTAATTATTTTGAGCATTAGGGTTTACAGTGTATAGACAGTACACAGAAAAATCCCCAGTGTTAAATGAACATCCTCGGTGTACATATGTGACCACACTACAGTGTTAAAGTAACACTGAAGCAGTGTTGGTTAATGAGATAATTGATTTAGTGATGATTGAACATTAGTGATGAACACCTGATGTTAACAAGCATAAGCAGATCACTGAAGAAAAGAGAAACTCCAACTTTGGAGTGGAAAACTCTGCTCCAACTTTGTGTTTGTAAAACATTTGTTATGGCACAAGAAAATATGAGCTGGTCATAATGGTTATGTTTTGATAATAACATTATTGTTATGTAACGGCCTGATTCGCTGATGTGCAAAGTCTAAATCTTTGACTATATGCTTGATGTGTAACTTCAGTATTGGTGTTTGTAACCCTGTGATTTTACAGCTTGAAATCCAATCGGAACAATTTCAAAAACACATTGTGCACAGAAGCTACTGTGTTTAGACACAGACATCAAGAATCAGCATATGAATATCAAGAACAGTGACAATAAACTAAATATTGACACTTCAACTCTGAACACCACAAAACTAAAGTCACAACAAAACAACAGTAAAATAAAAGCAAACGGGAAAAAATAATGAAAATAATGCTGCATAATTGATTGTACATTGATTCATATGCTGATTCTTGATGTCAGCATATGAAATATCGTGTGCGTGTGTTTTTATTTGTATGTGTGGATACGTGTGTGTATATGTATTTTTAAAATGCCTCAGATTATAACAGCACTGCTGGATCTCAAGCTGTGGCATCACAGATTTGTTGCAAGGAAAAAATTATTAAATCATTATTTATATGAGATGTTAATATTGCTGTATGTCACTAATGGTCAATCATCATTAATTAATTAATCACTTAATTATCTCATTAACTTTAACACTGCTTCAGTGTTACTTTAACACTCTGTAGTGTGTTTTGCTGTGTAGCCCGTGCTTCAGACAAGAGATTAAAAAACGGCAGGTTTTTAAAAAATGTTTAAAAAATGCTGTTTTGCTTGTCTTTTGTCAGTATCAGCAGGAGGAAGAGACAGAGATCAGAGTCTCCAGAACCCAGTGGTGTGTCTATAACGAATAACATTACCATAATGCAACCCCATATCTTCAATGATGGACCAGTGACCCCTGACCCTCCGTTAGTATAAACATTTACTAATTTACAGTAGTGCATATCAGAGGAATATCAATTTAACAAATGTAATCAAATAACACTAAATGTAATTGAAAATATGCAATGTATGCACTGCACAGTGAGAGAGAGACTTCAAAATCTTACCTTGTAACCAGTATATTCCCAGCCAGCAGTCATGTGGGGCCTAGATGGGTTTGAAATGGGCTGTCTAACTGGGGCCCAGCTCAGCCCAGTTTTGTCCTGGAGGGCCCACATGGGTTAGCCCAGATTAAATGAACACTGCTCAGTGTGCACACTACAGGCTGTTAAATGTAACACTGAATCAGTGTTGGAGTTAATTAGATAATTAAGTGATTGAGTGATGACTGAGCATTATTGAAGATAGCTGCTGTTAACAAGCAGAATCACTGAATGAAAGAGAAACACAAGAACTACAACTGACTTCAGCCACAGCTTTAGATGAAATCAACTGAAGATAAAAGAAGACATTAAATCTCTGAATATCTCATCAGAGGAGGATTAAACAACTCATTAAACAACATGACTGTGCTGGCTGGGTTTCTGATGGTCTCCAAAGGCCATTGTAATCACTGCCATTGTCCATTTTGTTGTTATCTTCTTTTTTCAGCAGGAAAGAGATTATCAGATCTGTGCCATCCTCTTCATCACACTGTCAGACTCACATCAGGCAGGACAAAACTGAAGCAGTCCTGCAGACACACAAACTGGAGACTGGAGACCTGCAGAGAGTCAAAGACCAGCACAAAACCAGCATGAAGAAGAAATATGAGAGATTATTTGATGAAATCAAACTACAAGAGAATGAAACCCTCCTGAACAGGATCTACACACAGCTCTACATCATAGAGGGAGAGAGAAAAGGAGTAAATGAAGAACATGAGGTTTTACAGATGGAGAAAACAGCCAGAACTCAACAATCACAAGACACTCCAGTCTACTGCAATGACCTCTTTAAAGCCTCACCTGAACCAGGATGTGAGGAGAAAGACCAAATCAAGACTGTTCTTACTAAAGGCATTGCTGGAATTGGAAAAACCGTCTCTGTTCAGAAATTCATTATGGACTGGGCCGAGGGAAAAGCCAATCAGGATGTAGATTTCATGTTTGTGCTTCCATTTCGAGAGTTGAACTTGATCCGAGATCATCAGTACAGTCTTCACAGACTTCTGCTGGACTTTCATCCTGAACTTCAAGATCTGGACTCAAAGATTTATGAGGAGTGTAAAGTTGTGTTCATCTTTGATGGTCTGGATGAAAGCAGAATCACACTGACGTTTTCAGATGCTCAGAAAGTTTCTGATGTGACTGAGACTTCATCAGTGGGTGTGTTGATGTCAAACCTCATGAAAGGAGAGCTGCTTCCCTCTGCTCTCATCTGGATCACTTCCAGACCAGCCGCAGCCAATCAGATCCCCTCTAAATACATCAACCGTCTGACAGAGATTCAGGGATTCAGTGACCCTCAGAAGGAGGAATATTTCAGGAAGAGAATCAGTGATGAGCATCAAGCCAACAGAATCATCTCACACATCAGAAGAGCAAGAAGCCTCCACATCATGTGCCACATACCCGTCTTCTGCTGGATCTCATCCACTGTGCTTCAAAAGCTCCTGAAAGAAGATCTGAGTGCAGAAATCCCGCAAACTCTGACTGAAATGTACATCCACTTCCTGCTGATTCAGATCAACATGAAGAACCAGAAGTATGAAGAGAGAGATCCAGAGAAACTCCTGCAGTCAAACAGAGATGTGATTGTGAAACTTGCTAAAGTGGCTTTCAAACAGCTGATGAAGGGCAATATGATGTTCTATGAGGAGGACCTGAGAGAGAGCGGCATAGACGTCACTGACGTCTCAGTGTATTCTGGGATTTGCACTGAGATCTTTAAGGAGGAATCTGTGATTCATCAGAGGAAAGTCTACAGCTTCATTCATCTGAGTGTTCAGGAGTTTCTTGCTGCTTTCTATGTGTTTTACTTTCATGTAAGTACAGCTATGGAGGGACTGAGAAATTTAGCTTCAGTACAAAATCTGCTTAAAGGTGCAGTAGATAAAGCCATTGAGAGTGAGAATGGACAATTGGATCTGTTCCTGCGGTTCCTGCTGGGCGTCTCACTGGAGTCCAATCAGAGACTCCTACAGGATCTACTGACACACACAGAGAACAGCTCAGACAGTATCAGGAGAACCACGCAGTACATTAAAGAGAAGATCAAAGATGGACATGGACTCTCCACTGAAAGATCCATCAATCTGTTCCTCTGTCTACTGGAAGTGAAAGATCAGACTCTGTCCAGAGAGATTCAGGAGTTTGTGAAATCAGACAAACACTCAGAGGAGAAACTCTCTCCTGCTCACTGCTCAACAATAGCCTACATGCTTCAGATGTCAGAGGAGGTGCTGGATGAGTTGGACCTCAAGAAATACAACACATCAGATGAGGGGAGAAGAAGACTGATACCAGCTGTGATCAACTGCAGGAAAGCACTGTAAATGTTTAAATATGTTAAATTGAAGAGTTCTTAATTAGGGGTTGCACAGACGAGTCAACTTGTCGACTTTAAAGCTCTGCCATGGCGCTTTTAAGCTTGATGTCAACTAGTCGCTGATCATGTGATCACTAACAACATGGCTGCCTTGCAGAAGTCCTTCAGACTGTTCTGACTTAGTGTGCTATATCTTTTTACTGATCAAACTCACGGTTTTTGTATATCTATTATGAGCAAAACTACAAAAAATCCCAAAGATTTACTTTGGCTGTTATACTACTGTTGTCCTATAGAGGGGACCACAGAAAAAGTCTTTGAAAACCACTTTTATGCTCCGTTTCCATCAGTTAAAATGACAAATAAATGCATACTCTGAGAGTGTTCCACAAGTTTGTTTATACGATCTGGATACTCAATATTGAACTAAAATCCACAACTTCACTATTAGTATAGAGACGCTGCACAGACAGGTAAGATTAATTCACACACCCAATTGCTCTCTCAGGTCAAATTTACCCATATAATGCCTTTATTTTCGTGCTGTCATTATATTGACTTATATTTTAACATCCTGTGTTACCCACTGAGATAGCGGTAATCAGTACTTAATCCCAATGGCCAAATATGTATTTATTTCCTTCTAATTCTCGTTGACATTGCAGGCTGGTTAAGAGTTAAAATAACAGTTGTTAATTTACAGATATTTTTTTGAAATTTTACAGAGTTTTTAGTACAATTTAAAATAAAAGAAAATGACAGTTAAAAAAAAAAAAAAATTCTGTAAAATTCGGATTTTGTTTTATAGTGTAAATGGAATTACAATTAATGTTGCTGTGCAGGGTAATAAATCTTGACTGTAAGACGCTTGTGTTTAGAATGTCTTTTAGTATAATGAGGCTAATTTTAATGTTGAATACAGTTGAATGAATTTAAGAATTTTTTTATTGTGTGTTCTGGTCTCTTTTAGTCTTGCTGGCTGTAATCTCACTGGTCAGTGCTGTGAAATTATGTCATCAGCTCTACAATCCTCAAACTGTGTCCTGAGAGAGCTGGATCTGAGTAACAATGACCTGCAGGATTCAGGAGTGAAGCTGCTCTCTGATGGATTGAAGAGTCCAAACTGTCAGCTGGAGATACTGAGGTGTGTAAGGTTTGATCTTTGATATCTTGGATGCTCATTTGTTTGCTCTTTTGGAGGATGCTCTTTCCGGTCTGGTGCGGGTGAAACAGTACCAGTACCTTTCTTTCTGTATGTGCATGAGGAAGTTACCAGATCGTGGACGGCACCTTTTTCTGCCCGAAGCCGGTCTGGTGCTGCCTCCGCCCTCACTACCCTCAATGGGGGCACGACTAAGGGATATGTGGAGAGCTTCCCCCAGTGGAGCGGTCTGTGGTGATGCAGCTGTGTGCCAAGACCGCTACCTCTTGGCGGGGTAACCCGCATCTCCCCTCCCAGGTGTGTAAGTTCTCGTCCTCTCTGGCAGGCAAGGCTTACGCAGCTTGTGGAGAAGCCGCGTCTGCCCTGCATGCCATGGCGCTCCTGCAGGTCTACCAGGCCAAAGCGCTTAAAGAATTGCACAAAGGTAAAAAACTCCTCCCCTGCTCAGCCTAAGCAGCAGCCCCCACCCAGGCAGCAGGCAGCCAGTTGCAAGAGGGGCGGTCAGCTCGTCCAGGCCCCCGCCAAGTCCACCGGCAAGCGTAAGGGTAAGCGGCCCTGATACGGGCAGCCCAGGGAAGGAAGGAGCTGCTCTCTGGGAGGTGGTGTTCGCACCACTCCGTCCCCAGGAGGAGGACCAGGTGGAGAATCTTGTGTTTCATTTTATTTCTGTTCCACCGCTGGCTCCTCAGAGTTCTACATTTTCGTTTTCAATTCCAGTGAAAAGGTTGGCAGTGTGCGACGCTCCAATGCCTTGCCACTCCCTTCCTCCTCTCCCATCGCCAGCGGACAGCAGTGTGTGGCTTGAGAACGCCACCAGGCCTTCTCACGGTGCGTAAGTGTTGCACACCACACTCACTTCCGGGAGAGTGGCGACTTCATCCCCAGGTGGTCCAGCACTCCTTGCTACAGCCCCTCCCTGGCCCTGCTTTCTCAGAGACGGGGCACTCTATGGCACCTTCTGGAAACTCCATATCTGGTCCCTGTACGGGACGCGGAGGTCCCCCTCTACAAGGCGCCTCTGTTTGTTGAATGGTGTTCTTCCTGTCGGAAAGACCCCCGAAATTGTTTGGTCGGACTTGTGCTTCCTTCCGGCAATCGCAACATATCATGATGCAGTCGAAGGTGAGTCTATAGGGAAGCACGACCTGATCGTCAGGTTTCTCAGGGGTGCGAGGAGGTTAAATCCTCCTTGTCTTACCTTGTTACCCTCTTGGGACCTATCTCTGGTGCTCACGGCACTGCAGAGATCTCCCTTCGAGCCTTTGCAGTCAGTGAAGTTAAAAATCCTGTCCATGAAGACAGTACTCCTGACTGCATTGGCCTCCATCAAGAGGGTAGGGGACTTGCAAGCATTTTCGGTCAGCGAATCGTGCCCAGAATTCGGGCCGGCCAGCTCTCATGTCATCCTGAGGCCCCGGCCTGGATATGTTCCCAAGGTTCCTACCACTCCCTTCAGGGACTAGGTAGTGAACCTGCAAGCGTTGCCCTTGGAGGAGGCAGACCCAGCCCTAGCTTTTCTCTGTCCCATCCGCGCTCTGCGGTTATACGTGGACAGAACGCAAAGCTTCAGGGCCTCAGAGCAGCTCTTTGTCTGTTACGGAGGCCAGCAGAAGGAAAAGGCTGTCTCCAAGCAGAGGTTAGCCCACTGGATAGTGGATGCTATTGTCTTGGCGTATCGGTCCCAAGACGTGCCTTGCCCATTTAGGTTGCGAGCACACTCAAGTAGAAGTGTTGCTTCCTCCTGAGCGCTGGCTCAAGGCACCTCGCTAACAGATATTTGCAGAGCTGCGTGCATCACTTAAAATTGCTGGGGTTAAAATGCTTACAAAAGCTTTGGCTTTCTGCACTAAATTAAGCTCAGGTGTAGGTCGTCAGCTCTTCAGATTAACTTAACTTTGAAGGGTTTATTTCCTCAAAAAAATTTTATGTTTTATGAAGATTTATGAATTCCTAAAATAACATTAGAACGTATGAATTGTATTAAAGTTTTTACTTTTTAAACCATTATTTAAAAGTTTGTAAATATTATTTTTACAATAGTTTAGGGCCTTTCTGGGGGGCCTAGAGGGCCCTGACGATTCCCCTCTGCAAGACCGTGAATTTGAAAGTAAAAATGAAAAGTGAGCGTGTGATCAAAAGCAATTTCAATACCCTGCATATTGACACTGGCTCCCTGATGCCCGCAAATGATATACAATATAATTACCCAACTATATAATAAATACAAAACTAACAAAATCATTGGAATATATTTTTCCCTCCAATGTCATGTTTTTGTCCAACATTATGTCCCTTTAGGGGCTCTGTAGAATGCTTTATTAATTATCCATGCTCTTCTGAATAAGGTATTTGGCTTCTAGCACATCCCTAATCTATATGATAATTTTCATTTAATAAAATACAGATCCTTTTGACCTTAACAATATTGCAGAATCTTATGTAGTCTCTGATTTTATTCAGCACAGTTAGTAAAATAATAATACAGATGAAAATATAATAAATAAAATTCATATGCACTATAAATACATTGTTGCTACAGCAATAAGCAACCCAAAGAGAACACCTCTCTGAAACATGGCTAAATAATTACCAACGTTGTTGTACTAGCTGGTAGAGTCATCGGTTCCTTGTAGATTTGGAGGCATGTTAACAGATGAACATTATTATTATTCATCAGACTGTCTTGTGTATCTGCAGGTTGTCTGGCTGTATGATAACAAAAGAAGGCTGCTGTTTTCTGGCTTCAGCTCTGAGTTCAAACCCCTCACACCTGAGAGAGCTGGATCTGAGCTACAATCACCCAGGACAATCAGGAGTCCAGCTGCTCTCTAACAGACTGGATGATCCAAAATGCTCACTGCAGATACTCAAGTATGTACTCAAGATCACAAATTCTACTAATGTCATTTGGGTGGTATAAGTTACATGATGAGTAAAAAAAAAAAGCAAAGGTATTTTGCAGTTGTTGTGAGGTGAAGATTTTTTTTTCTAAAAAAAATTGTTGTTTATTTATTAACTCGTTCCCCACCATTGACCATTTCCAATTTATGTATAAAAATAATTATTATTATTTGGGTAGGCCTACTTTTATTATTAAATTGATATTACATTTAATTTGCCCCCGCAACGATTTCATAACGCATCAATGCATAACCAACACGCTGCATAATAAAAGATTAGATAGATTAGCTTACTCCTCATTAAATTATTTAAAAACATTTAGGCTGATTTATACAATGAATTATAGGCCTATAATTAAAATGATTATCAGTCTATAATATGTCGGAACACTGCAATAATATCAGTCTCAATTAAAAGTGAGAGCAGCTTTATTTAAAAAACAACTTGTTTAACACGAAATGGGCCTACTTCTTTTCTATTTTTTTTCACTAATATGGGCCACAAGAGAAATATTAAGGACGTCTTTTTTGAAGCTGCCAGCGTCTGTTTTACATTATAATCCTATGAAGTAAACCGTGTTTTCAAAAAAGTCGTGAGCGCTTTTTTTAAACGCCAACGCCGACGTCTTTTCCTGCAGCTCAGCGCGTCTTTTCCTGCAGCTCAGCGCGTCTTTTCAAGTTGAAAAAAGTTCAACTTTTCTGATAAAAACACCCTACGTCAAGCGCCTTTTTGACAGCTGACCAGCGACAAGCGACTAGCAAAACCTGGTGCCGGTGTCATGACACCTGTCATCTCTGTATGTATATTTGAGTCTACAATAAAACGAAATATGTCATAAAACACAACCCTGCCTCTTTTCGTTTACATTTAAAACAATATTAAACATATTAATATGTGGTTCAGACAAGTGTGCATATATGATTATCAATGTAATAAAATTAAATATGACATAAAACACAACCCAGTCTATTTTTGTTAAATGTAAGTTTATGTATGATCAATAATAGCCATTATAAAAGTAAAAGGTATAAGAAGCTATACAAGAAACAAAGCAAACAATTTTGAACCAAACGCTGCCAGCTTTTTTTTTTTTACTAAAAGAGCGCTCGTCAACTTTTTCTTGTCAAAAAAGACGTCAAGTGTGAACACAGCCTAAGAAAATAAATTAAGACAGTTATACATTTTCAGCATATGTTAAAGTAGATTTATCTCTTGTTGTCTCTGTGATAATATGAGAGATTTTACTTTACTGAATAATTGACTGGGGTTTGAGACTTCACCGACATTACTCTCGCGCACATTTAAGTTTGCACATTGCGTGATATCCACTGACTCGCCTTCAGGATTTAAAACGGGAAAAAAAATCAATATTGCGACGTGACATTTTGTGCAAATAATGGACAACGGTTCACATTTCCTGTGATAATAAAATTAAGTAAATATTAAATAATCCCACTAGGCAAAGTTATGTCCAAAAGACGTCTTTTCAACGTCTTTGTCACAAGAGGCGTACGTTGAAAAGACGTCAACTGAGGAGCCAGAATGAAAGTTTTTATGACGTCTGTTTTTGACGTGTTCTGCACGTCCGATATAGACGTTCATGGAGTGTCGGAGCGGAGATCACAGTCCTACTGGCGAAAAACTAGTTCAAATGTGGTCATTGTGGACATATTTTCAACATCATTTAAGGCCTCATTTAGACAAGTTATGTTGTCCGCTCCGCTCAGGCCGCTGCCAAGCCAGGTGGCAAGCGCCGTCGTAAGAGACCCTGAGACGGGCCACCCAGAGATGGAGGGGACATCTCTGCAGGAGGTGGTGACAGCACCGCTCCCTCTCCCGGAGGAGGGCCGGGAGAGAATCTTTTGTTCCAGTTTAATTTGTGTTCCGCCACTGGCCTTCGTGCCTCTGGGTGCCAAGAGAGCGTGCTTGGCGGTGTACGACGCTCCCATTGTCACCCTCCGGTGCCTCTCTTATCGCCAGCAGGGGGTGCTGGCTGTGCTCAGGACGCACACAAGAGGCCTCCTCACACCCGTGCGCCCCCTCAGCGGAAGCAGGTAAGTGTTGCACTGCACACTCAGACCCCACTTCGGGCCGCTATGCCGTCAGAGTCGGGTCCCTGCACTCCGCTGTGCTGCCCCACTGCGGGTACGTCTGTGGTGCTGTTGGTCCCGCTGGTTCGGTCGCTGGGAGCCTGGCTAGCGCTTCCCAGCCCGTCCCGCTGGCTCATCCGTACTATCAGACTCGGCTACGCGATTCAGTTCGCCCGGCGCCCCCCCAAGTTCAGGGGCGTTCACTTCACCTCCGTGTCGAAGGTCAGCGCCCCTGTGCTACGGGCGGAGATCACAGTCCTACTGGCGAAGGACAGTATTACAGCCCGTACTTCATTGTACCCAAGAAAGGCGGCGGGTTACAGCCAATCTTGGACCTGCGGTTCTTGAATCGGTCCTGAAGGACACGTACTTTCATGTCTCGATTCTCCCTCGACGCAGACCGTTCCTACGCTTTGCGTTCGAGGGACGGGCATATCAGTACAGAGTCCTACCCTTCGGGCTGTCCTTGTCGCCCCGTGTCTTCACGAAAGTCGCGGAGGTGGCCATTGCTCCCATGAGAGAGCATGGTGTTTGCATCCTCAATTACCTCGGCGACTGGCTGATATTAGCTCAGTCGCGGGCGCAGTTGTGCGAACACGGACATGGTGCTCAGTCACCTCAGCCGGTTGGGACTTTGGGTCAACTGGGAAAAGAGCAAACTCTGTCCTGTACAGAGGATCTCTTTTCTCGGTATGGAGCTGGACTTGGTCAATCTGACAGCGCGACTCACAGAGCAGCGTGTCCAGTTGGTGTTGATCTGCTTGAATTCGTTCAAACACAGGACAGTGGTACCACTGAAACATTTTCAGAGGCTCCTGGGGCATATGGCATCGCAAAGGGCCACTACGAGGCAAGCACGTTCTGGTCCGCACGGACAACACTGCGGCCGTTGCGTACATCAACAAACAGGGTGGTCTACGCTCCCGCCCGCCATCTCCTCCTCTGTAGTAAGAAGCATCTGAGGTCGCTTCATGCCACTCACATTCCGGGCCTGCTCAATCGTGCAGCCGACGAGCTCTCACGACAGCAAGTGCTCCCGGGAGAGTGGAGACTCCATCCCCAGGTGGTCCAGCTGATCTGGAGTCGCTTTGGGACCGCACAGGTAGACCTGTTTGCCGCCCCGGACACGTCTCACTGCCAGTTGTTTTATTCCCTGACCGAGGGAACCCTCGGCTTGGATGCGCTGGCACACAGCTGGCCCCGGGGCCTACGCAAATATGCGTTTCTCCCAGTGAGCCTTCTTGCACAGACACTGTGCATGGTCAGGGAGGACGAGGAGCAGGTCCTATTGGTTGCTCCATACTGGCCCAACCGCTGACTTGGTTCCTGGAACTAGTGCTCTTCACAACAGCACCTCCTTGGCCCATTCCTCTGAGGAAGGACCTCCTGACTCAGAGACGGGGCACCCTATGGCACCCGCGTCCGGACCTCTGGAAACTCCATGTTTGGTCCCTGGAAGGGACGCGGAGGTTCTAGGTGGCCTACCACAGACTGTGGTAGACACCATCACTTCTGCTAGAGCTCCCTCTACGAGGCGCCTCTATGCGTTGAAGTCGAACCTGTTCATCAATTGGTGTTCTTCTCGACGAGAAGACCCCCGAAGATGTTCGATCAGTTCTGTGCTTTCCTTCCTACAAGAAGGGTTGGAGCGAAGGCTGTCTCCCTCCACTCTCAAAGTCTATGTTGCCGCTATCGCCGCAAATCACGACATGGTTGATGGTAAGTCCTTAGGGAAGCACAATCTGATCGTCAGGTTCCTGAGGGGGGCGATGAGATTGAATCCGCCTCGCCCTCACTCTATACCCTCTTGGGATTTGTCTCTGGTGCTAACCGCACTGCAGAGGGCCCCCTTTGAACCTTTGCAGTCAGCAGAGTTAAAAATTCTGTCTTTGAAGACAGTACTCCTGATTGCATTGGCTTCCAGAGGGTAGGGGACCTGCATGCATTTTCGGTCGACGAATCGTGCCTGGAATTCAGGGCGGGTAACTCTCATGTAATCCTGAGACCCCGGCCCAGATATGTGCCAAGGTTCCCACCACTCCCTTTCGGGACCAGGTGGTGAACCTGCAAGCGCTGCTTTCGGAGGAGGCAGACCCAGCCCTGGCTTTTCTCTGTCCCGTTCGTGCCCTGCGGACTTACGTAGACAGAACAGCTCTTCATCAGTTACGGAGGCCAGCAGAAAGGGAAGGCTGTCTCCAAGCAGAGGATGGCCCACTGGATAGTGGATGCCATCGCCTTGGCATATGAAACTCAAGGCATGCCTTGCCCGCTCGGGTTGAGGGCCCACTCCACTAGATGCAAATCTCGCACGCCAATAGTCATTGGCCCATTCTCTATACACTCGAAGCTGATAGGGGCTCCCAGAGGTGATCCCATTTCGCCGGTGACGTCCGACGTACGTCTCTGTTCCCTCCTTCAGGGAACGAGGGTTACATACGTAACCGAGATGTTTTCTGTATTGTTTGTGGTTGACAGACCTGTCTCGCATTTGGCTTTCTAGTTTTTTTAATAAACCTTGTTTTATTTTTATTAACATCATTGACTTCCTTGGAGATATGTGACAGAATACCAGACCAAGAATGGATTATGCAGTGAAATTCACCGCCCTAGCCCAAGAAGGCCTTCCTCTTATGGACTTTGCCCTTCATTTCTGTCAGTTCGCTGTAAAGACTTCCTTTCGATGGTGAGACGTTAAAATCTCTCTTCTGGGTCAGGGTGAACTACTACTATCCTGTAGACCTCCCAGACTTGATTGGAAGTAAGCCATTATCTGGTGTCTGCAGAGCACCTACCCCCGACCCAGACCACAGCCAGACCCAGAGTCCAGCCCACCACCACCCCTAACTACAGAGACGACAACGCCAAAGCCCCCCGCAGACGGAGAACTTCACCCCCCGCTCCGAACACAGAGCCTGTGGCGACAGTGCCTAATAAAGCCCGGGGCCAAAGCCTCAACGCAAGTCTGACCAGGGTGTGAGCCGGCAAACATCGTGGAGCTTGACACAGAGGTCTGGCTGATTGATTGGGATTATGAAGCGGTGCTTCCCATCCTGTTCCACCCTGAACTTTCATCATCAGCGCCATTATCAGAACTATCATCACCGCTGGTTCTAGCCAGCACAGAAACAGTATCATCGCCCAGCAAACACACAGAATTATTCAATTCTATTTTTTTTTTGTCATTGAGGAAGTACGAATACAAGCCAATGAAATGCAGTTAACATCCAAACAGGATGCTAAATAAAAGTAACATTCTTAAGTAGCGCTAAAAATGCTGAATATGACCATGAATAAGCATACGTATAACCATACATACACATACAGTGGGGAGAACAAGTATTTGATACACTGCCAATTTTGCAGGTTTTCCTACTTACAAAGCATGTAGAGGTCTGTAATTTTTATCATAGGTACACTTCAACTGTGAGAGACGGAATCTAAAACAAAAATCCAGAAAATCACATTGTATGATTTTTAAATAATTAATTTGCATTTTATTGCATGACATAAGTATTTGATCACCTACCAACCAGTAAGAATTCCGGCTCTCACAGACCTGTTAGTTTTTCTTTAAGAAGCCCTCCTGTTCTCCACTCATTACCTGTATTAACTGCACCTGTTTGAACTCGTTACCTGTATAAAAGACACCCTTCCACACACTCAATCAAACAGACTCCAACCTCTCCACAATGGCCAAGACCAGAGAGCTGTGTAAGGACATCAGGGATAAAATTGTAGACCTGCAAAAGGCTGGGACAGGACAATAGGAAAGCAGCTTGGTGAGAAGGCAACAACTGTTGGCGCAATTATTAGAAAATGGAAGAAGTTCAAGATGACGGTCAATCTCCCTCGGTCTGGGGCACCATGCAAGATCTCACCTCGTGGGGCATCAATGATCATGAGGAAGGTGAGGGATCAGCCCAGAACTACACGGCAGGACCTGGTCAATGACCTGAAGAGAGCTGGGACCACAGTCTCAAAGAAAACCATTAGTAACACATTACGCCGTCATGGATTAAAATCCTGCAGCACACGCAAGGTCCCCCTGCTCAAGCCAGCGCATGTCCAGGCCCATCTGAAGTTTGCCAATGACCATCTGGATGATCCAGAGGAGGAATGGGAGAAGGTCATGTGGTCTGATGAGACAAAAATAGAGCTTTTTGATCTAAACTCCACTCGCCGTGTTTGGAGGAAGAAGAAGGATGAGTACAACCCCAAGAACACCATCCCAACCGTGAAGCATGGAGGTGGAAACATAATTCTTTGGTGATGCTTTTCTGCAAAGGGGACAGGACGACTGCACCGTATTGAGGGGAGGATGGATGGGGCCATGTATCGCGAGATCTTGGCCAACAACCTAAGAGCATTGAAGATGGGTCGTGGCTGGGTCTTCCAGCATGACAACGACCTAAAACACACAGCCAGGGCAACTAAGGAGTGGCTCCGTAAGAAGCATCTCAAGGTCCTGGAGTGGCCTAGCCAGTCTCCAGACCTGAACCCAATAGAAAATCTTTGGAGGGAGCTGAAAGTCCGTATTGCCCAGCGACAGCCCCGAAAGCTGAAGGATCTGGAGAAGGTCTGTATGGAGGAGTGGGCCAAAATCCCTGTTGCAGTGTGTGCAAACCTGGTCAAGAACTACAGGAAACGTATGATCTCTGTAATTGCAAACAAAGGTTTCTGTACCAAATATTAAGTTCTGCTTTTCTGATGTATCAAATACTTATGTCATGCAATAAAATGCAAATTAATTACTTAAAAATCATACAATGTGATTTTCTGACATCATCGACACACTTATTGATGCGAGTTGGTGTAGGAATCAATATTAATCTGTGAGGATATGGTGGCATGTGCAGCTAACACACTCCAAACTGTGTGTTTGAATTGATGCTGAAGAATAGAGTCAGAACCCTCTGAACAGATCTTAATGGTTCTCATTATGGGTTTAACACGTTTGACAACCTGCTTAAACTTGGGGAGTAGAAACAAGGAGAGATGGTCTGACTGATCCAGGTGGGGGAGGGGGGTAACCTTATAAGCATCAGCAACATTTGTGTAGACATGGTCCAACATTTTATGTCCTGTTGTTGAGCATGAGACATTCTGATGGAATTTAGGAAGCATGCTACATAGGTTGCAATGATTAAAGTCCCCAGCAGCGATAAAGGCCCCATCTGAATATAATGTCTGCAGCTGGCTGATTGCAGCACTGAGATCTTTCATTGCTTTTTTAGCATTTGCATCTGGTGGAACGTATATTGCAGCAGCAATTGTACATGTGAATTCACGTGGTAAGTTAAAGGGTCTGCACTTATTAAACAGATATTCCAAATCCATAGATGGGTGTCAAGGATGGTAGGGTCAGAGCACCATGATTTATTCACATACATGCATCCCCTGTCCCACTGTATCAGTGATCCCACCAAACCTCCCTCTCCCACCTCCACTGCAGATCTCAGCCAGTCCTTCAACCCTGCCTCAACTGGTTTCCTCCAGCCCTACGCCTTCCCCCGTGATGCCTTGTGGTGTTGTCAAGCATCAGGCCGTACACTCACCAGTGTCACCTAAGCGTGAGGATCCCTCGGCTCCGCCCACTGATCCCTTCGTACCTTTCCTCCCTCACCGCATCTGTTACAGCATAAGGTCGTGCCTTCCAGTAGGGGGAGTACTGTCGCAGTTCTGTTCTCAGTTGAATGGTATTGTTTGTGTTGACACAACAGTCTTGCATTTGGCTTTCTTTGAGGTTTTTTTTGTTTTTTTTGCATTATTTTTATTATCATCATCGTCTTCCTTGGAGATACATGACATATATAACATTTACCGGGAGCAAGAAACTGAAATAAATCATCAAGAATCAGTCCCATCCGAAAGCAGGCATTGAGCATAAAATTGCTCAAGCTCACCAGATGGGAGTACTCCAAAAACTGCTCCACATACTGCTACAGAGGATGAACATTTTGACAGATGGTGTTCAGGAGATGGCCCTCAGCCCTCTTTCTAACCTCAGCTAGTGATGTGATGTTCGACACAGAGGCTTCGAAGCTTCAAGTGAAGCACTGTACGTGATCTGTGATTGTCTGAAGCTGTGTTTTCGCACACAAACGTGACTGTTTCGTATTCTGATTCAAAAATAGTGCAAATCCCTTGCGCAGGTTTCGAGTGTCATTTACTTCTTTGATAAGAATCCTCAGTTCACAAGCGCTTCAACTGACCATTCCTAGTATTCTGTTGTGCTTATGGACCACATAAGCGTAATAGAAACAAAGAGCAAATAATAGTAAAAAAAAGTTGCATCAGTGGGGTTTTTTTTATTTATTTTTTTACATTTAATGTAACAAGTTAGATTTAAGAAGAGTGTGATTCTTTTATATTTTAATATATAATATTATAGTTATTAATACTACATTTCCCATAACTCGCTGCCTTGACCTGTGTCTCATTACCCTGTTTAACCCAGCCTACATAAATGGTTCACCTTGTCCTTCACTGTGAAGTCTTGTTTGTTGTATCACTGCATTTCTGAGTGTTCTCCTTGGTTTCTTGTCTCTTGGTTTTGGATTACTTGCTTGTTCCGCGGTTTACCCTTTTGCCTGTCTCTCCTGCCTTGTTTGCCTGTTTGGACTGCTTGCCTGTGTATGACCTTTTGCCTGTTTTACTACGATTGTGGATTATCCTTTAATAAAGCTGCATTTGGATCATCAGCCTTTGTGTCTCGGAGCAGTACATTACAATAACATAAAAATACTTTTATGTATTAGTTTATATAAGACTTATAATGACAGCCACTGTGTCATACGATGCCATGGGCATACAGTAGGTGGCTGGAGAGAGCTGACTAATGTGAAACCAGATAAGAAGCCTTTAGCTCACTTGAAACTGGATGCTTACAATTTGTTGACCAATTATCAGTCTGCTTTTGAGTCCCTGCATTTCTGTCTTAACACTAAGCTAAGCTAACCTAAAACTCTTTAAACACTTTTTTTATGATTAGTTACTATATATTTTTTAATTTAAAGGCACAATCTGTAGGTTTTTCGACGCTAGAGGTCGCATTTTCAAACCCATAACAAAGGCGAAGCTTGACGACGCTGTGAATGAGAGTGGAATGATGGGAGATGTCATTTTCACCATCCAGAGATGTATGGAATTCATGTTCACGGAATTAATTAGTAATGAATTAGTCTTTGTATTACCTGTACATTTGATCACACTATTTTTATGTCATCGTAATGAATCAGCTGCAAGGAATGTGAAATGTAATGCTATATTAGCCTGTTACTGATATGTGATTATTTGTCAAATGATTTGGTGGGTTAATGCTGCGCAGTTTTACGTGTTTAAACCAATCATACTAAAAGCAAATTTGAACGAACCCACAGTATTTGCAAGTAATGGCTAAATATCTTTGTGCAACACATACTGTATTTTACTTCACTGCCAAAGACTTGGTCACCAGACTTGATAAAAAGTGTTACTGAAGTACAAACCAAGTGCAATATAGCTGTATGTGTAATTTCATCAGCATAACCCACTTAGAATTATAAACAATAAATATTTGCTTACCTGTCTATTAAAAAACATGCAAGAGTCTGTCAAGTCCAAGTTTGTCGTGAAGCTCACTCCATCTCGAAAACGCACGCCAATATTGATCCACTAGATAGTGCGCACATGGCAAACGCGTCTTTCCGCGCTCACGGCCAAAGGAGTATACTTTGAAAGGCAAGTGAAAGTGAAGTAAGCCCGGGGCTTCTGACCCATGAACCCATGAATGACACAACAGCGGCGTGTTTCCGCATTTGTTCATGTGTGTTGCCATGGTTTCTACAAGCGAAACCCGAGGATAGCGCGGGTATTACCTCATTGATTTGGGACAATGACAAGGGAAGAGCCATAATTTAAAATTAGAATTTCTCTGGATTTACAAATTTTGAGATAATGTAAGTACACAACTGCATTAAATACACTCACCTAAAGGATTATTAGGAACACCATACTAATACTGTGTTTGACCCCCTTTCGCCTTCAGAACTGCCTTAATTCTACGTGGCATTGATTCAACAAGGTGCTGAAAGCATTCTTTAGAAATGTTGGCCCATATTGATAGGATAGCATCTTGCAGTTGATGGAGATTTGTGGGATGCACATCCAGGGCACGAAGCTCCCATTCCACCACATCCCAAAGATGCTCTATTGGGTTGAGGTGACTGTGGGGGCCATTTTAGTACAGTGAACTCATTGTCATGTTCAAGAAACCAATTTGAAATGATTCAAGCTTTGTGACATGGTGCATTATCCTGCTGGAAGTAGCCATCAGAGGATGGGTACATGGTGGTCATAAAGGGATGGACATGGTCAGAAACAATGCTCAGGTAGGCCGTGGCATTTAAACGATGCCCAATTGGCACTAAGGGGCCTAAAGAAAACATCCCCCACACCATTACACCACCACCACCAGCCTGCACAGTGGTAACAAGGCATGATGGATCCATGTTCTCATTCTGTTTACGCCAAATTCTGACTCTACCATCTGAATGTCTCAACAGAAATCGAGACTCATCAGACCAGGCAACATTTTTCCAGTCTTCAACTGTCCAATTTTGGTGAGCTCGTGCAAATTGTAGCCTCTTTTTCCTATTTGTAGTGGAGATGAGTGGTACCCGGTGGGGTCTTCTGCTGTTGTAGCCCATCCGCCTCAAGGTTGTGCGTGTTGTGGCTTCACAAATGCTTTGCTGCATACCTCGGTTGTAACGAGTGGTTATTTCAGTCAAAGTTGCTCTTCTATCAGCTTGAATCAGTCGGCCCATTCTCCTCTGACCTCTAGCATCAACAAGGCATTTTCGCCCACAGGACTGCCGCATACTGGATGTTTTTCCCTTTTCACACCATTCTTTGTAAACTCTAGAAATGGTTGTGCGTGAAAATCCCAGTAACTGAGCAGATTGTGAAATACTCAGACCGGCCCGTCTGGCACCAACAACCATGCCACGCTCAAAATTGCTTAAATCACCTTTCTTTCCCATTCTGACATTCAGTTTGGAGTTCAGGAGATTGTCTTGACCAGGACCACACCCCTAAATGCATTGAAGCAACTGCCATGTGATTGGTTGATTAGATAATTGCATTAATGAGAAATTGAACAGGTGTTCCTAATAATCCTTTAGGTGAGTGTATATCACAATGTGCAAGTGTTTTTTTGATATTTGATCACAAAAATCTTACATATTGTAGCTTTAACCTCACTTTGTTATGGATGCTGTCGATGCTGTTTTTTTCTTTGAAGTTCTGTAACTATATGAGTTTATTATTAGCCTGTTTCCTTCCAGAACCACACCCCGCATCCTTAAAGGGATAGTTCACCCAAAAATGAAAATTAGTCCGTGATTTACTCACCCTCAAGTCATCCTAGGTGTATATGACAGTATATGACGAATAAAATCGGAGTTATATTAAAAATGTCCTGGCTCTTCCAAGCTTTATAATGGCAGTGACTGTTGTTCTGTTTTTGAAGTCCATAAAAGTGCATCTACAAACCCGATTCCAAAAAAGTTGGGACACTGTACAAATTGTGAATAAAAACAGAATGCAATGATGTGGAAGTTTCAAATTTCAATATTTTATTCAGAATACAACATAGATGACATATCAAATGTTTAAACTGAGAAAATGTATCATTTTAAGGGAAAAATAAGTTGATTTTAAATTTCATGGCATCAACACATCTCAAAAAAGTTGGGACAAGGCCATGTTTACCACTGTGTGGCATCCCCTCTTCTTTTTATAACAGTCTGCAAACGTCTGGGGACTGAGGAGACAAGTTGCTCAAGTTTAGGAATAGGAATGTTGTCCCATTCTTGTCTAATACAGGCTTCTAGTTGCTCAACTGTCTTAGGTCTTCTTTGTCGCATCTTCCTCTTTATGATGCGCCAAATGTTTTCTATGGGTGAAAGATCTGGACTGCAGGCTGGCCATTTCAGTACCCGGATCCTTCTTCTACGCAGCCATGATGTTGTAATTGATGCAGTATGTGGTCTGGCATTGTCATGTTGGAAAATGCAAGGTCTTCCCTGAAAGAGACGACGTCTGGATGGGAGCATATGTTGTTCTAAAACTTGGATATACCTTTCAGCATTGATGGTGCCTTTCCAGATGTGTAAGCTGCCCATGCCACACGCACTCATGCAACCCCATACCATCAGAGATGCAGGCTTCTGAACTGAGCGCTGATGACAACTTGGGTTGTCCTTGTCCTCTTTAGTCCGGATGACATGGCGTCCCAGTTTTCCAAAAAGAACTTCAAATTTTGATTCGTCTGACCACAGAACAGTTTTCCACTTTGCCACAGTTCATTTTAAATGAGCCTTGGCCCAGAGAAAACGCCTGCGCTTCTGGATCATGTTTAGATATGGCTTCTTTTTTGACCTATAGAGTTTTAGCCGGCAACGGCGAATGGCACGGTGGATTGTGTTCACCGACAATGTTTTCTGGAAGTATTCCTGAGCCCATGTTGTGATTTCCATTACAGTAGCATTCCTGTATGTGATGCAGTGCCGTCTAAGGGCCCGAAGATCACGGGCATCCAGTATGGTTTTCCGGCCTTGACCCTTACGCACAGAGATTGTTCCAGATTCTCTGAATCTTTGGATGATATTATGCACTGTAGATGATGATAACTTCAAACTCTTTGCAATTTTTCTCTGAGAAACTCCTTTCTGATATTGCTCCACTATTTTTCGCCGCAGCATTGGGGGAATTGGTGATCCTCTGCCCATCTTGACTTCTGAGAGACACTGCCACTCTGAGAGGCTCTTTTTATACCCAATCATGTTGCCAATTGACCTAATAAGTTGCAAATTGGTCCTCCAGCTGTTCATTATATGTACATTTAACTTTTCCGGCCTCTTATTGCTACCTGTCCCAACTTTTTTGGAATGTGTAGCTCTCATGAAATCCAAAATGAGCCAATATTTGGCATGACATTTCAAAATGTCTCACTTTCAACATTTGATATGTTATCTATATTCTGTTGTGAATAAAATATAAGTTTATGAGATTTGTAAATTATTGCATTCCTTTTTTATTCACAATTAGTACAGTGTCCCAACTTTTCTGGGATCAGGTTTGTATATCCATCATAACTGCTCCACACGGCTCCAGGGGGTTAATAAAGGCCTTCTGAAGCGAATCGAAGCAAAATGCTTACGCTACGTCTGACGACATTGCACACCAGTTACGCTCGTCAGACGTAGCGTAAGCATTTTGAACTGCGAGTGGCGCGATTTGCCGGAAGCTAGATCATTTACTTTATAAAGTGTTAAATATGGATATTTTTCTTACACAAACGCATCGATTCGCTTCAGAAGGCCTTTATTAACCCCCCGGAGCCGTGTGGAGCAGTTTTATGATGGATATAGATGCACTTTTATGGACTTCAAAAACAGAGCAACAGTCACTGCCATTATAAAGCTTGGAAGAGCCAGGACATTTTTAATATAACTCAGATTGTATTCGTCTGAAAGAAGGATATCATACACACCTAGGATGACTTGAGGGGGAGTAAATCATGGGCTAATTTTCATTTTAGGGTGAACTAACCCTTTAATCAGTGATTTTAAACTACACACTTTTAATAATCAAACATTAATCATTTGTGTTTTTTATTATTCTCTTGCTAGTTTGGATTATGGAGACCATTTAAGAATCACACCAGGACTGAGAAAATGTAGGAATTTTTTTCACACACACACACACACACACACACAGTTAAACCTATCCTTATGAGGACATGCCATAGGTGTAATGGTTTTTATACTGAGCTACTGACATTTTCTAGCCCCTAAACCTAAACATACCCATTACAGAAGACTTTCTGCATTTTTACTTTTTTAATACAAAATATTTAGCATGTTTGGGGGCCTCAATGTAGCGCGTGGCCTGAAACCACACTACAGTATAAGATTTTTTAGTCATCATATTGTAGGTCAAACCAGTACACACACACAGCTATAAAACTGTCATTCATGTGCTTCTCATCTCTCTTCTTGTGTTCAGATGCCTGTGATCTCACACTGGATCCAAACACAGCACACACTCAACTCATGCTGTCTGAGGAGAAGAGGAAGGTGACACATGTCAAAGAGCATCAGTCGTATCCTGATCATCCAGAGAGATTTGATGGCTTTGAGCAGATTCTGTGTAAAGAGAGTCTGACTGGACGCTGTTACTGGGAGGTTGAATGGAGTGGGAAAGTGGTTGACGTATCAGTGACATATAAAGGAATCAGCAGGAAGGGAGGGAATGACTGCTGGTTTGGAGAAAATGACAAATCCTGGAGTCTGTACTGCACTGCTAATGAATTTACTGTCTGGCACAATAATAACAGCACTGTCATGTCTCACCCTTCATCCTCTAATAGAGTAGGTGTCTATCTGGACTGGTCTGCCGGCACTCTGTCTTTCTACAGCGTCTCTGACACACACACACTCACACACTTACACACTATCAACACCACATTCACTGAACCCCTCTATGCTGGGTTTGGTGTTTATGATGTCTCAGTGTCTCTATGTTAGATTTAACAACTTGTATAAGAAACAACAGAGACATTACAAGCAAGCAATGTCTTTTTCAAGCAGTCATCATAAACTTTTGTTTTTTCTTCTCTTTCGTAAAATCAATTGCACTATGAAATAAAATGTTTAAAATGAATGTTTATTGCTTTAATCTAGCTTTTAGGTAATCTACATGCTATTGTAATGACTAAACATTGATAAAATCTGTTTTAAAAGTCGTTGCACTGTAAAAAAAAAAAAAAAAAAAAGAATCGTTAAAAAATAGTCAATGACTGTCAGCTACGGCTGCCAAACAAAAACCGTAAAGTTAAAGTAAAATATCCTAATTTAAATAAAGTGCATAAAACTTTAACATATATTTTCCTTAAATGTTTTACAGAAAAACATTGTTATTTCAAAGGTATTTCCTGTATTATTATGATCAAATACCTTCACTGTAAAATAAAAAATAAAAAAAATGACTGTCAACAGTGCTGCAAACAAACACCATAAAATGAATGTAAAATACCATAATTTAAATAAAGTACAAAAAACTTTAACAGGAAAAACACTCATTTTACAAATATTTCCTGAATTATTACTAACAAACACATTCACTGTAAAATGCAAACCTCTTGCAGTTAACCAGAAATATCACACATGTATGACTTTATGTGACTTTCTTTCACTGCATCAGCAACTACACAGTTACTGCCTTTAAATAAAGCAACATGCAGCATATGCAATGTTTACTGGCTCATCCTGGACTGAAGCACAGGTAGGTATTCCAGAAAGCAAGGTTAACTTACCGTCACATATACCCTGAACTCCCGGTTGATTAACCCAAACCTTGCTTACTCGAGGTATGCTGGTTCCAAAAACACGTCCGCGAGTAAGTTCAGACAACTCAGAGTATGTTCCTGGTTAACACACAAGACATTCTCAACAGAGTGACGAATCGATGAGTCACCATGGAAACAGACGCTAAGAAAGAGTGCGCCATTCTACTTCTTCTTTTGTTTAATGGTGATTTACATAACCTACTTAGTGCACATCGCCACTTATTTGGTAATTGTGCAATCATTTTTTCAATCTCTTCGTTTATTAAGTAATCTTTATTCACTGAGAATAAGGATTATATTGTTTGATGCGAATTAATTGAATGCAGATCCATGTGTGAGATGACAAAATAAATAATATATTTGAATTAATATTTAAACATTACCTCATTATAATAGTGATTTAGAATTAATATATAATATTGTATATTATATAACTGTAACTATATAACAAATTTAGTTATATAATTAATATATTTATATTATTATAACACACATCTGAATACCTCTTAAGCAAACTAACCCTGGATCATGAGCTGCTCCGGAGCAGGTTATGTTCAGAGATTGAGTTGCTATGGCTACTTACATACCCTGAAAGTTACCTCTGTTTTTGGAACCGAAAGTTGAGGTTATCCGCTTACCCCTTAAACATACCCAGGTATGTCACATAACCAGCTTTCTGGAATACCCCCCAGGCTCTACTCTTCAGCACAAAACAGATGATACAGAAACCCTTTAAATCCCAACAGAACATTAAACACTAACAGATCCGTGGTGTGCAGTGGTGTTTTAAAATGAAGTCCTCACATTTTTTTTTTTATATATCAAATGTAAATGTATGTCCCTGTTACACTTAATTGTTTTGTGGTTAAGTAAACATTACAACATGCCGGATTTATCGCACGAACAAAGACTAGGTACCCAGCATGCATTGCAGCATGAAGCTTTTGATTGTTGAGATTCATACGCTGATTCTTGATGTCTCTTTGTGTCTAAATGACACAGTAGGTCAAAATGTTTGTGTTTTGTAATGCATTTAAAATCTTTCATAAATGATTATGACACTGCTGGATCTCATACCGTATAATCAGAGGACTATTATGATTAAAACATAAAATGAATAACACCTCATGTAACGGAAGCCAGATAGTAGTCGCTGTGCGAGTAAACCTCACTCCTCTGATCTCAAGAGGTTCGAGACCGAGACCAGGGAGACCAGAGTCCTGTTTAAAGCGGGCGGTTCGAACAGGAGTGGTTACACTCACAATGTACTAGTGATGTGACGTTCGACACCAAGGCTTTGAAGCTTGTATCAAAAAAATGAAACATCTCACAGTGAAGCACTGTATCAAAGCTTGATTCGTTTTTCCATAACCACGAGGTCTGTGACGTCCAAAGCTTCGTTTTCACACACAACTTTCAAATCATAATTTGAAATTACGAATAAATATTTAAATGTGTAGTTTTGTTCATGTTCATTTTGTATTAATTGCCGATTCGCAGGCACTTCAACTGATCATTCTTCTTTCATTTTGCTCATTGTGGGTACATGGCCAGAGCAAAGGCAGGAGACACTGCTTGCAGTCAATTTAAAGTTTTATTGGATTCAAAACTTGCAAAAAATAAAAAGAACATAAAACTAAGACACTAAAGGTGACCTTCCTCACAGAGGTCCCTCACCAGAGCTGACTCAAACAGGCAAGATGATTCCTATTATAGGCAGGGTTCAACCATTTCATACTAGGGGAACAGACAGGGTATACACATACACACATAATTACATAAATAAACCTTAACATTTGAAAATAAACATCAAAATACATTAACATAAATATTACAACAATTAAACAAAAGACAAATAATAAACAATACAGTACATTTAACAAAATAAACAAATGAAACAATGACCCCCCTGCTCACACTGGGAAATAGGCTATGCCTAAACTACACAAAATCCCTCAGTATGGCATAAAATGAGGAACAGGAAGGCCACACTTCCTCTTAAGCCCCACCCCGGAAACATGCTGCAGCCATGAACCCAGAGACAAAGGTAAACTCTGAAAATGTTGCTATAATGCTAATATATAAATTATAAATAAAGAAAATAAAGAAAGAAAACTCTTGGTGTATTTTCTCTAATCTAATGTGTACCTTAGACCTGAAAAAGTAAACAAAGCATATTTAAACAAACAATAGAAAACATAAACAAACATTTATACAAATAACATAAACCAAACAGATAGGAATTAGGGGTTACTTAGGACATCGTCACACTCATATATGGCTATTTTTTCACAAATATATTCACAGACTCATTTATTCGTTCGTTGTGTAAGTACAAAGACATTTATATAGACTTATATTTTCTTTATACGGTTTTCATAGCACAAACTGATTTATTATATGAAACAGTTTAAAGGGGGGGTGAAACACTCAGTTTCTGTCAATCTCATGTCAATCTTGAGTACCTATGGAGTAGTATTGCATCTTTCATATCTCCGAAAAGTCTTTAGTTTTATCATATTTATAAAAGAAAGATACGCTGTACCGAGTCTTTCCGAATAAAACCAAGTGGCTGGAGGCGTATCGTGTGGGCGGAGCTAAAGAATCACGAGCGCGCGCTATTGCTTTGAGAGCGTCTGAAAGCTGTGACATCCTTAAATATGGTATGTACTGTAACTATATATTTGCTTAGCGGCTTGTTATGCGCGAGTTTTACAACATTTACTCATGGTTTATGAGGACATGATTTGTTTTATGGACTATTGTATGCGACTTAACGTTATCAGTAGCAAGCGGAACAGTTTTGCACGTCAAACTGCGTGTTTACATAGAAAAACAATGGAATAGTAGCGCATTTGAATGAAGAAGCGTGCTTTGTATGAACGGCCCCTAGGTTTAATATGAAATAATTCATTTAGTTCAACATATTTTCCCACTCTTTGTGTATTGTTGTTTGGAGTGGTTTTACAATAAACAAACAGACACCTATAGTGGTCAGCTAAACAAATGTATTTAAACACACACCATACATCGCATGCTCCATTGATAAATTGACTAAGTTATACGTTCATGTTGTTTACTTATGCGCCGATAGGCAACAACATACAGACATTTGAAGCAGTTTTACTCACCGCCTGCGGTTCCAACGCATGACCGTGAACCTTTATCATTGGGACCGCTCCATCTTTCAGCATTAGACGATCTACAAATCCGGCGTCAAACTGGGCTTTGTTTATAAAACAATCGTTGCCGAAATGCAGGGAACAAACAAAAACACTTGCGCAAAACAAACTCCATCCACTGTCCCATTAACGCTGGGTTCTTTGGGAAGCTGTACAGGATTGTCTTGCCCTGACAACCAAAAACACACTTCCTTGGTGACATTGTTGATTTCGTGAAGTCCTGTGACCTGTGCAGCACAGCCGACGACTTCCCTAAAACCGAGCAAAGCGCGTTTATGGGCGTGCATTTGCTCTCTAGCTCTGGTCGCGCGCGTACAAGGAAATTCCGCCCTTGTTGACGTCATACGTCATACTCGAGACCCATACTCGAAAAAAACTTTCCGAAACTTGTGAGAAACCGGAAGGAGTATTTTTGGCACAGAAATACTCCATCAAACGTCCAACTTATTTTTTTGAAACTTTGTCCATGTTTAGCATGGGAATCCAAGTCTTTAACAGTGTAAAAACCTCAGTATGCATGAAACAGCATTTCACCCCCCCTTTAAAATGGCTGGGTCTTCTGGGACGCAAAGGCAGCTTTTTCCACCTTTTGACCACAAGATGTCATTAGTGTGCACCGTTTTAAAAAGCTTCAAGTAATGAACCTTTATATGATACAGTTGAGGGGATATCATCAGTAACAAATCAACATCACCTGGACACATTGACTTTCCTTGTCATAGCAAATGTGTCTTACACACACAGTTACAACAACCAGAAAAAAATATAATGTTAAAAAGTCAAGGGTCAAGAGCCCAACTAAAGCAAACACTGATCACCATAATGGTGAAGAACCAATAAAACATCAACATCTAAACCTCTGTTAATTCTCAATAAGAGCTTCTGTAGACGTCTGACAGAAATAAAGTCAATCTGAGCTCACCATGTGATCACTGTGATAGTGTTGAGAAACAGGAAGTAGAATGTCCCCCGGTGACTGATATGTGAGCCGCCTCCTCTCAACTTGCTCAACATTTGGATTCACAATGAGCTCACATATTACTCACTGTCAGTATCACCGTATGAGTATGGTGTGGTGTCACTGTGATCAGCGCATGATCTCACGTGTTGACTGGGTACACTCCACACGCAGAGAGTGTTCTACATATCACACTTTCAAGATACATCTTAAAGGGGGGGTGTAATGCTATTTCAAGCATACTGAGCTTTTTACACTGTTAAAGACTTGGATTCCCATGCTAAACATGGACAAAGTTTCAAAAAATAAGTTGGACGTTTGATGGAGTATTTCTGTGCCAAAAATACTCCTTCCGGTTTCTCACAACTGTACGGGTCTGTGTGACGTCAACAAGGGCGGAATTTCCTTGTACGGGCCGTACGGGCACTTCTCCCGGAAGGGCAGCGCGCACACGTCGACCAGAGCGAGACAGCGAAAGCAGCACACTCAACGCGCTTTGCTCGGCTTTAGGGAAGCCGTTGGCTGTGCTGCACAGGTCACAGGACTTCACAAAATCAACAGTGTCACCAAAGACAACCCTGTTCAGTTTGTTCCTTCCATTTCGGCGATGATTGTTTTATAAACAAGGCCCAGTTCAACTCCGGATTGGCAGATCGTCTAATGCTGAAAGATGGAGCAGTCCCAACGATAAAGGTTCACGGTCATGTGTTGTAACCGCAGGCGGTGAGTAAAACTGCTTCAAATGTCTGTGTGTGTTGTTGGCTATCGGCGTGAAAGTGCACATCAAATAAACAACATGATCACGTATAGTTAATTTATCAATGGAGCATGCGATGTGCACTTCCCACATGTACACCTTTTAAAACGGATAAATAAAAAAAATTACGACGACATAATGAAAGTAGAAATTACCCACATAGCAACATTGTGCCTCCCCAGATCTGGCCCACATCTGGCACATGTGGAATACTGATCTGGCCCACATCTGGCACATGTGGAATACTGATCTGGCCCACATCTGGCACATGTGGAATACTAATCTGGCCCTCATGCTGCGTGGAATGACGGCCCTTGAGTGGCCCACTCCTGTTTGCCAGATCTGGGCCACAAGCAGACCATAGCAATGCCACATGTCAGCCAGAACTGTACCTTATCTGAGCCACAAAATCTGTGTATAATAAATATGGAGTCATCTCAGCCTTAATAAGCCAGATCACTGAATCACTGAAGGAAAGAAGAGAACAGAAAAAGAGACGAGCACAAACACAAGAACTACAACTGACTTCAGCCACAGCTTTAGATGAAATCAACTGAAGATAAAAGAAGACATTAAATCTCTGAAGATCTCAGCAGAGGAGGATTAAACAACTCCACAAACAGCATTACCAGCTTCACTTATTACTGACCAGACTGACTTTATTTCTGTCAGACGTCTACAGAAGCTCTTATTGAGAATTAACAGATGTTTAACTCTGTGTTTCATCTGAAGTCACCATAATGGTGATCAGTGTTTCCATTAGTTGGGCTCTTAACTCTTATTGTATGTTTTCGGCTGCTGTGACAGTGTGTTTGTAAAACTCATTTGCTGAAGCAAAGGAAACGAAAACTACCCGACATCAGATGATGATGGTTATCTGTTGATGGCTTTATAGTCATCATGAAATTGACTAACATCATTTGATTCTAACAATTGTGTTATTAATGCATTTTTTTTTTATTACAACCCCTGTGTTACTGAAGCATGAGATCCTGCAGTATTATAACAATCAGTTAAAAGATTTTAACGAAGATGAGCACAAAAAGTTAATCTACAATGACACACACTGACATCAACAATCAGTGTATGAATCTCAACAATGGTGAAAAGTGCTGCATAATTTATTCATGCTGCAATGCATGCTGGGTACCAACATAGTACAAAACTCCCAGCATGCATTGCAGCATGAATAAATTATGCAGCTGAATTGTCCTATTGTTTTAAATCTAAATATTTGCTTTTATCTTTTGCTGTTGTTTTTGTTGTGACATTTAGTAGCTTTTTGTTGATCTGATTATATGAATATTTTGTTGACTGTCACCATTGTTGAGATTCATGTGCTGATTGTTGATGTCTGTGTGTGTCAGTGTAGATTAACTTTTTGTGCTCATGTTTGTTAAAATCTTCTCACTGATTGGTATACTGCAGGATCTCATGCTTCAGTAACACAGGGTCTGTAGTGTAAATGCATTAATAACACAATTGTTAGAATCAAATGACGTTAATCAATTTCATGATGACTATAAAGCCATCAACAGATCATCATTTGATGTCAGGTAGTTTTAGCTTCTTTTGCTACTGCAAATGTGCTTTACAAACACACTGTCACAGCAGCCAAAAACAGACAAATGTATAATAAGAGTTAAGAGCCCAGCTAATGGAAACACTGATCACTGTTATGGTGACTTCAGATGAAACACATTAGAGTTAAACCTCTGTTGATTCTCAATAAGAGCTTCTATAGACGTCTGACAGAAATAAAGTTAGTCTGGTCAGTAATGTGTGAAGCTGGTAATGCTGTTTGTGGAGTTGTTTAATCCTCCTCTGCTGAGATCTTCAGAGATTTAATGTCTTCTTTTATCTTCAGTTGATTTCATCTAAAGCTGTGGCTGAAGTCAGTTGTAGTTCTTGTGTTTGTGCTCGTCTCTTTTTCTGTTCTCTTCTTTCCTTCAGTGATTCAGTGATCTGGGCCCGTATTTATCAAGCTTCTCAAAGTGCCATTTTAGTCTTAAGTGCTGAGAATTTGTAAAATTTACTCCTACTTTCAAACTTAAGTATAAAAGCAAGTTATCAAATTTCTTAAAGTTAAGAATCACTCTTACTCTCCCAGTTATTTAAGACAGCTCGAGAGGTGTCTCAAGTGGTTAGGAGTTGCCAGTAGGGGCTTGTAATGGCACTGAGGAGACAGAGACGTGTGTGAATCTGTCAGGAGAGGAAGAATGTTTTTGAAATGTTTAACAATGAGCAGTTAATCAAATGGTATCGTTTGGACAGAGCAGGCGTCATCTTTGTCAGCACTTCTTCCTCCCGCCAGTTCGGTTTTCTTTTGGAATCCATGGTGGCTGATTATATCATAAAATCTAGGCTATATATAGGCAGGTCAGTTAACAGCACACAGGTTTAAAGTGTGTAATTAAGACATGGTGGAAAACATGTTTATCTTTCATTTCCAATGTGTATATCATAATGTATTCTCTTGAAAATTCTTTATCGTCAAATGTGTGTTGAATGTAAACTCCTCTTAGGAATTTCAGCATTCAATGTGAATTTATCTGAGAATATTCTTAAATAAGGAAATCTATTCAGTGATTGGTCCATGCCTATGTCGTCATCCAAAATCCCGTTTGTGGCACAGCAAAGTGTGGTGAAACATCTCTAATGCTGCGTTCACACCGAACGCGAATTGAGCGTCTGGTTTCCATATTAAGTCAATGTAAAGACGTGTTGACGCGCGTCTGGAGGTCCTGCGCCGCGATGGACGCGATTTCGCCTCATTTGCGCGTCCAGTTCGCGCGAAAGAGGCAAATTGAGTGTCTTGCGCGAGTGATTTTATTTGGTGCTTTTTGTGCATTCACGCGTTTGAAGTGAATTCGCGTCTGACGCCAGAGTTGAAAAATCTGAACTTTGGCATCTGTTCTCGCCGCGTTAACCAATCAGGAGCCTGCTTGCTGCTGTCACGTGGTGAAGTGACGTGATAAACGGGGGCAGGCCCGCCGGAGTCACTCATTCAGCATGGAGGAACGACTGATATTGGCAGTGAGCAGTCATACGGAGCTATTTCGCTTCAAACGCTCGATTTATACGTACGTCCAATTCGCTTATTTGGACGCGCGAGTGGATTCAAAATGTTCAAGCGTCCAACTAGACGAAATAGAAGCGAATTTGATGCTCAATTCACGTTCGGTGTGAACGCAGCATAAGACTGACACTTAAGATTTAGTCCTACACTTCACTTAAATTACGACTGAGATGCTTGATAACTAACTTTTAAGCGCAGCTTTGAGCCAAGAATTTTTTTACTCTCAAGTCAATTCTTAGCAGTGTTCTTGTGAGTAATTCTCAGAGGCTTGATAAATACGGGCCCAGATTCTGGATCATATATGTATGGCTGAATCTGACTGATAGCCATCGTTTATTTAGGACAACGTTTTTTCCCCCACGTTTTCTAAGGATGTCAGCTTTCAGACGCTTTCAACGCAATAGCTGCGCGCTCGTGGCTCTTTAGCTCCGCCCACACGATACGCCTCCAGCCACTTGGTTTTATTCGGAAAGACTCTGTACAGCGTATCTTTCTTTTATAAATATGATAAAACTAAAGACTTTTCGGAGATATGAAGGATGCAATACTACTCTATAGGTACTCAAGATTGACATGAGATTGACATAAACTGTGTGTGATACCCCCCCTTTAAACAATGGCTTATGACAAACCAGATCTATTTTCATTTTAACTAGGTGTTTTGCACAGTAGTTTTTTCCCTCTTCTTCTTGTTCCATTATTATTATTATTATTATTATTATTATTACTTCCCCCTATTGATGAGCTTGAGGTCTATATATGTGAATTTTGTCATTTATTTATTTGTATGTTGTCATTATTAACTGTAATGTATAATTAATGCAGTGCTGCTATAATCTGACATGTATACATTTTGTATTTTATACTAATGTTCATTAATGTACAATGTCAATAAACAAACAAACAAGTATAAAAAAAAAAACATGATGTCTAGTTCCCATGCTGAGTTTAATTTTTATTCATGCTGTGTCACCTTAAGCACAACTACTCTGCCCAATCCACTAGAGGGAGCACGAATGATTTCATAGTGGAGTTTAAACCAGCTGACTAGAACGAAAGGGAAATAAGAATTAGAGATGTCATAGCGATTTTTGGAAAGTAAACAGCCTCATAGTTTATGGTAAGTTAAGAACTTGCTCTTTATTTAACCATGTAGATATTAAATGTATTTTACATGGGATTTTAAACCCAGACTATTAGACAGTTTAACAGCTCTGTTCAAAATGGCAGAAACGTTGACAACTAAAATGCTAAGTAAATTATTTTCGTATTTATTTAGACTTAGATAATTGGTTTATATAACATAAATATTATCAACCTATCGTCACTCATGTAGGCATAATTGTTTTATAAGCGGGAATTTGATCAACAAAACGAGGAAAATTTAGCGGTACATTATAGTGAGTTTGAGAAACTGGTTCCTAATCCACTCCTTATCTTAACCCTACCGTCATTATAGCGCCTACGGTGGATCACAGCATCCAGCACTACACCAGACGCGTTTTAATTCAGAGAGATGGTTATTGCACGTACACAGCAAACAGAAACAATGTTGCCCAGTGATTTATTGTTGTTTGTTTGTGACTTTATTTTAATCTTTTTTTTTTTTTTTTTTTTGCACAAACAAGGCAAGTAAATCAAGACTTGCACTGATATTGCAGCCTATATAGCATTTTGGGGGTAGGGGACTAACCCTATAGGCCTAATTCTAGTTTCACTATAGTTTCTAGTTGATTCACTCATTTCTCTTTGTGCTGATCAAACAGGCCTGACAGGTTTGCTCCAAACTAAAAGGCAAGACTGCAAGTGAGGTATTTCAGGCAGGTGTTTTCTGTTGGTGGTATGCAGTATGTCGGCCTCTTTTATGGCTTAGTGCACTTTTAGTAATAATTTTTATTATAATGCACATCCGGCTCATTTTCTCATTCATCCATTGCTCATGTCAATAACTTTAAAGCTGTGTGGATATGTTCATAAGCTGCAATATAAATGATTAAGCTAAATTTCTATCGATTGACATTTTAAATCATCGCCGCAATATATATTGTCATTGCCCAGCCCTAACTCAGATTAACTTTTTATATAATGTATTTATTTAAAGGGACATGTTATGCTTTTATTTAATAACTTTTATTTGACCTTTCCTTTAGTGGGCAATATAGCTGTTTGTACGATCTCAGTAGATATCAGTAATTAGCCTATTGTCTCTGATCTCAGTGAATATATATCTTCTCTTGATAATGATGTTTGTGTCTGTCTTCGGCATCGGCTCAGCTTACTCTCCTATATTTGAATCCAAGCATTTGAACATATAAAAGGTTTTTATAAGGTACATGTTGTGTATGCATTATTTAGAATGCTGGATGTAGAACTTGTTTAGCAAACACAGATTTTCACTCAGACTTGTTGAATTTACTGAGCACAATAAAACTCACTCAGTATTTGCGGTGTCATATATGTGTGTATATATATATGTCATTTACTAATATATCATAATGTATGTCATTTTATATTCAGCTATACACTTCATAAAATATAGATGTATATGTGATCAGTTATGGTACTGCATGTATATATTGTAAGTGTATAAAGATATATTTACTCATGCAGTATAAACACACATAGAGAAATATATAATGTAAATACTTCTTACATTTCATAATTATTTACATTATAAATGTTTCATATTTTCAAGCTAGTTAACAATAGCACAAGCACACCTGCATGTACTAAAGTATTTAGCAGAGAGACAGTCACTACACTGAAGAGAGGACAGTCGTTACTTTATTAATATAGTAATTATAGTCTTAATGGTGTTCAGCCAATCGTCACCCTCACCACAGGCTCTACTCTTCAGATCGATGGTAACCCCAAAAACTCACACACACACCAGAAACCCTTTTAAATTACAAAATAATAGAACATGAAACACTGAGAGTTCATTCCCCAATATTAATATTGAGCAAAACATGTGAAATAACACTTAATTTTAACATTTATTCTCCTATTCTGTAACCACTGATAGTAACTTATTCTCTGAATGTGTGTATATACACCGATCAGGCATAACAGACAAACCTGACAGGTGAAGTGAATAACACTGATTATCTCTTCATCACGGCACCTGTTAGTGTGTGGGATATATTAGGCAGCAAGTGAACATTTTGTCCTCAACATTGATGTGTTAGAAGTAGGAAAAATGGGCAAGCGTAAGGATTTGAGCGAGTTTGACAAGGACCAAATTGTGATGGCTAGACGACTGGGTCAGAGCATCTCCAAAACTGCAGGCCAAGGCTCATTGATGCACGTGGGGAGCGAAGGCTGGCCCGTGTGGTCCGATCAAACAGACGAGCTACTGTAGCTCAAATTGCTCAAGAAGTTAATGCTGGTTCTGATAGAAAGGTGTCAGAATACACAGTGCATCGCAGTTTGTTGTGTATGGGGCTGCATAGCCGCAGACCAGTCAGGGTGCCCATGCTGACCCCTGTCCACCGCCGAAAGCACCAACAGTGGGCACGTGAGCATCAGAATTGGACCACGGAGCAATGGAAGAAGGTGGCCTGGTCTGATGAATCCCGTTTTCTTTTACATCACGTGGATGGCCGGGTGCGTGTGTGTGCGTCACTTACCTGGGGAACACATGGCACCAGGATGCACTATGGGAAGAAGGCAAGCCGGCGGAGGCAGTGTGATGCTTTGGGCAATGTTCTGCTGGGAAACCTTGGGTCCTGCCATCCATGTGGATGTTACTTTGACACGTACCACCTACCTAAGCATTGTTGCAGACCATGTACACCCTTTCATGGAAACGGTATTCCCTGGTGGCTGTGGCTCTTTCAGCAGGATAATGTGCCCTGCCACAAAGCAAAAATGGTTCAGGAATGGTTTGAGGAGCACAACAACGAGTTTGAGGTGTTGACTTGGCCTCCAAATTCCCCAGATCTCAATCCAATCGAGCATCTGTGGGATGTGCTGAACAAACAAGTCCGATCCATGGAGGCCCCACCTCGCATCTTACAGGACTTAAAGGATCTGCTGCTAACATCTTGGTGCCAGATACCACAGCACACCTTCAGGGGTATAGTGGAGTCCATGCCTCGACGGGTCAGGCCTGTTTTGGCAGCAAAAGGGGGGCCAACACAATATTAGGAAGGTGGTCATAATGGTATGCCTGATCGGTGTGTGTGTACAATGCATTCACATTTTTATGGGAACACTAAAAAGGAAAAAAACTTTATGATTATTACGTTTAATGCTATTTTTGCCTTCATTTCTCAATATTTTATATCTATCAATATATATCCACACATGGTCAATGCATATATTGCAGTATATTGAAACATATAAGCACTAGTTTCCCATATTTGGAAATGTATTATGTAATATATTGCATTATATATTGCAGTACATTCCCATATATTTTTGTTCCGTAAGGGCCAATCAATTAGTTTTACATTAAATTAGATTATATTTGTTCAAGAACGCTGTTAATGTGCATAATGTCTTCACCCTAGGCTGGGAGATTGTGCATTGTTTTTTTTTTTGTTGTTTTTTTTTCAGCAAAACATTTGTCTTTCTGTGGCTTTAATAAAGTCTTTATGCTTCATATAGAGATTATACATACGTATTAATATATACGGCGTATGTCTGCGTGCTACCCACGAGGTTAACGGTGATGACAGTTGACGTCACTCTTGACAGAGACGCAACATGGTTATTTGATTTGCATTTGTGCTGCTTATTTCATTATTGTGTATCTTATCGTACAAGGTTTAAATCGTTCAAATAGACATATCAAATAATAGAAATATGCATGATGTGAGTTTATATTATTCTTGCCAAGCTCTAAATTTATGATTTCACTTCACATACTAATTATTGCGTAGTGATTTCAGAGGTTTGTGTATAATATTGTTTTTTTTTAATAGCCAGTTAAGCCTTATTGAAGAATTGTTTGATCATGCATTTTATCGTGTTTATGGCTTATCAGTAAACTGATTTCTACTGGTTAATGATGCCTGATAATCTGTTAAAAGAATTTGACAAAATGTGCATCCCATTTTATATTTATTTATTTGTTTTTGTTTCTGTGTATGAAAGGTCTGAACAAATATCTCAACACTCTTTATGAGAAATAAGAGGAGGAGGACACTGCCTCTAAAATGACTTCCCTTCCTCCTAACTTAAGCAATGACCAGTCCAAGAATAAGAATTATCCCACTGCATCCAGTGACGCAACAGTGACATCTCACCCCGGGTAAGTCGCTAGACTTTTTTTTATCTGGAAGATGCAAAGTGATTTACAGTGCATTGAAGAAGCCGGTTGTGGTACTATAACAGAGAAGCACAAAATTACTTTCTAAATCTTGGGACTTTTTTGTATTACAACACTTTTTCTTGTTGCTGCCTCCTGAGAATGAATTTCTGTGTTGTATACCTCATTTGTAATTCGCTTTGGATTAATCTGTCTTCTAAATTAATAAATGTATATCCACAATTCATTCAAGCTGTCTAATTGTCGGAGCCAATAGCCTCGTAGTCGGTGCTTTGAGATGTAGTGCGGTTGTTTCTCGGGCAACCTGATTTCGAGTCCTTCCCAGCTCGGGGACCTTTATCCATCATGCACACCGTGTCAGAGTACTTCCGGTTGAGTGAATCCTGGCATGTCTGTCTGCCGCTACTCACTGGTGCGTTGTGCATTTTGATTGCGGCCGTTCTCATGCTGTAAAATCACAGGACTACTGTAATCAATAATGTAAAATCAACACATCACCCATATAATCAGAGATTGGGCTCAGAATGATATACAGTTAATCAGGTCACTACATTGTGATTATGTTACTATGAAAACATAACACCAGGGGTCCGTTCTTCGTTCATCGCTAACTCACTGAAAAAAGGTTTTCATTCATCCAATAAAAAAATTTAAGGTAATGGTTCACATTTATATTTTATAACTTGAACCAATGAAAAATAAATAACTTGCCCTAAACAATATTTTCTGTCTATGTAAACTATTTTATAAAACCTGGCACAAAGTATATTTTTCTTGTTGAAGAAAGTCAATTAATTTAAATTATTTTATAATGATAATTTATAATAATATTTTTTATCTAAATAAAAATATATAGATTTAATCAAAACAAAAATTCTCATTTAAGAAATATGTATTAGAAATTTGTTTTATCCAATCAAATAGATGTAGATTCAATTAAGCAATTATTTCTCATTTTTAAAAAAATACAAGTTAATAGAAATTATTTGTTTTAAAAAAACAAAAATATATGGATTTAATAAAACATGTTTCCCATGTAATAGTACACAGCAAAATGTGCGTGATAAATTAACACTGCCTAGTGTTCATGTGTGCTCACTACTGAGTTAAAGTACCATTGAAGCAGTGTTGAAGTTAATGAGATAATTAAGTGATGATTGAGCATTAGTGATGAACACCTGATGATAATGAGCAGAATCACTGAAGGACAGAGAACCACAAGAACTACAACTGACTTCAGCCACAGCCTTAGATGAAATCAACTGAAGATAAAAGAAGACATTAAATCTCTGAAGATCTCAGCAGAGGAGGATTAAACAACTCCACAAACAGCATTACCAGCTTCACGCATTACTGACCTGGGCCTGTATTTATCAAGCTTCTCAAAGTGCCATTTTAGTCTTAAGTGCTGAGAATTTGTGAAATTTACTCCTACTTTCAAACTTAAGTATAAAGGCAAACATGTTTATCTTTCATTTCCAATGTGTCTATCATAATGTATTCTCTTGAAAATTCTTTATTGTGTGTTGAATGTAAACTTCTCTTAGGAATTTCAGCATTCAATGTGAATTTATCTGAGAATATTCTTAAATAAGGAAATCTATTCAGTGATTGGTCTATGCCTATGTCGTCATCCAAAATCCCGTTTGTGGCACATCAAAGTGTCGTGAATCATCTCTAAGACTGACACTTAAGATTTAGTCCTACACTTCACTTAAAGTATGACTGAGATCCTTGATAACTAACTTTTAAGCGCAGCTTTGAGCCAAGAATTTTTTTACTCTTAAGTCAATTCTTAGCAGTGTTCTTGTGAGTAATTCTCAGAGGCTTGATAAATACGGGCCCAGATTGACTTTATTTCTGTCAATCGTCTACAGAAGCTCTTATTAATAATTAACAGAGGTTTAGATGTTGATGGTGTATTGAGTTTCATTTGTAGTCACCATTATGGTGATCAGTGTTTGCTTTAGTTGGGCTCTTGACTCTTTAACATTACATTTTCTCTGACTGCGTGTATATAAAACACATTTGTTATGGGACAAATACCAAGCCAAAATATGATCGTGTGTTGCTGATTGTGTATTGAAGATGAAAATCATCATTTAGTCACCTGGTTCACTGATCTCACTCTACTCTATGATTAAATGACTGATGAATTATAGGTTTTGCATTATTCATTAAGTAGAACTGTGATATTATAACATGAGATCCAGTAGTGTTGTGATATGAAGGATTTTACAAAGAGTTGGTGCTAAAAAGGTTTTCATCTGTGGCAACACTCAGACATCAAGAATCAGAATATGAATCTCAACAATGGTGACAATCAATTACTGCTTCATGCTGCAATGCATGCTGGGAGCCAGCATAGTACAAAACTCAATCATGGCTCCCAGCGTGCATTGTGGAATGAAGCGTTTTTTTGATTGTTACCATTGTTGAGATTCATATCCTGATTCTTGATGGTTCTTGAATCCATAGATAAAAACTGTTTGTAATATATTCATATTATCCATCACAACGCTAATCAAACACTGATCACCATAATGGTAGCTACAGATAAAACTCAATACATCATCAGCATCTAAACCTCTGTTAATTGTCAATAAGAGCTTCGGTAGACGTATGACAGAAATAAAGTCAATCTGGTTAGTAATGTGTGAAGCTGGTAATGCTGTTTGTGGAGTTGTTTAATCCTCCTCTGCTGAGATCTTCAGAGATTTAATGTCTTCTTTTATCTTCAGTTGATTTCATCTAAAGCTGTGGCTGAAGTCAGTTGTAGTTATTGTTGTGACTCTTTCCTTCAGTGATTCTGCTCATTATCATCAGGTGTTCATCACTAATGCTCAATCATCACTCAGTTAATCTCTTAATTACCTAATTAACTTCAACACTGATTCAGTGTTACTTATAACCAGAGGCGAACCAACATTGAGTGGGGGCCCCAGGCAAAATTAATCAATGAGGCCCTATTAAAAAAAAAATTATGTTAATATATCTTCGTTATCTAATTTTACAACATACAAAAAAGTAGTCAAAACACATCTAACAGAACCTAAATTGTTTAATTTTTATAAAATTAAAGTGCTTTTTGTTCAATTAACAAAATGTCAGTCTTCATCTTTATAATAGAAGATACAATACAATATCTTCAAAATACAGTACACTTCATATTTATAACCAATTGTCACCTTAAAAACGGTGCTTTGTGTGGTGGTGACAGGAACAAGCAATTCTCCTACATATAGAAATATATGGTTATTTTAATTTAATCTTTATTTTATTAGTTTATCAACTAGCCTAATTGTTAACTATTTTTAATGTAGAAGAGCTGGATATACTAATTAGCCTAGGCTACTAATTAAATAATGTCAACTAAGTAAATGTATTGATTAGGGCTGCCCCAGACTAAAGATTTTTCTAGTGGACTAGTCATTCATTTAATCGCACTCATTTAATTTATATTAGGCTAATTTAATTAGGCTGCTTAAATATATACTGGGTGCATGGAAGCGGCGCTCACGCTTAAAGCTTGCAAAAGTAATGATTATAAATGTGTCAGGAAAAAATTAGACATTTTATTTGTTTATTATTAAAATAGTATTTTCAGTTAAACTAGTATATTTAGTCAGTGTCGAATGCAAAGATGAAGTTGACGATGCTGCCTCTCTGCAGCATAGCCTAGTGGACGTGCCTTTAGAGAGAAATGCACTTTTAATACGGATTACATAACCAGAGAGTATTTGTTTTCGATTTGAATTTGTTCGTTTAAAAGTAGACATTTCAAGCTTTCTATAGGCTAGATATATTTCTCATATATATGTGAGGCAAGTAACCTGATACACGCTTAGTTTCGGTTAATTTATGAGATGCGCTGCAGACTATAGGACGAAAGAAAGCGCGCGTCCTGTATGTTTTCTTTATTTTACAAAAGCACAACTATTTGTTGTTATTGTGAGTTTACACAAATACAAACAAATTATGCATTACTCTTATCTGTATGACCATAAATTATGGAGTATTTTAAGTTGTTGTCGCTGTCAGTGAAAAATGCCAGTGATCATGCCGGCGACTTCATGTCATGAAAGCACACTATACTTCAGCTTCCACACTCCACACAAAATCTTAGATATGTGCCTAATAATAGCGCATATTTATCTAGGTTAACATTAGAGCGAGCGACCAAGCCAGATGGATAAGTTCTCTTCATGCTTAACAAATCAAATCATGCATTTTCTACAGTTTGAAGAAGACGGCCGAGGCGAGGTGGCGAAAGCATTACCAGCGTAACGAGATAGGGGGGCCCCACTAGGGGATGCAGAGATGTCGCTGCATGTTTATATTACTATTTCTGATTGTTTAAATGATCAGCCCTCGGGGAGCCCCTCAAAATGCGGGGCCCCAGGCAAGTGCCTGCCTTGCCTGCCCTATTGTGATGCCTCTGCTTATAACACTCTGAGTGTGGATTATATAAACACTGAGCAGTGTTAATTTAACACTGGGAAATTTGCAACTCTAATGAGAGCAGTCTCAGTACTATGATACGGTTTAAATGCTGACTGGAAATCCTTGCAGATACCATTTCTTGCTAAAAAGGAACATAGTTGTGAGGATACTGCCTTTTCTAGTAACTTTGACAGAAAAGGTAGATTCAAGATCGGCCTGTAATTAACTGATTCTCTAGGATCAAGTTGCGTTTTTTAATTTAAGCGGTTTAATCATAGCCAGCTTAAACGTTTTCAGTACGTATCCTAAAGACAAAGATGAATTAATGATATTAAGAAGAGGATCTACAATCTCTGGCAGCATCTCTTTTAGTAGCTTAGTCGGTATTGGGTCAAGCATACATGTTTAGATGACTTAGATGATTTAACAAGTTTAGACAATTGTTCCTCTCCTATAGCAATGAATGAATAAAAAAATTCCTTAGGGACACTACAATGCACTGTCTGATGTGATACTGTAGTAGACGGTTGCATAGTTATAATTTTCTCTCTAATATTATCTATCTTGCAAGTGAAGAAGTTCATAAAGTCATTACTGATGTGCTGTTTGCAAATGTCAGAAGTTGAAGCTTTATTTCTTGTTAATTTAGCCACTGTATGAAATAAATACCTAGGGTTGTGTTTGTTTTCTTCTAGAGTTGAAAAGTAAGCAGATCTACGACAATGAGTGGGTTCTGACATGTGTTGCTTAGCTCCAATAGAGTTTAGAATGTCTCTAAATGACAATGACAATGCCAATGCGTCTTTTTCATTGTCTACATGGATATTAAAATCACCAACAATTAGGACTTTATCTGCAGCCAGTACTAACTCTGATAGAAAATCAGCAAATTCTCTGGTAAAGTCTGTATGGTGCCCTGGTGGCCTGTATAGAGTAGTCAAACAGTAGTAAAATATCAAAAGGGATTTATTACTTACACTAGATAACATTATGTAAAGCACCAGAACTTCAAAATAATTATATTTGAAACTAGACTTCTGAGTAATACTGACGATATTACCATAAATTACAGCAACACCTCCCCCTTTACCTTTCAGACGCGGCTCATGTTTATAACAATAATCTTGGGGAGTTTTAAATCTCATTTAAAGTAATGTAATCGTCTGGTTTTAGCCAGGTTTCTGTCAAACACAGCACATCTAGGTTATGATCTGTAATCATATCATTTACAAAAAGTGATTTTGTATATTCAGCAGCCCGAGCTTTATCATTTGTTCATCTGTATTGTATAGTTTTTTTTTTATTTGTTGAACATCAATACAATTTTTACCATTAAATGGGTTCGAGAGTTTTTTGTACTTACTAATCCGGGGGACAGACACAGTCTCTATGTGATAATATCTAGGTGAAAGAGTCTCTATGTGCTGGGATTTATCTGACTTCTGTGACGTGAGACAGCTAGCAGGCGGTCGGGTAAGCCAGTCCGTCTGCTTCCTGACCTGGGCCCCAGTTAGTCAAGGTTTAGCTGTAAGACTATGTGCCATATTACTAGAGAGAAGAGCGGCACCATCCCAGGAGGGATGAATACCATCTCTTTTTAACATGTCAGGTCTTCCCCAAAAACTTTTCCAATTGTCTATGAACCCTATGTTATTCTGTGGACACCACTTAGACAGCCAGCCATTGAGTGATGATATGTATCTCATCACTCCGGCGAACAGAAAGCAGGCCAGAGCAAATTACATAGCCTGCCATCGTACTTGCGAGTTTACACACCTCTTTAATGTTAATTTTGGTGATCTCCAACTGGCGAAGTCGAACATTATTAGTGCCGACGTGAATGATAATCTTAGAGAATTTACGATTACGATTAGCATTAGCCAGCACTTTTAAATTTGCTTTGATGTCAGGCGCTCTGGCTCCCGGTACATTTACATTTATTCATTTAGCACACGCTTTTATCCAAAGCAACTTACAACTGAGGAGTACAGGAAACAATCCGTCATGAAGAGGCAACAAATCACAAAAAGTGCCTGAAATACTAAGTTTTGGGCATTAACCAGAGCAGCACAAGCTAGAATAGGGAGGAAAAAGAGAAAAAATAGTTTTTTTTTCTGGAGTCTGAGCTGTTTTGGGGCCCTTTAGAAGTTTTGACATGCTCTGACATTAATGGCAAAAGTGTAATACACTGTATTCAGCACAAACTGGGCTATCATAGTATGTGCACAACATGTATGTACATGCTTGTATTTTTGAGAGAATAATGTGTATGTCTAAAATTTTTGTTTTAAAATGAAGGCCTCAAAACACACAATAGATATGTGTCCACAAGACTTTAGACTAATGGGTGTTGTTGCCTAGAGTTTTTGCTTCAAACTGATGTGAGAATCATTGTGCCTACTTATTCCCACAACACAATATATTGATTTAAATTTTGTAAGACAAAATTTTTCTTTACAAAGGCCGTATGCGAAGAGGCGTGAATGATCATGAATAATGCTGTGATTCACACCTGAGAGAACAAAAGAACTCATAATGACTGCGCTCTTGCGTGGATCGGTCAGTATTTGAATCTCAAAAGAACGTGCGCTCCGTGGGCGTGGCGCATTAGCGGATAATGAGACAATAATGAGACACTCGCGAACGACTGACACCTCTCTCTTTTCAAACAGATTACATAAACACAGAATATTTGTTTTCAATTTTATTTACATTATTTAAAACCTGACATTGCAACGTTTCTTTAGACATATGTCTCATGTTTGTGTGACAAGTGTTCACTAAGTTAGAGTTCCTTTTCTGAAGACTTTCTGAATGAACGTCTTTGAGAGAGAGGCTGCAGATCGCGCATCATGTTTGTTTTCTTTATTTTGCAAAAAGCACAACAATCTGTTTTTATTGTGACTGTACACAAAAAATGTTGAAACTTAACATATTATAATGATGTATAACACTTGCCTGAATTATAAAAATCGACAGAGTTATTTGAGTCTCTTTGGCACTGATAAGAAAAAAAGCGAGTTGATCACGCTGGCGCGATGGCCGACTCCAGGGGGTTAAGATAAACATGTAAACATGTGACTATGGTGGCTGGTGTCTCTATTTTCATGTTCCATGTAATAGAATCTCCAATAACTAGGGCACTTTCAACAGGATTCTCAGTGGGTGCATCACTGAGTGGGGAGAACCTGTTTGATGTTCTAATCGGAACAGAAGAGCGGTGTTTTGTCCCGTGACTATGCCGTCTCACAGTCACCCAGTTGCCTAGCTGCACGGGCTCTACAGCCGGAACTGAACGATGTACAAAGTTCACTAAGCTAGTCGCTTCCAAAGCAGTGTCTAAAGCCCTTGCATTCTTACTATCCTGAATTAAAGTTTGGATGCGTGTCTCTAATTCTGAAATTGTCTCAGTCAGCCTGACTATCTCCATGCATTTATCACATGTAATCCTCACCGCTGATAGAGAAGGCTATGCTAAACATGTGACAGGCAGTGCAAGTGACAATAACAGGAGAGGATGACATGACTCACCGTGTTTGTTGACCAATCTAACTCACCACAGTTGTTTGAAGTTGTTTGACTCGTAAAGGCACGAGCGCAAGAGAAAAAAGACGGCAAGCACTGATGGCAGGCTGACAGGCTAGTGAAATGCTAGCGCATTGTGCAAGCTATAACAATTTAGATTAAAGCTAGCGATGTCAGAATAATGTGATTAGATAATATCAGATTTATTGTGATGAAATTATATTGAGCAATATAAATAACAAGGAAAGATAGAGAATAGAGATTAAAACGGGCTTATATGGAGCAAAAAACACAATCCAGACAGACACTGGTCATTATGACGGCATGGGTATAGACATTCCCACAGCGGATAAGGGAATGCCTCGGTTACGACTGTAACCTTGGTTCCCTGAAGAGGGAAGGAGATGCTGCGTCGCCCTGCCACACTTCCTACGTGCCAGTCAGCGACTTGCTTCAGCCTATAAGAAGCTAGCATTACACTGTTTGAGCAGGCTTAATAGTTTCCTGGTTTGTGACGTCACCCGCCTCTGACATCTCGACACACCATTGGACTGATTTCACAAGTGCTTCACGACGCATTCACGCAGAGCATTCCGACAGTGTCAATCAACACAGCAAGGCAAGGCAAGTTTATTTATATAGCACATTTCATACACAATGGTAATTCAAAGTGCTTTACATAGAAGGAATTAAAATAATCAAAATAAAATAAAATATCAATGAAAGGAGAGAATAAAAAAAAAGATATCAAATATATTAAAACAGTAGGAGAAAAAAAAGAATGCAAAAATAAAATACAGTATCAGTCGGATGTACAGTGCCACAGTCCTCATTCAGTAAAACAGTTATAAAAAGAATTAAAGCTGCAAGCAGCTATGAAAGGGCCGTGGCACCCGGGGCCACCGCCACCCGGTGGCCTCAGGAAAACGGTGAATAGTGGGTGACATGCATTTAAGCAGGTAAATATAGGAGAAATATGGCAAAGTAATTTAGATGTGCCACACTACCTGCTGCCAGCAGGTGGCCCTTTGACTATAACTAAATATTGGCATGTAGATGTCTTCAGGTCAGGACTAGAAGATTATCAAACGTGAAGTTTGGGGCAGATCGGACATTGTATGCCTGAGTTACAACAACTTCCTGTTTCGTGGCATTAATCGCATACATTAGCACTTAGCCAAGTGTTGCATGATTTAACGTGTTTCTAGCATGTTTGGTTTCATGGCATATTTAAATGTGTTTCAGGGAGTTAATCACAGTGTAAAGTACTTACAACAGCTTCCTGTTTAATGGCGAAACATTAGATTTTGTCAGGCCGCCATGGACACGCCCTTCAGCGAAAACTCAAGATCTTTGCAATTTAACATTGCTAAGGCCTTAAGATTATACTGACCAAATATGATGTTGATCTGATTAAATCTCTAGGAGAAGTTAATTACAGTGTAAAACATGCCATTTCCTGTTGCCAGCAGGTGGCGCTATGACTGTAACTGAATATTTGCATGTAGATGTCTTCAGGCCAGGGCTCTTCTCAAACATGTGAAGTCTGGGGCAGATCGGACATTGTATGCCCGAGTTACAACAACTTCTGTTCCATGGCGAAATATCGAATTTTGTCAGGCCGCCACGGACACGCCCTTCAGGGAAAACTCAAGATCGTCGCAATTTAACGTTGCAACAGCCTTTAGATAAGACAGACCAAATATGATGTTTATCTGTTAAAATCTCTAGGAGGAGTTTGTTAAAGTACAATGTCCGGAAATGGCAAAAAGTGCAAAAATTTTGCAGAGAAAATTCAAAATATCTCACTTCCTGTTGGGTTTTTAGATTTTGCTCCCGGGAATTTTTTGTAGGTATTGGGCTGTTACATGTTTCTACCGAATTTCATACTTGTACGTGAAACGTAGCGCTAACAGCGCTTAATTGAAATTTTGTAGGTGGTGCTATCAAGCCATTTTGCCCCACCTAATTCTGAAACCCATATCAGACGTAAATTTTCGCCACTTCTGACGCGTGCAAAGTTTCATGAGTTTACGAGCATGTTTAGGCCCTCAAAAATGTGATTCATTTCGGAGAATAATAATAATAGGCCGAACAATTACAATAGGGTCCTCACACCATCGGTGCTCGGGCCCTAATTAAAAGAATACGTTTATTTCCTTGCATATTGATCATTTTACTCTGGGACTTCCCCATGATTGTTGTTCTTTGTGGTTATTTTGGCGCACACCTATACATCGTCTCGTTCCCTCTTCAGGGAACCAAGGTTTTAGTCATAACCAAGATGTTTTGTCTTTATCAGCAAGAGGAAGATACCAAGATCAGGATCTCCAGATCCCAGCTGTGTGTCTGTGAAGAGTAACAGATCCTTGATACCACCCCCTGAATTCAGTGATGGACCAGTGACCTCTGACCCTCTGTTAGTATAATCATTTACTTGTTAATTTACTGTTGTCCATCTCAGATGAATAATGATTTAAGATTTCGTTTTGTCTTTATCAGCAAAAGGAAGAGACCAAGATCAGGATCTCCAGATCCCAGCTGTGTGTCTGTGAAGAGTAACAGATCCTTGATACCACCCCCTGAATTCAGTGATGGACCAGTGACCTCTGACCCTCTGTTAGTATAATCATTTACTTGTTACAGTGGGGAGAACAAGTATTTGATACACTGCCGATTTTGCAGGTTTTCCTACTTACAAAGCATGTAGAGGTCTGTAATTTTTATCATAGGTACACTTCAACTGTGAGAGACGGAACCTAAAACAAAAATCCAGAAAATCACATTGCTTCACATTCTGCTTTTCTGATGTATCAAATACTTATGTCATGCAATAAAATGCAAATTAATTACTTAAAAATCATACAATGTGATTTTCTGGATTTTTGTTTTAGATTCCGTCACTCACAGTTGAAGTGTGCCTATGATAAAAATTACAGACTTCTACATGCTTTGTAAGTGGGCAAACCTGCAAAATCGGCAGTGTATCAAATACTTGTTCTCCCCACAGTAATTTACTGTTGTGCATCTCAGGTGAATAAAGATTTAACATTTATGCACTGCACAGAGATGCAGCTTGACCGGTGCACCAAAATCATACCTGGAAACTGAAATATTTCTGATAGTCTCCAACACTCATTGTAATCAGTGTCTTTTTTTGTTGTTTTTGTCTTTTTTTTAGTATTCACAGTAGGGGGGAGAAACATGATCTGATCATATCTGTGCCATCCTCTGCATCCCACTATCAGACACACATCACATGGGAAAAAACTGAAGCAGACCTGCAGACACACACACTGGAGACTGGAGACCTGCAAAGAGTCAAAGACCAGCACAAAACCAGCATGAAGAACAACTATGAGAGATTATTTGAGGGAATAAAACTACAAGAGAATGAAACCCTCCTGAACAGGATCTACACACAGCTCTACATCATAGAGGGAGAGAGAGAAGGAGTGAATGAAGAACATGAGGTTTTACAGATGGAGAAAACAGCCAGAACACAACACTCACAAGACACTCCAATCTACTGCAATGACATCTTTAAAGCCTCACCTGAACCAGGATGTGAGGAGAAAGACCAAATCAAGACTGTTCTTACTAAAGGCATCGCTGGAATCGGAAAAACCGTCTCCGTGCAGAAGTTCATTCTGGACTGGGCCGAGGGAGAAGCCAATCTGGATGTAGATTTCATGTTTCTGCTTCCATTTCGAGAACTGAACTTGATCCGTGATCATCAGTACAGTCTTCACAGACTTCTGCTGGACTTTTATCCTGAACTTCAAGATCTGGACTCAAAGGTTTATGAGAAGTGTAAAGTTGTGTTCATCTTTGATGGTCTGGATGAAAGCAGAATCACACTGATGTTTTCAGATGCTCAGAAAGTTTCTGATGTGACTGAGACTTCATCAGTGGGTGTGTTGATGTCAAACCTCATGAAAGGAGAGCTGCTTCCATCTGCTCTCATATGGATCACCTCCAGACCAGCAGCAGCCAATCAGATCCCCCCCCAATACATCAACCGTCTGACAGAAATTCAGGGATTTGATGAGCCTCAGAAGGAGGAATATTTCAGGAAGAGAATCAGTGACAAGCATCAAGCCAGCAGAATCATCTCACACATTAGAAGAGCAAGAAGCCTCCACATCATGTGCCACATACCCGTCTTCTGCTGGATCTCATCCACTGTGCTCCAGAAGCTCCTGAAAGAAGATCTGAGTGCAGAAATCCCTCAAACTCTGACTGAAATGTACATCCACTTCCTGCTGATTCAGATCAACATGAGGAATCAGAAGTATGAAGAGAGAGATCTAGAGAAACTCCTGCAGTCCAACAGAGAAGTGATTGTGAAACTTGCTGAAGTGGCTTTCAAACAGCTGATGAAGGGCAATATGATGTTCTATGAGGAGGACCTGAGAGAGAGCGGTATAGACGTCACTGAGGCCTCAATGTATTCTGGGATTTGCACTGAGATCTTTAAGGAGGAAACTGTGATTCTTCAGAGGAAAGTCTACAGCTTCATTCATCTGAGCGTTCAGGAGTTTCTTGCTGCTTTCTATGTGTTTTACTTTCATGTAAGTACAACTATAGAGGGACTGAGGAACTTTGCGTCAGTACAAAATGTGCTTAAAGGTGCAGTAGATAAAGCCATTGAAAGTGAGAATGGACAATTGGATCTGTTCCTGCGGTTCCTGATGGGTGTCTCACTGGAGTCCAATCAGAGACTCTTACAGGATCTACTGATACACACAGAGAACAGCTCAGAGAGCATCAGGAGAACCACACAGTACATTAAAGAGAAGATCAAAGATGGACATGGACTCTCCACTGAAAGATCCATCAATCTGTTCCTCTGTCTGCTGGAAGTCAAAGATCAGACTCTGTCCAGAGAGATTCAGGAGTTTGTGAAATCAGACAAGCACTCAGAGAAAAAACTCTCTCTTGCTCACTGCTCAACAATCGCCTACATGCTTCAGATGTCAGAGGAGGTGCTGGATGAGCTGGACCTCAAGAAATACAACACATCAGATGAGGGTAGAAGAAGACTGATACCAGCTGTGATTAACTGCAGGAAAGCCATGTGAGTGTTAAACTGGTCTAATTTTGTATAAGAAAATGAAAAAAAAAGGTGACAATCCAATTGCTTTCAAATAAGTTATTATTGAAAAGGGAGCATGCAACAATGGCATGAAATATGTTCAATATATACAATGCAAAAACTGGGAGAGAATTCAACTAAAATAATAAGACACCTCAGGTGTGCCTTATACAAACACTATTAGTTTTAAATATTCATCAGTGCAGTATAGCTGAGCAATATCACCCAACCACACTAACCATATGGCTCTTAAGGCATCTTTACACAGCAAACACAGCACAGAAACCAAATCTGAAGCCGCATAAAATCACAAAAATTTGCATTTACACAGACTGTTTAATGCTTCTCTGAAGCGGCATAAATGCATTTACACAGGAATTAAAATCGCGGGAAACAATGCTTTGAACATTACTATTTTAAAACTACAGTTTTAACAAAGTGTTATAAATTAATAAAAAAATAAATAAAAACAATTAAATAAAACTCAAATTAAATTAAAATACGGAATTTGAAATTAATTTCCTCTGCGTGCTATATATATCACGCTTTGAGGTTTGTCATAACTCTGTGATACTGATAGGCTATTGTAGGCTACGGTATAGTTATTGTATATAATAAAATTGTGCCAGCTGGAATAAATGCTATAAAGAAATTATGAATTATTACACCGGGTAGGCTAGATTATAACAGGATTTGGTCGAAAGTTTTTTCAAAGAGCCAGAAAGTCACTTTGGAGCAGGCACAACAAATTAATGATACTAACGTTAGCATTTCAGGCAGTACAGCAGATGTCACCTGGCCGTCGTAAAATATAGTTCTCGATATTAGGAATATAATATAACAATGCACAATCATAGTGACGCTGATTGAGTTAAGCCTTTAATTTACTTCATCTGAGGGAAATGTTGCAGAACATTGATCTGCCAATCTCATCAAAGGAAGATTACAAACGGCAATTGATTACACACGACTCTATTTTGGTGGTTTGCTTCACGATGTGAGTACAGGACTCTTTTACTTTAATGGTAGACATTTTTTAATTTGCCTAAAACGATATGGAGGAGCTATTCCTATATGTTTTGTCTCTTGCTTCTTGATTCTCGTGCCGCCGCCTGAGCTGACAGGCGTGCTTTTGGTTGTCTTGACAATGATGTAGTTTAGGGCGGCACAAGTTTGCTTTCATTTACACTGAATCAGAACAGTTTCAGAGTCGCCTTTGATACTAGGGGCTGAGGTGGGTCAGACCCGGCGTATTTTAAGTCTGCTTTTATGCGGCATTGTGTCTTTACACAGAATTTTGTGTAATTCCGGTCTTAATTCCGTAACATACTCTAACATTACATTCCATAACATACTGTCCTGTAGAGTTTGGCTCTACTATTAAACACTGTTGTACCAGCTAATCAAGGTCTTCAGGATTACTAGAAACTTCCAGGCAGGTTTTTTGGAGCTGGTTGAAGCTACACTCTGCTGAGTTAGATGTGTGTTACAGTGAAGATTCCTTTCTAAGTGGAATTACAGTTTTTGTTGTTGTGCCAATTAATACAGTATAACTTGAGTATAATTTGTTTATTTTAAGAATTCCTTTTACAAGAATGAAATGCCAGTTCTATAATGAGGTTAAGTATTTAATTATCTTGTCTTTCAATCTCTTTCAGTCTCACAGGCTGTTTTCTCACTGATCAGCATTGTGAAATTGTGTCATCAGCTCTACAATCCTCTAACTCTGTCCTGAGGGAGCTGGACCTGAGTAACAATGACCTGCAGGATTCAGGAGTTAAGCTGCTCTCTGATGGACTGAAGAGTCCAAATTGTCAGATGGAGATACTGAGGTGTGTAAAATGTTATCTTCGATAACTTTGATGTTCAGAAATTGTGAAATTTAGTACACTCTTTAACTTTTAACTTTAATTTATATGAATGATTCCACCAAATCAGCTTATCTTCATAAAATGGTGCAGCTTTACACTGATACATTCATATGCGATATGACCTGAAAGTACACTTTTAACATCAGTCGATTAAATATTTCTTATGTTATAGTGAAGTAATTAGAACTAAAACATGGCTACCACGTATGAATGAAAATGTATAAATGCATATTTGTTAATTTAACAGAACGTAGGACTGTTTATGGTGTTTCAGACATTGTTGACATTCAGTGTTTCTGTAAAAAAAATAATACTGATAAGATACTACTACTACTACTACTACTACTAATTCTACAACTAAGAACAATATAAAATGCACTACAGTCTGATGAGCTGCTGGGTTAATGAATATTAGTCATATTGTCTGCGTTTGCTTGAACTAATTTGCTGAAATCAAAACAGAGTATCTCTCTCTCTCTCTCTCTCTCTCTCTCTCTCTCTTTGTGTATGTAAGAAAAGCACTGAGCGCTCTCAGCTAAGTGATGATGAGTTGGGCACCTTCACACAATAGTTTACAATGTGTCAAATACGTTGCGGATCCATTGAGATGAATTAAAACTATATGGATTGTTTGGCGAAGACCAAATCTCTCAAGCGCGAGTGTTCATGGCGAGTGAAAATATAACTGTGCTAAACTTAACCTTAGCCTCTAACTCAAACACTGGCAAGTGAAATCTAACAGTTTATTACCAATGGCTAATGATATACATTATTTAGTCGCCTAGCATGAAAATGTAGGCGATTAGTGGGTTGCAATGTCTTGTTCCCTCCATCAGGGAACGGAGGTTGCAATAATAACCAAGATGTGCAAAGTCCTTGACATGGTGGCATAGAGAAAGCTAACTTTGTCTGCATCCCCAGCACCCCATGTTAGCCTTGTGCATATCAGGACCGGGATAGGGAGCAACTGAAGTGACTCTCTCTCTCTCTGACCAGAAAAAAGAGTTGCAACTGCAACATTGCCATGGTCATGTTCTTGCAATGAGGACATGAACCATCCATGAATGCTGCCTCAGCATGAATTCAACCCAAACATGCAAGACAGAGATCATGGCCATCTGAGGATGAAAGGTACCGACCGCACCCAGAAACAAACAGACGTAAAGGCATCATTAAAAAGACACTAGAGAAAACTGAGAAAAAAAGACTGTTGTCTTACCTTTTGCCAAATAGGTAGGAAAACTTCACCCATAATCAGGGCTTAAAAACAGATTTTTTTTTAAATAAATCGGTTTACGCCAAGCAGAATCAGTATTTTAATGTTTCCGTTCATGCGTTCCTTCTGTAACATTACTGTTCCGGGAAAAAAAAAAAAAAAAAAAAAAACGGTTTATAACTTTTTTTGCCTATACCACAGCTTGTATTGAACTTTATACTAAGAGCTTGTGACTAAACCTCAACTCGAGTGGATTCTCAAACTGTCGTCAAAACCTCATACAGCAGCTTCAACCGCCTCATTTGTGAAAGAAGTCCTGCATACATTTTGGAGACTGTCTCTGCTTGTTTGCAGTGCAAGGGTAGATAAAAAAACTGGTTTTCTTTGAATAAGTACAGAGTTTTCTTTATTCAAAACACAATTGGGCTCATTCATGAAACACGAGCAGAACGAATTTGTGTGTAAATCGTTCGTAAAGCCACTCTGACGTAAATTTTCGAATTCACGAAAATGTTCGTATTTTTTAAAAATGTTAGTTGGTACTAAGAAATTTACACCTGCTCCCTACCACATGTAAATGGTGCGTGAAAACATTTGAACGTTCTATGTTCTAATTTAGGCAAACTGATGACATTGCATTTTGATTCACTATGTACCATAATAACATTTCACGAGTTGATTTGCCCTGTCTTTTTTTTTTTTTTTTTTACTGTTCATTTTTGGGTAATATGCAGCACTCGTCACTGTCACTTTTCACCCGTCCGTCCAATCACAGTGGAGGAGGGGCGGGACAAATACTACACCGACCAATCATCCTACTTGTACACCGACTGAACAACAATGGAGATGTTAATATTGCTTTTTACTGCATTTTTATATTCACATTACTGCCATGGATATTCTGTATCATAGCAACCAAAGTATCTTTCAAGCGCCACCAGATGGCCGTTTTCAGAAGAGCACCAGGCGTTTTTAGCTGGCTAAAAATGCTTTAGTGGACACATAATTAAATATTTATTGCTAGGCATATGGCCAATTAGTCTCTTTAGTATTTATGCAAAATACTGAAGCCAAACCTGAGAAAGAAGTCCAGAAGATTCCACAGCGTTCCTGGACACGTCATTTGCAGTTGTAACTCAGGGGCGAGTATTATGCTAATTATGAATGAGCGTGCACGCTCGCCCTATTTACGAATGTTTGGAAATCATTAATATACATAAGTTTAACTACTGAATCTGTGGTATACAAAGCGTTTGTGAATCTAGAGGAGAGTTTTCATAAGGTCCATTTTACACGCAAATTACTCAGAATTAGCTTGTATATTTACGAAAGTTTCATGAATGAGGCCCATTGTGTGTAAAGGCTAATGTTTTATGTCTGTCTGTTATTTGCTGTCTAGTCATAGCCAATACAGCCTGTGCGTGACACTTCGGTTTTTATAACAAGCTTTTTGCCAAATATATTAAATTACAATAAAAACTGAGCACCCACATACAGTAGCTACAATAACCTTTGTAACCTGTAAGTTGATAAAAACTTAATGTGATTCACTTACTGCCTCAGATTTGACTGTTCTAATGACAGACAAAACACAAATCTGACATTCGCTGGTGATAAACCTTGAAACTCCATTTGAGCTTCATTTCGGAAAAATGTTAATATAACGACACACCCAAGTGTCAGACCACACATAAAGCCACAATACTAACTTTGACAACAAGGTGTTTAATTATTAAAAAAAAAATAATAATAATAATTTTCTGAACAGTAGCAGTTCTACACTAACCTTCAATTGTCACTGGTTTCAAAACATAGACTTACATAGGATGACTTGACAGCTGAACACGGGCATTTCACTCACGTTGGATGTGTCAACGTCACATTTGCATAGAATGTACTATTTGAATTCATGATTTCATCCTTAATTCATAGAATTCATCCTGCCAAATTAAAATCTTAAACAGAACGATAAAGTAATGTTACTAACCGGTTAATGGTCATTTCAAATAAGCATTTCTGTTCAGAACGTTTAAACTTGATTTAGTTTTTGTTCAGGTTTGTTCGTTTCTGGTTTTTGTTTTTGCACTGGGCATGCTTCTGTGCAAGGCAGACTTGTATTATTCCTGGGTGCAATAATTCAAAGAGTAAATGTTTAGTGGTAGTGAGTTACTTTGGTTTCTGGTGAAGGATCCAGGCAGTGACTTGAGGCTGCAAAGAATCGTAAATACGGAGAGAATGCCGCAATGGAAAATCTGAAAATCGTTTGATTGTAGTCAGCATTTCAAACCACAAACAGTATCACCCTGTCAGTTCCGTCCAACCCCCAATGCAAACGCTGTCATGTGCAGGTAAGAAAGCTGTTGCCATAGTGTTCCATTTTTCCAATATTGCTGTTTAAAAAAAGACATAGTACGGTAGAGTTTTAAATGATAAACCCTTACAATAACTGTTATCCTTACAATAACTGTTCTGTTAATAATCCTCTGTCGATCTGACTGCCCGTGGGCAGGGATACAAACATGCGGAAGTTGTCAAAAATTTGCCGGATGATGCATTTTATAATAATAAATGTACATTTCTCGGACCAGGTAACATGGTGCATGAGTAAACACTGTCCATTTCCATATATACTACTGACATTGTAAAAATACAAAAATACAAAGGCGGTTGAAAATCTGCAAAGTTACACTTTAACAGATTGTTGTTTTCCTTCTTTTACCATTTGCAATTACTAATCTATGATTGACTGTCTGTCTCTGTAGGTTGTCAGGCTGTATGGTGACAGAGAAAGGCTGTGGTTATGTGTCTTCAGCTCTGAGTTCAAACTCCTCACACCTGAGAGAGCTGGATCTGAGCTACAATCACCCAGGAGATTCAGGAGTCAAGCTGCTCTCTGACAAACTGAAGGATCCAAACTGCTCACTGGAGAAACTAAGGTTTGTGGGGGTAACAAGGCTTTATTCAGGATCACGAACACTGCCATCTCAGTGATATAAGTTAGATAATACGTTAATATTGTCCCACTTTACAGTATAGTAGGTGGCCTTAACTACTATGTACTTACATCAAAAAAATAAGTACAATGTACTTATTGTGTTTATATTGTATTGCAAAACACTTTTGCTGATATTAAGGTGGGATACGGGCAAAGTTGTGGTTGGTATGGGTATGGTGGTTGTGGTATGGGTAAGTTTAAGGGTAGGGTTAGGTGTGATGGAAGTGTCAATAGTGTAATTATAAATGCAATTACAGAAATTAATTATGGAGGTAATTACATGCAGGTATTTTTTTAAAATATAAGTACAATGTAATGTATGTACACAATAAGTGCATTGTATCTCATGATTAATTTAAATGATAGTACACAGTAGTTAAGGCCACCTAATATAAAGTGAGTCTGTTAATAAGTATACACTTACAGTACCATGAAAATGTTTTAGGCACTTGCAGTATAGACATTTTCAAAAAATAAAAATTAATTTAACTAACATAAAAAAAATCAAAAGCAATATCTGGTGACCAAACTTTGGTTTTAAAAGTTTCCCAGGTACACTTGTACACAGTTTTAAGATGGTTAAGTTTTTTTTTTTATGGATTCATTGTCTTCATGTAATTTTCTATGATGTTTTTGTCTTCAAATAATAGATAATTAGATAAGGATTAGATAATGGTGAGATCAGATCTCTGTGTGGACTATACTGTCTGTTGTGAGACTCTTTGTGCATACAAAAATTTCACTTGATTATTTTTAAATATTTATGTGGCATTTTTACTTTAATTGCAATAGGACAGTATAAAGTAGGCAGAAAGTGAAGTGAGAGAGAGGGTGTGATGAAATTGGGAAAGATCAGTGAGCCGGGAGTCGAACTTGGGTCACCCAAAGTGCAATGCTCTATACACTCACCTAAAGGATTATTAGGAACACCATACTAATACTGTGTTTGACCCCTTTCGCCTTCAGAACTGCCTTAATTCTACGTGGCATTGATTCAACAAGGTGCTGAAAGCATTCTTTAGAAATGTTGGCCCATATTGATAGGATAGCATCTTGCAGTTGATGGAGATTTGTGGGATGCACATCCAGGGCACGAAGCTCCCGTTCCACCACATCCCAAAGATGCTCTATTGGGTTGAGATCTGGTGACTGTGGGGGCCATTTTAGTACAGTGAACGCATTGTCATGTTCAAGAAACCAATTTGAAATGATTCGAGCTTTGTGACATGGTGCATTATCCTGCTGGAAGTAGCCATCAGAGGATGGGTACATGGTGGTCATAAAGGGATGGACATGGTCAGAAACAATGCTCAGGTAGGCCGTGGCATTTAAACGATGCCCAATTGGCACTAAGAGGCCTAAAGTGTGCCAAGAAAACATCCCCCACACCATTACACCACCACCACCAGCCTGCACAGTGGTAACAAGGCATGATGGATCCATGTTCTCATTCTGTTTACGCCAAATTCTGACTCTACCATCTGAATGTCTCAACAGAAATCGAGACTCATCAGACCAGGCAACATTTTTCCAGTCTTCAACTGTCCAATTTTGGTGAGCTCGTGCAAATTGTAGCCTCTTTTTCCTATTTGTAGTGGAGATGAGTGGTACCCGGTGGGGTCTTCTGCTGTTGTAGCCCATCCGCCTCAAGGCTGTGCGTGTTGTGGCTTCACAAATGCTTTGCTGCATACCTCGGTTGTAACGAGTGGTTATTTCAGTCAAAGTTGCTCTTCTATCAGCTTGAATCAGTCGGCCCATTCTCCTCTGACCTCTAGCATCAACAAGGCATTTTCGCCCACAGGACTGCCGCATACTGGATGTTTTTCCCTTTTCACACCATTCTTTGTAAACTCTAGAAATGGTTGTGCGTGAAAATCCCAGTAACTGAGCAGATTGTGAAATACTCAGACCGGCCCGTCTGGCACCAACAACCATGCCACGCTCAAAATTGCTTAAATCACCTTTCTTTCCCATTCTGACATTCAGTTTGGAGTTCAGGAGATTGTCTTGACCAGGACCACACCCCTAAATGCATTGAAGCAACTGCCATGTGATTGGTTGATTAGATAATTGCATTAATGAGAAATTGAACAGGTGTTCCTAATAATCCTTTAGGTGAGTGTATGTCGGAGCACAACAAATTATGTAAATAACCATTAAACCAAATGGTGTTTTAAAGCCTCTAATGTGCCTCAATCTTTTAAACAGTACTACACGCACACACGAAAGTCATGAGTGTCAGGTGAGTCTATAAGCATCTGTTTAACCCTTGTCTTGGGCCTCCCTAAGTGAATCTTCTTGGTCTTTTCTTATATAATAGGACATATGCGTCAAAGTCACGAACCAATTTATTCATTAGTGGGGCCATTTGGTCTTACACATATTTTAAGTTATTCAGAACAAAGGGGTTTGTATTTTTTTGATCGAGGCCATTCCCTGCGGCCTATATTAAACTAGTTGAACAAACTAGAGTTTCAGAGTAGATTTAGAGTTGACAAACCAAACAAATCCAACCCAGTTTCTCTTGCTCCAAATTAACCCCTACGGGTCTTCACCGTTTTGGGGCCCTTTAGAAGTTTTGACATGCTCTGACATTTGTGCTTTTTTTCAGTTGCTTATAAACATATTAATGGAAAAAGTGTCATTACACTGTATTCAGCACAAACCGGGCTACCATAATATGTGAGCAACATGTATGTACATGCTTGTATTTTTGAGAGAATAACATTTATGCATGGTTTTTGAAAAAACTAAAAATTTAAGACACTGAAGTAAGGCCACAAAACACGATACACCAATCAGGCATAACATGACCACTGACAGGTGAAGTGAATAACGCTGATTATCTCTTCATCAGGCCACCTGTTAGTGGGTGGGATATATTAGGCAGCAAGTGAACATTTTGTCCTCAAAGTTGATGTGTTAGAAGCAGTAAAAATGGGCAAGCGTTTGACAAGGGCCAAGTTGTGATGGCTAGACGGCTGGGTCAGAGCATCTCCAAAACTGCAGCTCTTGTGGGGTGAACCAAAACATACATTCAAACAAACAGGGAAGGGAAGGGGGAGCAACAGACATATCCATAATTTAACAATCTGAAAGAAAATCTGAAAGAAAAGAAAAAATAAAAGTTTTTTTTTTAATTTTTTTTATTTTGTCATTCCTTTATATAATCCACTATGTTGAATGAAAAACATTGTAATGCATCAATGGTACTAGGTTTAGCCTCATTAACTCGTGCTGTTGTACATTCACAAGTCACTATTTTAAGGAATGAATCACATTTTTACATCACATGGATGGCCAGGTGCGTCACTTACCTGGGGAACACATGGCACCAGGATGCACTATGGGAAGAAGGCAAGCCGGTGGAGGCAGTGATACTTTGGGCAATGTTCTACTGGGAAACCTTGGGTCCTGCCATCCATGTGGATGTTGCTTTGACACGTACCACTCACCTAAGCATTGTTGCAGACCATGTACACCCTTTCATGGAAACGGTATTCCCTGGTGGCTGTGGCTCTTTCAGCAGGATAATGCACCCTGCCACAAAGCAAAAATGGTTCAGGAATGGTTTGAGGAGCACAACAACGAGTTTGAGGTCTTGACTTGGCCTCCTAAATCCCCAGATCGCAATCCAATCAAGCATCTGTGGGATGTGCTGAACAAACAAGTCCGATCCATGGAGGCCCCACCTCGCAACTTACAACTTACAGGAGGATCTGCTGCTAAGATCTTGGTGCCGATACCACAGCACACCTTCAGGGGTCTAGTGGAGTCCATGCCTCGACGGGTCAGGGCTGTTTTGGCAGCAAAAGAAGGGACCAATACAATATTAGGAAGGTGGTCATAATGTTATGCCTGATTGGTGTATGCGTGCTGCTGAGTGAGAGTGGCCTATGACTGTGTGCCTGGGCTAGTATGCGAAATGGCTTAACGCTAGTGGCCTACAGTGGGGAGAACAAGTATTTGATACACTGCCGATTTTGCAGGTTTGCCCACTTACAAAGCATGTAGAAGTCTGTAATTTTTATCATAGGTACTCTTCAACTGTGAGTGACGGAATCTAAAACAAAAATCCAGAAAATCACATTGTATGATTTTTAAGTAATTAATTTGCATTTTATTGCATGACATAAGTATTTGATACATCAGAAAAGCAGAACTTAATATTTGGTACAGAAACCTTTGCAATTACAGAGATCATACGTTTCCTGTAGTTCTTGACCAGGTTTGCACACACTGCAGCAGGGATTTTGGCCCACTCCTCCATACAGACCTTCTCCAGATCCTTCAGGGTTCGGGTCTGTCGCTGGGCAATACGGAATTTCAGCTCCCTCCAAAGATTTTCTATTGGGTTCAGGTCTGGAGACTGGCTAGGCCACTCCAGGACCTTGAGATGCTTCTTACAGAGCCACTCCTTAGTTCCCCTGGCTGTGTGTTTCGGGCCACCTCCATGCTTCATGGTTGGGATGGTGTTCTTGGGGTTGTACTCATCCTTCTTCTTCCTCCAAACACGGCGAGTGGAGTTTAGACCAAAAAGCTCTATTTTTGTCTCATCAGACCACATGACCTTCTCCCATTCCTCCTCTGGATCATCCAGATGGTCAATGACAAACTTCAGACGGGCCTGGACATGCGCTGGTTTGAGCAGGGGGACCTTGCGTGCGCTGCAGGATTTTAATCCATGACGACATAGTGTGTTACTAATGGTTTTCTTTGAGACTGTGGTCCCAGCTCTCTTCAGGTCATTGACCAGGTCCTGCCGTGTAGTTCTGGGCTGATCCCTCACCTTCCTCATGATCATTGATGCCCCACGAGGTGAGATCTTGCATGGTGCCCCAGACCGAGGGAGACTGACCGTCATCTTGAACTTCTCACCAAGCTGCTTGCCTATTGTCCTGTAGCCCATCCCAGCCTTGTGCAGGTCTACAATTTTAACCCTGATGTCCTTACACAGCTCTCTGGTCTTGGCCATTGTGGAGAGGTTGGAGTCTGTTTGATTGAGTGTGTGGACAGGTGTCTTTTATACAGGTAACGAGTTCAAACAGGTCCAGTTAATACAGGTAATGAGTGGAGAACAGGAGGGCTTCTTAAAGAAAAACTAACAGGTCTGTGAGAGCCGGAACTCTTACTGGTTGGTAGGTAATCAAATACTTATGTCATGCAATAAAATGCAAATGAATTATTTAAAAAAATTACAATGTGATTTTCTGGATTTTTGTTTTAGATTCCGTCTCTCACGGTTGAAGTGTACCTATGATAAAAATTACAGACTTCTACATGCTTTGTAAGTAGGAAAACCTGCAAAATCGGCAGTGTATCAAATACTTGTTCTCCCCACTGTATCTGACCATTTGTGCCTGGGCACAAATATATATTTGTTCTGTCAATCGATTAAAAAAATAACTAATTAATCACACATTTTTCAGTAATTAATCACGATCAATTGCACCTGTAACATTAAAGTTTTTTATATATTTTTATATTGTAACAATTTCACATTTATTCTTCAAATTCATGTAGAAACAAAGAAACAACATAAAGGCAGTAGCCTATATTTTAAATATCTGTTTAATGGTAGCAATTTTTAAAAAAAATTTTTTTGAGAGAGAGAGAGAAGGCCAGTATCAGTGGCTACATTTACATGCAACCAAATAATCCATTAGTAATCGGATTGACGGCTCAATCGGACTGAAAAGCCTTCATGTAAACACCTTAATCGATCCAATTGAGCTCGATCCGAATAAAACTATGATCGGATTGAAAGGGGTGGTTTATTCCTTTTCTAATCCGATCAAGAGAACATGTAAACACTTGATTGGATTGAAAAGCGAAACTGAAAGGACTGCTCATGTGCAGTGACATAGAAATAGCGTAATGACGTATGACGCACTGAACGAACTGTTCTTCCTTTTGAAGTGTCATATAAACGAGTGTCCTGTCATTCTGAAATTATATTTCCCTCACTGTTTGTGAAGTGGAGCAGGATAACGTCCCACCAGTCCTTGAGAGTCTGTGGACTCTCATCCACAGACGACGGTTTTGGATGCGGGATGGGGCATTTTTACTGTGAGATAAATATAAGCAGCACGGCTCAACGGTTCATATGCTCATTGTCTCTAAATTATGACCAGAAATGGATAAATATTAAGTCTGCTGTTTAAAACAAATGAAGAACCAATGTAGGAGAATGGTTATTATGTGCAAACAGTGGGAATCTCTGCATATTTGTGCAGTGTGTGCGTGTCAAAAAATCAATTCCACTTTGAAGCTTGTGACATATAACCCAGTCAACACGTGAGCTCATGCGATGATCACAGTGGCATCACATCATTCTCATACGGTGATACTCACAGTGAGTAATATGTGAGCTCATTGTGAATTCATAATGTTGAGCAGGTTAAGAGGAGGTGGCTCAAATATCAGTCACCGGGGGACATTCTACTTCCTGTTTCTCAACACTATCACAGGGATATCACAGTGGTCTCACATGGTGAGCTCAGACTGACTTTATTTCTGTCAGACGTCTACAGAAGCTCTTATTGAGAATTAACAACTAAGGTTTAGATGTTGATGTTTTATCGGTTTGTTACCATTATGGTGATCAGTGTTTGCTTTAGTTGGGCTCTTGACCCTTGACTTTTTAACATTATATTTTCTCTGGCTACTGTAACTGTGTTTGTAAGAGACATTTGTTATGGCAAGGAAAGCCAAAAGAGAATGCATCCAGGTGATGTTGGTTTGTTATTGATGATAACAACATAATCATCAATATGTGTTTAATTATAATAGCCCTATGATTATACGGTATGAGGTCCAGCAGTGTCATAATCATTTATGAAGGATTTTAAATGCATCACAAGACACAAACATTTTGAACTACAGTGTCATTGAGACACAAAGAGACATCAAGAATCAGTGTATGAATCTCAACAATTGTTTTTTTTTTTTTACTGCTAACAAGCATCAGTCAATACTGATACTGGATGGATAGATGGATGGATGGATATACAGTACTGTGAGGTTTCTAGTCATCCCTCTCTCTGACACTCTTTTTCCCCTAAGTGATCCATGTTTCCAAACATAAGCACTCTGAAGCCATCTCGATTTACCAAAAGATGACTGATAAAAAAAAAAAACTACTACTGTAATAGGGACAAAATATGACACATGGGTAGGCTTTCAGCTGAAATTGCAATTAGTTGTGTTTGTAATAATTAATATTTAATTTCATTGTAAATATTCTGATATAATTCTTGCAGAAATGCACAGAGTTTACCATCATTCTGATTTGAATGTGCTTTTATCAGTTTTGAAAGCAGTGTGTTACCATTCAAAAAATGTGCTGCAAATATAGTGTTTTGCAATGAAATGTGGTCATTGAATGCATTTTGTGTGAGAGCAATGAACAATGGTTCAAAGTCATAGACTTCTGTTTCGCTGAATGTGTGAAGAGTTTTGAAAAAAATATATAATAAAATATATACAGTGAATGTCCGGAAAGTATTCACAGCGCTTCACTTTTCCCATATTTTTTAATGTTACAGCCTTATTCCAAAATGGATTAAATTCATAATTGTTTTCCTCAATTCTACAAACAATACCCCATAATGACAACGTGAAAAGTTTGTTTGAAATCTTTGAAAATGTATTAAAAATAAAAACCGAAAAAAATCACATGTACATAAATATTCACAGCCTTTGCTCAATACTTTGTTGAAGCACCTTTGGCACCAATTACAGCCTCAAGTCTTTTTGAAGATGATGCTACAAGCTTGGCACATCTATTTTTGGGCAGTTTCTCCCATTCTTCTTTGCAGGACCTCTCAAGCTCCATCAGGTTGGATGGGGAGCGTCGGTGCACAGCCATTTTCAGATCTCTCCAGAAATGTTCAATCGGGTTCAAGTCTGGGCTCTGGCTGGGCCACTCAAGGACATTCACAGAGTTGTCCCGTAACCAATTCTTTTGTTATCTTGGCTGTGTGCTTAGTGTCGCTGACCTGTTGGAAGATGAACCTTCGCCCTAGTCTGAGGTCCAGAGCGCTCTGGAGCAGGTTTTCATCAAGGATGTCTCTGTACATTGCTGCATTCATCTTTCCCTCGATCCTGACTAGTCTCCCAGTTCCTGCCGCTGAAAAACATCCCCACAGCATGATGCTGCCACCACCATGCTTCACTGTAGGGATGGTATTGGCCAGGTGATGAGCGGTGCCTGGTTTCCTCCAGACATGACGCTTGCCATTCAGGCCAAAGAGTTTAATCTTTGTTTCATCAGACCAGATAATTTTGTTTCTCATGGTCTGAGATTCCTTTAGGTGCCTTTTGGCAAACTCCAGGCGGGCTGTCATGTGCCGTCTGGCCACTCTACCATACAGGCCTGATTGGTGGAGTGCTGCAGAGATGGTTGTTCTTCTGAAAGGTTCTCCTCTCTCCACAGAGAAATGCTGGAACTCTGTAAGAGTGACCATCGGGTTCTTGGTCACCTCCCTGACTAAGGTCCTTCTCCCCCGATCACTTAGATTGGCCGGGTGGCCAGCTCTAGGAAGAGTCCTGGTGGTTCCAAACTTCTTCCATTTACGGATGATGGAGGCCACTGTGCTCATTGGGACCTTCAATGCTGCAGAAATGTTTCTGTACCCTTCCCCAGATCTGTGCCTCGATACAATCCTGTCTTGGAGGTCTACAGACAATTCCTTGGACTTTGTTTCCATGGCTTGGTTTATGCTCTGACATGCACTGTTAACTGTGGGACCTTATATAGACAGGTGTGTGCTTTTCCAAATCATGTCCAATCAACTGAATTTACCACAGGTGGACTCCAATCACGTTGTAGAAACATCTCAAGGATGATCATTGAAACAGGGAGCACCTGAGCTCAATTTTGAGTGTCATGACAAAGGCTGTGAATACATTTTTTTTCGTTTTTTATTTTTAATAAATTTGCAAAGATTGAAAAGTGAAGTGCTGTGAATACTTTCCGGATGCACTGTATATATATATATATATATAATATATATATATATATATATATATATATATATATAATCAACTATAAATTAACATCACAACTTTTACTTGTGCTGATATAGCAAGATATTTTCTTCTTGCTGTGTAAATGCATTTATGTACTTCATATTCTTCAATCTCTTAATCTTTGGAAGAGGAGAGAAATTAATTTAGCTGACTCTTGCAAGAAGTGATTTGAAGTTTTGATAAGTTTCAAGGCATGCGATTGGCTGTTGGCTACTGATGTCACACTTTCATGTGCGTGCATGAACACAGGATCAAAGCATGAGTTGACAGAGAAAATTGTCTATGATCAGCGTCATAATACCAACAAAGCCTGATTGAATTGGTTTGGTTTTGTCAACTAAAAATTAATTCCATAATCCTCATTTTGTTCAACTACCATCATAATACGAGCCGATGATCTGTCTCTGCTTTGCATCTCTGTATAGCTATTAGAGTTTGTTATACTATTTCTTACCAAAATACTGTATATGGCTCCTGTTTCTCCAAAACAGAACCTGTTTTGAGAAATCCTTCTAACATGCTCACTGATATTTCGCTGCTTCTTGCACATTTTTGATTAAAAATCAAAGATTTATCATTTTATCATTTATCAATCAAAGATTTATCATCTTTATATTTTTCTCTTTCTAGTTTGGATCATGGAGAACATTTCAGAATTACACCAGGACTGAGAAAATGTAGGTCTATTTTTCTCTCTTACACACACACACACACACACACACACACGTTTGTTTGACTATATTAGTGAGGACATTGCATAGACTTCCGTTGATTTTGTAATTGTAAAACACTGCAATTGTAAAACAAACTTTTTGCAAAATGCTAAACACTATTCTCTATATTAGACACATCACTCAAAACGTCTCGGTTACGTATGTAACCCTCGTTCCCTGAAGGAGGGAACGGAGACGTACGTCGGACGTCACCGACGAATTGGGATCACTTCTGGGAGCCCCTATCAGCTTCGAGTGTATAGAGAACGGGCCAATGGCCATTGGCGTGCGAGATTTGCATCTCGCGCTCCGCCCCGCATCGAGGGTATAAAGCGGAAGCGGATGCAGCGCACATTTGTTTTTCACTGAGGAGCCGAACTAGTGACTCGGCCGCTGCAGTGATGGTACAGCAACTGTGGCGACGGGACGTACGTCTCCGTTCCCTCCTTCAGGGAACGAGGGTTACATACGTAACCGAGACGTTCCCTTTCAGTCGGTCACGTTCGACGTACGTCGGACGTCACCGACGAATTGGGATCCCTATGGAAAACGCCACAGTTACTACCACTTCCAGCGCCCAGCGAAAGCCCCTCAGACCCCCGTCTGTTCGGGGCGGGGAACTTACGCAGGGAGAGTCACTGCTGCTGTTCCGCAAGACCCACTCAGCAGAGTATTGGATAACGCTGGGAAAGCGTGCCCCGGGGGGCCGCTGCGGAAGCCACATCCTACCCGTAGGGAGGTATCATGTGGAATATACATGTATGGACTGGCCGTGGGCAGTACAACATACGGAAGTCCCAGGGGTGGCCCTGGCCAATGCAGGCGGGAGACTACACCGCACAGAGACGGCAGAGCGAGCTCTGCCAAGGGAAAGACACGGGCTCGCCGTAGGGAGCCGTACCGTGGAAGAATACACATATGGGACCGCCGTAGGGGTCACAACATATGGATACCCAGCCTAACACAAGTTCCACCAATGCATACGAGTGTTAGACCTGGCGTCGGACGCTCCGCCACGTCTGACTGCCACGGGTTGCGGAGGACTCAACAGGGTTCGCCGTGCTGGGGAACTCGACTGGAGCATATCAGCGCACGTATCCGGTCCATGAGGAGGGGAATGGCGCAGCAAGCCGACACTAGAACGGGCCCTTCGGTGTTACTGGCTATTTGAAGCGAGCACACGGGAAGAAACCGGCTCTACACGGAGGCTATAGAATCTAGCGAACGTGTTAGGTGTCGCCCAGCCCGCAGCTCTACATATATCTGTCAGCGAGGCGCCGTGCGCCAGCGCCCAGGAAGAGGCCACACTCCTAGTGGAGTGGGCCCTCAACCCAAGCGGGCAGGGCACGCCTTGGGTTTCATACGCCAAGGCGATGGCATCCACTATCCAGTGAGCCATCCTCTGCTTGGAGACAGCCTTTCCCTTCTGCTGGCCTCCGTAACAGATGAAGAGCTGTTCTGAGGTCCTGAAGCTTTGCGTTCTGTCCACGTAAGTCCGCAGAGCGCGAACGGGACAGAGAAAAGCCAGGGCTGGGTCTGCCTCCTTCGAAGGCAGCGCTTGCAGGTTCACCACCTGGTCCCGAAAGGGAGTGGTGGGAACCTTGGGCACATATCCGGGCCGGGGTCTCAGGATTACATGAGAGTTACCCGCCCCGAATTCCAGGCACGATTCGTCGACCGAAAATGCCTGCAGGTCCCCTATCCTCTTGATGGAAGCCAATGCAGTCAGGAGTACTGTCTTCCAAGACAGGATTTTTAACTCTGCTGACTGCAAAGGCTCAAAGGGAGCCCTCTGTAATGCGGTTAGCACCAGGGGCAAATCCCAAGAGGGTATAGAGTGAGGGCGAGGCGGATTTAATCTCCTCGCCCCCCTCAGGAACCTGACGACCAGATCGTGCTTTCCTAGGGACTTACCTTTGACCATGCTGTGATTTGCGGCGATAGCGGCAACATACACTTTGAGGGTGGAGGGAGACAGCCTTCGCTCCAACCCTTCTTGCAGGAAGGAAAGCACCGAGCCGATCGAACATCTTCGGGGGTCTTCTCGTCGAGAAGAACACCACTCGACGAACAGGTTCCACTTCAACGCGTAGAGGCGCCTCGTAGAGGGGGCTCTGGCGGAAGTGATGGTGTCTACCACAGTCTGTGGTAGGCCACCTAGAACCTCCGCGTCCCGTCCAGGGACCAGACATGGAGTTTCCAGAGGTCCGGACGCGGGTGCCACAGGGTGCCCCGTCTCTGAGTCAGGAGGTCCTTCCTCAGAGGAATGGGCCAAGGAGGTGCTGTCGCGAGGAGCACTAGTTCCGGGAACCAGGTCCGGTTGGGCCAGTATGGTGCAACTAGCAAGACCTGCTCCTCGTCCTCCCTGACCTTGCACAGTGTCTGCGCAAGAAGGCTCACTGGGGGAAACGCATATTTGCGTAGGCCCCGGGGCCAGCTGTGTGCCAGCGCATCCGAGCCGAGGGTCCCCCCGGTCAGGGAATAGAACAACTGGCAGTGAGACGTGTCCGGGGCGGCAAACAGGTCTACCTGTGCGGTCCCGAAGCGACTCCAGATCAGCTGGACCACCTGGGGATGGAGTCTCCACTCTCCTGGGAGCACTTGCTGTCGTGAGAGCTCGTCGGCTGCACGATTGAGCAGGCCCGGGATATGAATGGCACGAAGCGACCTCAGATGCTTCTGACTCCAGAGGAGGAGATGGCGGGTGAGTTGTGACATGCGGCGGGAGCGTAGACCACCCTGTTTGTTGATGTACGCAACGGCCGCAGTGTTGTCCGTACGGACCAGAACGTGCTTGCCTCGTAGCGGCCCTTTGAGGCGGCCCAGCGCAAGACGAACTGCTAACAACTCGAGGCAATTGATATGCCATTGCAGTTGAGGCCCCGTCCACAGACCCGAAACTGCAAGCCCGTTGTACGTGGCCCCCCAGCCGGTGGATGAGGCATCCGTGGAGACCACAGCATGCCTGGACACTTGTTCAAGGGGAACCGCTCTGCCGCTCTGCCACGCCCATCTCGGGACTCGGTCGTGTAGCCAGTGTTGAAGCGGCCTCATATGAAGCAATCCGAGCGGCGTCACTGCGGCTGCGGATGCCATATGCCCCAGGAGCCTCTGAAAATGTTTCAGTGGTACCGCTGTCCTGCATTTGAACGAATTCAAGCAGTTCAACACCGACTGGACGCGCTGCTCTGTGAGTCGCGCTGTCAGATTGACCGAGTCCAACTCCATACCGAGAAAAGAGATCCTCTGCACGGGGCAGAGTTTGCTCTTTTCCCAGTTGACCTGAAGTCCCAACAGGCTGAGGTGACTGAGCACCATGTCCCTGTGTTCGCACAACTGCGCCTTCGACTGAGCCAGAATCAGCCAGTCGTCGAGGTAGTTGAGAATGCGAACACCACGCTCTCTCATGGGAGCATTGGCCGCCTCCGCGACCTTCGTGAAGACGCGGGGCGACAGGGACAGCCCGAAGGGTAGGACTCTGTACTGATATGCCCGTCCCTCGAACGCAAAGCGTAGGAACGGTCTGTGTCGAGGGAGAATCGAGACATGAAAGTACGCGTCCTTCAGGTCGATCGCTGCAAACCAATCTTGGGGACGGATGCACCTGAAGATGCGTTTCTGCGTTAGCATTCTGAACGGCAGCCTGTGAAGGGACCGATTCAAGAACCGCAGGTCCAAGATTGGCCGTAACCCGCCGCCTTTCTTGGGTACAATGAAGTACGGGCTGTAGAAGCCTGTCTTCATATCGGCTGGAGGGACTGGCTCTATCGCGTCCTTCGCCAGTAGGACTGCGATCTCCGCCCGTAGCACGGGGGCGTCCTCCTTCGACATGGAGGTGAAGTGAACGCCCCTGAACTTGGGGGGCCGCCGAGCGAACTGAATCGCATAGCCGAGTCTGATAGTACGGATGAGCCAGCGGGACGGGCTGGGGAGCGCTAGCCAGGCTCCCAGCGACCGAACCAGCGGGACCAACGGCACCACAGACGTACCCGCAGCGGGGCAGCGCAGCGGAGTGCAGGGACCCGACTCGGACGGCATCGCGGCCCGAAGTGGGGTCTGAGTGCGCAATGCAACACTTACCTGCTTCCGCTGAGGGGGTGCACGGGTGTTCGGAGGCCTCTTGTGTGCGTCCTGGACACAGCCAGCACCCCCTGCTGGCGATAAGAGAGGCACCGGAGGGTGACAAGGCATGGGAGCGTCGTACACCGCCAAGCGCGCTCTCTTGGCACCCAGAGATTTTAGAAACAGCTCTTTTTTTGAAGTTTTGGGTACCACTGGCGCGAAGGCCAGTGGCGGAACAGAAACCAAACAAGAACATAGAATTCTCTCCCGGCCCTCCAGCGGGAGAAGGAGCGGTGCTGTCACCACCTCCTGAAGAGCTGTCTCCTCCATCTCTGGGTGGCCCGTCTCAGGGTCTCTTACGACGGCGCTTGCCACCTGGCTTGGCAGCGGCCTGAGCGGGCTGGACGGCCTTCCCGCGGCCGGCTCCACGCCGTTGCCCTGGTGGAGGCTGCTGCTGGGCTGGGGCGGGAGCAGGGGCGGCGGCGGGCGGCCGCCCTCGGCGACGAGCAGGCGGAGGAGCTGCGGCCGGCGGCTGGGCAGCAGCTGACCGCCGGGGCAGGATGTGTTTGATGGCCTCCGTCTGCTTCTGGACAGTCGAGAACTGCTGGGCAAAGCTCTCGACCGCGTCGCCGAACAGCCCAACCTGGGAAATGGGGGAGTCCAGGAACCGATACTTATCAGTCTCCCTCATGTCGGCCAGGTTGAGCCAGAGATGTCGCTCCTGGACCACAAGAGTGGACATCGCCTGACCAATGGAACGGGCGGTGACTTTCGTCGCCCGGAGGGCGAGGTCCGTCGCCGTCCGGAGCTCCCGGAGGAGCTCTGGGTCAGGTCTACCCTCGTGCATGTCCATGAGTGCCTGGGCCTGGTGCACCTGGAGCAACGCCATGGCATGCAAGGCGGACGCAGCCTGTCCACAAGCCTTGTAAGCCTTCCCAGTTAGACTGGAGGAGAACTTACAGGCCTTGGATGGGTGGCGTGGGTCTCCGCGCCAGGTGGAAGCGGACGCCGGACACAGTTGCATCGCAACCGCCCGTTCCACCGGCGGGATCCCCACGTACCCCTTGGCTGGCCCGCCGTCGAGAGTAGTGAGGAGGGAGGAGCCACTCGGCCGGTTTCTGGCAGAAAAAGGTGCCGTCCACGACCTCGTGAGCTCCTCATGCACTTCCGGGAAGAAGGGCACCGGGGCGGGACGCTGAGAACTAGCGCGAGCCGCCCCGAGAAACCAATCATCCAGCCTAGAAGGCTCGGGACACGGTGGAGGGTTCCACACGAGCCCGACCTTTTCGGCGGCCCGGGAAAGCATAGCCGTCAGCTCGGGGTCCGTCTCGGACAACGCCACTCTCCCAGAGGGAGGCAACGCAGCCGGGTCTTCATCCCCCGAGGACTGAAACTCCCCCTCCGATGCAGCGATCGACATCCTATCCTCTGCTGGAGCTCCAAAGGTCACCGTTGGACCACCTCGAGAGGGGCCAGCGACTTCCTCCGGAAGCTCAACCGGCTGCGGCACTACAGAGGGTTTAGGGGCCCACGGAGGCTGGCTTGGCGGGTGTGCCCTAAACGTGATCCTCAGGTCACCCTGGCTATTCGCCGAAGTAGGTCTATCCTGCTGGGCAGGGATAGCACTAGATCGGGGCATAGGTAAGGGGACTCCACCCCCCCGAAGGTAGGCGAGTCTCGACCTTAGCGCCGAGATAGTCATGTTCTCGCAATGGGAACACGAGCTATCCACAAACTCTGCCTCGGCATGTTGAATACCCAGACATGTCAGGCAGCGATTGTGACCGTCAGCTGGTGACAGGGAACGACTGCATCCAGAAACGCACGGGTGGAATGACATCTTGAAAAAGACGCAATTTCACACCCGTGTTGCTCTTTTAGAAGAAGCTCTTTAACGTGCTGAAGCACCCAGGAACAACCTCGGCAAACACAGGGGATAGTGCAGCCTGTGTTTGCACTCACCGTGGAACGCCCCCACCGAACCAACCGGGATGCTGTAAAAACAGCAGTTTGTTTCACCGATTTCGGTGAGCTCGCGGTTGTCACTGCACGTGCCTTCTCCCCAGCACAAAATTACCTCTTCTCTCGCTCTCTCTCTTTCTCTCTGCTGAGCAGGAACAGTCTTTCATGAGCTTGTTTGGCTCCGAAGTGAATGACAAATGTGCGCTGCATCCGCTTCCGCTTTATACCCGCGATGCGGGGCGGAGCGCGAGATGCAAATCTCGCACGCCAATGGCCATTGGCCCGTTCTCTATACACTCGAAGCTGATAGGGGCTCCCAGAAGTGATCCCAATTCGTCGGTGACGTCCGACGTACGTCGAACGTGACCGACTGAAAGGGAACTAACAGCTATTAATTTGGGAAACACCACTATTTAAATGCCACAATAATTTCCTGATTACCTACAGCCAATGATCATGTGTGAAAAAACACTGATACGTAATTCATTCACTTAAAAATTAAAACTCAATGTTTTGAGTAGCAAATAAAATTTTCACCTTTGTATTTCTGTTTATTTTGTTAATATATACTAGATATGCATACAAGTCAAGTCACCTTTATTTCTATAGTGCTTTACACATACAGATTGTTTCAAAGCAGCTTCACAACATAACAAATTCAAGTCAGATCAATGTTGATTTAGTTCAGTTCAATAACTGTAAAGTTTATCAACTGTGCATACAGTACATACTGTATATACATGAACATGTGAGTGCTATGACAAGCTCCGCTGCACACCGAACAAGCAAAATACACAAGAGTGGTGTTTTACATTTTTTCACATCTGTGTGTAGTTTGGCATGTTTATGGCTAATCATATAGAGTTACTATACAAAAACACAATTTTTAGAGGAGTTAAAATAGTTTTGAATGAAGTGTTTGCTTTTGCAAGAGTTGTGTGATGTTTTGCATGTTGTGTGCGTGTTTTGTGGTTTTGTGTGTAGAGTTTAGAGAACAGGAGCCATAGTTTCAGAAATTGTGTGTAAACTGGTAAAGTACACTGGTACACCTATCATTATTGGGACATCCCATTGGCGTAATGGTTTTTATACTGAGCTAATGACTTTTTCGATCCCCTACCCCTAAACCTAACCATTACAGAAAACATTCTGCAGTTTTACTTTTTTTTTTTTATAAAAATTGTTTAGTGTGATTATTTAACAATTTGACTTGTAGGTGGTGTGGAATACATATTGTAGGTCAAACTAGTACACACACACACACACAAACACACACACACACACACACACACACACACACAGAGACACAGCTGTAAAGCTGTCATTCATGTGCTTCTCATCTCTCTTCTTGTGTTCAGATGCCTGTGATCTCACACTGGATCCAAACACAGCAAACACTCATCTCATTCTGTCTGAGGGGAACAGAAAGGCAACATATGTCAACGATCATCAGCCATATCCTGATCATCCAGACAGATTTGAGCGCTTCAAGCAGGTTCTGTGTCGAGAGAGTCTGACTGGACGCTGTTACTGGGAGGCTGAATGGAGTGGATCGGCTTATATAGCAGTGACACATAAAGGAATCAGCAGGAAAGGAGGGAGTGACTGCTGGTTTGGATACAGTGACAAATCCTGGAGTCTGTACTGTACTTCTAAAGAATTCACTATCTGGCACAATAATGTGAGCAGTAATGTACCAGTCCCTTCATTGCCCTCTAAGAGAGTAGGGGTGTATCTGGACTGGTCGGCCGGCACTCTGTCCTTCTACAGCGTCTCTGACACACACACGCTCACACAGTTACACACAATCAACAGCACATTCACTGAACCCCTCTATGCTGGGTTTGGTGTTTATGATGCCTCAGTGTCTCTATGTTAGACTGTACAACTGTGGGAAACAATTGAGACATCATTTTTCATAAACTTTTGTTTATCCTCTCTGTCTTAGATCAATTGCGCTTAATTGTTAAAGATCCCATAAAATGAAAATTAATTCATTTTAATTTAGTCCTTAAGCTTTTAGTTTATCTACATGCTAGAGTATGTCTAAACGTTGACCAAGTCTGTTTTCACAAGACACAAAAATACAATACAATACCACATTGGAAATCAAAGTGGGTGACGTGTAGCCAAGTATGGTGTCCCATACTCTGAATTTGTGCTCTGCATTTGACCCATCCAAGTGCACACACACAGCAGTGAGTTTTGAACACACACCCGTAGAAGTGGGAAGCCATTTTTGCTGCGGCGCCCAGGGAGCGATTGGGGGTTAGGTTGAACTCGAACCGTTTCACCGTTTGTATCACTCCACTTGCAGTGACTGTCACGGCAGTCGAGCAAATCCACCGTATTTTTTTTAAAAAATAATACTGTTGTTGTGTCACAAAATGTAGTTTTAAGAGTATTTTAGGTGAGAATGTAGTTATTTAGACGTCAAATATGTAACTTATATATCGCCTATTTTACAATTTGTTAAGATGCTTCGCAGATATGAGCTCCAGACCGTCAGCGGCCGTTCAGCGCTCATGTACTAGCTGAGAACAGCTTCATCTCGGCCAGTCCTTCAGGAATTTGCCACTGACTCTTACTGTATGTACATAGTGGTTAAATATGAGATATAATTTATCTGGGGTATAGCAAACGGGCAATCTTTGGGTTAAGGGGAAAATTAAGTTTCATAACTTTATATTTAGGCTATATTTAAAGTCCTCATGAAATCAAAATCGATCTTATTTATTTTGTTAGCACACATTACAGGTCTTAGGGTGAACAATTAATCCGTGCAAGTTAATACAGAGAAAAAAATAGTTTGCCGTGGTAATCTTTAATCAAAATCTGAAAAGTAACTTCCGGTCTGGAATGGCGTTCCTCTTCCGATGACGGCTTGGGTTTGAATGTCCGTAACCACTCCCCTCCAACCGTTAGTCTGCTATGAGCGAGAGATGGAGAGGAGGAGCGCTGAAGTAAAACCCTGCCCTCTATTCAATATTCCGTTTCACTTGGAAATACGTCACAACACTGAAATAAAATCCGTTGCAACTTCCGGTTCACTGGGACTTTAACTTAAATCCTGTACTAGTGCTGCTTTTGTACGTTTGACTGAATTGTTTGCTTGTGTTTATTTTCTATTGTCTTTTATAATGGCTATTGTTGTTAATTTAAATATTGTTGTTCAATAAATATTATTTTATATAAATAATATGCTGTATTTGGTATTGAGAAACGGTCCGTTAGTGATCGTGATCAGAGTATGTGAGCGGAGTGGAGCCTCCACTCTCTAATCATTCAGTAATCACTCCGCTCCAGCTCCGCTCCGGGTTCACCATTTCCCACTCCCCGCTCCACTCCTCGCTCACTGACATCAGAAACACCGCTCCGTCTTCGCTCCAGGGAAATTGCAGCTAAAGTATTTAAGTAAGCTATTTATTGTTTATTGCAGTGCAAATTTTGTTTGGAAAGATGAAAATAGTATGTTTTCATCAGTTATTTTATCTACGGGTCACTACATTACAGATTTCTGCTCATTCAGTATCAGATACAGATAACTGTAAGCAGATAAGCACTGTAAGATTTGTTTGAATGCATTAGAGAGAGCGATTGCGTGTGTGAATAAGTGCTACCTGTTTAAAATGTGCTTTCACCCGATCATATTCAGTATGTAGAAGGTACATTCCTTGAACTATAACATCCCGCTCTTCAGTACTTCAGTTTGTTAAAAGCTATTTTCTATTTCAAGTGTAACCTAATTTAACAACAAAACAAATAATGGAGACCGTGGTCTTTAGTGTCCTTGTTAGCACGGCTGCCTCCCACGCCAGTTCAAATCCCACTCAGAGTGGGTCAAGTAGTACCGGTGACATCTGTACTGTGTCTGTTTCAGTTCATCACCTCATTTCTCTATGACTTTCCTGTTGTGTATGATTTTTGGTTTCTTTAAAATTCGTTAAAATTGCAATTTCTATTCAATTAGTTCTGCTGGTTGTGCGTTTGTTGAATGTGAAATATAACAGCAGACAACCGTCTTTGTCATACTGAATGGCTTTTAGAGTTTTAATTCAATTACTGCTGTACACTAAAATTGTATGTGGCTTCTGTTTTGAACCAGCATACTTTTAAATACAAATATATCTCATCCCAAAAAAAACATTTTAATGGCAAACATGTTAAAGATTGTTGATTCATTAATTGATACACTGTTTCCTCATAAAAGCAGTTTATTTAGCATACTGATGCTCCATTGGTGCTCTGGAATGGCAGCCCAGTATATTTTATATGGATATTGAATATTTGCATGGGTATCTTTAAAAGGGAAGCTGAAAGCAGCTCTTCATCCAGTTTGACCTTGTTGTCATTACAGAATGGTACGTCATGGGAAAAGCTAAAAAGTGGGGTTTAACATTTTTTTTTAAACAATTTTTATTAACAATTAACAACTGTACACAACATTCCTCCTGTCTCAAAGACTCTAACACACACACACACTCACACTCCTCCTCTCTATTGCTCAAATGTGGAACAGCGAATTCACTTTTTTTGTGACAACAGTGGGATCACATCATGTGATGGGCTGTTCTGGGCTCTGTTCTTCATACCTCACTTAATACATTGAGATGATTTGACAGATCCCAGATCTTCTAATCATGATAACTGATCTCTGGCTAATTTGTGGATTGGATTAAACTATCTGGATTAAGTTATCTGAGATTACTGCGCGTTCCCTGAAGAGGGCAGATGCATCGATACTCGAAACCACGATCAGCAATGCAGCGATTGGCTGGCAACGTTATGACATCATGTAATTAAAAAAGACACCTGGCAAAAAACTTGACGAATAAAAAAATAAAATAAAAAACTAATTTCTGGACCTTTATAAGTAAACAACATAAAAGTTATAATAGATAAATGAAATGTGCACTTTTTTTAAACATGATTCCCAATTATTTATATTCATGATTTTATAGTATTTGTACATCCTTTACATTTTTATTTCAATGTTGTAATTAGCAATTCATTTAATTTTTAATTAAATTTGAAGCAGATTTGTTACGTGACAGCATTAATTAAAGTTTCTTAAGGGTCAAGATCAAATTATCTGCTCCTCCTGCGCTGCATCAACCCATCCCATAATATCCGTCATCACTCAAATTAATGCAGGGCTCAGAGTAACTGTACAGCATGTGTGTAAGACTCCAATAAAATTATAAAGTAATTATTCCATCACAAATAAATCTCTCAATCAAGTGGCTGTGTCTATAGTATTACACAACATTATAATATTATTTTCAAATACTTTTTTTATATTATTATTGTTATTATTTAAAATTATTACTGCTTCTGGTTCAGTAAGGAACTCTACTAAAGTAGCAGTGGTTGGGACACACTTTAAGTATCAACGCCGCTTAAAAAGATGCAATCTAATCCTGTTTACATGAAATAAGCTGCTCCCGAGCAGGTTTAAGCTTCCGGACCTGTTGCTATGACAGCAAGTCCAGGATGAGCGTCGAAGAACCAAACAATCCAAGATCATGCCAAATCATTAACAATCAAATCCAGCTAACCGAGTTAGCGACGTACGAAGAACGGACCCCTGGTATCAGGTATCATCTGTTGTTATTGTGTGTTTCAGTGGAGACTTTAGCGGGTCAAAGGTGATGGTCTGTAGAAACACTCTGGTTCTTCATTTGGTGTGATCTTATGAAAGCTAATGTAGATGTCGTCACTGTTTCAGAGGATCCACAGGCTCAGTTTCATCCTGCTGGATTGTCAGAAACTGTTGCTGTTAGTTAGGTCAATGTATTTTCTCTATATCAATATATTATGATGACCACCACTTAATTATTGATATTATCAAAATTTTAATTTGACAATCTTCTACAACACTAAAACTATGCATTCAAAACGTAGTTCTACAGCAATGTTTGGCTTACTCTGTTAAATACTATTTTCTTGATATGTTAAGTGTATTATTGGGATTCCTATTATTTGGTTTTGTTTTGTTCCTCCCTTGTCATTTCTTGTCTGTGAGTCTGTGTGTCCAGGACTGTCATCTCTCTGTGGGACACGGCCGGAGTCTGTCCCTGTTCTTTCTGGTTCATCTGACCGCTGTGAGCCGCGAGTGAGAGACGACTGATACACTGATATCCCATTCACCTCCACTGTAAACACAACACACAGACGTTTGCATATGTGGTTTACATGGACTCTCCATAGTCATAATGGTTTTTATAATCACATTTTCTGTGCTCTAAATCTACCTCTAAACCTACCCATCATAGAAAACTTTAGGCATTTTTTTAAATAAAAAAAAAAACAACACTGTTTAGTATGTTTTAAAAAAAAAAGAAGAAAAAAAGACATTTGCTTTACAAGGACACCATATTATTATACACATTTGTGTCCTCAAACCACATATATCAGTACACACACACACACACACACAGACAGACAGACAGTCCTGTTCAATCTGTGATGATACTCTGTGCCACTAGAGGGAGTAAGTTTGTTTTTAGTGGAGTTATTGGTGGAGTTAGAAGAAGAAAAGACACACCTAACCAGGTAGAAATGGAAGGAAAAGAAGAGACGCCATTCCGAGGCTTCAAACCTGTTAACTCTGGGTGTTAAAACACAACATATTTAGTGGTAAGTTCAAAGCTTATTATTCATGTAACCATGCAGACATAGCCATAGCCTAGCATCCAAGACCAAGTTATATCTATTTGAATGGGGAACCCTGAAATCTCAAAAACTGCTTGCTGAACTCAGTTAAATTACATGTTTAAAATCAGCAACAAAATCTGACACAAACTGTCCAGTAAATGTTGTTAATAGAGTTTAAAAAAGCTTTTTCAGGCTAGACAAGCCAATGCGCATGTGCAGTCCTTAACACGAATCTCAGGTTTCTATGGAAACCGGAGTTTCTAATGCCACTACAGTGACGCAATGACTCTTTTACTTAGAAGGCGGGACGTATTTCTCATATTGCTCTTTGCAGTTTCTCCCATTCATAAGTCTTTCTATATAGTCTTTGTTTTTGCTCTTCTTTACATTCTCTTCTTTATTTGAAACATTATATTTCGATTAACGAAAATTTAACCATAACCAAAATTGCGGAAAAGTTGATTATTAACATGTTTATACAAATTAGGCCTACTTTTGATATCCTGTGATCTTTGTTTTATATGATAGCTATCATTAAAAACATAAAATGAAAGATGTTGTGTATTTAGGCTATATCCGAATATTTCTAGATCATGTACATAAAATAATTAAAGTCATTTTGAGTTTGAAATTATTTCAGGACACGTTAATGGAGCATTATTCTACATATGATCACATTAGACGTAATATTATATTTGTTTGTATGTATCATCACATTAGAAACAATTTTAAAGAGCCAGTTATTGTTGATTCTGTTGCACTAATGTGAGAAAGACCGCTGGTCTGGTGTGGTCAATCTGACATGCTAATGACTATTAGGGGGAGTCCGGGGATGAAAGTAACACATTTTTTTAAGCATCATTAACTCAGTGGTTGTTTGTGCTATATCTCTCAAAATTGTATACATTGTATCCACATTTGTATGCTACAAAAATAACTTGCTTGGACATGTACAGCATAATCACAGATCAAAAAACAACGTATGTGCTCAATTTAGTTGGATAATGTTTTTATTTGATAAGAAGACATGCATATAACCAATGATGGAAACATATTTCCCATATAAATCCCTCAATGCGCAACAAAAAACGTGATTTTATCCTAACAGGGGATGTGATTGATAACTGGAATCATCAGAAGGAGTTTGTTGTTTGCTACTTTAGGTTGCGCAAGTCAAATAACTGTATTGCTTGGCAAAAAATAACCTCTCCTGAGAACTCAAAAAGGTGATGCGAGTGTATAATATTGATGACATCACCACAGCTATTTTTTGACTTGTCAAACTGACAGTGTTACAACACTCCCCGGTCTCCCCTAAATTAATTTCTTAAATACATGTAAATGATAAATCATTAAACTTCCAGTTCCTGCATCACACACTGCTGTACCAAAAAGTTGAATCAACAGGTACTTTCATTTAGCATTTTCTTATGGATAACAAAACTGAAACAATTCACAATATCTAAAATAAACTAACTGAACTGCAGTTGTGCTGTATTGTGTTTAACTTGTATTGTACTGATCTTCAGCTCTAATGCCCTGAATATAAAGAGAAACTGATCTTATTGCCAGTCTTCAGCTTGTAACAATAGCAGAAGTGTGCAATAAAGAACATTTAAAAAAATATATTATTTAGTTTATTAAGTCAAATTTTATTAATATATATATACACTCACCTAAAGGATTATTAGGAACACCATACTAATACTGTGTTTGACCCCCTTTCGCCTTCAGAACTGCCTTAATTCTACGTGGCATTGATTCAACAAGGTGCTGAAAGCATTCTTTAGAAATGTTGGCCCATATTGATAGGATAGCATCTTGCAGTTGATGGAGATTTGTGGGATGCACATCCAGGGCACGAAGCTCCCGTTCCACCACATCCCAAAGATGCTCTATTGGGTTGAGATCTGGTGACTGTGGGGGCCATTTTAGTACAGTGAACTCATTGTCATGTTCAAGAAACCAATTTGAAATGATTCGAGCTTTGTGACATGGTGCATTATCCTGCTGGAAGTAGCCATCAGAGGATGGGTACATGGTGGTCATAAAGGGATGGACATGGTCAGAAACAATGCTCAGGTAGGCCGTGGCATTTAAACGATGCCCAATTGGCACTAAGAGGCCTAAAGTGTGCCAAGAAAACATCCCCCACACCATTACACCACCACCACCAGCCTGCACAGTGGTAACAAGGCATGATGGATCCATGTTCTCATTCTGTTTACGCCAAATTCTGACTCTACCATCTGAATGTCTCAACAGAAATCGAGACTCATCAGACCAGGCAACATTTTTCCAGTCTTCAACTGTCCAATTTTGGTGAGCTCGTGCAAATTGTAGCCTCTTTTTCCTATTTGTAGTGGAGATGAGTGGTACCCGGTGGGGTCTTCTGCTGTTGTAGCCCATCCGCCTCAAGGTTGTGCGTGTTGTGGCTTCACAAATGCTTTGCTGCATACCTCGGTTGTAACGAGTGGTTATTTCAGTCAAAGTTGCTCTTCTATCAGCTTGAATCAGTCGGCCCATTCTCCTCTGACCTCTAACATCAACAAGGCATTTCCGCCCACAGGACTGCCGCATACTGGATGTTTTTCCCTTTTCACACCATTCTTTGTAAACTCTAGAAATGGTTGTGCGTGAAAATCCCAGTAACTGAGCAGATTGTGAAATACTCAGACCGGCCCGTCTGGCACCAACAACCATGCCACGCTCAAAATTGCTTAAATCACCTTTCTTTCCCATTCTGACATTCAGTTTGGAGTTCAGGAGATTGTCTTGACCAGGACCACACCCCTAAATGCATTGAAGCAACTGCCATGTGATTGGTTGATTAGATAATTGCATTAATGAGAAATTGAACAGGTGTTCCTAATAATCCTTTAGGTGAGTGTATATCCATATATCTACCTGCTCCTGTAATACCTTATAGACTATACTTGGGTTTTACATTAAAACAAGACCATTGTAGCCGGAGCTACTTCTCTCTGTTTATGTCTATGAGGAGTCACGCAGGTACTGGGCTACTCCACAGTGGTTGGAGTCCCGCCTGGTCTAAAATAGTCAGAATATAAACACTTATTATAGGTGATTCAGGATAAGACAAAAACACGGTTTGAAAGATGGATTCATGATGTACTCGCTCATTATATACATTTGGTAAATTTTGGACAAAAAGTTATTAGTGTACCTTCAATAAATACAAAAAATAGGGATGCGCCGATCCGATACTCAGTATCGGTATCGGTATCGGCTCCGATACCGCCATTATTTGCTGGATCGGGTATCGGTCAGACAGGACCGATCCAAATCCGATACTGTGCGTATAATATTCTGTGTTATTGTTAAGCCCCAGTGTCCCACAAAAGGCACAAAAACATTATAAAGCATCATCAGCGCTTCGTGCACTATATTAAGTGTTCTGAAGCCATTCCATAGTTTAATGTGAGGTACAGATGAATAGAATTTCAAACTGTGTGTCGTGTTCGGTTACGACAGTCAAAACGATGAAACTCTCGCCAAGATGATTCAATGTTCCTGTTATTATGCTTGATCTGTAGATAATGCTCTATGGTTTCGCATAAAATGACTTTATCTGGCTGGAGTTTATTGCTGTTTCTAAATCGTGATACTTTCTACCGGGTGTCTGTTAGATCACAACACTGGACTAGAGATTGTATTGTTCTTCACACACGGTAACTGAATTTTTAAACTGTTAAAAGAAAAGGCTCAATAAAATATTGCATAGATATACACTACGCATCGATATCTCTTCCCTTTGTGTTTTGAACTTCTCAATGCGGACAGAGCGTTGCGCGCTGTGGCTCTGTGTTGCTTCAAGCGCATCATCCTGCACACGGGATGTGCATACGTGCTTTGTGCCACTCTGTATTGGAGCCTTTCGTATTATAATACTTTTGCGCAATGAAAGATTATTAATAGCCTTTCTTGTTCTGCCCTATCTGTAATATGTTGCTGCCTTATTAAAAAAGCTGCGCTATACATTTAAAATAAATCTCTTTTAATTTCTTAGTATATAGGCCCTATTTCTATAAATATATTTACTTGTTTTTCATGAATGTATTTTACAACGTGTAAGATTTTACCAGATTTAGTGCTACACTTATTCACTTTTATTTGTTCCCCACTAAATGTTTTTTTTCCCACTAAATGTTTAGATTTTATACAATTATTGTGCACTCATGATTTTTCTAGAATAATTTTTGCTGCTGAATTATCTAGTTTATCCACCATCTCGTTTATAGTAGTATTTTTGTCATAGATTGTGATTTATATATTTTTTTAATTTGTTGTTTTTCTTTATAATGAAGTTTTCTGTATTTAGTAGATTGTGTTTAACACACAAAAGAGTGATTATCAGTTCAACACACTGAGGTACAGAAATTCTACATTGAATTTTTAAACAAAACTGCATTGGTATTGGATCGGTATCGGTATCGGCCGATGCTCAGAATTTTTGGTATCGGATCGGTTCTGAAGAAATGGTATCGGTGCATCCCTAACTAAAAATACATAAAATAGATGCAATGAAGGACAAGAAGCAATCCTCTATGGCAGTGGTTCTGGAAAACCCCCAGCACTGCACAGTTTAGATATCTCCCTAATCAAACACACCTGAATAATTTCATCATCATGTTAGTAAAGACTACAAAGGTGCTTCTCAATACTCAAATTGATGCTTCGTCAGGAAGCTTCCAGAGGAACTATGAGCGAGGATACACAGGTGTATCCTATGTGGAAATCTGACATATGTATAGTATAAGTTCTCCTCCCCTTCACATCTGTCACAATAATGTTAATTTGTTTTACCTTTGCAGTTTAAATAAACCATAGTATATTTCACATAATTCAACAGTGTTGAATGTATGAGTTTCTTAAATAACCAAACTTCAAGGGCAGATCCCTTGAGTGCAGCTGATGACGCTTTGAAATGACACTTGAGTGGTCAAGAATAATCCAATGTACAAGTAAGATTTCCTTTGGTTCCTCCATCCTCCATCTTCCCTCGCATCCTAGGGGGGTGGAGGAACTAGGAAGTGATGATGCACAAATAAGAAATAAGAAGCACCCCAAGACCTCAGATGGATGTGTCAGATAAGAGACATCAAAAATGTGCAGTGTTGGAGGTACTCCAGGACCAGGGTTGTTCTGATGTTTTCACCATCCATTTCCATGTGTGTATTTTTGATGTGGTGGTGTTATTGAGTAGCAGTTTATCTTCGCAGATGATGGTTTTGGCATGTGACGTGATCTGTCCTAGCAGAAATACACAATTGAGTTAAGAGTTTGTATTTTGTTACAAAAACAATTATGTTTATGATGACTAAAATAAGCTATTATGAATGGACTGTGCCTTCCACAATGGTAGCCTATAAGGAAAGTTCAAATCACAGGATCTAACTTTTTTGTTTGTTTGTTTGTTTGTTTTGTGATCGGGCATGGTTACGTATAACCATAATAGTTATAAGTTCTAACAATATAGTTCATAAATTCAAGATTTCTGTTGTTTGTTTACTTGAAGAAGATGAGAGAAGTGTCTTATTTAAAAGAGCTCGATATGCATGTTCTGTTAAAAAATAAAAAGAACAACAAAAAATAAAAAATAAAAACAGGGCAGTGTAATTGGTAGGACAGGGTAGGTTAAAATCTAATAACCGAATAACATGTGTTCCCAAAGAACATTTAAAGAACCATCTTTTGAGATTACATTGAGCTATATTTACTTTATTATAACATGGGGAAGGTAAAATTCTGCAAAAGTTATCCAGATTAAAACTGTACTTTTTATGTAGCACTATTGTATCATTGTACCACAGAAAAATAAATTACCTGTCTTTCCACATGAAAGGTCTAAAATCAGTCTCCCAACACTCTTTTGGCAAATGAGAGTAAGAGAACACTAAAATGAGTCTCCATAATGAGAGAAAAGATGAGGACACTGCCTCGAAAAAGAGTTCTCCATCTCCTGGATTGAGCTGTGTGTCTATGAAGAGTGATCAGTCCATGAGGAAACTACCCTCTGGATCCAGTGATGGAACAGTGACCTCTGACCCCAGGTAAGACACTGACCACTTTAGCACTGACAGATGCTTTTATTCACAGTGTTTTACAGCGTATTCCAGAAGCCTGCAGTGGGCGAGTGGTGATACCATCACAGAGAAGCACAAAATCACTTTATTGAATTTTCACTGTCACTGATCCTCACTGGAGGAACACAATCTATGATGCAGTCAAGTTACACATTATAGCTAGTGCTCTAAAATGCAGTTGTTTGTTGTTGTTGTTGTTGTTTTTGTCAGCATCAGCAGGAGGAAGAGACAGAGATCAGAGTCTCCAGAACCCAGCGGTGTGTCTCTGAAGAGTAACAGATCCATGGAAGGACCCATTGAATTCAGTGATGGACCAGTGACCTCTGACCCTTTGTTAGTATAAACAGTTATTTTCTATTTTACTGTAGAGCATCTTACATCAATAATGGTTTAAGACTCAATGAAATAACATTAACTTCATCTCTTTTCTAGCATGTCCTCTGTACAATTGTTTAACTTTGTATCGCATTCATTCTCTTGTTACTGTCTCTATTAGATGAATCTCTTGTTGTATTTCTTATTTGACAAGCATCTGCTAAATGAATAACTGTGTAAATCTATGGTGCATTCAAGTTATACAGCACTGGAAAATCCAACAGTGATTCTAACTAACACTTTTTAGTTAACTTTACTTAATGTCTTAACTTAATTGTAAAAATCTAGTAATCTGTACTATTCACATACTATACCTTGTTTACTCAGAAAACCCAAGTTAAGATTGATTGAATGGTTTGAGTGGCATTTTGTCAAGGAAAAAAAAAGAGTTTTTGAGGCGGAGGAATTCTTAATAGACTTTTCCCTCATTTCCTTCACTTCTGCAGTTATTTTTCTCTAGTTGCATTCACTTGTTTTCCGAAAACCTCTTGAATGTTGAATTGTCAATACAACTGAAAAATCTGAGAGAACGTCACATAAGCTGACTTCATAAATTTTCCTAAAATGTTTTTGTTTGAACTCACCATTATGGTGATCAGTGTTCCCTTTGGTTGGGCACTTGGAACTTAATTTATATTATTGTAATTCTCTTCCTATTGATGCAGCGATGCAACAAGAAATCAGTTATTTGGTTAGCTATACTAAGTCAAGAGTATATCTAAAGTAAATTATCAAGTACTCTCTACAATATTTTTTTTTAGTTACTAGAACTCTTGTGTAAGTGAACTATACTAACTAAGCATTTGTCAGCACAACATACTATTCATATTTCACTTTACTTTTTTTTTTTAAGTTTGTCTAATTAGATTTTACAGTGTATAGCAAGTGCTCTAAAATTCTGTTTTGTTTGTTTGTTGTCAGTATCAGCAGGAGGAAGGGACAGAGATCAGAGTCTCCAGAACCTAGCGCAGTGTCTCTGAAAAGCAACGCATCCATGAGGATTCAACCCCCTGCACTCAGTGATGGACCTGCGACCTTTGACTCTTTGTTAGTATGAACAACTTATTATTATTATTATTATTATTATTATTTGTTTATTTTATATTATATTGTAATTTTAATAATGACTTACGACTCCAAAACACACAACACATGCACTGCACAGGGGTTTAAATCAAAGAAGGGCACTACATTTTTAATCTCTTTTTTTGCTGAATAGATCTGTCCCTCCCTCTACGCCCTACTATCAGACTCACATCAGACAGGACAAAAATGAAGCAGACCTGCAGAGAGTCAAAGACCAGCACAAAACCAGCATGACAAACAAATACAAGAGATTATTTGAAGGAATTAAACTCCAAGGGAATGAAACCCTCCTGAACAGGATCTACACACAGCTCTACATCATAGAGGGAGAGAGAGAAGGAGTGAATGAAGAACATGAGGTTTTACAGATGGAGAAAACAGCCAGAACACAACACTCACAAGACACTCCAATCTACTGTAATGACATCTTTAAAGCCTCACCTGAACCAGGATGTGTGGAGAAAGATCAAATCAAGACTGTTCTTACTAAAGGCATTGCTGGAATTGGAAAAACCGTCTCTGTGCAGAAGTTCATTCTGGACTGGGCAGAGGGAAAAGCCAATCAGGATGTAGATTTCATGTTTGTGCTTCCATTTCGAGAGCTGAACTTGATCCGAGATCATCAGTACAGTCTTCACAGACTTCTGCTGGACTTTCATCCTGAACTTCAAGATCTGGACTCAAAGATTTATGAGGAGTGTAAAGTTGTGTTCATCTTTGATGGTCTGGATGAAAGCAGAATCACACTGATGTTTTCAGATGCTCCAAAAGTTTCTGATGTGACTGACAATTCATCGGTGGGTGTGTTGATGTCAAACCTCATGAAAGGAGAGCTGCTTCCCTCTGCTCTCATCTGGATCACCTCCAGACCAGCAGCAGCCAATCAGATCCCCTCCAAATACATCAACCGTCTGACAGAAATTCAGGGATTCAATGAGCCTCAGAAGGAGGAATATTTCAGGAAGAGAATCAGTGATGAGCATCAAGCCAGCAGAATCATCTCACACATCAGAAGAGCAAGAAGTCTCCACATCATGTGCCACATACCCGTCTTCTGCTGGATCTCATCCACTGTGCTTCAAAAGCTCCTGAAAGAAGATCTGAGTGCAGAAATCCCTCAAACTCTGACTGAAATGTACATCCACTTCCTGCTGATTCAGATCAATATGAGGAATCAGAAGTATGAAGAGAGAGATCCAGAGAAACTCCTGCAGTCCAACAGAGAAGTGATTGTGAAACTTGCTGAAATGGCTTTCAAACAGCTGATGAAGGGCAATGTGATGTTCTATGAGGAGGACCTGAGAGAGAGCGGCATAGACGTCACTGACGCCTCAGTGTATTCTGGGATTTTCACTGAGATCTTTAAGGAGGAATCTGTGATTCATCAGAGGAAAGTCTACAGCTTCATTCATCTGAGTGTTCAGGAGTTTCTTGCTGCTTTCTATGTTTTTTACTATTATGTAATGATACATATTAACAAATTGCAATTTTTCGATGTTGTGCATAATCTACAAAGGGAAATAATCAATAAAGCCTTTGACAGTCAGAATGGACATCTGGATCTATTCCTGCGGTTCCTGCTGGGTGTCTCACTGGAGTCCAATCAGAGACTCTTACAGGATCTACTGACACACACAGAGAACAGCTCAGAGAGCATCAGGAGAACCACACAGTACATTAAAGAGAAGATCAAAGATGGACATGGACTCTCCACTGAAAGATCCATCAATCTGTTCCTTTGTCTGCTGGAAGTCAAAGACCAGACTCTGTCCAGAGAGATTCAGGAGTTTGTGAAATCAGACAAACACTCAGAGAAGAAACTCTCTCCTGCTCACTGCTCAACAATCGCCTACATGCTTCAGATGTCAGAGGAGGTGCTGGATGAGCTGGATCCCCTGAAATACAACACATCAGATGAAGGTAGAAGAAGGCTGATACCAGCTGTTATCAACTGTGCAAAAGCTTTGTAAGTACGTACACAGTTGGGAATAAATATTGTTTATATATACAGTGGGGAGAACAAGTATTTGATACACTGCCGATTTTGCAGGTTTGCCCACTTACAAAGCATGTAGAAGTCTGTAATTTTTATCATAGGTACTCTTCAACTGTGAGTGACGGAATCTAAAATCCAGAAAATCACATTGTATGATTTTTAAGTAATTAATTTGCATTTTATTGCATGACATAAGTATTTGATACATCAGAAAAGCAGAACTTAATATTTGGTACAGAAACCTTTGTTTGCAATTACAGAGATCATACGTTTCCTGTAGTTCTTGACCAGGTTTGCACACACTGCAGCAGGGATTTTGGCCCACTCCTCCGTACAGACCTTCTCCAGATCCTTCAGGTTTCGGGGCTGTCGCTGGGCAATACGGACTTTCAGCTCCCTCCAAAGATTTTCTATTGGGTTCAGGTCTGGAGACTGGCTAGGCCACTCCAGGACCTTGAGATGCTTCTTACGGAGTCACTCCTTAGTTGGCCTGGCTGTGTGTTTTGGGTCGTTGTCATGCTGGAAGACCAAGCCACGACCCATCTTCAATGCTCTTACTGAGGGAAGGAGGTTGCAGTCGTCCTGTCCCCTTTGCAGAAAAGCATCCCCAAAGAATGATATTTCCACCTCCATGCTTCACGGTTGGGATGGTGTTCTTGGGGTTGTACTCATCCTTCTTCCTCCAAACATGGCGAGTGGAGTTTAGACCAAAAAGCTCTATTTTTGTCTCATCAGACCACATGACCTTCTCCCATTCCTCCTCTGGATCATCCAGATGGTCATTGGCAAACTTCAGACGGGCCTGGACATGCGCTGGCTTGAGCAGGGGGACCTTGCGTGCGCTGCAGGATTTTAATCCATGACGGCGTAGTGTGTTACTAATGGTTTTCTTTGAGACTGTGGTCCCAGCTCTCTTCAGGTCATTGACCAGGTCCTGCCGTGTAGTTCTGGGCTGATCCCTCACCTTCCTCATGATTGCCTATTGTCCTGTAGCCCATCCCAGCCTTGTGCAGGTCTACAATTTTATCCCTGATGTCCTTGTACAGCTCTCTGGTCTTGGCCATTGTGGAGAGGTTGGAGTCTGTTTGATTGAGTGTGTGGACAGGTGTCTTTTATACAGGTAACGAGTTCAAACAGGTGCAGTTAATACAGGTAATGAGTGGAGAACAGGAAGGCTTCTTTAAGAAAAACTAACAGGTCTGTGAGAGACGGAATTCTTACTGGTTGGTAGGTGATCAAATACTTATGTCATGCAATAAAATGCAAATTAATTATTTAAAAATCATACAATGTGATTTTCTGGATCTTTGTTTTAGATTCCGTCTCTCACAGTTGAAGTGTACCTATGATAAAAATTACAGACCTCTACATGCTTTGTAAGTGGGCAAACCTGCAAAATCGTCAGTGTATCAAATACTTGTTCTCCCCACTGTATAGTCTAGAAGGTATGTTACTGTGCTAAGAAATAAACAACTTGAGTTCAATTTGTTGTTTTATAAATTTTCAGAATTGATATGTTACCTCTGTCAGGAGAACTTTTTTTTTTTTGTTAAAAATAGAAATTACTGAAATTTGTTCAGAGTTTGAGGTGGTGTTGTTACTTTTCTAACATTATCAGTGTAAGCTAATCAGGCACAACACAACAAGATTCCAGTGTCTTGCAATTTGATGAAATGAAGGCTTTCGTCAAAATGAAGGCTAACATGCCCGTGATATAAAATATCAACCATAAATCTCAATAATTCAGAATACGGTGTTGATGTGTTCTGTTTACACACTCTCTCACATTTGCAGTGTACTATACATTGTTTTTCTTTGTATTCATGACTTCTGTAAAGCTTTTCCAGACAGCATCTTTTCATAGCTTTTCTTGAGGAGCTTTAGGGTTTGACTATAAAAGCTATTTCAGTTTTTTTCCTTGTGTGTCTTGGGGGTGATATTTCATTTTGATATCACACTTTGATATAAAATATTTTTCAACATCCACAACCAGTCCTCTCTTCTCCATAATTAATGTACATGAGGGCTAAAACTTTGCTCCAAAGATTTGAGTATGAGTGGGGCTACCCTCTGTGACCCAAAAATAGAATCCAAGTGACTGACACAATGTAGTGATGCTCATCACATGTCAATATTGGCCAGTTAGGTTCTAATGTAATACAGGAATGTATTTACTACTTTTTTTTCAAAGTAGAATAACTTGCTGTAGCATTGTTTTTTGGAAAAAAACATTGTTCAACTTGTATACTACTCTTTTGACATCTTACAACACCATTTATGAATTCTGTTTTCAAGAAAGACCGTAATTGACTTAAACCTGTTCCAGCTGCCGTAAAAATTATTGTGTTCTGCTGTCTTTCAGTCTTGCTGGCTGTAATCTCTCAGATCAGCATTGTGAAATTATATCTTCAGCTCTCCAATCCTCAAACTCCATCCTGAGAGAGCTGGACCTTAGTAACAATGACCTGCGGGATTCAGGAGTGAAGCTGCTCTCCGATGGACTGAAGAGTCCAAATTGTCAGCTGCAAATACTGAGGTGTGTAAGATTTGATCTATGATATATTGTATTCTCAGCACATGTAATTCAAGTTGGTAATATTTAGCGCTAATAATGATTTTTAGGGGATCCAAAAAAAAAGGAATGCAGAATTTTAGGAGAGTTTAAATATTCCTGGTAGTAATTTGAACAGCTTAAACTCCCAGTAACATACATGCACTAGAGAGAGTTTATTGGTATGTGTGAGGACTCTAGCTACAGAGTTCTGAATGTATTGAAGCTTATTGAGTTTTGTAGAGAGAATTACAGTAATCACAGCATGACATAATGAAAGCATAAACCAGGGTCTCAGCATCACTAATATATAAGAACGAACGTAAACAAACAATATTCTGGAGGTGAAAAAAGGCAGATTTGGTAAGTGATGAGATATGAGAGGAGAAAGAGAAGCCCAAATGTTTAACAGTGGTGGAAGGTTGAACAAGAAAGCCAGCAATATCAATATTTTCAATACAGAGATGGGATGTAAAATGAGGAGAACCAACCAGAAGAAGATTTTTTTTAGCAGTGTTTAGTTTGAGAAAATTACTGATTACATGAATGTATTTATTTCACCAATACAAGCTAATATGGAGGTGGTGGTGAATGGTGCAGTGCATTTGAGATGAATGTAGAGCTGGGTATCATCTGCATAGAAATGAAAATTAAAGCCATGACGATGGATAATGTGACCTAAAGGAAACATGTAGATAATGAAGTGTAAAGGCCCAAGAACAGAACCCTGTGGTACACCATGTGAGACAGGGGCAGTGGTAGACTTAGGCTAGCGGATAGAAATATAATGTTGACGGTCAGACAAGTAGGAAATGAACCATGACAGAACAGTTCTAGAAATATCAAGAAAGTCGTGAGATTAGAATACTTTAAGAAATAGTGTCAAATGCAGCGGAGATGTCAAGGAGAATTAAAGTGCAGATGGATCCCTAGTCAACAGCCATAAGAAGGTCATTAGCTACCCTAAATAGTGCTGTGTCAGTGCTGTGGAGAGGATGAAAACCTGACTGGAAGCATTCATAAAGGTTGTGTGATGACAAATAGCTGTTAAGTTGAGCAGCGGCCACTTTCTTGAGTAGCTTTGAGAGAAACAGAAAATGCAAATTGTTCTATAATTAACCATGTCAAAAGGGTTAAGGCCAGGTTTCTTTAAGATAGGGGTGACCGCCACAGTTTTTAATTCTCGAGGAGCAAAACCAGTACTAAGTTGGGAGATGAGAAGTGAAATGGGCAATTAAATTACAGAAGCACACTTTTTAAGTAAGGCACTAGGGGCCGGATCAAGATGGCAGGAAGACGAGTATGATGTTTTAATTAGATCTGTGATATAAGCTGGGGTGGGAGGGTCAAAATTAGTGAAGGTGTCGGGAGTGACGGCAGAAAGAAAGTCTTCTGAGAGGATAGACGAGGACATGGATGGGAAATTATTATTTATACTATTTATTTTATCTTGGAGGAAGTATAGAAATGACTTGCAAAGCTCAGATGAGTTACTCGTGTCAGGTGCAGGAGGGTTAGTACGTTTACTGACTATGGAACAGTGTTTTGGGTCTAGAGGAAGCATTACTAATTAGGGTAGAGAGGTAGTTAGAGCGTGCAGTATTTAAAGCAGATTTGTATAGTTGAACATGATCCTTGTAAGCAGTTAGGTACACACTAAAACCAGTTTTCCTGTAGAGGTGTTCAAGGCGACGGCCAGTAGCTTTCAAGATGCGGATCAAGACCAAGTGGAGGAGTGAACCAGGGAGATGTGTGTGTAGAAGGCACATTTCTCTTTTTAAGGGGGCATGGGTATCAAGAGCAGTGGAAATTGAGGTATTACATTTGGAAAGGATATCAATGGAGCTAGTATGTTCAGTAATGTCAGAAAGGTGAGTTTGAACAGACATAGAAAACAGTCGTGGATTCACAGAGTCGAGGTTACGATAAGTTATAGTGTATTTCAGCCTAGGGCGAGGAAGAGGCAATTTACAGTTCAGTTCAATAACAAGATGATCAGACGGACCAATTTGAGAACCAAACACAGAAACATTGTGTAAACAAACAGTACAAACCAGTTCAAGTGTGTGACCTTTTGAATGTGTAGGAAAATCCACATGTTGTACAAAATTAAAACATTCAAACACTGACATAAGTTTGCAGGATTCTGCATAATCAATATCAGCATGAATATTGAAATCACAGAGTAATAAAACAGAAGAGGACATAGCGCAGATAAGGATTAACAGTTCATTCAGTTCATTGAAAAAGTTGAGGTTTTGGAGGATGATACAGAAGAATCACAAGCATAGGAGTTGAACCAGAAATTTTGAGAACTAAATATTAAAAAGTCAAAGTCTCATGAAAATCAACAGTTTTTACTGAGGTGCTGTTGCGGTAGGCAGTTTTGCCAGGTAACTATATCCAGAATGGATCCAGACGATGATTGTGAGGTAAGTTTATTCTGTTAGTGTCTGTGAATATTAAATCGCAAAAGACGTTTAAATATGAATCCTGCTGCAACATAAAATGTCATAGACGTAAGACTGTTTAGACAAGATTTCTTTGGCCTGTTTTGGACAGATTATGAAGTGTTTACTGTAAAATAGCCTAGTGTCACATCAATAAAGCTTTTGTTCGCAAATTTCTGCTCAGATGCTATAAATACAGTAGTCAAACTTTTTGTGTACAATAGGCTACTTGTTGTAGCCATTAAAACGTATTTTGTTTGATATTTATGTTTAAATATTATAGCCTAATGTTATTTTTTAATTTCATCTATGTTGATTATGAAAAGTGAACAGCACGAGTAAGAAAGGACACATCATAAGATGCGCAATATGTCAGAAGACATTGAGTGGGTCAGACATGATTTTGACCACTTCATTAAGCTTTGTTTTGTAGAAAGCCTTTCTTTAAAGTGAATTTTGTTTTGTATAAATTGTATCTTAATTTTAAACAATGTTACATCAGCCAGTTGCCAGGATTTAATAAATAAGCAAATATAGCAGACAATAGCCTATAATAGGCACCGACGCGATAAATGAACATAAATGAACCGAACCTCGAAATGATATTTGAGTATTGTGTGTATCAGATCGTTTACAAAATCAAATGATTCAGAACATTTTTGCCATTGAAATGACTGGGAAAAAAGTGTCCCAATCAACCTGAATTCACCCTATATTTTGAAATCATAATTGCATTGCATTGTTCTTTTAAATCCCAAATATTTTACTTATAACATTCATCATTACCAATTATTCAGTTATTTGTATTTACTGAATTGTGTTCAATGTCATAATATTACATTTTTTTTTTTTTAGCATGAGACTTATTTCAAAAACATTAAAAATAGTAATGTCAAATCTTTTGATAATTTAAAATATAGTAGGCCTTTGTAATGTGGCTTTGGCTCTCATTTTATATTGTTAACTATATTCTAAATAAACTACAAAACAAACAAAAAAAAAACAAAAAAAAATATATATATATATATAATATTTCTTTTGTAAAGAGCTCCCCTCTCTGTCACATACCTGACTCAAAGGCTCATTTATTATGCAGCTCATTATGCGGCTCATTATGTGTTTCTTTGTCTCCTCGGGTGTAAATCACAGCATTATACATGATGATTCACACCCCCACACATATGGTCTTTGTAAAGAAAAAGTGTCTTACAAAATTTAAATCAGTATATTGTTTTATGTGAATGAGCAGGCACAATGATTCTCACATCAGTTTGATACAAAAACTCTGGGCAACAACACCCATTAGTCAAAAGTCTTGTGGACACATCTATTGTGTGTTTTGTGGCCTTAATTCAGTGACTTACGTTTTTTGTTTTTTTCAAAAACCACGCATAAACATTATTCTCTAAAAAATACAAGCATGTACATACATGTTGCTCACATATTATGGTAGCCCAGTTTGTGCTGAATACAGTGTAATTATATTTTTGCCATTAATATGTTCATAAGCAACTGAAAAAAGCACAAATGTCAGAGCATGTCAAAACTTCTAAAGGGCCCGAAAACTGTGAAGTCCTCTAGGGGTTAATGTGATGGAAAAGAAAGAGTCAATAGTTTCTGTTGCAATATCGAGTTCTTCTAAGCTATCTGGGATGCTGAGGAGATGAAATTGATCAGGAATATTATTTATAAAGCAATCTTTAGTGGTAGGAATGATAGTTCTACCATATTTGTAACAAGGCGACAACTTTGCAGCCTTGGCTAAATGAAGTATACACGAGATTAGATAATGATCTGAGATGTCATCGCTCCATCGCTCAATCCAATAGAGTTCATGTCTCTAAATGCCAATCTTAATGCGTCTTTTTCATTATCTACATGGATATTAAAATCACCAACAATTAGGACTTTATCTGCAGCCAGTACTAACTCTGATAGAAAATCTGCAAATTTTTTGGTAATGTCTGTATTGTGCCCTGGTGGCTTGTATACAGTAGCCAGCACAAATGTCAAACAGGATTTATCAATTACACTACATAACGTTACATAAAGCACCAAAACTTCAAAGGAATTATATTTGAGACTAGACTTCTGAGTAATACTGAAGATATTATTATAAATTACAGCAACACCTCCTTCTTTACCTTTCGGACACGGCTCGTGTTTATAACAATAATCTTGAGGGGTGGACTCTTTTAAAGTAATGTAGTCGTCAGGTTTTAGCCAGGTTTCTGTCAAACACAGCACATCTAGATTATTATCTGTAATCATATCATTAACAATAATTGCTTTTGGGGAAAGGGATTGAATATTCAGCAGCCCGAGCTTTATCGTTTGTTCATCTGTATTATATCTGTTGTTTATTTTTTGGACATCAATAACATTTTTACCGTTGAATGGTTTTGATGTTTTTTTGTATTTACTAAATCGGGGAACAGACACAGTCTCTATGTGATAATATCTAGGTGAAAGAGTCTCTATGTTCTGGGATTTATCTGACTTCTGTGACGTGAGACAGCTAGCAGGCGGTGGGTTAAGCCAGTCCGTCTGCTTCCTGACCTGGGCCCCAGTTAGTCAAGGTTTAGCTCTAAGACTACAGTGGGGAGAACAAGTATTTGATACACTGCCGATTTTGCAGGTTTTCTTACTTACAAAGCATATACAGGTCTGTAATTTTTATCATAGGTACACTTCAACTGTGAGAGACAGAATCTAAAACAAAAATCCAGAAAATCACATTGTATGATTTTTAAATAATTAATTTGCATTTTATTGCATGACATAAGTATTTGATCACCTACCAACCAGTAAGAATTCCGGCTCTCACAGACCTGTTAGTTTTTCTTTAAGAAGCCCTCCTGTTCTCCACTCATTACCTGTATTAACTGCACCTGTTTGAACTCGTTACCTGTCTAAAAGACACATGTCCACACACTCAATCAAACAGACTCCAACCTTTCCACAATGGCCAAGACCAGAGAGCTGTGTAAGGACATCAGGGATAAAATTGTAGACCTGCACAAGGCTGGGATGGGCTACAGGACAATAGGCAAGCAGCTTGGTGAGAAGGCAACAACTGTTGGCGCAATTATTAGAAAATGTAAGAAGTTTAAGATGATAGTCAATCTCCCCCGGTCTGGGGACCATGCAAGATCTCACCTCGTGAGGCATCAATTATCATGAGGAAGGTGAGGGATCAGCCCAGAACTACACGGCAGGACCTGGTCAATGACCTGAAGAGCTGGGACCACAGTCTCAAAGAAAACCATTAGTAATACACTACGCAGTCATGGATTAAAATCCTGCAGCACACGCAAGGTCCCCCTGCTCAAGTCAGCGCATGTCCAGGCCCATCTGAAGTTTGCCAATGACAATGACTGTATTTCCTGCTTAATTTTCCTAATTTCTTAATGCCTTATTTAGTTTCCAGATTCTGACTTTGTGTGTCTGTAGGTTGTCAGGCTGTATGGTGACAGAGGAAGGCTGTGGTTATGTGTCTTCAGCTCTGAGTTCAAACCCCTCACACTTGAGAGAGCTGGATCTGAGCTACAATCACCCAGGAGATTCAGGAGTGAAGCTGAAGGATAAACTGAAGGATCCAAACTACAAACTGAAAAAACTCAAGTATGTGGGGTAGCTGTGAGAATGTACTTGGCAAAGGATATGCTTTTTTTTTTCTCTGTTATTTATAAATAATTTAATATTTATAATATATAATTATAAAGATTAAATTAAATATATATATATATATATTTTTTTTTTTAAAACGACACTAAATCACATAGGTTTTAAGGTTGTTCAAGCTTCTTGGAGAAGTTGCCACAGTTCTTTTGAATTTAGTCTATGAATTTAGACAAAACTGATAGACGGAATTGATGATAGTGAGATCAGGTCTCTGTGTGGGTCACACTATCTGTTGTATGACTCAATAATATAAAAATCTTACTGGATTGTTACAGTGTGTAAAATGAATCTAAAATGGATATTTCCCACTAACACACTCAAGAAATATAAATACTGTATAAAAATAACCTTCTTAAAGCAAATGTTTGGTAAATCATTCTATACGCCTTACGCTGGCCACACACTTTTGAGCCTGATTCGAGGCTTGTCGCAAACAACTTTTTGTCCAGCTCGTACGATACCAACTCTTGATTGGGCTGCCTCTGACATGATACCCACGATAGCCAATGAAAGCGAGCAAGCTTCACCAACCGGATGTTGCATGCTTCTATAGCTGAAACTTGGCAGCTACAAACATGCCACAAAAGAGAAGTATTGAGAAACAAACCTCCTGTAAAAAACAAACCTCCTGTAAAACAACCAGCTGACAACGTTGATCGTCCTCCATTTGTTTTTCTTCTCAAGTCACGTTTAATCTCGCGAGTCTCCATGAGATCTCATCTCACTGTGAAAATTTTTACTATCGACAGGTGTGTGGTCTTGCGGTCTGGACGAATCTTCTAGTGTGTGCATTCAGAGAATTGTAATGTTAAAAATCCACTGAAACTGCCCTTATGTCTGTGGTCTCCCACAGACCACATTAAGATTAAGATTTGAAAATCGTCTAGCGTGTCCCAGGCCTAAAACATTGTACTACATAATATATACACACCAAAATAAAAATCAAGACCAAATAAATTTAAATGTATGTTTGTTTTAAAAAAGTTGCATCTGGTTTATTCTTTTTGAAATTGAGCTTCCATATAAATGAGCTGAAAATGCTCACTCTGCTCCACTTGCTCCACGCCAGTGGACACACCGTTATGAATGCTGTGCGACCGTGCACATCGAATTAGCGCCAATTTGGGGGCGGCAATTGCTTGAATGGTGGTGTCAGTCAGCTCCTCACTCCCATGATAAATGAAGACTCCTGCTGCTGATTTGTGCTGCGACGCTCATTCAGCTCATGCTGCATTGAGCAGACATGTTCAGTTTTTAATTGTAGTGTCTGTTCTCTAACTGAACTAAATGATTTGTATTAGTATAAAAAAATGTAAATGACGGTGGGGGGGTAAGTGATGTGATGTAACCGGTGTTGTGGCTGAACACCGGTAACACCAACTATCGCAGCAAGCCTAAAACAAATGTGCTCTTTTGAGAGTTTTAATATTTTAGATCCATTTAAACACCTTAGTTGTTTGTATTGTCACTTGATCTTAAATGTATCCTCACTATGTAATGCAGGGGTTCTCAACTCTGGCCCTCGAGGATCCCTTTCCTGCAGATATTAGCTCCAACCTTGATTAAACACACCTACTTGCAACTTGCTAGTAATCCTGAAGACCATAATTAGCTTGTTCAGTTGTGTTTATTTAGGGTTGGAGCTAAACTCTGCAGGAAAGTGGACCTCGAGAGCCAGAGTTGAGAACCCCTCGCGTAATGGATGCTGTTGTTTCTTTGAGCTAAACTGTCTCTAATCCTGTGTACCTATAGAATTTACCATGTTTTTTTTTTTTTGAGTGTCTTTGCTTGAGAAACTGTTTAACGTTGTAAAGTGCTTACTGTTATTTCAGCTGCTTCTTGCAAACTTTAGTAAACATAGATCATTTGTGGTTTATATTTGTCTCTCTCTAGTTTGGATAATGGAGGCCATTTTAGAATCAGTCCAGGACTGAGAAAATGTAGGTCTTCTATCTCTCTTACACACACACACACACACACACACACACACATATTGGGTTTCCATGTTTTATGGGGACATTCCATAGACGTAATGGATTTTTATACTGCATAAACTGTATATTCTATCCCCCTACACTGACCCTACCCCTAAACCTACCCATCACACAAAACTTTCTGCATTTTTACATTTTCAAAAAACATAACTTAGTATGATTTATAAGCTGTTTTCCTCAGGGGGACCAAAAAATGTCCCCAAAAGGACAGGGATTTCAAATATTGCCATCTTTGTGGGGATATTTTGTCCCCATAACATAGGATTTACCAGGAACACACACAAACATGTATTTATATAATTATGATAACTTTCCATAGACTTGGAAAGGCTGTTTTTTATATTGAGCTAATCATATTCTATTCCCTAACTCCTGTGTTCAGATGCCTGTGATCTCACAATGGATCCAAACACAGCACACGCTCAACTCATGCTGTCTGATGGTAACAAAAAAATAACACCAGTCAAAGAGGATCAGCACTATCCTGCTCGTCCAGAGAGATTTGAGCACCATGAGCAGGTTCTGAGTCAAGAATGTCTGACTGGACGCTGTTACTGGGAGATTGAATGTAGTGGCTGGAGTCATATAGCAGTGACATATAAAGGAATCGACAGGAGTAACTGTTGGTTTGGATACAATGACAAATCTTGGAGTCTGTTCTGTTCTGCTAATGTATTCACTGCCTGGCACAATAATGTGAGCTTTAATATACCAGCTCCTTCACCCCTGTCTAATAGAGTAGGAGTCTATCTGGATGAGTCAGCCGGCACTCTGTCCTTCTACAGCGTCTCTGACACACACACACTCACACACTTACACACATTCAACACCACATTCACTGAACCCCTCTATGCTGGATTCAGGGCTTATGATTCTTTAGTGTCTCTGTGTCAGATTTAACAACCTACTGTGAGAAACAACTGAGACATCACAAAAAAGCTGTGAATTTTCCAAGCACTCGCATGGTTTCCTCTCATTTTTAAATTAAACAACTAATGCAGTGGTTGCTCTGATGTGGTTTCTTCTTAAATAAACCTTGGATGTCCTGCTGCTCTGTCCTCTTTTCATTCTTAACTTTTTTTTTTTTTACTAAATTCTGCTTAAAAATAAACAAAAACCCATTAAAGGAATAGTTCACTTAAAAATGAACATTCTGTCATATTTTACTCATCCTAAAATTGTTTCAAACCTGTATGAGTTTCTTTCTTCTGCTCAACACAAAAGAAGATATTTTGAAGAATGTTGGTAACCAGAAATTTGATGGACCCCATTGACTGCCATAGTATTTTTTTCCTACTGATTGGTTACCGACATTCTTCAAAATATCTTCTTTTGTTTTCAGCAGAAGAAAGAAACTCATACAGGTTTGAAACAACTTTATGGTGAGTAAATGATGACATAATTTGACAATCTTTTTAGAAAAAGATTATTGTGCCTTTAGTCTTTAAAACAACAGATAAAGTAATATTTATCTATTTTATATTTATGTGGTGGTGTGCATTGCTGCTGAATAACACTGACAAAGTCATCTCTATTCAGTAGTCTGCCGAAGTTATGTTAGCTAATCTACTAGCTACATGTAATAGCTTGGTCAGTCACACACGAAAGTATCAGACTAAATACTAACGTACGATGCGATATTTCAAAATATATAATTGAGTGTGTACATACCGTAAACACGGACGTGTCGTGGTGTCTCTCTCCTCCTGTTTGAAAAACGCGCAACTGTGATTCCTCTTCGCAAGTCGCAAATCAAACAGTGATTAACAGCGCTCTGATCCAATGGCGGTGGGCATTTTCAGGTTGACAGTAAATCTAGCCCAATGATGTTGGGGGAGCACCAGGGGGGGCCTGTGCCACCCCTCTAGACACACCCCTGGTCACCTAAAACAGCTTAAAGCACAGCTGCATTGAGATTCATTGAGAGAACATGATGATGCCACTAGAGGGAGCATGATATATATATGCCTATATCTTTTACATGTAGGTGGAGTTAAAAACGAAAGTGAAAGAAGAAAAATAAGCTACTATGCCATTCGGAGGCTTAACGGTTAACACTGGATTTTGTTTTAAACACCATTTTATTTAAATGACTGCATATTTTGTGGTAAGTTCAGAACTTAATCTTCATTTAACCACCTGTTCATATAAAATGCCCCCTGACAGACGAGACCCCCGTGGAACGCTGGTCCTTCCCTGGTCTCCTCTGTCAGGGCGCGGAATTCGACCCCGCCCACACCTCGGGACGCTCACACACCTCCCATGTCTGGGCCGGTCATTCCGCCTCGCTGCCCCATCGGGGGTACGCCTGTGGTTCACATGACCCCGCTGGTACAGTTTCTGGGAGCCTGGATAGCGCTTCCCAATCTGTCCAGCTGCCTCGCTCGCACCATCAGGTTCGGCTATGGGATTCATCGAAGGATCTCCTCCCCGCTTTTGGGGAGTCCGCTATACCATGGTGGGTGGCAATGCCCCTGTCATGCGTGTGGAGATCGCCACCCTACTAGCGAAGGGTGCGGTTGAGATCGTCCCTCCAGCTGAGATGGAGTCTGGCTTCTACAGCCCTTACTTCATTGTACCCAAGAAAACCGGTGGGTTACGGCCAATCCTGGACCTGCGCATCTTGAACCGAACCCTTCACAGGCTTCCATTCAAGATGTTGACAGCCAAACGCATTTTCGAATGCGTTCGTCCCTTGGATTGGTTTGCAGCGATCAATGCGTACTTTCATGTCTCCATTCTTCCTCGACACAGACCGTTTCTACGGTTTACCTTCGAGGGGCAGGCATATCAGTACACGGTTCTCCCATTCGGGCTAGCCCTGTCCCCTCGCGTCTTTACGAAGGTCGTTGAGGCAGCCCTTTTGCCGCTCAGGCAACATGGGGTTCGCATCCTGAACTATCTCGACGAGTGGCTGATTCTAGGCCACTCTCGGGACCAGGTTTGCGAACACAGGGACCTGTTGCTTCAGCACCTCGCCCATCTGGGCCTTCGGGTCAACTGGGAAAAGAGCAAACTCTCCCCAGTGAAGAGGATCTCTTTTCTCAGTATGGAAATCGACTCAGTCGCCATGTACGCGCAGCTTACGAGCAACCGCGCACGTAGTCACTGCTGACTTGTCTTCGCCAGTTCGAGGGCAAGAGTGCGGTTCCACTGAAATATTTTCAGAGGCTCCTGGGGCATATGGCATCCGCAGCCGCGGTAACGACGCTCGGTTTGCTTCATATGAGACCGCTTCAGCTCTGGCTTCGCGATCGAGTCCCGAGATGGGCATGGCAACACGGCACGCTCCGGGTCCCAGTGACTCGGGCCTGCCGTCAGACCTTCACCCTGTGGGCGAACCTCAGTTTTCTACGGGCAGGTGTTCCCCTAGAACGAGTTTCCAGGCATGTTGTTGTATCAACAGATGCCTCTGCCACGGGCTGGGGTGCCATGTGCAATGGACATGCTGCCGCGGGCTCCTGGAGAGGACCCCAGCGCCTATGGCATGTCAATTGCCTCGAGTTGCTGGCCGTACGTCTTGCCCTGCACCGCTTCCGAGCCCTGCTCAAGGACAAGCACATACTGGTCCATTCAGACAGCACGGCAACAGTAGCATACATCAACTGACAAGGTGGTCTACGCTCCCGCCGGTTGTCGCAACTCGCCCGCCATCTCCTCCTATGGAGTCAGAAGCATCTGAGGTCGCTTTGTGCCGTTCACATCCCGGGAGAACTGAATCGTGCAGTCGACGAGCTGTCACGTTTTCAGCCGCTTCCGGGGGAATGGAGACTCCATCCCCAGACGGTTCAGCTGATTTGGGAACAGTTTGGCGACGCACAGATAGATCTGTTTGCCTCCCACGACTCTTCCCATTACTGCTGGTATTACTCCCTGACCGAGGAGACCCTCGGCACGGATGCCCTAGCGCACAGCTGGCCGCGGGGCCCACGCAAGTATGCGTTTCCTCCAGTGAGCCTTGTCGCACAGGTTCTGTGCAAGATTAAAATCTCCTCACCCTCCTCAAAAACCCTCTTGGGATCTTGCAGTGGTTCTATCTGCCCTGCAGAAAGCTCCCTTTGAGCCTCTGCAGTCTGTGGAGCTGAAGTTCCTTTCAATGAAAGTGGCGCGTTTGATTGCTTCCATCAAGAGGGTAGGGGACCTGCAGGCATTTTCGGTTGACGAAGCGTGCCTGGAATTCGGGCCGGCCAATTCTCACGTGATCCCGAGACCCCGGCCTGGATACGTGCCCAAGGTTCCCATCACTCCCTTCAGGGATCAGGTGGTGAACCTGCAAGCGCTGCCTGTGGAGGAGGCAGACCCAGCCTTGGCACTGCTCTGTCCAGTACGCGCCCTTCGCGCTTACGTAGACCAGACGCAGTGTTTCAGGACCTCAGACCAGCTCTTTGTCTGTTACGGAGGGCAGCAGAAAGGGAAGGCTCTCTCCAAGCAGAGGTTGTCTCACTGGATAGTGGACGCCATTGTCCTGGCATATCAGGTTCAGGGCATACCATGCCCCCTTGGGGTTAGAGCACACTCCACTAGGAGTGTTGCTTCCTCTTGGGCTTTACCGCGTGGTGCCTCACTGACAGACATTTGTAGAGCTGCAGGCTGGGCGACACCCAACACATTCGCAAGATTTTATAATCTCCGAGTGGAGCCTGTGTCCGCTCGTCTACTCGCCCCAAGTGGCCAGTAACTGGACAGGCTCAGGTGTCTTCGCTTGCTGCGCCATTCCACTCCACGGACTGGATGCGTGCGCATTTTCTCTCAGGTGAGCTTCCCAGTAAGCCCTGAGCTCCTCCAGCACTACTGATGTCGACACCAGAGTGCATGCCCGCTTGGTCAGCCCTCGTGTTCGGCTAGGTGCCTCCATGTGCATGGTTCCCCCGTTGGGCAACCCCCACATGTGTATTCCACGGTAAGTCTCTCTGAGCACGTGTCTTCCCTTGGCAAGACACCTTGCCACACCTGGGGTTGAAAAATTTCCACCTGCAGCTGGATACCCCAGAGTGCTCCATATGCAGTCCCTACGGGGGTCATATGTGTATTCTTAAGTCCTCCCTTCGGGCAGGCATTGTGTTACATTTCTCCACGTGGGATATGCTTCCCAGTGTACCTTGGTATCAGTGTTGAGCCTAGCCCCTCGTTCGTGCTAAGATGAAATGCTAAGTTCTCATAAAAACAACACCATTTCTCTCTCTCTCCCACACTTCCTATGCATGACCATATTTAATATTAATTTATAATCTGTTTTTGTTCACAATATAAATGAATGATGGATTCCTGCTATGTATATTATCTTTGAATTTGTTGAATTTGTTACACACAGTGGTCCCCTGAAGGTCCTGCAAACGTTATGGGAATGTAGTGTAGAGACCTAGAGGGAACGTCCTATAGTAATGGTCGCCTAAACATTCCCAGAATGTACTGAATGTTCCCTAAAGGTCCTCCAAATAACATCCCCCAACCCTTAAAAGAACTCCACATCGTGACCATCTCGGAACATTCTGGGAACATTACCAGCCAACGTCCTTGACACCATTGGGGTCGTTCTGAGAACTTTCTGGGAACATCAAATTTCCAAATAAAATATCGTCCGTTAAACCTACCGAGAACGACCTGAATGTTCTGTGAAAGTATGCCAAATAACGTCCCTCAACCCTTTAAAGAACTCCACATCATGACCATCTCAGAACGTTCTGGCAACGTAAAATTTCTAGTGGGGAATGGCCCAAGCCATTATATAAATCAGCTTATAAGTTTAAAAATGGTCATCTAGTTGGGTCATGCTAGGCTTATTTGTGATTTGTGAAATATCACAGTATACAATTTTGGTCAGTTAACCCTTTCCTGACTCCTTAACTTCACTATTCTGAAAAGTTTTCAAAGTACAGATTTTGTCAGTTAACCCTTGTAAAGAGTGTTGCCATCATCAAAATCAAAATTTGTTTAAATTTACAAAATACAAGTTGTTCAGTGAGAACACTGGAAATCTTCTCTTTGTACTTTTGTAAGTTAAATAAAGGTTAAAGAGAATTAACAAATCACAGATTCTTGATTGTATTGCATTTTACAAAATGTCCCAACTTTCATCTTTACTGCAATAAAGATTTGTGGTTTGAAAATCAGATTTATTTGTTATAATTCCTGTCATAGTGTGCTGTCATAGACATCCAGATAATATTGACAGAGGCATGTTTACCACTGGATCACATCACCTATCCTTTCAATTACACTTTTTAATAATTTGGGAATTGAGGATACTCAGTGCCGGTCCTAGATTCTGGGGGAACCAAGCAAAACTTTGTCAGGGGGTCCCTGTCACTGCCTTCAAAAAAAACCCCAAAATGACCCTCAAGCCCTTAATCTGTTCTTTCAGAGCAGTTTCACTGTCAACAAACAACATACAGTGAGTTGATTTCAAACATTAGTATTTATTATTTAAATAATATATTTAAGGTGTGCTGCCAATATTATATAATGGAAGATTGAATAATCAAAGAAACAAATGGCAAATTATGAAAAAAATAAAACTAAATAATAACAAATAAAATAAATCATATATAAGTATAACACTTCCCAATGTCCAATAACACAGAACTATTGTTACAATAGGCTGTAGCGGTCTTCTAGCAGCTTTTTATCTTTTCAAAATGGTGCTGGCTGTGAGAGGGTGAGCATACCTGGAGCATAAGTAAGCACAAAATAAGTTTGTTTAACCAGCAGAATCTTGTACTTTGAAGGAAACATAACAAATGCACATTAAAACTAAAACTTCACTCTTCTGCATTTCCGTGATCATGAGATAGCTGTCTGCCCACATCATGATTGATGGCTATAAGGGAAATTCCGCTTAAATGCTCCTGGGACGTAACTGACCTGAGGTAGGTGTTGATCAGTTTTAATTTGGAGAAGCTTATCTCAGCAGATGCAACAGTCACAGACAGGGTGACTGCAATTTTGAGTGCTAGCAAAGATTAGGGACAAGTTCCTCCAGATTCTTCTTATGGAGGAAAGAAAGCAGCTCAAAAGCATTCATCTTTTGAGAAGGCAAGTCAGGCAAATTTTGAATTTCTTGCATAATTTCTTCACCACTGATGTCACTTTGCTGATTGATGGTGAGGGTTTTCTCCACTTCCATGCAATGTTTTCTCAGATCCTATTTTGACAACTTAGATGCACCAGAAAAGTTTAGCAGAATACCATATCCGCTCTTCACTTGGGAAAGAGCCTGAAACCTCTCTCCAATAGAGGCCAGGGCAGAATCAACAGTTACATTAAAAAAGTTGACCTCAAGATTCTTCAGAGCATCACTTACAGATTCATCTGAAGCGTCATAGCTCAAGTGCCTTTTTGCGTTTCTTAGCCTTTTTGCTTTCAGCACTAGTTCCAGATTTATTTGTTCACATGGCTCCTTTGCTATTGTCTGAGCCAGTCCAGACTTTCCGTATTCTTTCAGGGAGGACTCAGCTGTTTGGATCAAGTCAACTGCTATGTCTAGCTGCATGGGGGGGACTGGGGGAGCTTATTGGCTTGATTTATTGTAGTCAAAATGTCACACCAAGCAACACAGCAGTGTTGTGCCTGTGCTTCAACTTTCGCAACTGAATCATGAAGTGTGTGTTTGGTCTCCAGTAATGCCTCTCAGACTTCACAAGCTTGGAATCGAACAGTATGAATATTTTGGAGCCGGCTCTCCCATCTTGTGTCACTCCATGACTGTACAGTTATATTGACATGCTTTTTCAGAAGACTCCATCGTTGTGTACTGCCAGAGAAGAATGTGAAAATCTTCTCCATATATCCAAAGAACCCAAGAGCATCTTTCAAGGATTTGACAGCATCTGATATCACACGATTTAGAGTATGGGCCCCACATGGTACACACAATGCTTTTGGATCTTGCTTCAGCAACCTAGCTTGGACACCTTGGCGTTTGCCCATCATGTTGTCCCCATTGTCATATGCCTGTCCTGTGCAGACGTCCTGTGTTCTAACGGAGATCAAGCTCTGTCCATTTTATCGTTTTGTTGGAGTGCTCAGTACTATTTTAATGACTCCTTAGAACAGATGTGATGTTTGTCCAATCACTTACACCCTCTGTGAGCGTTTTAATAGCTTTTATCGCAAAGAGCTTGCAGCAAAAAGAGTGGTTCTTCACAGAGTAGGAAAGCCAGCTTCTGGAAACCATTTCACTATCTGAGAGGTGTCTATTATATAGACCTGCATGGAAGCCTCTTGATTTCTCTCTTGGGTAAGAAAAAATTGGTCCTGGGTTGAATGGCCCTCTATATAATAACTCAATCCTCTGACAGTCTGTTATTACAGAAGGCCAGTCTGCAGGGTCTATTGCAGGGTCTACATTACTAGGTTTGTACTTGTACCTGCTTCACCTGGCTGAACATCACCAGAGTCTGTGCTGGAGCCCTCTGGAACTGGTTGGACATTACTGGAGTCTGTGGTCTTAGTCACAAATTTGAGAATCGAACCCTAGGGCAAATACAAAAAATAATGGTCCATACACAGTTGGCTAGAACAGTGTAAAGTAGCGATTCAGTTTCAATTAATTAATCTTTAAAAAAAACGTTTTCACTTATTTATATATCACATTAAAACAGCAAAAGATAAGTAAAATGTACTCAAGAAATATAAACATACCTATAAACTGTAACAAATAAAATATAATTATTCAATTAACAAGTCTAAATGAATAAAGTAAATGAGTGAAACTGGCAGTATAAACAATTAAGTAAATTAATTCCAAATTTTGGTTGACAGCTAAATAAATTTGAAAGTATTTAGCTGAAAGTAATGCTCTGGCGTCATCTTGCAGTCAGACAAACTATAACAGCTGAAAAAAAATCCAGTGCAATGCCTAATTCACTAACAAAACAAAAGCATGATAAATATACAGTGGGGAGAACAAGTATTTGATACACTGCCGATTTTGCAGGTTTGCCCACTTACCCCATTTTTATCATAGGCACACTTCAACTGTGAGTGATGGAATCTAAAAACAAAAATCCAGAAAATCACATTGTATGATTTTTAAGTAATTAATTTTATTGCATGACATAAGTATTTGATACATCAGAAAAGCAGAACTTAATATTTGGTACAGAAACCTTTGTTTGCAATTACAGAGATCATACGTTTCCTGTAGTTCTTGACCAGGTTTGCACACACTGCAGGAGGGATTTTGGCCCACTCCTCCATACAGACCTTCTCCAGATCCTTCAGGTTTCGGGGCTGTCGCTGGGCAATACGGACTTTCAGCTCCCTCCAAAGATTTTCTATTGAGTTCATGTCTGGAGACTGGCTAGGCCACTCCAGGACCCTGAGATGCTTCTTACGGAGCCACTCCTTAGTTGCCCTGGCTGTGTGTTTCGGGTTGTTGTCATGCTGGAAGACCCAGCCACGACCCATCTTCAATGCTCTTACTGAGGGAAGGAGGTTGTTGGCCAAGATCTCGCGATACATGGCCCCATCCATCCTCCCCTCAATACGGTGCAGTCGTCCTGTCCCCTTTGCAGAAAAGCATCCCCAAAGAATGATGTTTCCACCTCCATGCTTCACGGTTGGGATGGTGTTCTTGGGGTTGTACTCATCCTTCTTCTTCCTCCAAACACGGCGAGTGGAAAGCTCTATTTTTGTCTCATCAGACCACATGACCATCTCCCATTCCTCCTCTGGATCATCCAGATGGTCATTGGCAAACTTCAGACGGGCCTGCAGGATTTTAATCCATAACGGCGTAGTGTGTTACTAATGGTTTTCTTTGAGACTGTGGTCCCAGCTCTCTTCAGGTCATTGACCAGGTCCTGCCGTGTAGTTCTGGGCTGATCCCTCACCTTCCTCATGATCATTGATGCCCCACGAGGTGAGATCTTGCATGGTGCCCCAGACCGAGGGAGATTGACCGTCATCTTGAACTTCTTCCATTTTCTAATAATTGCGCCAACAGTTGTTGCCTTCTCACCAAGCTGCTTGCCTATTGTCCTGTAGCCCATCCCAGCCTTGTGCAGGTCTACAATTTTATCCCTGATGTCCTTACACAGCTCTCTGGTCTTGGCCATTGTGGAGAGGTTAGAGTCTATTTGATTGAGTGTGTGGACAGGTGTCTTTTATACAGGTGTAAGGTCCATCCGTTAGCCCAAAAACGGAATCTAACGGCTTGGTTGAAGGATTCTGCGTGTAAGCCTTTTCAGCATTTCTGTTAAATTCACTTAATTTATTAACATCTAATTTTAAATCTGACTCCATGAATAAAGTGATCTGACTCCAATTTTATGTGACTTCGTTCAATTTGTTACGTTCGTAATTTAACAGCTGATGATTCGTTGTGATTTAATTTGGATCGTTGATTTTTCTTAGTATCTCTTATTTTCAAATATTCGTTCATCAAGATCAATATCGCACAGAAACAGATGCGTCGCGCGTTCACGAACACAAACTGGCCAGTTCTGATATTAGTCAGAGGATTGCAGAGTGAATATTTTACCTTGAAGTGGTCGCACCTGCTTACTCAACAAAAAGTGTAATTTGATTAATAGACACGAGAGCTGCAACTTGCTAATACAGTAATAGTCAGAAATCAGATTATCCCGCATGCTGCGCTCCATGCTTCAGTCATGGGGTCCTCGGTTTGATCTGTTCTGGCAGAAGATTTGCGGAAATAAAGGACTCCACATTGATCCATACTAGAATAATGATTTTCAGAATAATACAAGATAAATCAAGATTAACATTTATTTTGGCCAGACAGAACTTACATAAAAATAATTAAACACGAATCCATGGTACACATATTTCAGCATAAAAATATAAAATACAATTACAAAGTAACATGAAAATAGTTTCAAAGAGTCATTATATCTGGCACTGTACATACAGTGTGTGTGAGTGCCTCTCGGACACTGACAGCACTGCATGGGGGCTCTGGCTACAGAATGTTCCCAAATGGCAGCTCTGCTACCCTTTCTTAAATACCCAGACCAGAACAAAAGGGTTGTAAATATCTGCAACACAAACACCTGGTTTCGGGGGAGAGGATCAGATATTTTCTGAGACTACTCAAAAGGAGAACAGAATTCTCATAAGTTTCAATCTTTCTCATCCTACCAGTGACAGCAGTGAAGTTGAGACCATTTTACCAATCACACTGAGACCTTTAAAAAGATACCACACATGAAAAGGGAAAAACAATAGATTCACAAGATACATCATCTGTGGTATATATACATTCTGTGACTTGAATCAGAGGGAAGGGAGTCGGTGAGGGAGAGGGGGAGAAGGTTTGGGTAGGCCGATGTCCTACACTCTGTGAGATCTTCTCTCCAGATTAGTGAGTTTTATTGTTCTATTGCAGGGGGTTGGATCTTCAGCTTTTGTCTTAGCAGTAAAACCGATTCTTACACAGGTAACGAGTTCAAACAGGTGCAGTTAATACAGGTAATGAGTGGAGAACAGGAGGGCTTCTTAAAGAAAAACTAACAGGTCTGTGAGAGCCGGAATTCTTACTGGTTGGTAGGTGATCAAATGCTTATGTTGTACAATAAAATGCAAATTATTTAAAAATCATACAATGTGATTTTCTGGATTTTTGTTTTAGATTCCGTCTCTCACAGTTGAAGTGTACCTGTGATAAAAATTACAGACCTCTACATGCTTTGTAAGTAGGAAAGCCTGCAAAATTGGCAGTGTATCAAATACTTGTTCTCCCCACTGTATGTAGAGCTGCGGGCTGGGCGACACCTAACACGTTCGCTAGATTTTATAGCCTCCGTGTAGAGCCGGTTTCTTCCCGTGTACTCGCCCCCAGTGGCCGGTAGGCGCAAAGTGCCTGTTCTTGTGTCGGCTTGTAACGCCACTCCCGCCCGCTGGGCCGGATACGTGCGTCTATTGTCTCCAGTTGTGTTCCCCAGAAATGGCTAACCCTGTCGAGCTCCTCCGTCACCCCTTCGGTGTCAGACGTTGTGGCCGTCTGACGCCAGGCCTGCACCCGTATGCTTGTGGAACGTGTGTGTAGGCTGGGTTCCATATGTAGCGGTCCCTACGGCGACCCCATATGTGTATTCTCCACGGTACCTGCTACCTTACTCGGCTAGCCCTGTGTCTTTCCCTTGACAGAGCTCGCTCTGTTGTCTCTGGTGGTGTTCTTTCCCCCCTGGGACCAGGTTGGATCCACCCCAGAGACTGCCATATGTAGCACTACCCTGCTAGGTTAGTCCTTATGAGTATTCCACCTCTCCTCCCCTGGAGGACGTGGCTCCGCAGCGTTCCATCTCCTTGAGACGGGCACGCTTTCCCAGCATTATCCAATAGTCACACTGAGTGGGTCTTAACAGCAGTGACGGACCTTCCCTGCTTGGAGCCCTGACTCCTGCTCCAACCTAGGAGCACTCCAGCAAGCTCAAGCAGGGCGCTGGAAGGGCCAGCCTCCCTGGCGTGTTGGTAGGGATCCCCAATTCGTCGGTCAGTTCCGACATACGTCGAACGTAACCGACTGAAAGGGAACGTCTCAGTTACGTATGTAACCCTCGTTCCCTGATGGAGGGAACGGAGACGTACGTCCCGTCGCCAGGTGCTGTGCTTCCGCTGAAGGGCCGAGTCACTTTTCGGCTCCTCAGTTGGAAAAGCGAGGATGCGGTATTCCACTTCCATTTTTATACCCGCGGTGCGTGGACCGCATGCCAACATTATTGGCTCGTTTTTATACACTTGAAGTAGATTGGTCTCTGAAAATGATCCCCAATTCGTCGGTCAGTTCCGACGTACGTCTCCGTTCCCTCCTTCAGGGAACGAGGGTTACATACCGAGACGTTTTAGGTGAGCCAAAATAAATGAAAAATATTAATGAATATGACTGAAAAAAGGTGGTCTTCATTATGTTGCCCTAGTGAAAGTAACTTTTAAGTGTCAGATCAGGTTAAATTGTCTCTTTCATGTAACATCTGCACAGTGTAACACTGGGTTACTGGTTTTGTTCAATAAATCTTTGCGCATGGTTAATCACATTCACTGTCTGTCACGTTACATCTGTAAAGTTCAGATTCAGCACTGAGAGATTCAGATACTAAACATTGAGATGATGCAGTGATTTAGTGTGTGTTTACAGCATGTGTCTGTGGACAGACGTCACACTCACACACTGTCTGCTCTCCTCCATTTCATGTGTCAAAAGGAGCACACTTTACTTGCACTTGCACTTGAGATTATTAATGTTACTGTAGTATGAAGCAGAGCAGGACCGAGTGCTGTGGAGCTGAACGAGGCGGCTGGAGTGATTGCTAATGAGAGACAAGCGCGTCACACGGCTCAAGAGCAGTGGAGCTTTTATTCTGCCACAGACGAGCGCTTCCGCTTCTTCCACTCATGCGTATGTGGGGGAACGCAGCGCTGTTTTATCATGTTACACACATTTGAGTGTGTTGATTTAAATTATGTTATAACGTTACTGCTATGAGACACTTGTTCACACTGCAGAAAGCTAGATCGATATTAGAATATATTAATAAATGCTGGATGCTTGTGTTGCTAAATGGCATGCAATTAATTTTAAAACATATTGTATGATGGACAAAATGCTGTATTAGTGTACAATAATTCGTTTTCTGTCAATGAATGTCTCCAAACAGTTGTTTTCTTGCCTAATAAAACATATAAAATGTTAAAGCGTCTTTGGTGTTTTCATGGTTTCTACACAGCAAATTTTCCAGTGTTAAATTAACACTGCTCAGAGTTTATAATCCACACTCAGAGTGTTATAAGTAACACTGAATCAGTGTTGAAGTTAATTAGGTAATTAAGTGATTAATTGAGTGATGTCTGAGCATTAGTGATGAACACCTGCTGTTAACAAGCAGAATCACTGAAGGAAAGAGAAACACAAGAACTACAACTGACTTCAGCCACAGCCTTTTTAAAGAAGACATTAAATCTCTGAAGATCTCAGCAGAGGAGGATTAAACAACTCCACAAACAGCATTACCAGCTTCACGCTTTACTAACCAGATTTACTTTATTCCTGTTTTAATGAACATAATAGTTTAATTTCAAGTCACCATTATGGTGATCAGTGTTTGCTTTAGTTGGGCTCTTGACCCTTTACTTTTTAACTTTAGTTTTTCTCTGGCTGCTTTAACTGTGTGTTTATAAAGCACATTTGTTATGGCAAGGGAGGCCAAGAGAAAATGTGATTAGGTGATGATGACATAATCATCATGCAGTGACCTAAATCGCTGATCTCATTCAGAGTTTAATGCTCTGGTTATAGTGGTATTGTGTTATTAACTTTTGTTTTATTCGTAATAGTGGCCATGTGATTCTGCAGCATGAGCTCAAGCACTGTTGTGGTAATCTAATATGCAGGATTTCCAAAAAAATAGTACACAAAAGGTTTTAATCTATGGCATTACTTAGACACATATAGACATCAAGAATCAGTGTATGAATCTCAACAATGGTGACAATCAATGAAAAGCTTCATGTTGCAGTGCATCCCATGAATAAATTATGCATCTGAAATGACAAATTTTCTTTAAATCTTACTAATTGGTTTTACTTTTGCTGTTTTTGTTGTGATGTTTTAGTAGCTTGTTTTATGTTTAGAGTTGATCTGTTTATCTGAATATTTTTTGATTGTCACCATTGTGGAGATTCATACGCTAATTTCTTGATGTCTGCGTATGTCTGAGTAATGCTGTAGCTTAACCTTTATTGCACTTTTTTTTTTTCTTTAAATCCTGCATATTCAATTACCACAACAGTGCTGGATCTCATGCTGTAGAATCACATGGTTACTATTATGAGCCATACAAAATTAATAACACATTACCTCTATAACCAAAGCATTAAACTCTGAATGAGATCAGTTTTGAGATCACCATTACATGATGATTATGTCATCATCAATAAAAAAAAAACTAAATCATCTGATCACATTTTCTCTTGGTTTACCTTGCCATAAAAAAAATGTGTTTTATAAACACAGTTAAAGCTGCCAGAGAAAATTAGAGTGGAAAGTAAAGGGTCAAGAGCCCAACTAAATCAAACACTGATCTCCATCATGGTGACAAAATGAAATACTTGTTTAACTGGTGAAACTATTAATTTCATTAAAACAGAAATGACAGACATAAAGTCAATCTGGTTAGTAATGTGTGAAGCTGGTAATGCTGTTTGTGGAGTTGTTTAATCCTCCTCTGCTGAGATCTTCAGAGATTTAATGTCTTCTTTTATCTTCAGTTGATTTCATCTAAAGCTGTGGCTGAAGTCAGTTGTAGTTCTTGTGTTTCTCTGTCCTTCAGTGATTCTGCTTTTTAACAGCATTAATGCTCAATCATCACTCAGTTAATCACTTAATTACCTAATTAACTTCAACACTGCTTCAATGTTACTTATAACTCTGCTTCAGTGTGGACTATATAAACACTGAGCAGTGTTAATTTAACACTGGGAAATTTGCTGTGTACAAAATAAAACTGGAAATCGAGGGTAATGCAAGTATGATATTGTTGATAGGCAACGCACACATACGGTCCATGTCCTGGTTAAAATTGCTTATTTCTCTGGATTTAAACATTCTTGGAAACATCTGGGATAATGTAAGTACACAAGTCAACAAAATAGATAACATTGTTCTAGTGGTTTTTGGATATTTTAATCCAAAAATCTTACATATTTTGCCTTTAACTATCCATTAAACAGTAGAAAAGTTATAGGTATCATCCACCCTATGTTACCCATAAACTTCCAACCCATCAACTCAACTGCACGTTATGACTGACACACACACACACACACAGTCCTGTTGAACCTGTGATGACTCTCTGCGCCACTAGAGGGAGTAAGTGTTTTTTTTATACTAGCGGAGTTACAAGTAAACAAGACACACCTTAACCAGGTAGAAATGAAAGTAAAAGAGGAGGAACAGAAGAGACGCCATTTCGAGGCTTTAAACTGTTAACTCTGGCTGTTTAAACGGCTGCATATGTTGAGGTAAGTTCAGTATTCTTCATGTAACCATGTAGTGATATTAAAATGAGCTGTTATTTAGATTTAAGCTCTTCTTTACATCGGATTTAAAAAGCAAATCATTGAATATTTTGACAGTACAAACTAACCAAAATGGGGGAAAAGTTGATAAAATTACTCTTGATATCCCGCGATCTTTGTTTTAACCTAGCCTATAATACTTAGTTTTTTTTTTTATATATATATACAGTATAATAATGGTTGGTTACTCATTCAAAACGTTGAAGTACACAAGCCGTTGTGTATTTTATAGCAATATTTCTATATCGTGTGACGTAAACAAAATAGGCTAAATGTGAGTTTGAAGTACACATTTTGATAAACATATGCATTATTGTTAAAAAGAACCCATTAGAAGCAGTATTATTAATTTGGTTCGTATATGATCACATTTGAAACCGTATTAATGAATCAGTGATTGTTGATTTTGTTTCACAAATACGAGTAGATTTAGACAATGATATGCGCTTGTCATGTCCTTTACAAAAATCACATGTCGTTTTTAACTTTGTTCAAGAGAATTTGACACACTCGGTGCAAAAGCAATGCTGAAAACTATACTAAGTACTAAAAACGGATGTAAATTAAGTTTAAAACCTACATTTAAAGTATCACAAATGTAGGGCCTGTTACATTTATTTGAAACTGTGTCCAGATTTCCAGTTGCTGCATTCAGTCACAGCTCTAGCAGACATCAAACACTGAATAAACAATAAGAAAATGGTTCACCTGAGTAACAGAAATACCTGAAAAACTGAAAAACATGATGTTTAAAATGAAATAACTGAATTGCAGTTGTCCTGTATTGAGTTTATCTTGTATTGTGTTGAACTTCAGTTCTAAACTCTAACCAGATTGGGGTTCTTCAGCTTGTAACAAGATTTCATATAGAACCAAATTTTTGTATGAAACATTAATAGTGTTATAAACAGGGGTGCACATAACTGGTGCGCAGGCGTGGTAAAAATGAACGATGCGCACCAGTAAATGTGGAGGAAATCGCTTTTGAGTACCAACATTTTGGGGACACGGACACTTTTACTTGCTGGAGTAGGATTTTTCTCCATCTCTTTTCTCCATCTCACGATATAACGTTTTAGCATCAACATCGCGATGTGCGCATCTGTGATAGTTACATCGCAGGATGTGCAGTGTATAGGGATCTTAGTTGGTCAGTTCCGGTTCGGAACGCATGTGATTTGTGGATTAATTGCAAAGTTTACCCATCATAGAGTGAAAGTTCATCATTTGCATGTGTTTTTAAGTCCTGTCAGTTTAAACATCAGACACAAGAACACAGAGCCGCGCAGACAGCATGTGAACGCCGAATTACACATGCACGCAAAATTTGTAGTCTTGGCGAGTATCCTTGTAAACACAGTCGGTTATGTGTTGTAAACCAAGGGCGATTTTCTAGGATTTTCATTTAGGGGGGCTCTGAATTAAAACCTAAAACGTTTAACTACAGGACAGTTTCTTGTTGTGTATCCAAAGAGTATCCAAAGCTTCTGACAGTAGTCTAAATATATATTTATTTATTTATAACTGTCTTTTTCTACCTTTTTTTACAGTTACACAATTTTGAGATGAGAATAGGGCAGTGCCTTCAAAATGAGTTTCTATGAGAAAAGAGAGCATGACAACACAAAGTCTGAAATGAGTTCTACATCTCCTGGATCAGGCTGTGCATTTATAAGTGATGAATCCATCACCATTTTGCTGCTCTTTTCTTTTCAATTTCTGCAGAGGGGAGAAACATGAGCTTATCAGATATGTATCATCTGCATCCCAGTATCAGATCCACATCAGGCAGGAAAGAACTAAAGCAGTCCTGCAGATGCAAACACTGGAGACTGAACACCTGCAGAGTGTCAAAGACCAGCACAAAACCAGCATGAAGAACAAGTATGAGAGATTATTTGAGGGAATCAAACTCCAAGAGAATCAAACCCTCCTGAACAGTATCTACACACAGCTCTACATCATAGAGGGAGAGAGAGAAGGAGTGAATGAAGAACATGAGGTTTTACAGATGGAGAAAACAGCCAGAACTCAACAATCACAAGACTCTCTGATCTACTGCAATGACATCTTTAAAGCCTCACCTGAACCAGGATGTGAGGAGAAAGACCAAATTAAGACTGTTCTTACTAAAGGCATTGCTGGAATCGGAAAAACTGTCTCTGTGCAGAAATTCATTCTGGACTGGGCTGAGGGAAAAGCCAGTCAGGATGTAGATTTCATGTTTGTGCTTCCATTTCGAGAGCTGAACTTGATCCGAGATCATCAGTACAATCTTCACAGACTCCTGCTGGACTTTCATCCTGAACTTAAAGATCTGGACTCAAAGATTTATGAGGAGTGTAAAGTTGTGTTCATCTTGGATGGTCTGGATGAAAGCAGATTGACACTGATGTTTTCAGACACTCAGAAGGTTTCTGATGTGACTGAGACTTCATCAGTGGGTGTGTTGATGTCAAACCTCATGAAAGGAGAGCTGCTTCCCTTTGCTCTCATCTGGATCACTTCCAGACCAGCAGCTGCCAATCAGATCCCCTCCAAATACATCAACCGTCTGACAGAAATTCATGGATTCAATGAGCCTCAGAAGGAGGAATATTTCAGGAAGAGAATCATTGATGAGCATCAAGCCAGCAGAATCATCTCACACATCAGAAGAGCAAGAAGCCTCCACATCATGTGCCACATACCCGTCTTCTGCTGGATCTCATCCACTGTGCTTCAAAAGCTCCTGAAAGAAGATCTGAGTGCAGAAATCCCTCAAACTCTGACTGAAATGTACATCCACTTCCTGCTGATTCAGATCAATATAAGGAAGCAGAAGTATGAAGAGAGGGATCCACAGAAACTCCTGCAGTCCAACAGAGAAGTGATTGTGAAACTTGCTGAAGTGGCTTTCAAACAGCTGATGAAGGGCAATGTGATGTTCTATGAGGAGGACCTGAGAGAGAGCGGCATAGACGTCACTGACGCCTCTGTGTATTCTGGGATTTGCACTGAGATCTTTAAGGAGGAATCCGTGATTCATCAGAGGAAAGTCTACAGCTTCATTCATCTGAGTGTTCAAGAATTTCTTGCTGCTTTCTATGTGTTTTACTACCACTTAAGCAGCACTGCAGAAGCATGTTTAGATTCACTGCATTGTTTAAATAAAAGAGCGGTAGATAAAGCTCTTGAGAGGGAGAACGGTCAGTTGGATCTGTTCCTGCAGTTCCTGCTGGGTGTCTCACTGGAGTCCAATCAGAGACTCTTACAGGATCTACTGACACACACAGAGAACAGCTCAGAGAGCATCATGAGAACCACACAGTACATTAAAGATAAGATCAAAGATGGACATGGACTCTCCACTGAAAGATCCATCAATCTGTTCCTCTGTCTGCTGGAAGTCAAAGATCAGACTCTGTCCAGAGAGATTCAGGAGTTTGTGAAATCAGACAAACACTCAGAGAAGAAACTCTCTCCTGCTCACTGCTCAACAATCGCCTACATGCTTCAGATGTCAGAGGAGGTGCTGGATGAGTTGGACCTCAAGAAATACAACACATCAGATGAGGGGAGAAGAAGACTGATACCAGCTGTGATGAACTGCATTAAAGCTCTGTGAGTGAATGGCATTGTAATTTTTGTTCTTTTGCCAAGTGATATATCTTGACTATATTTTACTGCTGATATTTATTGAAATACCAGTTGTAGAAATTAGTTATTAAAAATTAAAATAAATTTCATTTATCATCTGTTCTGCTCTCTTTCAGTCTTGCTGAGTGTAATGTGACAGCTCAGTATTGTGAAACTGTGTCATCAGCTTTACAATCCTCAAACTCTGTCCTGAGAGAGCTGGATCTTAGTAACAATGACCTACAGGATTCAGGAGTGAAGCTGCTGTCTGATGGACTGAAGAGTCCAAACTGTCAGCTGAACATACTGAGGTTTGAATTTCATGTGGAGTTAATCATATGTTAATGCATGATTGTTTGACAGTTAGGATTCCAAACTTACTTTAAATCTTATGATGTGTTTTTGTAGATTATCAGGCTGTATGGTGACAGAGGAAGGCTGTGGTTATGTGTCTTCAGCTCTGAGTTCAAACCCCTCACACCTGAGAGAGCTGGATCTGAGCTACAATTACCCAGGGCAATCAGGAGTCCAGCTGCTCTCTGACAAACTGAATGATTCAAACTACAAATTGGAGAAACTCCAGTATGTGGTCCAGTTATGACTTATATATGTGGCGATGTTTGAAATTTTGAAATTTTGCTTTTGTGGTCCCATATTTTTAAACTGACTTTATCTGACTGAATACAGCAGAATCCACACAACTTTCTGAAGATAACATTGAACAGCATTCCTCAGTGATATCACATTTTGAGGCAGTGTTAGTTTGATGTGGGAAATAAAAAATTAAGACATTAATATTTACTTCAGCCCATTTATTATTTATTTATTTATTTCCTCGAGAATCTTTTGGTCACTATTCAGGACTCAACCAGAGTCATTTGGAGTTCCTCTCTAAGAGATTACTTTGCATATGATGTGTGTAGTCCCACAAAGCGCAATCTTCTGCACTTCAAAGGCACTTGGCTTCCGTGGGATTTGTTCCAAATATTGTTGGAAACTTTCTTGATGCATCTCAGGGCTCCTATCACAAATGGCACTATCTGTGTTCTCATGTTCTAGGATCTACTGATGTTGATTCCCAGGCTCTTGTACTTGGTGAGATTGTCGTTCTCCTTCTCCACTATGTTGTGGTCCACTGGGATTGCGATGTCGATGAGCAGGCACAGCTTGTCCTTCTTGTTGTGGACAATGATGACCGGGCAGTTAGCACTGATGGTCAGGTCGGTAAACACACCCTTGTCCCACATGATGGTACAGCCGACGGTGTTCACTACTGGTTGTGGGACATTGTCATACTACTTGTTGGGCACTTCAACACCAAGTCCCTTGCAAATCGTCCAAAGGATGTAGCTTGCAAGTTTAGGATCTTACGTTGGTGTTGCCTGGTGTGGAGTGCTTGATCCTGGGCTGCGATGATCAGGCTCTCCGTCTCTCCTTTCAGGCCGGAACTTCGAAGCCAATCTAGACTGGCTTCTTTGTCTACAAATGGCTCGTTCAGGTATTTAAAGAACTTACCTTGGAGAGCCTTCTTCTTCACACTCTCGATCCGATCTCGTTCGATATTCTCTCACAGTGCTCAACCTTCATCCAGAGAACTTCCGCTCTGCTTTCTGCTCACGGTTCTAGCACTCTCTGGGTGTTCCTTGTGCCGGGGAAGACCATAAGGTGTGCAGATCTTGTTCGCTGTCTTCGCCAGGGAGTACTTGGTTTTGCTGGCTTCATGCTTCTTCACCATCTTTATGATCTTCTCACTACCTTGCTCAATGCATTTACTGAGTACGCAGACTCAAGCTCGATAAGCCCTGTGGCCACCATTGCGTCTCTTGATATACAGTCAGTCTGCTTCTGTCTTCGTGTGGTGCATGCCGTGCATCGTTAGCAGTTTCGTGGTCTTCCTGTCCATCTTCTTGATCTCCTCCACTCTCAAGTCAAGTCAAGTCACCTTTATTTATATAGCGCTTTTTACAATACAAATTGTTTCAATGCCAGTCCACAGTGCCGAAGCTATATGTGGGGACAGGTACTGTTAAGCTATTGATAGCGCTGATCTTGTTCTTAGCGCTGAGCTTGCTCCTAAGTGCCAGATGGACTCGGTGATAGTACTCCTTGGTGATCATGCTCTTCATCTCTTCATACTGTGTATCGTTGCTTTCATCGATACCCAGGTACTTGTACACTCGGTCCTGCTCAAGGTTACTGCTGTTGCTACGTCCGACCAGCCATGGTGCTCTCAAGCAACACATCCTGTTCTCACGAAGTGAAAAATACATTGCAGAGCAAAGAGGACACTGACAGCATGCCCACAGACAGGACAGGTTACTTTTGATATAAAACAAAATCTCAACTTTCAAATTTTGTCATTTTTTAAAGAAATTTAAACAATACCATTTTTTGGTTCTTAAATGTGTCCTGACAGATCGCTGTAGCACCTCAGTTCAAGCAGCTCGTGAACTGATCATCTCTTCCTACTAGTTAATTTATAGCATCAAGTAAACATGAATGAACATCAGAAGGAATGTTGTTTCAACCGCAGAAAGACGTCAGTACACACAATTTTTCAAGTTCAAGTTCACCGATGTTAATCTACTACTTCTCCTGACTGCTTTGTTGGACAAAATGGTGGATTCGTGTTATGATTGGTCAGATTGCTTGTCAAACGAAGGGTGAATTCACAGAAATCTTGACACTTGTAGGTTTAAATGTAGAATGAATCCTTTTTCCTCAAACCATGCTGTTGTTATATCTATTTTACACATTGATACAACCATTTTTATTAAACATTAGTTATCAGTCCATTGGCCTTTATTTATGTTTTGTTTAGACTAGACCATGGAGGATATTTCAGGATCACACCAGGACTGCGAAAATGTAAGTCATCTCTCTCTCTCTCTCTCTCTCTCTCTCACACACACACACACACACACACACACACCTATGCATATATAGATCCCTCTGGGATCTGAGGGGGTTCTTGGGCCCTAGAAACAATTCCTGTTCAGCTGTAGACACAGGTGAACCATACTTGGCATTTCCAATGTGTTTGCTGCTTCTTGCACTGAAGAAAAAAATCCCAGCCATCAGTGGTCAGTGATGGAGCTCACCAAGACTCATATGTGGTGCACATATCTAGTCACTATTAGGAGCAACTGTATTATTACTATTACCAATCACGAATACTTATATTGTCCATCACAAAAAACGTCTCGGTTATGTATGTAACCCTCGTTCCCTGAAGGAGGGAACAGAGATGCCACGTCGGAGACCGATGAATAGGAATCTCGCTAACAAGAGCCAATCTACTTCGAGTGTAACTAAACGAGCCAATGCACATTGGCATGCAATGATTGCACCAGCTGCTCATGCCACGCAGTGCGGGTATAAATGAGGCACAGGTGCTTGCATCAAATCAGTTTTTTGCTGAGGAGCCGAGTAGGTGAACTGGCACCCGGCAGGGTACAGAGGACATGGCGACGGGACGTGGCGTCTCCGTTCCCTCCTTCAGGGAACGAGGGTTACATATACGTAACCGAGACGTTCCCATTCAGTTGGTCACTTCTGATGCCACGTAGGAGACCGACGAATAGGATTCCCTACCAAAGCACCATGGCCTCTGCCCCCTTCCAGTGCCCCGTGTGAGCCTCCTGAGCTCTCTTACGTGATGAGACGGGGTTCACACAGAGAAGTCCATCACTGCTGTTCCGCATGACCTGCTCAGTGACTTATTGGATAACACTGGGAAAGTGTGCCTTCTAGTAGGAGGGGATGCTGCAGAACCCACATCGTACCCCGAAGGAGTTATGTGGAGTACAACGCTGAGCCGTAGCCTACAACCAAGAGGGGCTCCAGCCCTACTGAAGGGGGGGCTCTCCAAAGGGAAAGACACAGGCTTCCGTTTAGGAGCGACCATGGAAAAATATATGGGATCCCCGCAGGGTCACTCACATAACCCCAGCCCAGTACCGGTTCTCAAGGATTCAGCGGCAAAGGGCCTGATGCCAGACGCTCCGCCACGTCTGGCACAGAGGGTGATGGAGGACTCGAAGGAGTTTGCTTCTGGAGAATATAAGCGCCATAGTGCTTATAAAAGGACAAAAGGACAAAAGGACAGGGCACACCTTTTGCTTGGTAAGCCAAGGTGATGGCATCCACTATCCAGTGGGCCATCCTCTGCTTGGAGACAGCCTTTCCCTTCTGTTGACCTCCGTGACAGACAAAGAGCTGATCTGAGGTCCTGAAGCTTTGCGTTCTATCCACGTACAGCCGCAGAGCGCGGATGGGACAGAGCAAAGCCAGGGCTGGGTCTGCCTCCTCCGGGGGCATCGCTTGCGGTTTCACCACCTGGTCCCTGAAGGTACATAGCCAGGCCGGGGTCTTAGTACCACGTGGGTGTCACCCAGCACGAACTCTAGGCACAATTCGTCGACCGAAAATGCCTGCAGGTCCCCTATCCTCTTGATGGAGGCCAGTGCAGCCAGCAGCAAAGTCTTCCTAGACAGAATCTTTAGCTCTGCCAACTGCAGAGGCTCGAATGGGGCATTCTGAAGTGTTCGGAGAACTAGAGGATCCCAAGAGGGTATAGAGGGAGGTTGAGGAAGATTTAACCGTCTCACCCCCCTGAGGAACCTGACGACCAGGTTGTGCTTCCCAACCGTCTTACCTTCTACGTGGTCATGATAAGCAGATATTGCAGCAACATAGACCTTGTGGGTGGAGGGCGACAGCCTTTGCTCCAACCCTTGCTGCAGGAAGGAAAGCACAGATGTGATTGAACATCTTCGGGGGTCTTCTCGGTGAGAAGAACACCACTCGACGAACAGGTTCCAATTCAAGGCATAAGCCTGTCTCGTAGATGGTGCTAGTGCCGAAGTGATGGTGTTAACTACCTCTTGGGGTAAATCACCTAGAACCTCCTGTTTGTCCTTCTGACTGCTGGGCCTCCTGTTTGTCCTTCTGACTGCTGTGCTCGCGTGTGCTCTGCTTGCTTTTGAATCTTTATTTGATATCATTCCCTGTTGTTTAAACTGCTAAATATAATTTACCCATCACCATATATTGTCTAATATTGCCTACCATATTAAATCTGACACCGCTAGCTTTTAATCTTCTATCAGAGTTAGTACTGGCTGCAGATAAAGTCCTAATTGTTGGTGATTTTAATATCCATGTAGACAATGAAAAAGACGCACTGGCATTTAGAGACATTCTAAACTCTATTGGAGTAAGGCAACACGTGTCAGGACCCACTCATCGCCGTAATCATACGTTAGACCTAATACTGTCACATGGAATAAATGTTGATACCATTGAAATTCTGCAGCAGAGCGATGACATCTCAGATCATTACCTAGTATCATGTACACTTAATTTAGCAAAGGCTGCAAAGCCGTCCCCTCGCTTTAAATATGGCAGGAATATCACTGCTGCGACTAAAGATTTCTTTGTAAATAATCTTCCTCATCAGTTTCATCTCCTCAGCATCCCAGATAGCCTAGAGGAACTCGATGTTGCAACAGAAACTATTGACTCTCTCTTTTCCAGCACTTTAGACACAGTTGCTCCCCGGCGCTTAAAGAAGATTAAAGAAAATAGTCCAACGCCGTGGTACAACGAGCACACCCGGGCCCTTAAAACAGCAGCCAGAAAAATGGAGCGCAGCTGGAAGAAAACAAAACTAGAAGTTTTTCGCATTTCATGGAAAGAGAGCATGATTGCATACAGAAAGGCCCTAAAAACTGCTAGATCTGCTTATTTCTCAACTCTCTTAGAAGAAAACAAACACAACCCTAGGTATTTATTCGATACAGTGGCTAAATTAACCAAAGATAAAGCTTCACCTTCTGATGTTTGTAAACAGCACAGCAATAATGACTTTATGAACTTCTTTACCTGTAAGATTGATAATATTAGGAAAAAAATTATAACCATGCAGCCGTCTACTACAGTATCACATCAGACAGTGCATTGTAGTGTCAATGAGGAAAAATTATATTCATTCACTGCTATAGGAGAAGAAGAATTGGCTAAACTCGTTAAATCATCAAAATCAACAACATGTATGCTCGACCCCATACCGACTAAACTACTAAAAGAGATGCTTCCAGAGGTCATAGATCCTCTCCTTAATATCATTAATTCATCCTTGACATTAGGATATGTACCGAAAACTTTTAAGTTGGCTATTATTAAACCACTTATTAAAAAACCGCAACTTGATCCTACAAAATTAGTCAATTACAGGCCAATCTCTAATCTACCCTTTCTGTCAAAAATACTAGAAAAGGCAGTGTCCTCACAATTATGCTCCTTTTTAGAAAGAAATGGTATCTGTGAGGATTTCCAGTCAGGATTTAGACCGTATCATAGTACTGAGACTGCTCTCATTAGAGTTACAAATGATTTACTCTTATCATCCGATCGTGGTTGTATATCTCTATTAGTGTTACTCGATCTTAGCGCTGCATTCGATACTATCGACCACAATATTCTTTTGAATAGACTCGAAAATTATGTTGGCATTAGTGGAACTTCATTGGCATGGTTTAAATCATACTTATCTGACCGTTATCAGTTTGTAGCAGTAAATTAAGAGATGTCACACCGAACACAAGTTCAGTATGGAGTACCGCAGGGCTCAGTGCTAGGACCGTTGCTTTTCACCCTGTACATGCTACCACTGGGAGATATTATTAGGAAGCATGGCGTTAATTTTCATTGTTATGCTGACGATACTCAGCTCTATATTTCTTCACGCCCTGACGAAACTTACCAATTCACAAGATTAACAGAATGCATAGCTGATATAAAAAATTGGATGACTAGTAATTTCCTGCAACTTAATTCAGAAAAAACAGAATTTTTAATCATTGGACAAAAAAACTCCACAAGTAGTAACCTAGAATACTGTCTAACACTCGATGGCTGCTCTGTCAAGTCCTCGTCGTCAGTTAGGAACCTGGGTGTGCTCTTTGATACCAATCTCTCATTTGAAAGCCACGTTTCTAGCATCTGTAAAACTGCATTCTACCATCTTAAAAATATATCTAAATTACGGCACATGCTTTCAATGCAAAATGCTGAACAGTTAGTTCATGCGTTCATGACCTCAAGGCTAGATTATTGTAATGCTCTACTGGGTGGTTGCCCTGCTCGCTTAATAAATAAACTGCAGCTGGTCCAAAACGCAGCAGCTAGAGTTCTTACTAGAACCAGGAAGTATGACCATATTAGCCCGGTTCTGGCAACACTGCATTGGCTCCCTATTAAACATCGTATACATTTTAAAATCTTGCTGATTACTTACAAAGTACTAAATGGTTTAGCGCCCCAGTACTTGAGCGAGCTCTTAACGCATTATACTCCATCACGTTTATTGCGGTCTCAAAATTCTGGCCAGTTGATAATACCTAGAATATCAAAATCAACTGCAGGCAGTCGGTCCTTTTCCTATTTAGCACCTAAACTCTGGAACAGTCTTCCTAGCATTGTTCGGGAAGCAGACACACTCTGTCAGTTTAAATCTAGACTAAAAACACATCTCTTTACTATGGCATACACATAAAACATTTTTAATTTCTGTTATTCAAATCAGTTAAATGATTGTTTTAGGCTGCATTAACTAGGTCAGCCAGAACCGGGAACACTTCCAATAACACCTGATGTACTCGTTACATCATAAGAAGAATGGCATCTACGCTAATGTTAGTCTCTCTGTTTATCCCGAGGTTTACTGCAGTCGGCCGGATCCGGGCCGTATCCAGACCAGATGGTGGACCTTAGCCTGGACATGACGACCATATCTGGACATGACGACCTGAAGTGTCTGTAGAGACAATAGTGTCAATTAAACTCCCCCCTGTAAATGCCGCATCGACACGACATCCTAATTAAACCCGTCCCCGGCGTGACAACTCCAATCTTTCGAATAATCCTACGAATATCTATTTATCTAATATGACTTCTGACCTGTAATGTTGCCAGAATCATAATCATACACTATTTGTTCGTCGGCCAGAGGAGAACTGGCACCCCGACTGAGCCTGGTTTCTCCTAAGGTTTTTTTCTCCATTCTGGCCCTGAAGGAGTTTTGGTTCCTTGCCACCGTCGCCTTTGGCTTTTGGCTTGCTCAGTTGGGGACACCTAAATTTCAACTATATTACTGATCCGCCCGCATTGACACTATATGATAATTGAATTGAGCTGGATGACATCACCACTTTCACCAGAGCGGCTGTACAGCCGAATCAAATTCCGTTGCATTATTTTCCTGTTACCACTGTGAAGCTGCTTTGAAACAATTGCCATTGTAAAAAGCGCTATATAAAAAAAAAATAAAAAAAAAAACCTCCGCATCCCGTCCAGGGACCAAACAGGAAGTTTCCAAAGGTCTGGACACGGGTTTATGCAAGTAGGCACACTGGGGGAAACATATTTGCACATGCCCTGGGGCCAGCTGTGCACAAGTGCATCCATGCCGAGTGTACCCTCGGTCAGCAAATAAAACCACCGGCAGTGGGGCGTTTCTGGGGAGGCAAACAGGTCGACCTGCGCCTCCCCGAACTGTCTCCAGATCAGCTGGACCACCTGGGGGTGGAGTCGCCATTCTCCCGGGAGCGCAGCTCGTGATAGCTCGTCGGCCACACAGTTGAGCACACTGGGGACATGAATGGCCCGAAGCGACCTCAGACACTTCTGACTCCAAAGAAGGAGACCACCTTGTCGGTTGATGTACGCAACTGTCGCAGTGTTTTCCGTGCGGACCAATACGTCTTTTCCCCGTAACAGCCTTTTGAGGCGGCTCAATGCAAGATGTACTGCTAGCAACTCAAGGCAGTTGATGTGCCAATGCAGGTGCGGGCCTGTCCAAACCCCTGACACTGTACAACAAATTTCCCAGTGTTAAATTGACACTGCTCAGTGTTTATATAATCCACACTCATATAGTGTTATAAGTAACACTGAATCAGTGTTTAAGTTAATGAGATAATTAAGTTATTAATTGAGTGATGATTAATCATTAATGCTGTTAACAATCAAAATCACTGAAGAAAAGAGAAACAAAAGAACTACAACTGACTTCAGCCACAGCCTTATATGAAATCAACTGAAGATAAAAGAAGACATTAAATCTCTGAAGATCTCAGCAGAGGAGGATTAAACAACTCCACAAACAGCATTACCAGCTTCACGCATTACTGACCAGACTGACTTTATTTCTGTTTTAATGAAAATAATAATTTCATTTGATGATGACCATGATGGAGATCAGTGTTTGCTTTAGTTGGGCTCTTGACCCTTTACTTTTTAACTTTAGTTTTTCTTTGGCTGCTTTAACTGTGTGTTTATGAAGCACATTTGTTATGGCAAGACAAGCCAAGAGAAAATGTGGTTAGGTGATGATGACATAATCATCACGCAGTGACCTAAATCACTGATCTCATTCAGAGTCTAATGCTCTGGTTATAGAGGTAATGTGTTATTAATTTTGTGTGGTTAATTAATCTTTGTTTTATTCATATTAGTAGCCATGTGATTCTACAGCATGATATCCAGCAGTGTTGTGGCAATCTAATGATATGCAGGATTTACAAAAAAAAATTGTGCACAAAAGGTTTTAATCTATGGCATTACTTAGACACACACAGACATCAAGAATAAGTGTATGAATCTCAACAATGGTGACAATCAATGAAAAGCTGCAGTGCATGCTGGTACCACCAATCAAAACTCCCCCATGGGTCCCAGCATGCATTGCGGCATGAATAAATTATGCATCTGAACTGTGACAAATTTTCTTTGAATCTTACTAATTGGTTTTACTTTTGCTGTTTTTGTTGTGACGTTTTAGTAGCTTGTTTTATATTCAGAGTTGATATTTATCTGAATTTTTTTGATTGTAACCATTGTTGAGATTCATACGCTGATTCTTGATGTCTGTGTGCGTCTAAGTAATGCTGTAGATTAAAACCTTTTTTGCACATTTTTTTTTTTTTTAAATCCTGCATATTCATTTACCACAACAGTGCTTGATCTCATGCTGTAGAATCACATGGCTACTACTATGAACCATACAAAATTAATAACACATTATCTCTATAACATTAGACTCTGAATAAGAGCAGTGATTTAGACCACTACATGAGGATTATGTCATCATCAATAAAAAAACCAACATCATCTGATCACATTTTCTCTTGGCTTCCCTTGACATAACAAATGTGCTTTATAAACACAGTGAAAGCAGCCAGAGAAAATTAAAGCTGAAAGTAAAGGGTCAAGAGCCCAACTAAATCAAACACTAATCTCCATCATGGTGACTTCAAATGAAACTATTAATTTCATTAAAACAGAAATGACAGAAAGAAAATCACTCTGGTTAGTAATGCGTGAAGCTGGTAATGCTGTTTGTGGAGTTGTTTAATCCTCCTCTGCTGAGATCTTCAGAGATTTAATGTCTTCTTTTATCTTCAGTTGATTTCATCTAAGGCTGTGGCTGAAGTCAGTTGTAGTTCTTGTTTCTCTGTCCTTCAGTGATTCTGCTTGTTAACAGCATTAATGCTCAATCATCACTCAATTAATCACTTAATTACCTAATTAACTTCAACACTGATTCAGTGTTACTTATAACACTCTGAGTGTGGATTATATAAACACTGAGCAGTGTTAATTTAACACTGGGAAATTTGCTGTGTGCATGCCCGTTGTGGCAGAGGCATCCGTGAAAACCACAGCATGCCTGGACACCTGTTCCAAGGGCACTCCGGCCCAAAGGAACAAGGGGTCTGACCACGAGCTGAAGATTTGGCGACAGGCCGGTGTGATACTCACCCGGTGAGTGCCGCACTGCCACGTCCATCTCGGGACTCGGCCGTGAAGCCAATGCTGAAGTGGTCTCATATGAAGCAGACCGAGCAGTGTTACTGCCGCCGCTGCCGCCATATGCCCCAGGAGCCTCTGAAATTGTTTCAGTGGGACCACCGAGCTGCCTTGAAACGTGTTCAGGCAGTTCAGAATTGATTGGACACGCTCTTCGGTGTGGCGTGCCATCTGTTTGACCGAATCCAACTCCATACCGAGAAAAGAGATCCTCTGCACAGGAGTTTGCTCTTTTCCCAGTTGACCCGAAGACCCAACTGGCTGAGGTGTCTGAGCACCAGGTCCCTGTGTTTACATAACTGATCCCTGGACTGTGCTAGAATGAGCCAGTCGTCGAGATAGTTGAGAATGCGAACACCCTGTTCTCTCATGGGCATAAGGGCTCCCTCCACGACTTTCGTGAAGACTCTGGGGGACAGGGACAGCCCGAAGGGCAGGACTTTGTACTGATATGCTCAACCCTTGAACGCAAAGCGCAGAAATGGCCTGTGTCGAGGAAGAATCAAGACATGAAAGTATGCGTCCTTCAGGTCGATCGCTGCAAACCGATCTTGGGACGGATGCATTCGAAAATGCGTTTTTTGCACGAGTATCTTAAACGGTAGCTTGTGAAGGCTCCGATTCAGAACTCGCAGGTCCAAGATTGGCCGTAATCTACCGGTATTCTTGGGTACAATGAAGTACGGGCTGTAAAACCCTGTCTTCATATCGGCTGGAGGGACCGGCTCTATCGCGTCCTTCGCCAGTAGGACTCTGAGCTCCGCACACAGGACATGGGCATCTGCAGCGTTCACTGAAGTGAAGCGGACGCCCATGAACCTGGGGGGACCCTGGGCGAACTGAATTGCATAGCCGAGCCTGATGGTCCGAGTGAGCCAGCGAGACGAACTGGGGAGCTCTAGCCAGGCTCGCAGAGACCGTACAAGTGGGACCAAAGGGACCACCGGCGTACCCACCATGGGGCAGCGAGGTGGAATACAGGTACCGGGCTGGGGCGGTTGTCTCGTGGAGGCGGCCCGCAGCAGGGTGTGAGTGTGCTGTGCAACACTTACCTGATTCCACGAGTGGGCAGAGGGTATGTGAGAAGGCTTGGTTGCGTCCTCGAACCGTTCACTGCTGTCTGCTGGCGAAGGAGGAAGATAAGTATGGTCCGGCATTGGACCATCCACAGCTCTCCGAACCCCCTTGGGACTCAGAGATAAAGGAACTGCTGTTTGTTTTCTTTTTTTTTTGAGAATTTGGGTACCACTGGTTGTGAGACCAGCGTCAGAACACAATTTTGACTCAAAAGATTCTCTGCCCGGCCCTCCTCCAGGGAAGAGCAGCCCCGCCCATCTCCGGGACGCCTGTCTCAGAGGTGATTCACCGATTTAAACAGCAGCAAAGACGGGTGGCGTCATCTTCCTGCGGTGGACACAGTAGAGTAGGTTGTGCCAAAGTTTTTTTTTTCCGCATTTGGCGACGAGCAGACTGAGGGGCGGCCCACAAGGCACTCTGATGGTACGTCGGGGGAAGCTCTTGATTGCCTCAGCCTGCTATCGACTGCGAAGAACAGCTAGCCCCAGTTCTTGACAGTTTCGCCGAAAAGGCCGCCTTGTGAGATGGGAGCATCGAGAAAGCGTACTTTGACGACCTCGTCTGGCCGAGGGCCATCATCTGGCCGAGGGCCTGCGACCGTGACTTTGATCACGGTTAGTCAACATGCGCAGCTCAACCCCGAATCAGAACTACCCTTGTGCATTAAGAGTGCAGGGTGGAGGTGGTCTGCGCACAGCCACCCTACCGTTGAGGGTAGTGAGAGAGGAAAAACGTATGCAGTTTTGGCCCCTTTGGCGTTCCATATCTTTGGCACCAAAGTAGTTCCATACTGCCAAGTTTTCCATGTACATCCGGGAAAGATCCCGGGAAAGAATGTCTGTTAATTCTGAATCTGATTCAGCAAAGCACACACCATTACAGTAGGCTCAGCATCATCCTCATTCCCAGAGCACAACCGCCCTCTCACTGATGCAGCGATTGACCTCTGATCCTCAGCTGGAGCCCCGAATGAAATGCTAGGTTCCCCCATAAGAAGGACCAGCAATTCCATCCAGAAGCTGCACAGCTTGCAGTGTGCTAGAGGGGGAGAGGCCCTAGGGGGTTGGTTCCCCGAAAGAGAAGCCCTCCCCTCCTCAGGTCACCTAAGCTATTTCACTGAAGTAGACCTCTTCTGTTGGCCACCAGGGAGGGCGCTACAATGGGAAATAGGCAAGGGGACAGCGCTGGGTTGCCGTGAGCCAAGTGTCGAGCAGACCCGCGGCTGTGCTTTTACACACGAGCGGCGGCTGGCCAACAATAAAAGGGACTCAAGCTTCCCGGAGAAAAAAGAGTCGCGACCGACGTGGTACGCCTGCATACGCCCAGACATGTGAAACAGTGCTTGTGGCCGTCAGTGAGGACAGGAAAAAACCGTATCCAGAAACACACCAGTAGAATGTCATCTTTAAAAAGACGCAAGCTCTATCTGTGTAGTTCTTCTAGGGAAACTGCTCTCCGTGGTGCTGAAGCACACAGGGGGATAGTTGCAGCAACACAGACAGGGAAAATGTGCAGCCTGTCATGCACGCTCTCTCTCTCATAGAAGGCGATCTCTTACAAGCCGTGAAAACGGCTTTTCAGTGCTATTAACAGCGCACCGAACCAGCTGTGAGAACAGCCTTTTGTTTTTGCCCAATAAAACAAAATAAAAAAAAAAAAAAAGAAAAAGTGGAGAAAAGAGAAAGTCAACCCCGCTGCAGTGCCGTCACTCCAACACCAAAAGAGGAGAGGTCCACCCAAAGAGCTTGACTCTTTATAATGTTAACACGCTTTGTAGAGAGTGATTTCAGGACAACACATCCACCACTCAGCTCTGAAGCAAAAAAACTGATTTGATGCAAGCACCTGTGCTTCATTTATACCCGCACTGCGTGGCATGAGCAGCTGGTGCAATCATTGCATGCCAATGTGCATTGGATCGTTTAATTACGCTCGAAGTAGATTGGCTCTCGCTAGCGAGATTTCTATTCATCGGTCTCCGGTGTGGCGTTAGAAGTGACCGACTGAATGGGAACATGATTTTGTAGTGTCATATACACACATATGCTTTGTATGTATTATCACACAGTACATAAATAACATTCTATATTATATCTTAGAAACTAAACTATTATTGTTTAGTACATTATAAATATCTATGTTTGAGCAGATATTCACAAACACAGTATTTCACAGTAAACACTGGTCTAAACATTCTTAGACTGTAACATTCATCTCGCTACAGTGTAAACATTCATATTACTTTCATATCATAGAATATAGCATTGAAATATTATATTATAGAGCATAGAATTTACATCCTCATTTCATACGACATTTTGATGTAATTGAAAATTGCTAATATCTAAATATATGGCAGAAGACAGCAGAAAGCGCAAACTGTTTATTTTCTTTATTTTAAAAATGCACAATGTGAGCGTTATTATTGTAAGTATAAGTGTACACAAAAGTAAACCCTTTAAGGTTTCGAATAATGTCTTAGTCTTAAATATTTTAAATATTTTAAATATTTTAAGCGCTTTCTGCTGTTATCAGGAAAAAATGCAACTGAACGACGTGTTCGCCGACCTCAGAGGTTAAATTATGTCATAGATTCTGATCTCTCTTCTTGTGTTCAGATGCCTGTGATCTCACGCTGGATCCAAACACAGCACACACTCAACTCATCCTGTCTGAAGGGGAAAAAAAAATGACATGTGTGAAAGAGCATCAGCCGTATCCTGATCATCCAGAGAGATTTGAGAACTATGAACAGGTTCTGTGTGGAGAGAGTCTGACTGGACGCTGTTACTGGGAGGCTGAATTGAGTGGAAGAGGTCATATTGCAGTGACATATAAAAGAATCAACAGGAAAGGAGGCAGTGACTGTCGGTTTGGACTCAATGAAATATCCTGGAGTCTTTACTGTTGTGATACAATTTATACTGTCTGGCACAATAATAAGAGCACTGACATTCCTCGCCTTTCATCCTCTAATAGAGTTGGAGTATATCTGGACTGGCTGGCCGGTACTTTATCCTTCTACATCATCTCTGATACACTCACACATTTACACACATTTTTCACCACATTCACTGAACCCCTTAGTGCTGGATTTGGGGTTTATCATGATTCCTCAATGTCTTTGTGTCAGATTTAACAGCATCCAAAATGAAAAGGTAATTGCGAGTTCTGATTGGCTATCACAGACCAATGCCTCTTACACTCTCAGACAGACTGGAGAAATTATGTGAATATGTTTGAGGTTTATTTATTTATTTATTTATTTTATTTGTTTGTTTGTTTTCAATGAAAGCATGACATTTTGAATTCTCAATCTCTTTGCTGTCCCAATTTTTGTCAGCCTTTCTCTGAAGATTTTGAAGGGTCTGACTGCAGGTCACAGGTATATTCACTCGTGATAATACAATTGTAATTGGTGACTCTTTGCAATTAAGCCGTCCTATTCAAGCATAGTTTCGTTTTGATTGAGCCATTTACGGGCTCTTGGCTTTTTTTGTGCTAATTATAAGAGCGTGGACGGCGTACTGAACATATTTAAAGTCGGCTCAGTTAGTTGAGCATTAGGAGAAGCGTCTGAGCAGTGAAGAAGCATGAGACGTAAGTGTTTTTGTGAAATACTCAGTTTTGTTGCGTTGCTTGGTGTATTACTTGCTAATTGTAGCACATTTTTTTTATTTATTTATAATTTATACTATCACAGTAAATTGTATTTGAATTATAACCGTGTCTGTTTTAAAGAAGAGCCGCGTTGTGCTGCACTCGTGATAATACAATTGTAATTGGTGATTCTTTGCAATTAAGCCGTCCTATTCAAGCATAGTTTCATTTTGATTGAGCCATTTATGGGCTCTTGGCTTTTTTGTGCTAATTATAAGAGCATGAATAGCTCCCAGCTGTTTTCACTCAAGTAGTGAAAGACATTTATTTATTAAGGGTGTTTGTGCTGGCGCGGAAGAGTCAGCGGAAGCTTTCAGCCCTCGTGTTCAGCCTCCTCGTGTGAAGACCGACTCGGGTAAAGACCTGCGACTCTACCTGCGCGACTCCACTGAGCAAGGACACCGGTAAGGCACTAAATACCTTCTTTTTCCTTTCCTCCTCCACCTTCCTCTCCCACTTCCTTTCCTCTCAATTACCATGTGCTTTCAGGACATTCCCATTATCTCTCAACCATGCTCCACTATTACATGCAGAAGGCAGCGCAACACTTCTAATCTGCATCCTATTCCCTCCTCCGCTAATGCTCCTCCCTCTGTTTCTGTGGGTCTATGGAATTGTCAGTCAGCTGTCAACAATGCTGACTTCATTTCAGCCTTTGCCACTCAATCCACTCTCAATATCTTGGCCTTGACTGAGACCTGGATTCGTCCAGAAGACTCAGCAACCCTTGCTGCTCTCTCTAACAACTTCTCTTTTTCTCACACCCCTCGCCAGACTGGGAGGGGTGGAGGCACTGGTCTTCTCGTTACTAACAATTGGAAATACTCAACCCATTCCTCTCTATGTATTAACAAATCCTTTGAATACCATGCTATTACAGTGACAACTCCTATTAACATCCATATTGCGGTCATTTTCCCCTAGGTCAATTGGGTACCTTTGTAGAGGAGCTGGATGTGCTGGTGTCCTCATTCCCAGAGGATGGCAGCCCACTTGTAGTCTTTGGCGATTTCAACATTCACCTAGAGAAACCTTATGCTACAGATTTCCACTCACTCCTAGCCTCATTTGATCTCAAACTGCTCATCACTACACATACCCACAAATATGGCAATCAACTTGACCTCATCTACACGCAACTGCACTACACACAACATTTTGGTGAAACCTCTACACATCTCAGATCATTACTTCATCACTTTTAATCTACAATTTACTACTTGTGCACCACCAGTCCCTCTACCAGTTACTTTCAGACGAAACCTGCGCTCACTTTCTCCTTCTCATCTCTCCTCTGTTGTGTCATCCTCTCTTCCCTCATCCACACAGTTCTCATCTATGGATGTAAATACTGCAACACACACTTTATGTTCTACTTTAACTTCTTGTCTAGATAGTATCTGTCCTCTATCTTCTAGGCCAGCACGCGCTACTCCCTCTAACCCTTGGTTATCTGATGTTCTTCGTGAACACCGGACCCAACTCAGGGCAGCAGAGAGAAAATGGTGCAAATCAAAGGTTCAGGTTCATAAGGTTTCAAAAGGGGCCACTCAACAGAGACTGCATTACTGTCGGTCACTGAAGCCCTGCGGATTGCGAAAGCTGATTCCAAATCATCAGTCCCTGTCCTCCTCGATCTGTCAGCTGCCTTTGACACTGTGAATTCAGATTCTTCTTTCTACCCTCTCATCACTGGGCATCTCAGGGATTCCACTCCACTGGTTTGAATCCTATCTCACAGGTCTTTCAAGGTTGCCTGGAGAGGGGAGGTATTCAAAGCACGTCAACTGACCACGGGGGTTCCTCAGGGCTCAGTACTTGGACCTCTCCTCTTCTCCATTTACACTACATCACTGGGACCCTTCATACAGGCACATGGCTTCTCATACCATTGCTATGCTGATGACACACAACTCTACCTCTCATTTCAACCAGATGATCTCACAGTAGCTGCACGAATCTCAAGCTGTCTGGCGGACATCTCGGCATGGATGAAAGAACATCACCTGCAGCTCAACCTGGCAAAGACTGAGCTTCCCGACTCTACACGACTTTACCATCCAGCTAGGTTCATCCTTGATTACCCCTTCAAGGTCGGTCAGAAATCTTGGAGTAACCTTTGATGACCAGCTGACCTTCAAAGACCACATTCAAAGACAGCTCGGTCATGCAGGTTTGTGCTGCACAACATCAGGAAGATCAGACCGTTCCTAACAGAGCATGCAACACAGCTTCTCGTTCAGGCCCTGGTCATTTCTAGGCTTGACTACTGCAATTCGCTTATGGCTGGACTTCCATTGAGTGCGATCAAGATTCTTCAAATGATTCAGAACGCAGCGGTACATCTTGTCTTCAACGAGCCCAAAAGGGCCCACGTCATACCTCTCTTCATCTCTCTGCACTGGCTACCACTCGCGGCTCGCATCAAGTTCAAGGCATTGACGCTTGCTTACAGATCCACCACAGGCTCAGCTCCTGCATACTTCCACTCGCTCCTACGAGTCTACACCCCCACCAGAACCCTTCACTCAGCTAAGGAGCGACAGCTTGTGGTACCATCACAGAGAGGCATGAAGTCCCTTTCTAGAACATTTTCATTCACTGTCCCTTGCTGGTGGAACGATCTCCCCACCTCCATTCGGAATGCAGAATCGCTGACCACATTCAAAAGACAGCTGAAAACTCATCTCTTCTGTGAGCACTTAACCTCATCTTAAACCCCCCCCCCCCCCACTTTGTTTTAGATTCCGTCTCTCACAGTTGAAGTGTACCTATGATAAAAATTACAGACTTCTATATGCTTTGTAAGTGGGCAAACCTGCAAAATCGGCAGTGTATCAAATACTTGTTCTCCCCACTGTATGTATGAAACTAAACAACAATCTCTTAAATATTTTCTAATTTCATTAAACATTTTCATTTAATTTCATGAACATTTTTATTAAACATGGACCTTTATTTTAATTAAAAGGCTTATTTCTGTTTGCTCTTTTAGTAAATTTAAGCAATTTATACAAGCACATACTAGGTGCTGGTAAGATGCTGGTAGAGATGTATCTGCTCGGCCAGAATCACCTCGAAGTCGTGCATCTTTAGAAGCAGATCCGCACACAAAATTACAAAGAATGGCATGCCATGCAAAATGGGGTCTCGCGCACTCAACACGCGTGACTGCCCACAACGCGCTGATGTCATTTTTGCCATGCACACCTTCACACTCATGCAGTTATATAATATAAACCAGGCTTAATCCATAATACCCCTCACCCAACTAGTAAACTAGGTACCAGAGGAATACCCCTGAACTGCAACTAACACTGAGGCAGAACCAGCCCTTACGGAACAAAAATATATGGAAATATACTGCACAATATAATGCAATATATTACATAATGCATTTCCATATATGGGAAACTAGAGTTCATATTTTTCAATATACTGCAATGCATTGACCATGTATGCCTATATATTGATGTTTATCAAATATTTAGACATTATGACAAAAATAGCATTACATGTAATATTCATAAAGTTTTATCCACTTTACCAGCCAACTTGTTGTTATATCTTTTATCGTATACATATATTGCACAAACATGTTCCAATATAAATATGAATGTATTGTACACACACATATATACACACATTCACAGAATGAGTTACAGCAGATTTCTAGTTCCCAGCATGCTTTGCTTCTGACTGTTAAAGGAGAGTAAATGTTAAAATTAAGTGCTATATTAATATGGGGGAGGTCTGTTAGTGTTTTAAGTTGAATTATGTTTTAATAAGAGTAGAGTAGAGCCTGTGGTGAGGTTGATGATTGGCTGAACACCATTAAGACTATAATTACTATATTTAAAAAGGAATGTCTGTGCTCTCTTCAGCGCAGTGACAGTCTCTCTGCTAAATACTTTAGTACATGCAGGTGTGCTTGTGCTATTGTTAACTAGCTTAAAAATATGAAACATTTATAGACTGAAAAAAGGTTTTCATTCATCCAATTAAAAAAATGTAGGGTAATGGTTCACAGTTATATTTTATAACATGAGCCAGCACAGCAAAATCCCCAGAGTTAAATTAACTCTGCTCAGAGTACATATGGTCCCTCTCTACATAGAGTTAAAATAACTCTGAATCAATGTTAAAGTTAATGGGATAATTAAGTGATTAATTAAGTGACGATTTTGAATGAGTAATGAACACCTGCTGTTAACAAGCAGAATCACTGAAGGAAAGAGAAACATAAGAACTACAACTGACTTCAGCCACAGCTTTAGATGAAATCAACTGAAGATAAAAGAAGACATTAAATCTCTGAAGATCTCAGCAGAGGAGGATTAAACAACTCCACAAACAGCATTACCAGCTTCACACATTACTAACCAGATTGACTTTATGTCTGTTATACACCTACAGAAGCTCTTATTGAGAATCAACAGAGGTTTAGAGGTTGATGTTTTATTGAAAATGTTTGGTCACCATTATGGTGATCAGTGTTTCCTTCAGTTGGACTGTTTTTGGCTTTTACGTGATCTTTATAATAGTATTTACCATAACAAATAATTAGTTGCAGAAAAGCCAGAAAAAAAAAAAATCAGGTGATATAGTTTTCAGCATCTTAAAGTAGAATAATTCATTAACCTCATCCCTGACCAAAAGTGTTTATTTGTTATTAATAGATTACATTCACCAACAATAATTTATTGCCACAGATCAGTCATTCTGAATTTTGATTTTGAAATACATTGTGGGATTTTTTTTCTAGACACAAACAGACATCAAGAATCTGCATATGAATCTCAACAATGCATGCGGGGAGCCAAAAGTTTTTACTATGGTGGTTCCCAGCATGAAGCATGTCACCATTGTTGAGATTAATATGCTGATTCTTGATGTCTGTGTTTTAAGATTTTGTCCCCCCATAATGTATTTTATAAATCAAAATTCAGAATGTCTGATCTGTTGCAAGAAAGCATTGTTGGTGAATATAATCTAATAATAACAAATCAATAATCTTTTGGTCATTATTAAGATTAATTATCCTACGTTATGAAATATAAAGCTATATCACCTGATCATTGTTGTTTCTGACTTTTTGCAACAATTTGTGTTTTGGTAAACACTGTTACAAAGACCACAAACTGACATAAAAAGTCAAGAGTCAAACTGCCCAACTAAAGGAAACACTGATCACCATAATGGTGACCAAACATTTTCAATAAAACATCAACATCTAAACCTCTGTTAATTCTCAATAAGAGCTTCTGTAGACGTCTGACAGACATAAAGTCAGTCTGGTTAGTAATGTGTGAAGCTGGTAATGCTGTTTGTGGAGTTGTTTAATCCTCCTCTGCTGAGATCTTCAGAGATTTAATGTCTTCTTTTATCTTCAGTTGATTTCATCTAAAGCTGTGGCTGAAGTCAGTTGTAGTTCTTGTGTTTCTCTTTCCTTCAGTGATTCTGCTTTTTAACAGCATTAATGCTCAATCATCACTCAATTAATCACTTAATTACCTAAAGAGTGTGGATTATATAAACACTGAGCAGTGTTAATTTAACTGGGAAATTTGCTGGGAAGGCTGTTGGACATAGTGAGGTATTTGAGGTAAAAAATGATATAAATACTGTTCGGTTTCTCGCACAAACCGACTTTTGTTATTGTGTGAGTCAGTGGAGACTTCAGTGAGTCGAAGGTGTTGGTCTGTAGAAACACTCTGGTTCCTCATTTGGTGTGATCTTATAAAAGCTACTGTAGATTTCATCACTGTTTCAAAGGATCCACAGGCTCAGTTTCATCCTGTTGGATTTTTAGGAATTATCCATTTTATGATTTTGTTGTAATTTTTCACTCTGTGAAACCTCACTCTGTTTAACACTGTTGTCTTGGCAAAATTATGCTAGCTAAAACTACAATTCTGTCCAATTTATATGTTTCGATTAATTTGTTGAAACCTACCTTGACGTGTGTGTGTGTGTTACATTTTATAGTTATCTGGGTTACACTTTATTTTAAGGTGTCATTATTACAGTGTAATTATATATTTAAGTACTGAGTAATAATAATTAATTACATGTTCTTTTTTAAAACCTAAAATGTGTTTTATTTGAGTACAAATTACAACAATTACAACAAATATGAATTAATATGACTGAATCTACCTGATTTAATTGTTGCACTACACTGTTAAACCTTGCTGTAAAAAAATGGCCAAATTCTGACAGTAACGTACTATTTTCCATGAAAACAGTAATTTACCGTAGAAACAATTCATTCTGGGTCATATTTGTCGTTTACGAGAAAATAGCCTACAGGAATATACTGTGAGTTAGCAGCGCTCAAAGTCGGCTCTCAGAGGCTGTGTTCTGAATCACATCCTATACCCTCATTCACTATTCCCTACACTAGCTCACTAATATAGTCCACTTGACAGAGTGAATGAAAAGAAGTGAATGAACATGAACACCTGACAAGCAGAATCACTGAAGGACAGAGAAACAAGAACAGAAAAAAGAGAAGAGATGAGCAGAAACACAAGAACTACAACTGACTTAAGCCACACTGAGTTTACAAACCAGTTTGACATTATTTATTTCATACATGTACAAAAGTTGTTGAGCTTTAGCAGAGATTTAGAAATAATAAAGTTTGTAGTCACCATTATGGTGATCAGTGTTTGCATTAGTTGAGCTAATGTTGAGTTTGTAAAGCACATTTGTTATGGCAAAAAAAAAAAAAGCCAAGTGAAAGTTGATCAGGTGTTTTTGGCTGTTGTGACGATGCCATAATCATCGTGCACTCTTCTGATTCAGTGTTCTCTTCCTGTGTCTAATCTTTGATTTTATGGCTGTTTTATATTTATTGATTATAGTTTCTATGTGATTCTACAGCAGGAGACCGAGCAATGTTTCAATAATCAGTTATATTGAAGGTTTTGAAATCATACAGTGCATGAAACATTTTGAGCTCTTGCATCACTTCAACACACAGAGACATCAACAATTAGCATATGAATCTCAACAATGGCGACAATCAAGAGTTTCATGTTGCAATGCATGCTGGGTGCCAGCATAGTACAAAACTCCCAGCATGCACTAGAGCATGAATAAATTATGAAGCTAATTTATAGTTTTTTTTATTGCCACCATTGTTGATACCTGTGTGTGTGTAAACGACACTGTAGCTGTGTTTTATTGTGCATGATTTTTTTACTCCATTATAACTGATTCCTGCTGGATCTCTTGCTGTAGTTTCACAGTGGTGGTAGTGTAAAATATAAGTTTGACTTTTGATAAAAGATTAAACACTGGAGGAGATCAGTGAATCGAGACTGTTTGATGGTTATATCATCAATGCATAATAATCAGCATTCAATGAGCAATGATTTTTCTTTTGCCATAACAAATGTGCTTTGCAAAAACACAGTTAAAGCAGCCAAATAAAAAAAAAGACTGATGTTAAAATGTCAAGGGTCAAGAGCTCAACTAAAGCGAACATTAATCTCCATAACGGTGACATCAAAACCAAGCATTTTCAATTAAACATCAACATCTGAACCTCCATTAATTCTCAATAAGAACTTCTGTAGATGTGTGACAAAAACAAAGTCAAACTGGTTAGTAATAATGTGTAATGACTGGAAGCCAGTTGTAGTTCTTGTGTTCCTCTGTCTTTCAGTGATTCTGCTTGTTAACAGCAGGTGTTCATCATTAATGCTCAATCATCACTCAATTAATCACTGCATCTCACTGCAACACAGGGTGAATGTTACTTTTACTTTTACTCTCTGTAGTGTGGACACTACAGGATGTTCCTGTGGGGTTGAAAGGTTTAAAGGTGTAAGTTAAAACGACACACCCACGAAATGTATTTTAACAGTAATAAACTGTAAGTTAAAAAACTTTAACTTACGTTTTTATACTGGTAACACTGTTGCCAGAAGTTTACCGTAAAAATGTAGTTTTGTGTGTCACCATTGAGCTGAAGAGAAGAGCCTGGGCTTCAGTCCAGGAGAAGACCAAGAAACACTGATGATATACTGAGTGTTGCTTTATTTAACAGATGGCGTACAGTAACATACTGTAAAGTAGATTACAGTAAATAACTGTACAATTGACAGTCAATTAAAATACTGTTGCAAGTATTTTACTGTAAAAAATCTCTAACAGGTCTAACAGTGTAGTGAAAGTAACTTTTAAGGGTCAGATGAGGTGAAAATGTCTCTTTAATTTAATGTAACATCTGTACAGTGTGACACTGGGTTACTGGTTTTGTTCAATAAATCTTTGCACATGATGAATCACATTCACTGTCTGTCACGTTACATCTGTAAAGTTCAGATTCAGCACTGAGAGATTCAGACACTAAACATTGAGATGATGCAGTGATTTAGTGTGTTTTATTTTCATTAAATAGTAAAAATAAATATATAAATTCTGGTTTGTTTTTCACCAAACCCAATTGTACACCCCTAGTACACTTGGAATACCCGGCATGTGTCGCATGGGATCATTCTGTAATACATTTGACCTTTTTTAAAGCTTGATGCTGGGCACTGTTCACTGTCATTATATGTACAAGCGGGAGTGGGACATTTAAAAAAAGAAAGAAGGGCATACGACATTAGAACAACACCAGGGGAGGTAAATTATGACTTAATTTTAATTTTTGGGTGAATTAACCCTTTAACTCTAAAACAGCCCTTTTACATGAGTGTCAGAAAGTGAGGATCGGCTAAAAGGAGCACACTTTACTTGTACATGATTGCTGCGGTTTTGGTCATTGAAGGAACTCCACTTATTCTTTTAAATGATTATAGTTATAATGGAGAATTTATATATATATATATATATATATATATATATAATTACAGTCAGTTAAGACAAATTAGGAGATTGACTCATATGGAAAGAAGTGGGATTCTTTTAAATATAAAGTTAGAAAGTACCCAATTGATTATGGTAAAAGACTGTAAAAAGTAAAACGAATTAGAGAGACAGCTAATAAAGGACATTAACGGTTGTTAATGGATCTGCTACCCAGCACCTGGCTATAAATATAAACCCAATAAAATATATATATAAAAAAAATAACCCAATAAAATTACCCAACAGGCTGAACCAGCATTTGGGTGAAAAATAACCAAGCATTTTTTAGAGTACATATATACTGTATACACAAGCTTTAATATATAAAGATTTAAAATGATTAAGCTTACGTGTGTTCGTTTGAGCTCTTTGTAAACCTATATAAAATATTATTTAAATTCAGATGATTCACGTGTATTGACAGATATTTTATTTCAGCTGCCTTCTCAAACTCTTGCTGCAGCAGTGTTTATTCCTACCTTGTAAATGCGTTTAAATTCAAGATATTTTTTTATAATGATCTCTTTATCTTCAACAAGTGTTACTCCCTCCCCTTCAGTCTAGAGTAAATAGGGAACGATGAACAATAAACATGTCCAGTCACAAACAACCAAACGTTGCAATTTAAAATGTCATGTCTGCCTTTTATTTTCATATTCAGCAGGGGTTCAAAAGAAAACAATTATATGAAGTAAAGCATTACGAATAAACTAAAACTACAAACAAAAACATTACCTCAGGAGGAGGACCCGAACAATAGAAAACAAAAATACCTGTACCTAAAGGGTACCTAAAAGAATTAACATTAACTTACCTATACCTTAAAGAAAACAAAACTTCATCCCTACCCCTTAAAGGCACAATATGTCATTTTCGGCGCTAGAGGTCACCTATTCAATACAAAGGCGTAAGCTTGATGACGCCGAGATTGAGCGCGGATTCAATGGAGATGACGTCTTCACCTCACAGCCGGTGGAAAAGAATTGGGATGGGACACGTCCAGAAATCATGATCATGGATCAGATTATTAATGTTACTGTAGTATGAATGCAATTAATTTTAAAACATATTGTATGATGGACAAAATGCTGTATTAGTGTACAATAATTCGTTTTCTGTCAATGAATGTCTCCAACAGTTGTCCCCTTGTCTAATAAAACATATAAAATGTTAAAGCGTCTTTGGTGTTTCCATGGTTTCTACAAAATAAAACTGGAAATTGAGGGTAACGCAAGTATGATATTGTTGATAGGCGACGCACGGACACGGTCCGTGTCCTGGTTAAAATTGCTTATTTCTCTGGATTTAAACATTCTTGGAAACATCTGGGATAATGTAAGTACACAAGTCAACAAAATATATAACACTGTTCTAGTGGTTTTTGGATATTTTAATCCAAAAATCTTACATATTGTGCCTTTAACTATCCATTAAACAGGAGAAAATATATAGGTATCCTTCACCCTACTTCCAACCCATCAACTCAACTGCACGTTATGACACACACACACACACACACACACACACACACACACACACACACACACACACAGACACAGTTAACCAACAGCAAGGAGCGCGCTACCCTGGACACGCTTTCAGCACCCTTTTCACCCTTTCTGATGCCTAGAATCCAGGTTTTATTCCTAAAAAAAAATCCAGGTTAACGCATCAGACGCTGGTTGGCATTAAGCATGCGGGAAAGAAACGTCAGAGGATTACATTACTACCTCCCAAATAAACTTCAAAGTGCTGGGGCAAGAGAATTGCGTCTCTCACGCGATAAGTGAATCAAACCGGCGCTCTCCATGTTCCGTGTGATTGGCTGATCGCTGCACATGACACACTTTCAGGTGCACGCGCTCCAGAATTAATAACAAACTCTGGATCAAATACGAGTTGAGAGAGAGCGTCTATACGGAGGGTTGTGAGCCCGCGGAACCTGATCTAAACCATGCTGGATTTGTATGGTTTTGGCGAAACTCGGAGTTTTGGCTTAATGCACCAGACCAGGTGATTACTAATCCCAATTTTGAAGTGAGCATATCTTTGAGAACTCTCGAGTGAGCAGAGCAGTTGTGTCTCATAATGTGGACGTTTGGATCACACCTGACCTGGCGACGGGAGCGATGAAAACCACTGTCATCTTTTCTTTAGACCCTTCGTGTGGCCCCCTCGGTGTCTTTCAATGGCGCAATAACGCCGTTTGGAATTCACCCCTAGAAATGAAAGTGAAAGCAGGAAAATAAGCGACGCCACTGCGAGGCTCAAGCTGTTAACACTGGGTACTTCAGCGACCGCACATTCTGTCATTCTGTGGTAAGTTCAGTGCATTTTCCCCATGTAATCATGTAGTCATTAATCATGTTGTTAGAGTTTTTGCTTTTCTTTAAACGCGATTTCAATGATTCATTATTATTTCATTATATAACAACTTTGACCAAAATGACAGAACGATAATAAAGTAAATGATAAATGAATTACTTTTACTTTATGTCTCAGGTTTCCCCATATCTTTGTTTTATGTAACATTATAGACTGAAAGACGTCGTATAGCCTAATTATTTTAGCTACGAATATTTCTAGATCATGTGACCTCAACAAAATGAAGAAAGTAAATTACTGTGAGGTTGAAGATTTTTCTCTGCCAGGACATTTTAGTACTAAGAGGCATTATTGCACGTACATTGATCACTTTATGTACGATATCAATGAACCAGTGATTGTTGCTAGTGTAATGACGCGCTTTACCAGAAAAACCGCTTCCGTTGTGGGAAATTGGGCACAGTATGAAATCACTACTGAATACTGTACTTTTGCTGCATCCTAACTATAGTATTAAACTACTAGTAGCCACTAAAACTGTTGTAAATTGGTTTAAATCAACTTAAAATTATTACCAAACTGTTTTGAAAAACATTAAAAGCTGTAGATAATAAGAAATGGCTATATGGATATCCCCGAGTTTATTCCACTGAAGTTTAGCTCTAATACTACTAAGAAAAAATATGTTTAATAGTATCAGATTAGGATTCTTCAGCTTGTAACAAAACCTGAACCCTTTCCATAAAGAACCAAGTTTTGAAATGTCTGTATTGAACCTTAATGGCGCTGTAAATGTTAGTTTAATTGTATTAATACATTCTTAATCTCTCTATACCTGGTCTTATAATACCTTATAGCCTATATTAGGGTTTTACCCAAAAGTAGTGCAAGCTGAATACATTAATGATAAATCAATATTGTAGGTGAATAAATACATTTTTAAAAACACACACAACATAGATGTAAAATATTGTAATGAAGGGCCAGGTTAAATATCTTCACTCCTCTATGACCTCTTCGCCGTTTATATTTGTGTATGTTGGCGTGACCGAGTGTCAGTTCCTCATTGCAGATGACATGGTTTTGTCATGTGACGGTGTCCAAGCAGAATTGAGTTCAGAGTCACAGTGTCTTCTGCTTAAGTAAAAGCAAATGTGTGTGTGTGTGTGTGTGTGTATATATATATATATATATATATATAAGTGGTTATTAAGAACCCTGATCCCCAACATAAAGAACCATTTCAGGATAAAAAGGGTTCTTAAGGAGAATATGATTTTAAATGGAACCTTCAAACAGACATTTTTTTATTTTTTTATTATACTTCAGTAAACTGCATGTTTTACTTTTATTATGGGGAAGGTAATTAGATTGCAATGTCATTTAGATTAAGAGTGTAATGTAGCTGTACTGCATTGTACTACTTACTACAGCATCATTGTACTAAAGAAAGAATTTGTACTCTATATCTCCACATAAAAGGTCTGGAATCAACTCTCAACACTCTTTTGAGAAGTGAGAACGGAAGAACTAACGGAAGTTCTCTAAAATGAGTTTCCACAACAAGAGAGAAGATGAGTGCACTGACTCTAAAATGAGTTCTCCATCTCCTGGATCAAGCTGTGTGTCTATGAAGAGTAAATTCAGGGATGCAGTGACCTCTGACCCCAGGTAAGACACTAGACATTTTAACATTTGGCAGATTATTCAAAGTATACTTTCACGCTCACTATTGCTCACAGCTTCCCAACCCAAACTGTGCAATTTTTAAGAAGCATCTAAAAAGTTTTCTTTTTAGAAATGCAAGCATTTGACTTTTACTTCCACGATCTCTTGTTTGTTCAATCGCAAAAAGCGAAATAGAACTAGATTCTGGCGCGTGTCTTTCTGTGCATTGTGTGTCACATAAACCGTTTTTCCACCGCCGGTTGTCATTGCGTAACTGTTCTATTCCGCGCCGCTCCGGGCCAGCTCGTACGGATACGGTTTCATTTTCCACTGTGGGGTTGATAACGGCCGCTCTTTGGAATGTCATACAAAAACTTCAGTTGTTGCCTTGGTAACGCAAGAGTTTACAGACAATATGAGATGTAAATAGCGACCGCATTATGGAGGATGATCATGAGTTATGGCCATTTTTTTAGTTCTAATATTCCAACTGTTTTTGACAGACGTGAGGTGTGAAATTATGAAACATGCTGGAGCTGTTCGAAATGCTATTTGCATAGTTCATTATACTTATTTTACAGAATGAAGTTTTGCCCATGGCTTAAATAAATTACGTTACTCAGAGACGTAATGTTACATTCATCTGTCGCAAAATCGTTGATTTGAAAATCAGTTTCATGTTTTGTTTGAGTGAGTGGTTTTGAAACTGTTGTCCTCAGTGCTGTCAATCGATTAAAAATAATTAACTAATTAATTGCTAATTTTTCTGTAATTAATCGCAATTAAAATAATAAATGTCATATTTACCTGTGGCATTTCTACCTGTCTAACAGGTAGGACATATACTGAAATTGAATAAAGTTATCAAACAGTCTGCACTGCATAAATTATAAGTTAAATATAGATTAATCCTTAAAGCTACAATTTTCTCTGTTATCTTTGTTCTTTGATTAACATTAAAGGGTCCATAACACACAGTTTCTGCTAATCTCATGTTAATCTTGAGTATCTATGGAGTAGTATTGCATCCTTCATATCTCCAAAGAGTCTTTAGTTTTATCATATTTATTAAAGACAGATACAGACGCTGTACCGATTCTTTCCGAAAACAGCCGAACCCCTGGAGGAGTGCAGTGGGCGGAGCTAAAGAGTCACACACACACACACACACACACACACACACAAAATACATCATGGCATTATCCCTGGATAACTTTCGATTTACTATACATTTGTGTTGTTTACATTATATGCACTTATGTGCCAATTGCCACCAAAACACACACATTTGTTTCACTCACAACCTGCGGTTTCGACTCGTGACCGGGAACAAACACACACACTTGCAGAACTCCATTGCTGCCCTGGAAAAACACTGCATCCACTGTTCCCTTAACGCTGGGTTATTTGGGAAGCTGAACAAGGTTATCTTTCCCTCACTACCAGAAACACACTTCTTTAGTGACCGTCATACATTCAACTCTGACAACAACTGAAACTTTGGCCATGTTTAGCATGAGAATCAACTGTTTAACAGTGTAAATAGGTCAGAATGCATGAAATGGCATACATGTCATCAGCGCTGCATCGCACGTCAAGTTCGTAGAGAGATTTATTCACAATCCATTCCAATTCTGATTTTGGCTGCCTCTGAAATTGGTCAAACTATACTTATTACCTAATAAATTCAGGTAAATATGCTAGAAATCTGCGCTCATTCAGGGATGTGCATTTATTAACATGGATGGAGAAAGCATGGACGCCTGCAGGATTTCATCTGATGGTACGCACAAAAGGTTTTTTATTTAACACTATAAAGTTAAATAAGCTTATAGCCTAACTATTACGCACCTTTTGGAGCATCAGTGCCGCAGAACAAGTAAAGCCTACTCTATCTCTAGACGTTTTTAAATCTGAAAACTGCAAAAAGCAACAAAATTGTCAGACATCCATTTAGCGCATGTTCACAGAGGGAAAACTACTGAAAAACAGCGCTGGTCCTCTCAGTGCTGTCTGTTTATTTTACTGACTGAGAAATGGCTTCAGATGGTTCAGTGAGAGAGCAGTCCAAACTAATTCAAGTGGATTCAGGCCATTTTGCAAACGCGTTTGACCCATTCATAATTTAGAACATAATTTAAGCGTCAAAATGTGTGCACTGCACAGTTTAGTTACTTCTTAAACCTAATGCTGTTCAACTGAATATACCATTTTTTTTTTCTTAAATATCCACATTGTTTATAACAAAAATATATTCTTACACTATATGAAACTTTGTATTTCAACATTTCTCATGTTACTGCCTCCTTAAAGCCCCAATATACTTTGAAAAAAGTTATTTTTCTCTGCTCATGATTTTAAATTTTGAATAGGTGCACAAAGATGTACTGTTTTCAAACATTCCAACACCGCCCACACTAATGGGAGCGGTGTTTAGATGAGCATTTACATATCTCAGTAACACAACAAACACACAACAAAAATTTGTGACAAAAAAGCAGTTAAATATGGTTACTTAGGGATGTGAATATGTTTGCACCATCTCTGAAATTCGGTGTATCCATCCATTTTTGCTCATGTCTGACCTCTACTAACCGAGGTGGAGCCCCAGAGCAGACCCACCTATTATGTAATTGTTATGGACCAATGGCAGTTCAAAGGCATTTAACAGCTGGCAAGCTGTTTTACATCACCGAAACAAACTTCAAAACACCTTTGTTTTGGCCAGATTTTGTTTGAAATATCACACCAGTTTATTTGATTTTGCTGGGAAGTATATTGGGCCTTTATGATGAATCACTTTTGTTACGAATAAATTAAACCTCTAGTCAAAGAGAAAGAAAATACCCACAACAAATAACAGGGATCCGATCAACAAGATCCCTGGAGTCCCTGCTCTCACTCCCAAGGCTTCAAAACACCAAACGCTTTTTAAAGTGCAAAAGTGAATTTATTAAACAAGAATAAATAAGGAGCATCATAAATTTCAGGAGGGGGCAAAGCCAAAACAAATAACAAAACAAAGATAACTAATTTTACAATTCTAACCTAGAAATCAGATAACAAACAAAAAGTACAATTGCTTCCCTCCCTACTTAACATAAACATAATTAAAAAAGCACCCACCTCCCTACCATGCTCCAATTTAATAATGGTTAGGAAGAAAGATAGATCTCAACTTAGCAGAAATAACTCAACTCAAAGAAATAGTGGTTTACATCGAATGTCTCGTATACCAGTTCTTTTAACAATCACTATGTACACCACACTGAACAAATCTGTCCGTCAAGGAAGCCATGAGAGCGGGGAGCTGTACATCCATGGTTCAGGTGGTTTAAATACAGCGGCATTCACTCCCGTCGCCAATCAGGGCACTCGTTAGCAACTCCACCTGTGAGTAATTACAGCAGGACAGTAGAGACGAGAAAGAAGAGGAACACACAAGGGCACACTAGACAAAAGAATGCATCCTCCCTCAACACACCAGTAAATGTAACACACATACGTACACTTTGTTGTATTCCTCATTTGTAAATCTCTTTGGATAGAAGTGTCATAAATGAACAAATGTAAATCTAATGTTCATTCAAGTTGTACTGTATTGCTAGTGATGTGAAATGCTGTTTTGTTTGTCATTTGTCAGCATCAGCAGGAGGAAGAGACCGAGATCAGAGTCTCCAGAGCCCAGCACTGTGTCTATGAAGAGTAACAGATCTATAACGCCACCCCCTAAATTCAGTGATGGACCAATGACCTCTGATCCTCCGTTAGTACAAACTTGTACTTACTAATTTACGACAGTACAACTCAGATGTGCAATGATTTATGAAATCCAATAAAAAAAAAACCTATGTACTCTAAAATATGCATTGAACAGGGACACCAATATCATGTCTGGTAAATGATATATCTGATAGTCTCCAACAGACATTGGCTGTTTACACTTAAATTACACTAAGATCCGGATCAAGATCAAGACACACACATCGAATAAGGGCGTACTCACACTAGGCACGGTTGCCTTGTACCAAGCCTGAGCTATGGTGTACATTTTAGGACATCCTAAGACCTCAGTCATATGACAAAAAGGCATCATGCCTCAGACTGAAAGGCTTTAGGTCTCAGGAAAAACAAAGTCAGGTGTCAGATCTTGTATTATTAGGCATCGAGCGAAACAGACTCAAACAAAAAGGCATCGGATGAAACAGCCTCAGACTAATCGATCCCTGCCCAAGCCTGCCTCTTCAAGCGGGCCAGGGCACAGTACAGAGTGATTACACTATTCATACGAACCATATTTTGGGGGTCAAATGTGCTCTTTTACGGTTCAGATTGCCTAATGTGAGTACACCCTAACATTCCCATCATAGACGTGTTTACACTTGTCTTTTCATTGTATATGTGGACGACATCCGGATACAGGATGCACGTTAATGCCAAGTGAAAAATGCTGCAATTGTAATCAATGTCA